>OX940810.1:12696941-13896941 GCA_954870605.1 Acer campestre | reverse complement strand
GACTCTTCCTTATTTGAAGAAGATTATATTTTGTTTGGAATAGGATTTAATCCTTGAGTCTCGATTTAATTCTCGCTTTGACGTGGAAATATACTTGGAATTGGATTACCCTTCCAGCTGTATATCTTTGGCGAACACCCTAGATCGGCGAGCGTATTTCGCCTCTCTGCTGGTCAAGCAGTTGTGGCGAACACTCTTCTTCTTTGAATCGGCGAGTGTGCCTGCTGGCGCATCTTTTGACTTGATTTCCTCCTGTTGACAGGTCAATGGATGACGTGTCTATTTATTTGCCCTGTCTTTATTCCCTTTTTGCTGACGTGTCTTGTTGCCAAATTTACACATACAACATAGGCGGTCTATGAACTCTTGGCGATTACTGATATTAATCACGAGGATACACTATCTCCAATATGATTGTCTAGGGTATGAATGAGGAAACATCTTCCTTTTCTGTCTTTATTTAAGAGTTCAATTTTAGCTCTTTAGTGGAATGAGTTAAAATTAATGGATCGGACCTAAGTGAATCATTTGTTGATTGTGATTAGGTTATGTCTATTGAAGCTTAAATTTAGATAGCCCGCCAAGATCCCCAATCCACACGGACTTGCATGGATCACTTGATATATTCTACCGGACCAATTTAGGGTCCATCTAGAATTGCATTTAATATATTAAGAATATAATTTGCACATTATTTATGTAATGGGTTGCTCAATTATATTTATATATTAATGGATGACATGTGGGCTTGTTTCTTTTAGTAAGAATGAGTCTAGTTCACATGTGGGCTTTTTATTTAAAGTCCTATGAATTTAATGAAATAAGAAAATAATATTTGGCCCAATATTATTATATGGGGCGGCAAGGTGGTTAAATAACCTTAATATTATTTTGTTTTCATTATTTAATTAAATAAGAATTAATTAATTAATTAATTAATTGTTTAATTAAGAAACAAATCTTTTCTGATTAGGAAATATGATTCCTATTGGTATACTATTGGTAGTAGTATACTTAAATTAAAAGACTTGTTTGACAAGGAAATAAATAATTCATTTTATTTATTTAAACAAATGAGAAGTCTTTTATTTTAGTCAAATAAGGAATAAAAGATTTATGAGTTTGATTAGGGTTTGGAAGTCTTAAACAAAATAGGAATTAGGGTGCAATTTGAACTCCTTTTTGGTGGAGGATTGCGGCAACCCTAGTTGATTTTGGACTAGAGATTTCGGCCACCCTAGTGCAAAAAGGAAGAGAAAACTTTTGGCCACATATATAAGGATACTTATAATTTTCGGCCACACTAAGAGTTTGGTGTGCAGAATTTTATTTTTCTTCTTCTTCTCAACTCATAGAAAGATAGCTTTTATTCTACTAAAACAAAAAGAAACATAGATTATTCTTTGATGGTATTCTATTGCTAATTCATCAATACTAAAACAAAAAGAAACATAGATTATTCTTTGATGGTATTCTATTGCTAATTCATCAATAAGCTTGTGAATACTACATCGATCAAGGTTCACGCGAGTTTTGATCATAAGATTGAGAACTCAAAAGTGACCGGAATAATCTTAGGTTTCTTTTGATTGTTTTTGTGACTAATGAATAAGAGAAAAGTTTGTTTTATCCAATCACAGGCTTGCAATTCAAAGAAAAGGGAGACCACGCTCCTAGGTGATCCACGTTCGTGCTAGGATTGAAGATCTTGCGGATTACCATCGACGTAAGTCAATCGGATCACGCGACAAAAGGTATTCTTCTTTTGTTATATATTATATATCTTTAATTGATTAAAAGGGTTTAAGGTTCATAAAAGAAAAAAAAATTTAAAAGCTACTAAACCTATTTTTTTAGTCTCGCTTCCGCTGCGTGTACTTTAATGGTATTTTTCCCTACATATGTCCATGACTTCATCAAGAGACAAATTTGATGATCTTGATGAAGAAGATGACTCCATTGGTGAGTTGGAGAACATTGAAGATGACTCAAGTGTTGAGAATTTGTCACCTATCTCTACAAAAGGAAGTGTAGAGAAAATGGATGTTCATGACTTTATAGTCAAGTGTGAAAGTTCTATGATGAAGAATAAAAGAAAGATAAAGATTTTAAAGGAAGAAAATCTAGAACTTTCATCACACAATGACCACTTAAGCAAGCAAGTGGAGATGATGGGTCTTAAAGACAATGTTGAAAGCTCTAGGTTAGAGAATGAAAAAGAGATTCAAAGTTTAAAGGAAGAAAATCTTAGGCTTTCAACACTTGTTGACCACTTGAGTAGTGAAGTGGTAAGATCCATGAAGGATGAAGACAAGCTAAAAGATGAACTAGCTTTGTCTAAGAGGAATGAAGATGGGTTGAAAAGAGAGCTTAGGAATGCTAGAGAATTGATCATTAAGTTGACCTCTAGCACGGAAAAACTCAACCACTTGTTGAGTGTTGGAAAAGGCCCTAGTGACAAAAGAGGTCTTGGCTTTGAAGAAGACAAGGAGAGTCTCACTCCTAACAAGACCATATTTGTCAAGAGCTTAGGCAAGAAAGAGACTCCACCGGTGCAAACTCCTAGGAAGAAGATTGATCTAGGACAATGTTCACATAGTGCACAAGTGAAGGTAGCTTCAAGGAGACAACCTCAAGCTCAAAGAGTTCCTCATGCTAACTTCCCTCAACCTAAGATCCACAAAGGGAAGACACCTATCATGCAAGCTCAATTGAACGAGCAACCTTGTCTTGGTCAACAACAAAGAAGGAGAGATCCTATCCAACAACCAAGACAACCACAACGACATGGGAATGCACCAAAGCATGCACACGGGAATGGTATGATTCCTAACTTTATTCCCACTTGTCATTTTTGTGGAATTGATGGTCACATTAGACCAAGTTGCTTTTATTACATTCAAATGTGTAGAGTTAAAAGCATGATAGAAAAGAGAAAGGCTAGAGCTAGAATGCATATTGACATAAAGGAAGAAACTCATTTGCATGATCCTTTAACTTCTAAAGCTCTAGAACCCTTGTCCACTAGGAAGAAATCTATATCACCTAAGTGGATAAGAAAAAATAATGAACCCGCTTGCTACGAGACTAACAAGTCTCATATAGGTTCAACCGAGTCTAATGGACTTGGAAAGTCCATAGGACCTAATGACCTTCTTTGTTGAAGGGTGGTTTTTGACCCCATATGGGGAACTCAAGCAAAGAGAGTTTTTGCATACTTGATGCATGCAAAATATTTTAAAGATCTTATGCTTCTTTGTTGATTGCTTGAGTAAGCTTGGTTGCACTATGTATATATGTTTTCTATTCAATAAGTGTGAATTTTGCTTTGTTTTCAATCCATGTCATATTTATGTTCAAACATGCATTTTTGGACTAGGAAATTTACATAAGAAGTATGATTTGAATGACCTATAGTTATTTCCATGACATGATGATTCTTAATAACATGCTAAATGCCATATGAAAAGCATGAAATTCAAATGACATGCTCAAATGAAAAAGCATGAATTGATGATTGCATAATTCTTAATTGCAAAACTTGTGTGAAAAAGCTTATGAGACTCAAATTGATTAAAGGATCTTGTATCCGGTCAAAGGATTTTACAATCCAAATGTCTCTCTTTCTTTATTTGTTGAACATGGTTACTATCATACGGGTTTCATATCCTGAAAAATCAAATAGGGTGCAAAGTCGCTCATGCCATGTTTCTCTTATAAAGTTGGATATAGTGTTTATAAAATTGAAAATCAATAAATTCTCTATATCCTTGCTTCTCTCATGACATTGGTGAAATTGGTTTGAATTCTTATTAGAAACCTTTGTCAATTGCTTTGCCAAATACCATTGTATTTTGGACTTGAATGCTACATGTCTTGTATGCAAAGCATTTTTGATTCACACATTTTATGAAAATAAATCTCCTTGTTTCTCTCCAATTATTTGAGTAGCATAAGTGACTAACATGAATATGCAAATATCTTGTATGCTACTATCTCTCTTTGCTATGAGTGACCTTGTTGGGGACTACTCATTTGCCTATATCATGACAAAAAGGGGGAGTAGAATATGGTAAGGGGAGTTGCTAAATTGTTGTGGCAATTTGTGCATGTTGGGGAGATTACATATTGAGGGGGAGTAACCCATTGAGGGGGAGCATTGCATTCACATACATTGCATTATGTTGTGCTTAACTTTCGTAAATGCAAATGCTTGGTTTATCTCACATGATTAATCTCACATGTATGTGTATTGGAAAATATAGAAAACTTGTTTTCAGGGATTGATTGTTCTACAAGAGATTGAAGACTTCAAGATTTTATTTTCTTATATCTCTTTGTAATGTAGAAAATCATTGTAGACCCTTAGTTTCTATTTTTGTTGTGAGAAATTAATGTGAGTGGTGGTTTTGTCATGAAATAGCCAAAGGGGGAGATTGTAAGGATTCCCGGTTTTTGATTGGCTTATTTCGTGAGCAAACCACATATTGGGGTTGTTTGTAAAGGGTAGCTTAAGTGATAGGTGTTCTTGCTCAATGACCCTTCTCAAGGCCTTAAGGTGGACAAGCACTCAAAGGTATATCTTGTGCTTACTTTCTTATTGAAGAGATTTAGTTACACACACTCACTTGTAATGCTTGCATATGTATGCTTTACTTTAGTGTGCATTCTCTTCAAATGTCACTTTTCACACTAGCACATTGTTTGTCATATCTTGTTGTGTGTTTTGTGTCGTGTAATTCATTTCCCGATTATGTTCGGAAACGTCCACGCTCGCACGATAATGTGCTTGGTTTTGCACGAAGATCGCCTTCGGAGAATGCCCTTGGCTTCTCCTTTGGTTTCACCATCATTGGTGAAACGGCGGTTTGATCGGCGGCCACGATCGCCGAACGCTTATCAAACCGCCATTTGATTCCAGAAAGCTCTGGATTGAATCTGCGGTTACCATCGGCGGTCAGGCCGCCGAATCTAAACCGTCGAATTAGACCTGATGCATTTATTATTCTCGGGTTTGATTCTGCGGTTTAATCGGCTGCCTGGCCGCCGAATTGAAACCGCCGAATAAGATATTTTAAGGTCGGTTTCTTTTTGGGTTTTGATCGGCGGTTTCGATTGACCGCCGAATCTGGTCGCCGAATGAACCCCTGCTTCTCGGGTTCAATTTGGCGGTTACATTCTACGGCCACGACCGCAGAATGAAACCGCCGATCGGTGATTTCAAGGGCAAAATTGTCTTTTCACTTGCCCTGTTCTTGATGCCTATAAATATCATACTTTCTCATTTCTCTAACTTAGTTCTCTGACTCTAAAAGAACCCTAAACTTGAAAGAGAGATTTTTGAGAGAAAATCAAATCAAGAACTCATTTTTACACACTCAAAACCTTTCTCATATGCATCTAAATATCATCTAGCATTTTCTAGCATAGTTAGGATGCTTGCTTGCATGGGTTTTGGTCAACACACATCCTTTGGTATGTTCTTCACTAATCTCATCTAAGCTTAGTGTTTTATTTATCAAAGAAATCTCTTATATTATTTGTATGCTCTTAGAATATATTCTAGATACAAAATAGAGATTGTTGTGTTGACATGTTTGTGTGTTGTATTTTGATAGCAACATCTAGGTTACTTTATCTATGATTTGCTAAGCTATTTGGCATGTCATTTAGCTATTGACATCTAGGATTGCATTTATTGTTTTCTAATCATCCTAGATAAACATCTAAGGTTACCTAGCTTTATTTGCTCATTGAATATCATTATATATTCACATAGGTTGTAATCTCTTCATTGAGAAGTAAGTCTTGCATGTAGCTTCCGGGGTTAGGTTGCTTAGATCGCAAGCGATTGAAGTCTTGTTGTGATAGACCGGGATTAGGTCGGACACCGGGATTAGGTGGTCACACAAGCAATTGGACTAGGTTCACTCATACCGGGATTAGGTAGGTGTGTGATTATATACCGGGAGTAGGTTGTAATCGTTTAACACATTTAGTGAATTCGAGGTTCGAGTGTGGCGCACTATACAGCCCGTGGTTTTTCCCGTGAGGGTTTCCACGTAAATATCAAGTGTCATTTATAATTCCACACTATATTACACTTGTTATATTTGTTGACTAGATTGGGGTATTTTCGTAATATTGACTTAACGCAAAAATTGGGTAATAACGTTAAAATCTATTCACCCCCCCTCTAGATTGATATTAATATATTTTAGAACACACCTCGAGTTATTTGTTTCACACCAAAATTGTGAGCTTACTTTAGCAAGAGGAGTAATACACACACACATGCACAAAGACACACACACACACACACACACATACAAACGTATATACATATGCATTAAACATACACAACTACATGTATACAATGATGAACATATAAGTACATACATAAAAGTATGCATACAGACATACATCTACATATACACACATAGACACATGCATACTAAAATACATGGAAAAATACACACATGCTACATATCATATCATAAGCAAATACATTAAGAAGGTATCATCACAGCTAATCATAACTTACTGCAAGTCCATCGAACATCACTCTCCAACACATAATCATCTTTGTCTACACACTCAGGATGATAAGCTTTTGGACAGTCCTTGAAAACAAACAATGTATATTTCAGTTTATAAAATAAACAAAATCCTATATCAAGGCATGCAAAGATGTATTCTTGTCAATGATGAGAACAACAGCAAAAAATTCTATCAAGATTATCACTTCACATTTTAACAGAATGAAGGTGTCATCCGAAAATCGTTAATGGGATGTTATCCGAGTAAAATAATCTATTGCCACCACTGCGTGATTGGCTTGGCCGGGTGCAGTGGGAAGCGGTCCGATCAGGTCCAATCCCCAGATAGCAAAAAGGTAGGGGTGCTGATTGAGGAGAGCCTCTCTGGTGGGAGATGATGGAGGTCTGCTGTTTTCTGACAAGCTTCGCAGGATCGCACAAATTGCCTTGCATCCTTATGTATAGTCGGCCAGTAGTAACCCATCCTGATTACCTGGTAAGCCAGAGTTTCACTTGAAACATGATTACCACAATCCCCTGAGTGTACCTCGTTGAGTGCCCAGCGTGCATCATTGGGATGGAGACATCTTAGTAGAGGGAGAGACTTCCCCCTTACGATATAGGTACCCTTCTACCATGCAGTACCGAGTAGCTATCCTCTTAAGTCGTCGGGCTTGATCTGGATCGGTAGGGAGAATGTCACTTTGGAGATAATTTGCTATTGGGTCCATCCAACATAAAAGGTGGCTTACGGGAAGGACTTCTGCATCCTTAGCTATGCTGGAGAAGGGAACCAATTTGAGGGGTACTCCTTTTGGCAAAACATGTCCTTCTCCTATAGCAATTTTAGCCAGGACATCTGCGCGATGGTTCTTCTCTCTGGGTACCTGTTCTATCCTTACACCCTTAAACTTCTTAATAGCTTTCTGAACTTTAGCTAGATAGGCCACCATGTTGTCACCTTTTGCTTGGTACGTACTATCACTTGATTAACCACTAGTTGGGAGTCACTCTTGATCAGAAGATACTCAACTTCCAGGGCTCCTGCTACATTCATTCCTACTAATAGAGCTTCATACTCTGCTTCGTTTTTGGTAGCTCTGAACTTAAACCTGAAGCAATGACTGCACTCAGCTCCAGCGGGGTCGATCAAGACGATCCCGGCTCCGCATCCCGATTGGTTTGAAGCTCCATCCATGAAAAGAACCCAAATCTTGCTGTCTTCAGGCCATTCTGGATTGGTTTGATCCCGATCTGGGTCTATTGATTTGCCCGGGTTCAGAATCGGGCTAAACTCCACTATGAATTCCGCTAGGGCTTGGGCTTTGATCGTGGTTCTTGCTTTGTATTTGATGTCGAATTGTGTGAGCTCTAGGGCCCATAGAACCAACCAGCCCGACACATCTGGCCTCTGGAGAAATTGTCTCAATGGTTGATCTGTGACAACCGCGATGGTGTGAGCTTGAAAATAAGGCTGGAGCTTCCTGGATATGGTCACCAAGGCATAGGCGAGCTTCTCTAGTAGAGTATAGTTTTTCTCGGACTTAGTAAAAGCTCGGCTCACATAGTAGATTGGTCTATGCACCCCGTCATTGCATTCTTTCACCAAAGCTCCACTAGTAGCAACTTCAAAAACTGCTAGGTAGAGTAGGAGCTCTTCCCCCGGGGTCGGCTTTACCAGTAGTGGCGGACTTGACAAGTATTTCTTTAAAGCTTGAAAAGCCTGCTCGTTTTGCTCATCCCACTTCATCTTCTTCCCTGCTTGATGACTTTGAAAAATAGGAGTCATTTATCTGTAGAGCGGGATATGAACCGGTTCAGGGCTGTTATTCGTCCGGTTAATCCTTATGCTTGCTTGAGAGTTGTAGGGGACTCGAGATCTAGAATGGCTTTGATCTTCTCAGGATTAGCCTCAATTCCCCTTTCATGCACCATGAATCCCAGGAATTTGCCTGTTGCTACCCCGAATGCACACTTAGCGGGGTTCAACCTCATCTGGTTCTGCCTTATTACCTGGAAGGTCTGGCGTAAGTCCCCTGTATGTTGTCCTGCTTCTGGAGATTTTGTGATCATGTCATCTATGTACACTTCTATGGATCTCCCTATCAGCTCCTTGAACAGTTTGTTCACCATACACTGGTAGGTGGCACCTGCATTTTTGAATCCGAATGACATTACCTTATAGAAGTAGAGGCATTGTCCGGTGATGAAGCTAGTCTTGTCCTAATCTAAAGGATGCATCATGATTTGATTGTACCTCGAGAAAGCATCCATAAAGCTTAGGAGCTTGTTTCCTGCAGTTGAGTCAATGAGCTGGTCTATCTTAGGCAGAGGAAAACTATCCTTGGGACAAGCCCAGTTAAGATCGGTGTAATCCACACACATTCGCCACTTCTCGTTAGACTTGGTTACCATAACTACATTGGCGATCCACTCAGGGTACCGGGATTCCCTGATGAATCTGGCTTTCAAGAGCTTGTCAACCTCTTCTTGGACCACGGTGTTTCGTTCGGTATTGAAGTGTCTTCTCTTCTGCTTAACTGGCTTGAAAGTTGCATCTACTGCCAACCTGTGGGTAGCCAGGCTAAGAGGAATGCCATGCATCTCCTCATGGCTCCAAGCAAAGATGTCATTGTACTCTCTGAGAAGCTCTACCAAATCCTTCTTAATTTCCAGGTCCAGACCTCCTCCTACTTTTACTGTCTTTGTCGGATCTTCTCTCCGGATCAGGACCTCCTCTAACTGCTCTACGAGGTGCCCACTGGTCCAACCACGCTCTTCTTCTTCTGGCTCCTCCACGATTATGTCTGGCACCTCTCCTTCTTCCGAGACATAATCATCCCGCTCTGTCGCTCTCAGACCTGGGTCATTGGTTACCTGTGTGCATTGTTTAGCTAATGCAGCGGGGTTGGTGGACACCGCGTAACAATTGCGAGCTACCTGCTGGTCTCCTCTTACTTCTCCTACTCCTGTTCCCACTGGAAACTTCAACACATTGTGGTAAATGGATAGCACCCCCCTGACAAGAAAGGCCTGCCCAAGATCGCATTGTATGCAGACGGGGTGTCCACTACAATGAATTCTGTCATTATGTTCTATTGTAGGGGAGCTTCTCCGACTATCACTGGCAGAATCTTCGTCCCCATCGGCATCACTGAGTCTCCTGTGAATCCATACAGAAGGGAAGTGCAACTGTTGTAGCAAGAATTCTTCAAGTTGAGCTGCTCATGAGCCCCTTTGAACAAAATATCAACACTACTTCCTGTATCAATCAGGACGCGATGTACCAAGCAGTTGGCGATTTGTACCGTGATTAGCATAGGGTCATCATGTGGCTGAACTATATTGTAAACGTCCTCCTCCATGAAGATGATTTTGGTGGAGTGGGATAGATCTCGGGATCCACTACTGACTTTGAGTACCTCATGGTCAGCATTAAGTCTGGGAATCTTCTTTGTGTGATTCTTTCTCGAATTATTGGAGGTTCCAGCTAGGGTAGGGCCTCCACTGATGGTGTGGATCACCTGGATCTGCTGCATCAGATCCTTCTCCCCATCTCTCCTTCTTTCTGATGCCTCCTGCATCCCGCTCTGAACCTGTTTCCCTTCTTTGATTCTATCCCGTACCTACTGCAAAAATTTAGTTAGAAGACCTCCCCTTACCAATCCTTCAATCTGGTTGTGGAGGCTGTAGCACTCTAAGGTATTGTGCCCTATATCCTCGTGGAAGTCGCAATACTTGTACTGATTCCTCCTGTCAACCGGGATTTTCATGGGACCCGGCTTTCTGAGTAGACCCTTATCCCGAATGGTGAGATAAATAGTTTCTCGGGAAGTATTGAGAGGGGTGTAGTGATTATACCCTTTGTTAACCACCAAAATTGGCGGAGGACCAAGGAAGAATTTTCCACCTCAACATAAGGATAAAATAGAAGTACAGACACCATCCGGCTACCCTGACGAAGGTGAACTTCGACTGGCCCGAACACATACCCCCTCCAGCGGGGTCCAGTCTGGCTTCTCCCCAGCTTCTCAAGGACCCAGCCAGCATCTCAGTCCAGAAATATGGTCGTGAGCCGGACTTCTCACTAGAACTCACAGTGGGATCCAAACCAGCTATAACCGGACTCTCTATAAACCCCGCAGCACCCCGACATGGAGGTCCACTTAGTATCCCGCTACCCCGCAGTACCCCGGTACGGGATTCCACTGAGCATCCCATAAAGCCAGCTAGACATCCCCCTACATCATCAGTGGGATACGTACTAGCTTGCACTTTCTGACTTAGTCAGCTCGCCAAGCAAACGAACACCAGGTAGCAAGATTCTCACGCCAGACACTAAAAACTCCATAAAAGATTCATCAAAACGCTGCCGTACAGAGGAGAAATACTCCTTCCCGCTAGAGAGTCCAATTTTGAGCAGGTCAACTCAGTTAGAGTCCTTCTCGGAAGGAAAGATTTGCCTAAGAGATTGACTCCTCCTAGGAAGGAAAGTCTAGATTCTACAAGTAAAAGTTCCAGTAAAAACTCCAAGATTATCTCTTAAAAAGAAGAGGATCCTGCGTTGGCCAAACCCTAGATCGAAATTATAGAAGTGCATGGCAAGCAACAGGACCTATATATACAACTACTTATTCATCGCCAGTGGGGAGGGGGAAAAAGAACCCATATTCAAACTCTACTTATCGAGAGGCACAGATTGGCCATCACCACGATCTCCATAACTTACCCGATTTCCATATATTGTTGTAACCCTTAAGTACATGGTTTATATACATGTAATGCAAATGGACGATCAAATACATCTTATCTTTGTGTGATTTCTTATATTCTATATTGTACTGGCATTGATAGGGACATAGTCGGTATCAAACTACGTGATACCCCTCCGACCAGGGTCAATCTCGATCTTGGTCCTTTTAAAGTTGTTATTTGGAATTCCATCCCACTAACGATTTTCAGGTAACACCCTTCTTCCTCTCTTGCCACCCTGGATACTTCCTTCAGTGGAATCTCTCTAGGAGGTGATCTCCTGACCGGATACCTTTTCTTGTATGAAGGAATATGAGGCGGCCTGTAAATAGACCGGTTCGGAGATTAATTCTAAAATTTCCTAGCTGGTGCGGGTTTCAGAGCTTCCTTTTTAGGGCACGGTGATAATCGGGCTTCATCGTGCTCGATTTTGATCCACAGTTGTTCCTCAATGTCCACCTGTTCCAGAGCCCAGTTGTAGGCTTCCTTGTATGACTCTGGAGGATGCTTGGCAAATGACCGGAATAGTCTCCCAGCCCATAAGTTCCTCCGAAAGTTGGCTAGAGTCTCCTTCTCATTGAATACTCCCATCTGGACGACCTCCTTATGGAATTTCTCCACATAAGATCTCAGAGTTTCATCCCGCTCCTGAACCACGTATTGCAACAAGATAGGATCCTTGGGCCAGGGTTTGATTCCCTGAAACTGTGCACAAAAAGCTTTGGTGAGTTTAGAAAAAGAATCAACACTACCTGGTGGTAACTTTCTGAACCATGTTTTGGCACAGTCAGTCAAGGTCGAAGGAAACATTCTGCACATAGCCAGCCTGGTCGCACTTTGGACCTTTATCTGGTGGACAAAGCTTTCCAAATGGCTGACAGGGTCCTCTGTTCCGGAATACTTCTTCGAAGGCATCCTGAACTTGGGGGGCAACCCTGCTTCTCTAACTCTTTTGGAGAAAGGTGCATTCATCTCGCCCAAGGGGTTCTTCTGGATTACTTGATGTTTTCACTTTTTAACTGCTCTAATTCCTTCGCCATCCTTGTCATCTGATCCTCTAGGCACTGAGACTTTTTGGTTCTGGATCGGGCTACTGAAACCTCTTCATCCGAAGACTCTGAATCAATGGCTACCTCTTTTCACTTAGCTTTCTGATGCTTTTCTCTAGAGCTCCGTCGGGATTTGACGCTTCCTTCCGAATCGGGATATGGATCTCTCTCATTTTCCCTTGGCTTTGGTAGGGACTGAACTCTCCTAGGAGGAACCTCAATTACGGACTTCACTAGTCTAGGTCTGAGTTCCGCTTGTTGGACTGGGAGAGGTGGACCCAACCGGTTGAAAACTGGTACCCGGGCACTTGGGCCAACATCTTCTGGGATCCCGGCTGCTTCAAAAGGGATCCCTTGGGCTATCATCCGGAGTCGGATAGCTTCTACATATGCTGTAGCGTGCTGTTCTAAGACTTCTCGATTGACTTCCTACCTAGCGGGGTCTTGAGGAACAGGGCCTGGAACCGGTGGAGGCACTAGTGGAGGATTCTCGTTCTTGGTGCCCTTACCCCGCCTCTAGGCTCTTTCAGTGGAAGCAAGGGACTAGAGTCCTGATGGCTCGGGATGACCCTGGGAGGATAGGAGTCTCATTCTGAATATCATTGGCTAAGGAAATAGGCTGTTTTGAATAATGGTTGGGATATTTCCCACAGACGGCGCCAAAAGTGTTATCCGAAAATTGTTAATGGGATGATATTCCAAATAACAACTTTAAAAGGACCATGATCGAGATCGATCTTGGTCGGAGGGGTATCACGTAGTTTGATACCGACTATGTCACTGTCAATGCAAGTATGATATGGAACACAGGAAATCAAATAAGAATGAGCTTTTATTGATCGTCACTTTGCATTACAGATATGCAAATCATATTTTTACGGGGGGTTAACAATTTGGTATGGAGATTCAGTGGGTAGTGGAGATGATGATGATGGTGATGGCGAACTCGTACATGTTGATAAGTAGAACTTGAATGTAGGGTTTCTGGAAAAGATTTTCGGTCCTCTTCTTTGATGAATAAGTAGTTGTATATATATGTCCTGTTGCTTGCCATGCACTCCTTAAATTTCAGTCTAGGGTTTGGCTAACGCAGGATCGTCCTTTTTTTAGGAGATAATCTCGGAGTTTTACGTGTAGAATCTAGTCTTTCCTTCCTGGGAGGAGTCAATCTCATAGATAAATCTTTCCTTCCTAGGAGGACTCTAGATGTGCTGACCTGCTCGAAATAGGACTTTCTGGCAAGAAGGAGTATATCTCCTCTGTTTTAAATTAAACGTCGGCGTTTCAATGTGGAGCTTTTAATCCTGGCATAAGAGTCTTGCTGTTTGGTATCTTCTTGCTTGGCGGGGTAGTTATTTCAGAGGGTGTGAACTAGCAAGCATCTTACTTTTGAAGTAGGGGGATGTCTAGCTGGTATTATAGCGGGATTCTTAGTGGACCTCTATGTTGGGGTGCTGCGGGGTTCATACTGTAACAGAATGCTTAGTAGAACTCCGTGTCAGGGTGCTACGGGGTTGATTCTGTAGCAGGACGCTCAGTGGAACTCCGTGTCCGGGTGTTGCGGGGTTTATAGGAAGCCCAGTCATGGCGGGGTTGGATCCCGCTGTGAGTTCTAGTGAGTAGTCCGGCTCGCAGCCATATTTCTAAACTAAGATGCTGGCGGGGTCCTTGAGAAGCTAGGGAGAAGCCAGACTGGACCTCGTTTGAGGGGGTGTGTACTCGGACCAGTCGGAGTCTGCCTTTGTCGAGGTAGCCGGATGGTGTCTGTACTCCTACATTCTCCTTTTGTTGAGGTGGAAAATTCTTCCTTGGTCCTTCGCCAATTTTGGCAGTTAACAGAAGGACATTTATATCATTCTATCGGGAAAGTTTAGACAATAGGGGTCGTCGCCTTTTAAACCTTCTTAATGGGAACAGCCTCCTTCTAGGCAACTTTGTGTTTTTTGTTCCTTACCAAATGAAACTCCTCCTCCTCTTTTCATCTAAAGAAATCAGACAAGCACCTTGCCTAATGTGTTCCCACGAAGCAGGCTCCGACGAACGCTCTCTTTTAACTACATGATGAGATGGCTCAACAGCAACACATTTCCCCTTCTTGATGGATCAACTAAAGTAAAGACATGTCAAAGTCACCTAACGTCTATCGCAAATAGGAGGCTAATGAGGAGAAGGAAGAAATTAACTAGCAAGTAGGGCGCTCTGAGGTCTCCCCGTGAAAGGCTCAGTTAGATTGGCTCGCGAACCACATTTAGGGTCAACTTTACACACTGGGAGACACAAACAATACAGAGGATTAGAAACTCAACAACAAAAGAAGAATGGAAATCAAATATATAAAGAGAAACTTACAACGAGTCTTGCCATCGAAGTGCCTTGGGAAAATGTCCAAATCGATCATCCTCCTATGGACAAAAAAACTTAGATATCCTCTCTTCCACCAAGAGAAAGCTAAAATGAGCAAGATGTGCCCCTTCTCTTTTGATGTAAGGCAACGAGTCACATTGTCGATGGGGCGAGAGAGGGAAAAATGTCTTGGTAGGCGAGTAGAGTTTTTAGTAGAATTGTGGTTTATGGCCATGATGCCTCTCCAATCACCTTTTACAAAGAACAACCCATTAATCCAGGAGGTTGACTACCGAATAGACTCTCCAAATGAGCTTACCTCCGTTTCTAGAAGAATCACACTCGATAGGCCCCAAAGTTCAGATGCCCACTAGCCACTCCTTTTCAATGGTCGCCTTGAGGCCATAAGCTTTATGCCAAACAGATTGCACTCTGTAGAAGCATAGGATCTCATGAAAAGTATGGGGTGGTAGGCCATTCGATCCCAAAAAGCGCACATGCACATCAAGATATGATAGCATGTAGGTGACAATTGGAAAGACGAAAACCTCAATTGCCCTAACTAGAAATGAAGAGTTGGAGAGGAAGGGTAACACCGCAACACAGCATGGTGCCATAAATAGTCAACACATCTTGAGCAGGGTTCCATATGATCAATCATTATTTGTATATGTTTTTTATCCCCATTCCCTCTGTTATTTACTTGTTTATCGAGCTATTTAGGTATTTAATTTGATTGTTTGAGCATTTTCAGGTTAAAGGTGTGTTTAGAGTATTTTAAAGGAAAAAGTTTATTTTAGAAGATTCAAGGGACTTATTTGCAATTTACAACCAACTGCCATGCAAACCGATATGCCTTACACATTGGTACGCACAGCGATGCAACACTAGAGAAAAGCGTCATGCCAACCACTGTCTAAATCGCCACCAATGGCACAGCGGTTCAATTCTAGATAAATCTGCTATGCCAACCGCTTTCCCTATCGCCATGCAAATTGCACAGCACTTCAGCTTTAGAGATTCTTGCTATCTAAACCGCTATGCTACCCACAATGATATGAACAGAGGTTTGACAATCCACTTTGAGAAAGATTCATGAAATCAGTCCAAAACCTGGAAGCATATAAATACATCAACTTTAGGGTTTCAAATAGGATCATCACATAGACCATACTATACTCAGACATCACCATACTCCAGCCATTAGACATAAAACACACAACACAACTTTCTCTCATCCATCTTTACACATAGAAGATTTGAAGATGAAGAAGATCTCATCATTGAAGACTTAAAGATTTTATTGAAGGCCTCAATGAGTTTTATCTTTTCTTTCTCTTCTCTTGCTATTTTCGTTATGTGTAATTAACTCCATACTAGGTAATCGATATGAACCTATGTGATGCTCTTGTTATGGTTCAAACTCCATAATTTTATTTATCAATTCAAGTTTAGATTTGTTCAATTCATTATATGTCTTTGTTCTTGACTTGTATTAATCTATGGAAATTAATTAATGCTTGTCTAGGGTTTCGATAATTTATAAATTGAGGTTGTGCTATAACACTATAGGTTGTCTTAATTACTTTTCAATTGAACGCATAAAATTTACTTTCGACATAGGAATATACGAGAGGGTTTTGGTTCACAAATTCTTACACGTAATAGGTTTTTAGTTATTGCTCACACCTTGGAAAAGGGTGAGTAGTGATTAAGAACACATGGTTAAGCACAGGTAGGAATAATGATAATACCATAATTAAGATTGGAATGAACCCTTAATTTGGATGAATCTTGTTAATGGAATTAATTGATGAACACTGAGTATTACATATGGGGAGCATCGGTTACCCAGTCTTTCATCTCTTAATCACACCATCATATTAATTTTAATTGCTTACCTAGTTTAATTTAATTTATTTTTAGTTTAATCAAACTCACAACAATCTTTTGGTTACTTTAATTTAAATTTAATTAAAACTAGTTTTAATCGATAATTCACTTTTCCTTGTGGGAACCATCTCTACTTGCTGCTGTACTTATCTCATGATTCATGCACTTGCGAGTTCAGTTTTTATAACACGATTTTACACATCATCATACTACCCAACCCTCTAGAAGAAGTAGTTCAACCGTCGTCGAAAGTTCTAAGTAGTTAATAGAAGCAGTTAGGTCATCATTACCTTCTACCCTATTCAACTCGCAGTCAAACTGATAGGGAGAATCATGAGAAAAATGTATTCTAGCCCTCCTAAATTCTACGAGATCATACTCCACAACTTGTTAAGGGCCCAACCTTGAAACATCTTAACCAGCCATTAAAAAGATTCTTTAGAAGAAAAGAAGGGTTTATTCAAGAAGGAAATAAACAAAGAGATTGTAAAAATAGGTTAAGGAAAGATATTACTAGAAATCTGGATGTGAGGAAGCAAATTAATAGGACACTAGTGTTTATAGGGTTTAAAGAAAGCAGAAAAACCAAAGGGCATGTCGTTTTGAGAAGCGTACTCATTAAGGAAAAATGTGGTGCGAAATACGAAGGGCAACTTCCCCATCAATCACAACAGTGCATGTGTCGTGATGGAAGATGAAACGAAGCAAAATAACCTTTCATTTATGTCCTATCATTGAGCCCTTCGAAAGTTTTGAAAGGTTAATATTAAAAGTACGGTAATCAAGACTGTCGAAATGCAGACAATCCATTAATGTAGTATTAAATGCAAAGATCTCAATAAATCCACTTCGGCGATCTGCCAACTTGCTATAAGTGTCATAGTGGAAAGTTTTGTTAAGATCGATAGGTTTTAAAAATGTTATCGTCTTTAGACCTTTTTGTATACACGAACATAAGGAAGAGATTTGTTTTCATACATTTGAAGAACACTCTTTCGTTTTCTTTTCGATCCTTCACCACTAAGCCTTCCGAGCTACGTCCTACGATCTAGCAACTGTGTGTAAGCATGTCACGGATTTCGGGAGTAGTTGAATGGAGGCTTGAGAGATCCTGAAGACAATCCTTTGTCTTCTTCCTTGAATTCGGCCAAGCTTGTGAATTTTTTTTTTCTTTTTTCTTTTCCTTTCACCTAGCCGCTCTCTCTCTCTCTCTCACACACACACACACACACACACACACACATTTAGGGCTAGGTTAGTTTATTTTTCCTAATAAGTATATCTTATATTCTAGGAACCTAGGGTTTAGTAAGCCAAGTAAATATAGGATTATAAATCTTTTTTAATTCGGTCACCACTAGGGTTTGAACCTTTGACCTCTTTAAAGCAAATAAAAATAATCTCTTATTATTTTATTCTTTTGCTCTTGTCAAGGTTCAAAACTGAAACCTCCAAATAACAATTAATAATTCTTAATTATTAATATGTTAATTAGATAATCACATTATTTAATAATATTTAAATAATCATATAATTTAATTAATTCTCATAATATATTTAAGTTACTTTCGTAACATAATTAATGGACCATCCAATTCTCCGTGAGTCTTGTTACTATCAATCGTAAAGGGCTAGCAAGGGGACCTAATGGACCCACAGTTTTGAACTCCAATAATACTTAGAAAAATTAATTAAACTCTTTAATTAATATTTCACAATTATTAACTTCAGAGTTATTCCCCTAAAAACCCAACGTTGTACTCTCATAACTGTAGATGTTTTACACAACCAAATTATCAGTGTCCATTGATATAGCTATTACATATGGTATGATCCTCCACAAGTAGTTTAATAATTAGAGCTAGGTCATTAAGTCCGTTATACCTCTCTAATTATATCTTTTTCTTTAAGTACCATTGATTTTCTAATGAATGATTATATCCTTCATTCATTTACAGAAGAAGGAGAGCGCTCTGAATTGTTCAAACCCCGAATCAACCTTTAAGGGAACTACTTATCTACTTCTTGCAAAAAGGAGTGGATTCCACTATTGTGTGCATACCTTCTCAGTCACAAGCCAAACCGTGATTCCAAGATACGGAGATATTGTCTGAGAATGATATTCTGATCTCACCCATGATAAATCAAAAACCACGATCTAACCTAAATGGGTCAATAAGACACTCAGGATTTAGATCACCCATATATAAACATCATTAGTCGATATATATGAATTTTTTTCAACTAACGAATCTTAGGGATAGATTCATATAGATCGTGGTCCAGTTCTATATGATCACATCATATAAGGTGCCTCCAATCTCATAACATCATATAAGTAGTCTAGGATATGACCACCGTATAATACAAAATGGATCGCAGCTGTAGATTAATCGCAAATAAAGTACCTAGCTTTATTTGCTTTCTATGAACTCTTTAGATTGCATGTCTCAAATTGAATGCCTCTATATATGAAATTCATATACTCAGTTTGAGATTACATCTAGCAATCTTGGATGTTTAGCACATATAATATAAACGTATGAGTCATGTTATTGAATGAAATAACTACTACTTTTATAAATGAATTTATAACATTTACAAATTACAAGCTTTATGGCATAAATCCCAACACTCACCAATAGCCCACCTCATAGATTTAAGAGGTATTGTTTGGGGTAATTTTATTTGTTTTTACACGAAAACATAGAACTCGGAATTCGCATAACTAAAATTGCAAAGACATCAGGCCACATCATCCCGAGTGGCCACGTACAGCAATGATGAATTGAAAGGTAAAGAGAAATTTGCCTATTGAAGGAACCTGCTCGTCGGAGAATCCCATATAGGCAAACTGACTCGAGCTTGCCACCGATACAACAATCATAAAGAATCATCAATAAAACTTGACTTCAGCATATCCTTCACAAAATTCAGCCATAGATTAGGCAAGTTAATTACCTACAATCCAGTAGTTGATAAATCCAACAATAAATGTGAAGATTCAGAAGATTACTCTCGTAAGGAATAAAGATCTTAGCACCATCAATGCACTAAGACTCGATTCTCCAACAATCTTGCCAAGATACGATCCTCCTAAGATCTCACCTAATAATAATCTTTGCTTGTACGCCAAAGGCTAGGGCAGAACCTTAAACCCTATATAAACACATGTATCAAGCAAAGAAGAGAGAGAGAGAGAGAGAGAGAGAGAGAGAGAGAGAGAGAGGCACCTTAAGCAATACATCTCGTGTAAACAATAAACATTCTTTCATAGTGAAGATTTCTCTTTCTCTATCGTCAAGACTATCATGGTTTTTCCCTATTTAGGGTTTTCCGCATAGAAATCCTAGTCTCTATTATTTTATTAGTTTTTCATATTTATTATTTATTCAACTAACTTGGCCACACGGTGAAAACACGATCAAAATCACACCTTGCTGGTTGATCTAAGTATCGATCAGTCAGAGTGTTGTTGACTAGGTTAATCCAAAAATCGACGTTAACAACTACTTTATCAATATTATGTATCTCATTTCTTATCATAATTTTTCAATCACAACTTTTCCAAAAACTTTAGGTTAACAATGAAATGATAGTTAATTTTTTTCCCAAAAACATCAGGAATTAAAATGATAACCCCTCTAGATATAGATATTTATTTTGCATTTCTTAGTACCTTTTTTTTAATACTAATTAGTGGATGAAAATCAAGCCTAAAACCTTATTTCATTTTAAATTCCATCGAAAACACTTACATAAGATAATAAATTTCTCTAACTAATTTAGATGTTATTCACTTACATTTCTAAATTATATCAACTAATTATTAGTCTGCTTCCTTCAAAAAAAAAAAAAAAAAAAACTGATTATTAGTTTGCCAATATAATGTAACGAGGGTTGTATTGAAATGAAATGTATTCATTTATAGAAGACAGAGTAAAACTTTGTTTCCAAATGTGATTTGTCAAACCTTAGACTCTTAGAGGTTGGTATTGAAATTTATTTAAAATAAACACATGAAAATTGACATAACTCTCTCACACAAGACGCCAATCGTGATCTACGATCCCAATCCACGTTTCAGGAAACCAATTACATTATTGATCTCGTTTCACGCAGATTGCCAAGTCAGCCCGCGACAAACATTTCAAACCGTAGATTACTTGCAAATCTACGAGCCAGATTAAACCGCCGAAAACTCTAAAAAGTAAAAACAACTCAAAACATTTTCAAGTTCCCTCCTTTTTCCACAGTTTTTTTTCTCCTTAAATACTCCCAATTCTCTATATCTGCAGTACTAAATTTTCTCGAGAAACAAGCACATCTTCATTATCCAATTTTCGAGATGGCTCGCACGAAGCAGACGGCAAGGAAGTCCACCGGAGGCAAAGCGCCACGTAAGCAGCTGGCCACCAAAGCTGCCCGGAAGTCGGCTCCAGCAACCGGAGGAGTGAAGAAGCCTCACCGTTTCAGACCCGGAACGGTGGCGTTGAGAGAGATAAGAAAGTACCAGAAGAGCACAGAGCTTTTGATAAGGAAGCTTCCGTTCCAGAGACTTGTTCGAGAGATCGCTCAGGATTTCAAGACCGATCTGAGGTTCCAAAGCAGCGCAGTGGCTGCTCTTCAAGAGGCAGCTGAGGCGTATCTGGTGGGTCTGTTTGAAGACACTAATCTGTGTGCCATTCACGCTAAGAGAGTCACTATCATGCCTAAGGACATCCAACTCGCTAGGAGGATCAGAGGCGAGAGAGCTTAGCCTTTTATTCTCTGTTTTTCTGGATCCAGTTATCAAATACGGATATGACCACCATGTGCTTGTTGAAATTCCTCTGAAGGTTTATCGCATGATTTTTCATTTTTGAATGAAAAGTCTTTTGGCCATTTATTGCATCTATAAAACAACAATGCTTTGGTACCTAAAAGCATTTGTGTGATTGATTACTGATTCCAAATTATTTTAGGTTAATTGAATTTTATTTGGCAGCATTTATTTTATAGTGGAACTCGGAGTTGTAAGTTTTGAGATCTAAAACAAGTCCAATACATCCTGTGTGATATTTCTGCCCTCTAGAAAGCTATATGTCTAATTATATTTCTAGAGGCAATAAGAGACTTACTCGTTTTCTTCACTCAAGACCAACCTGGGAATAAAATAATGTAAGGAGGAATATCAAAATCTCTCTATCAAGCTAAGAAGAGCAATCGAATAGCAAGGCTGTTTACAATTCAGAATCAGTTAGCAAATCAGGTGAATTCATCGAATGCAGCCTTGCTCGGTTAGTAAGATCAATACAATTGATCCAATGCAGCCTTGCTCGAAAGAGTGAAAAGTAACATGATCAGATATGACCATCAAGAGTACTTAAGAAGTCGGTTAATAAGTGTCAGCTTGTAAATTTTTAGTTAGGACTTAGGATTTAGGAATGTGTTAACAACCTTTGATTAACTGTTAGCATTGGATGGCTAGGATTGTTAGCCAAATAGTTTGTTAGAGCATCAATGGCTCAGATTGATCACCATTCTTGTTTATAAGCTAATTAGGTATTCTTTAAAAATTTATTAATGAAAATTCCCTCTGATTTTCACTCAATCACCATTTTTGAAATCTTGAAAGCTTAGGGCCCGTCTTGTAACGTTTTTCAAATGCTGTTTTTGTTTTTGTTTTTCGAAAATAAAAATGAAAATGAAAACAGTGTTTTTGGTTTCAGTTTCGAAATCCAAATACAAGCCTGGTAGCATTTCCTGAAAACTGGATTCTGAATGTGAAAACATAAAAAACACGTCTGGTAGCATATCCTGAAACTTGTATTTCGAATAATTTAATATTAATTATTATTTTTTAGACCAGATCAATCTCCAGTTTATGAATCATCATCATCATCACTATATTTTTTTTCCAATTTATAAGACCAAATCAATCATCATTGATCTGTATATACAAAATCTAAAATCAATATACCAACAAAATCAACACCAACATTTGAAATCAAAATCTGAAATCAAAATCCAAATCAAAATACAACACCAAAAACCCATTCAAACCAAACAAATTACCAACAAAATACTAGATTTATCAACAAAATACCAGATTTTTTTTTTAATTAACAAATCTGAAAATCTAGAAATTTTCCAGAAATTTCCAAATGTCCTCTCTTAAGCATATCGGAAAGAAGGAAGAAGAAGAAGAAGAAGAAGAAGAAGAAGAAGAAGAGATCGACCGAAAGAAGAAGAAGAAGAAGAAGAGCTCGGCGGTGAAGAAGGAGAAGATTGTCGGAAAGAAGAAGAAGGGAAGAAGAAGAAGAAGAAGAAGAAGAAGAGATCGGCAGTGAAGAAGGAGAAGAGATCGGTCGGGAAGAAGAAGAAGACCGACGGACGGGATTGCGCCAGTCGGGAAGAAGAAGGTTGGTGGCGCTGGCGTCAGTCGGGAAGAAGAAGAAGAAAAAGAAGAAGAAGAAGATGGTGGCAGTGGCACAGTCGGGAAGAAGAAGAAGAAGAAGAAGAAGAAGAAGAAGAAGAAGAAGGAGATGAACATCAGTGAAAGATGAAAAAAAGAAAAAAAATTGAGTTTTTTATTTTAAGTGAAAAACAAAATGAAAAACAAAATGGAAAACATCAAAAAGTTGTTTTGGAAATTTTTCACTTTTAACACTTGTTGACGGTGATTTTTGGTGGTCACCGAGTCAATGATTTATCTTTTGACTTGTTGTAAATTATGAACTTGGATGATTGAAAACAAAAGAAATAAACTATGAATCACAAACAATTACGTGGTAAAACTCCAAGGGTTGGAGAAACATCCACGGTTTGTTGCCTAAGCAACGAAGCCAAATCCACTATGAAGAAGAATTACAAGAATGTTGTATTACAATCTCTCTCTCTCTCTCTCTCTAGCTATTTCACTCGTGTCCCCCTCCTTTTGCGTAAAGAAGGGGTATTTATACATGTTTTATTAGGGTTTTGGTATGTGGTGCCCTAATTGTGAGTTGTAATCCTTAACGGATTCGGACTCTCCTTCTTTTGTATATTTCCTGATTTGGTTGAATACAAGTCTAAGTCTGATTCTGATTCTGATTCCTCCTTCTTCATTCACGGAAAATCTATTTGCTTCCTTATTTGGACTCTACGGCCACTGTCGCTTATCATGGAGTTGCTTGTTGCTGATTGCACCCAAAGTTTGGAATATGGGCGCTGGTGACTATCTGTTTTCATTGATTCCCGACTACACCGTGTCCTTGCCCGAGTAAGGTTTATTGCCCGAGCAACTCGCCTTTGTTGGTGGTCGGGAAACTTCCTCTTTTTCCGAGCAGGTTTTCATGGGGGAATTCTTGCTCCGTTAGTTGACTTTCTTTTGAACTTGCTTACGTGGCTTTATATTGTGATGACGTGTCTACCACGGCTATTTTTTTCTATAACAATACCCCCTTAAATATTTGTGCCGATCATGCTGAGTCAGCTCCACTCGGGTCAGATATTTAACCTCATGTTCATTTGCAGCTAGTCTTCGTTTGTCTTTTTCTGCATTAATGTATCCTTATTTGCTTCAAAGCTCTTAAATGACGTGTTTTAATTACGACCGCACGCATTCGATTTATCAATCATTTCAGAGATCTTTTGATGGTGGCGTTTCTGCTCACTTGCGGCTCAAGGCTTTCTTCGATCGCCACTTGTCCCTTTTTATTTGGCTGTGGTACTGCGGTGGTGCGACGCATTTATGGGACATGACCTTTCTGCTCGCTCACGTGTGGATTACGTCATTGCCCACGCCCCTCTGTTTTCCCGCTCCTTTGTGTTTCTTCTAGGGTTTCGTGTTTTTCGAAATCGGTGTGCTGCCTATATAAGCTGGCAGTGGTGGCGTTTCTCCTTTTTACTTTACTTTCCGCAATTTTTGTGCATTCTCTGAAGAACTCGCTTGCATTTCCTATTTTACTGGGTTCATCTGCTGCAACCTGATCTTCATCTGCTTCAACTACATCTCCAGCTTTTTCTGGGTTCTACTTCAAATACGTCAAGGTTAGTTCTCATGGATTCTGCAATTAGGTATCGTCTTTACACTGTTGGCATGATTGCTATTGAGCAACATGATGCACACACTGCATCTGTAGTCCACAATTTATTGAAACCACCTCTCTTTGATCAACCGCATTTCATTGATGCTGACGTTTCTGCAATTTCCCGTGAAAATTTTGCTCCTTCAGAGGCTCCATTTCCTCCTGAAGTTCATTCCGTTTCCTCGGATTCATCACCTCCCGAGTATCAGCCTGCAGATTGGTCGGATTCTTCTTCTTCTACAGCTGACATTCGGCCTTGGAAGCGACCAGGAAAAAAGATGAGCGCTCGCAAGGTTTACAAAGATTCCCACTCGCTGGAGAGCCGAGTCGGGGCCCAGAGGGTTATCGAGAACGACATCGAAGAAAAGCATAGGGCTGCTCGCATTCCTTTCTCTCCCGAGCGCATATGCGCTTATGATGTAGAGCCGAATGTGGTCGGCCCTGAGGAGGTAAGCAAATATATGCGGCGGTTCGATCTGGATGGCGACGTGATTTCGCTAATCCCCGCTGAAGGTCGGGCTGCTTGGAACCCTCCTCCTGGCCACGTGGCGGTTTACGGGGCCATGCTCGCCTGCGGCGTCACTCTTCCTTTCCAGCCATTCATCACTTGGTTTTTGGCTGAGGCCCGAATTGCTCCGGCTCAGCTGACTCCGAACAGCTATCGGATTTTGATGTGCATGTGGCACATGTGGCACAGGATGAAACGACCACCCCCAACTCCTCGTGAAATTCGACACTTCTATTCTCTGAGGCCCGTGGGGAAGTCCGGAGTCTATTTTCTCCAATCGACTCAGCCCGAGTTCTGGATCCCCAAGGATGTTGTGGTCAAGGGCGAGATCGAGCCGACCACAGAGGAGAAGATGAAGGGATTTGTTTGGGGCTTCCCCACCTCAAACAAATTTTGGAAGAACAGCTGGTTCTTTGTGGGTGGACAATGGGGCCAATCAATTAGTTTTGATCTAGATGGCTCCCAAATGACCTGCAGGGTTCCTCGGTAATTTTGCTCGCCCCAATGGAACCACGTGACTTCCTCCTTCACCGACGAAGAGCTGAAGACCTTGGCTCGGGCTGCCGTCCGCCCCTTGGAGAAAAGGGGTAAGCCCTATCTGTATAATGAGGGGAAGATGATTTCAGCTCGCCTCTTCCCTCAAATTTCCGCACGCCGCAGACGCCGTAAGTTGTGTTGTAGCCTTTATTCTGCCTTTTATTCTGTCATTTGTCTTCGTATTAATCTATTGACTCGGGCTCCCTTTTTCTTTTTGAAGTGTATGACGTGGACGTGGTCTGCGATGCTCTGGCACGCCGAATGAAAGGAGTGGTGGAGGCCAGCCGGAAGGAGGCGCTTCGCCAGCAAGACGCTGGGATTGCCCCCCCCGATGATAAATCTGAAGGGAGCGCTCCTGAGGATCTTCCAGCGGGTGATGATGAAGAGGGGGTGCCCGAATATATGCCCGAGGAAACCCATGGTCGTGATGTGAATGCGTGTTCGACTGAAACCGTGGGCGACTCGGGACTCTTTGGAGCAAGTAGGACTCACGCTGATCAGAGCAACCGAAAGGGTCCTTCTACTTCCAAGGGGAAGGAAAAAATGGGGCACCCCTCTGAGTCTGAGCGGCCAAGTTTCCCCAGCGGGTTCCGTTCTCCTCGTTCGGCAGCACACAAATTGAGTGATACTTCTCAAGGTATCGAAGCCGCCGGGGGGCATTCGGGCGAGGCCGTTCCAGAGGTCCCGTTTTCTACAGAGCCGACTGCCACTGGTCCGGAAATCCCAACTCCTGCCGATCCCACTCCTACCCCTGAAGGTAGCGAAGTCGAGGTGGGGCAGCCTGGCAATTTTTTTAAGGACCAGGCGGTTGACTCGAGCTCTCGCGGGAAACAGCCTGGGAAACGGAAGGCTTCGTTTTCCCCTGGTCGCCCAACACCCAAGATACCCCGAGTGGTTGCTTTCGTAGATTCATCCTCGGATGACGAACGGGAGGGTGTGGCTCGAAAGGATGCAGGCGCGGCTCCTCCACTGGCTCAGGTCGAGGAAAGTGTTGAAGGTTTAACCGATTCTCCTCGGGTGACCTCAACCGCTAAATTCCCTGAGACTGGTGTTGACGGTTCGGACCCCTTCCCCCAAACCGATGATCCTACCCCCGAGATCATGCTAAGGGCCATGGCTTCAGGTCAAGCCTACATCGGGGAGGATCGTTGGAGTCAGTTCCGGGTAGGGACTGTGTCTGACCGACTACGCAACTTTTTCAACAGCGCCTCTTACGTAAGTATAAGCTGTGGTTACGTGCGGCATCTCGTATTCTTTTTACGTCTTTCGTTATTTTTATTTACTGTTTGACTTGCTGCAGATGGTGGCTGAGATGTCTGGGGCTTGTCAAGCTGGTGAAGCCCAGGCAGAAAGAATAAAGCGGCTTGAAGCCCAGTTGAAGGAGAGCGAGGACCGCTGTTCTCGGGCTGAGCTGGCTGGCCGGGAGGGGGCTAAGTTGAGCCAGGTAGTCTTGGATCAATGCTTGGCTCGGCAGTTGGAGGCTGAACAGCGAGCATCTTCTGCTGCCGAGGAGGTCAAGGTTCTCCGGGATCAGTTGTCATCCACTCAGGATGCTTTGCTCCAGGCTGAGCAGTCTGCTGAGGACGCCAAGTTTGCTTATGAGCGCCGAATCGAAGACTTAGAGCGTCAGGCCTTGACAGTTAGGTCCCTATCAAAGGAAGCTAGGCTGGAGCTGGAACTACAAAGTGTTGATCGGTTCAAGAGATCTCCAGCCTATGATGCTTTGCTTCTGCGTGAGTTCCAGCGGGGGATGGTCTCGGCTGGTGAATTTTTCAAGCAGAAGAATAGGGCGACCGATCGGGCTAGGGCCAACTGGAGCCTATCAATCAAAAAGCATGTGGATACCTCTCTGGAGTCTCTTCGGGCCCAGATGAGGGAGTGGCGAGCGTATTGCAGAAGTAAAGGTAAAGCGCCATATCCCATGCACCTCGAGGTTCCTTCCGCTGACTCCTTCTCCACGTTTTATGCCTGTGAAAAGGCCGGGATCGACAACGAGACGCCCGATTTGGGACCTGTTCCCGGGGTTGACTATGCCGACTGGATGGTCGACGAGGAGGAGGATGTCATTATTTGGCCTTCGGACGACAGCCTGCTGAACTAGTATGTGATGGAGCCTGACCCTGATGTCGGCGGAAGCAGCTCCCGACCCCCGGCGCCACCCTCCTGAGCTTCATGACTTCAAGCCCCTCTTTTTTGTAGCGGTGTAACCAGCTGTAAATATTTGTATAACTATACCTGTATAACTGTACCTGCATATTTGTATACTTTTATCATGTATAGACGAATTTTTTCATATATATAAATGGATTTTTCCTCAGTTTTGATCTAAATTCTTTTATTTGGAATTCTGAATTTAGTTGGATTTCTTCGAACTTGTGGATCTTCAGGGGTTTAGTCCTTCGGGAATCCCTGAACTTATCTTGACTTGGTGCCTTATTTCCTAGCATTTTAGTCGGGTAGGCCGAGTATCTTATTTAACCGGTAATTAGTTTCAGCCGAGTATCTCATGTAACTGGCTTTTAAACAACTTTAAACCGCGTATATTATTTAACTGGTAGTTAGTTTCAGCCGAGTATCTCATGTAACTGGCCTTCTCGTTTGAGTTTTTGATTTCTTGCCTCAACGTTACGCCGAGGCTCGCCACGGCCATACGTCAAGGTCCTTGCACAAGTCACCTAGGACGTCTCCCGGTTTTATCTGTGCAAGGTTTTGCCGAATCGTTGGGGTACTTTATACAGGCCAACACGGCTGCGCGTCTCACTAGCCTTTCTAGCGGCGCTCCGAGCAGTTTTCCAGTTTATTCTGGTGCCTCGGTTTTGCCTCTCTGCTAAGGGACACGTTTTTATCGCTTTAGCAAGGCGGGCATGCTACTACAGCTTTTCCGCCCTTCGGGCGCCACTCGTCCACTCTTTCGTGGGTTTATGGCGCCCGTATTTTCTGGTTTATTCGACCAACTTTTGGTGGGCTGCTGTCGAAGTTTTTGCTCATGGATTATCAATTCTGTTGGATTACTCTGTACTAGCAACTGAACTTTATTGAATGATCAACATGAATTTTGTTAGATGAACATAACTATGAAACTAAGAAATAGACCTGATATAATAAAGGCAGAGACTAAAAACAGAGTTTAAAACAGAATAAGTCTTTGGTAATAAATGCGGTCGGGCCCTTCAAGGATAGAAGATCTTTAGATATTGTGCGTTGCATGGTCGGGGTACCAGACTTCCCTCTGGTCGGGCTATCATGTAGGCCCCATGTCCTATAACCCCCTTGATGATATATGACCCTTCCCATTTATCGGCAAGAGATCCCGAGGACTTATCTTTGGTGTTTGGGGACACTCTTCTTAGCACCAAGTCTCCGAGTTGGAATCTCCGCTCACGAACGTGTGAATTGTAATACCTCGCAGCCCTTTGCTGGTACGCGGAATTTCTGACTTGTGCCGTATCTCTGATTTCCTCTAGTTCGTCTAAGTTCTGCTGCAGCATATCTATATTGTGCTCGGGGCTGTATAACTGTATCCTGGGGGATATAAAAGTAGTTTCTGCTGGGATTACAGCTTCTGTCCCAAACCCCAGCGCGAAAGGAGTCTCCCCCGTGGACGACCTCATTGTTGTTCGGTATGCCCATAACACCTCGGGCAGTTTATCCGCCCAGCCGCCCTTCTTTGCCTCTAATTTTGCTTTCAGTGTATGTTTGATCACTTTATTCACAGCCTCTGTCTGACCATTGGTTTGAGGGTGAGCCGGTGATGCGTAGTAGTTCGCGATCTTGAATTCTTCACACATTTCTCTGAACCTTTTGTTGTCGAACTGGGTTCCATTGTCTGTTATGATGATGTTCGGGATTCCGAACCTATATATGATGTTCTTCTTGACAAAGCTGGTGGTGTTTGCCTCTGTAATATGCACAAGTGCTTCTGCTTCTGCCCATTTGGTGAAATAGTCCACCGCCACAATGGCGTGCTTTGCCCCTCCCTTTGTTCCTGTGGGCATTGGCCCTATTAGGTCGAGTCCCCACATGGCGAAGGGCCACGGTGAAGTTAGACTTCTGAGTAACTCTGGGGGCTGTCGAATATCGTTTGCTATTCTCTGGCATGTCTCGCAGCTCTCGGAGAATCGCTGCGCCTCTGCGAAAAGGGTCGGCCAGTAGAAACCTTGTCTGAGTACCTTGTGTGCTAGGCTTTTACCCCCAGTATGGTTCCCACACACTCCACTGTGGACACTTTTTAGGATTTTTTCAGTTTCTTCGCCGGTCACACATCTTTGCAGTACTTTCGAGAATCCTCTCCTGTATAATTCCCCCATCAGGATTGTATACCGGGTTGACCTGTATCTGATGCGTTTCGCTTCCACTGCATCCTCCGGTAATATGTTTTCCTCTAAGTACTTCCTGAGTTTGTATGTCCAGTCGCTTGGGCTTGGCCGGATCTCTGCTACCATGATTTCCTCTGATTCTGCTGTACTCGGCTTAGTCAGATGTGCCACTGGTATTGCTTTGGATCTGATGCTCGTGATGGCTGAAGCTAACTTGGATAAAGCATCTGCTTTTTCGTTTTCTTCCCGAGGGATCTGAGAGATTTTGTACACTTTGAACTTTCTGAGTAGCCTTTTTGCCATGTCCAAATAAGCTATCATGTGCTCTTCCCTTGCCTGGTACTCGTCCAGCACTTGATTAACCACGACTTGTGAATCGCTGTAAATTTCCAGCTCATCTGCCCCTAATGCTATGCAAACCTTTAGGCCGGCCAACAAGGCCTCATACTCTGCTTGATTGTTGGTTGCTTTGAAATCGAACCTCATGGCACATTCCACGGCATCCCCCTCGGGGGTTGTTATGACTATTCCGGCCCCGCTGCCGTGTGTGTTCGATGATCCGTCCACATGCAATTTCCACTGAAGTTTTTCAATCCGTTCTCCCTCCATTGCCCTCCTTACCTCGGCATCGGGCTCGGTGAATTCTGCTATAAAGTCTGATACTGCCTGCCCCTTAACTGCCGCTTTAGGTGTGTATTTGATGACGTATTCGCTCAGCTCCACGGCCCATTTGGTTAATCTTCCCGACACCTCCGGCTTTTGAAGGATTAGTTTTAATGGACAGTCTGTGTATACTTCTATTGTATGCGCTTGGAAATATGGCCTCAGTTTCCTGGCCGATGTGACCAGTGCTAATGCTATTTTTTCTACTGGAGAATACCTGGTTTCTGCCGGTAACAATGCCTTGCTTGTGTAGTACACTGGCTTTTGTACCCCCTCTTCTAACCGTATTAACACCGAACTTGTCGCCACCTCCGTGACCGACAAATACAAGTATAATGTTTCTCCTACCACCGGTTTTGAGAGGATGGGTGCTCGCCCCAAATATTCCTTCAATTTCTGGAATGCTTCTTCACATTCTGCACTCCATTCGAGCCCTTTTCCCTTTTTTATTGCCCTGAAGAAGGGAGCGCATTTGTCTGTTGACTTAGCAATGAACCGATTGAGCGACGCGAGACATCCCGTCAGCCTTTGTACGTCTTTCAACGTCTTTGGTGAAGCCATTCCTTCTAGTGCTCTGATCTTCTCGGGATTCACCTCAATTCCTCTTTGGTGAACCTGAAAACCCAGAAACCTCCCCGAAGGTACTCCGAACACGCATTTACTGGGATTGAGCTTCATCTTATATTTCCTCAGAACATCGAAGGTTTCCTTCAAGTCCTCCGAGTGTTTTTCTACCGTAGTGCTCTTGGTCAGCATGTCATCCACGTAGACTTCCATGTTTCTCCCAATCTGCCGAGCAAACATCCGGTTCACCAACCTTTGGTATGTCGTTCCAGCATTTTTCAATCCGAAAGGCATCACTTTGTAGCAATACAGCCCTTGATCCGTGGTGAAAGATGTTTTTTCTTCGTCTGCTTTATTCATCCGAATCTGGTTGTATCCCGAGTATGCATCCATGAAGCTTAGCAGTTCGTATCCTGCCGTTGCATCTACCAGCTGGTCAATTCTTGGTAATGGAAAACTATCTTTCGGGCAGGCCCTGTTCAAGTCAGTGAAATCTACACACATCCTCCATTGATTGTTCTTCTTCTTGACCAATACTACGTTGGCTACCCACTCCGGGTATTTGACCTCCCTTATTGATCCTGCGGAAAGTAACTTCTCCACCTCCTTCTTAATTGCAGCGCTTCTCTCTGGATTGAACAACCTTCTCTTTTGCACCACTGGTCGGGACTCTGGGTTGGTAGAAAGACAATGTGATATCACCTTTGGGTCTACTCCTAGCATATCCTCGTGACCCCAAGCAAAAACATCCTTGTAACCTCTTAGCAATGTGGTCAGTTGGGCTTTGACATGCCCACTTAAGCTTGCTCCTATCTTCACTGTCTTGCTCGGATCCGCCGGATTCAGGACTATTTGTTCGGTCAACTCATCCTTTCTGACTTCGGGTTCTTCTCTGGGATCCAATTCAAACTCTTTTGGCACTTCTGCCTGCTCTTCAGGTTCCTCCACTTTTTGTTGGGTTGTTACCTCGTACATTTGGTGTACTTCCCTGTCTTTGTATACTGACAAATTTGCTCTTCGGGCCATCTCTTGTGACCCCTTCACTACTCCTACTCCATACTCAGTCGGGAATTTCATCATGAGAGCATAAGTTGCCGTCACTGCTTTGGTTTTATTCAAAAACGGTCGGCCTAATAAAGCATTGTACGACCAGTTTTCCGTATCCACCACCACAAAGTCGAGCAGCACAGTCTTTTGGCAGGGGGTCGTCCCAATCTTCACGGGCAATTTCACTGTTCCCAGCGACCTTACTTCGACTCCCCCGAATCCTCTAAGGGGTGTGGGAAACGGCTGTAGGTCTTTCCTGTCCAGCCTCAGCTGGTCATATACCTCCGCACTTAGAATGTCCGCTGAACTCCCATTGTCAATCAAGATTCGATGAACCTCTCGGTGACCGATCCGCGCTCCAATTACCAAGGCATCATTTGGCTTAACATCCACTCCATGTGAGTCAGCTTCTGTGAATATGATCGGGTCCCATCCCTCTTTGATTCTTTTTGGGTCGGGTTCAATGGAATTGACATCTAAGTCTCTCCGTGCCTCCATGGCCTCCCGAATTTCTTGGGTCCTTTCCCTGTTACTCCTGCCAGTTGCCGGTCCTCCAAAGATGGTGTTAATTGCTCCTTCATCCTCAGCTTTCTTTGGACTGAATTTTCTTGCCCGCCCGTCCTGCCGGCTATCCTTTTGTCCATCCGTCTTGTCCACCTTCTTGAGGACGATGTCTTTCAGGTGTCCTTCCCTGATGAGGGTTTCAATATGGTCCCTTAATTGGAAACATTTGGATGTCTCGTGCCCGTTTTCCTTATGGAAACGGCAATACTTGGTGGTGTCCCTCCGGGCATATGTTGACTGCTTAGGAGGTTCTTTTGACATGTTCTTCTCCTCTAGGATTGCCAAGATTTCACCTTGGTCTTTTTTCAGTGGGGTGTAATTCGTATACCTGCCCTGGAACTTCTGTCGCAGCTGGTCGGTTTTTGGGTCGTATGCTCGCCGCCCATCCCGACCATCCCGTGCTTTGTTCTTCTGTTTGTCCGTTTTGCCGTCGGGCGCCTTAGTTTGGTCTTTGGTTTTGAATCCTTCTGGGCGACCGCCATGCACGAAGTAACCCCCTGTGGCAATTTCTTCCTCTTCAGCCAGGGCGTACCCCCCTGCCATGTCCATCATATCAGCATAACCGGTTAATCGGGCTCTTCTGAGGTCAAATGACAATTGGCCATTCTGAAGGTTGCTGATGAACGCAGCAATTATTGCCTCGTCATTTGCACTCCCAATTTCGGACACTTCCTGACCAAATCTCCCCAGATACTTCTTTAGCGACTCATCCTTTCCCTGTCTGAGTTAGGATAAGTGAGCTACCGATTTTTTCCTATGCACATTCCCGAGGAACTGTCTTGAGAAAGCTTTGCTCAACTCGCCAAAGCTGCTTATGCTTGCTGCTGGTAATCTACCAAACCACCGGGAGCCTAGATCTCCAAGGGTTTGAGGAAAATTCAAACATAGCAGTGCGTCATTGTTGACATATTGTGCCATGGCGCTCCTATATCTTCGGACGTGTTCCTTTGGATCGGTATCTTTCTTAAATAGTTCCACGTGTGGCATCCTGAATCTCTCCAGGAAAGGTGTTCTTAGGATCCCACTAGTGAACGGGCTTCCGGATTCGTCATCCGACAGCTCATTACGCCCATATCGCCTGACTAAAGCATCCATTTGTCGACGATTATTCTGTACCTCCCGGGTTAGGCTCTGTATGAGTATATCTCTATCTCCTTCTGGCTCCCCTATCGCATTGAAAGTTTGACTTATGGTCAATTTTTGACCCCTTTCCTCCGGATTCAACTCTCTGCGATCTCGGTTTAGGCCATGCAACCGTACTGTGCCCCTTTGGCGCTTGCGATGACGTTTCTGCTCACTCCCTTCCGAGGATGAAGATCGGCCTCTCCGGTGACTGCGCCTCCTGGGGTGATCCCGATTTACGACTATTCGATCTTGACCGTAACCCATGTCAGGATCACTCCCCTCTCTATGCTCCCTTTCGGATAATATTTCTGGCACAGGATCTCGTCTCGCCTTTAGGGGTGCATCAGGCGTTGGTATCACCACTGCAGAACGCAGCCTCGCAGCCTGCTGGTTTGGGACGGGCAGACTGTGAGGAGATATCAAACCTCCCGTGGTGGAAAGGTCAACTCCTTGCTTTGCCGCGTCTGATATGAGTTGTTGCAGGGAAGCATGAAATCGTTGCGTGATTTCTTCATTAGTTGTGGGGAAACGTTGAATACCAGCTAAGGCGGTTGACTGGTCTGCCGTCATCAGGGTGGCATCCGCTGTATTGAGCGTGGTGTCATCCCCCAGCTCATTACTTGGCACGCCTTGACTGTACCTGGAATCGCTACCATCTCCTTCACCAGCCATTGTTATCACAAATTTCTGGGCTCCCCCTCCTTCTAGCGCCAATTGTTGACGGTGATTTTTGGTGGTCACCGAGTCAATGATTTATCTTTTGACTTGTTGTAAATTATGAACTTGGATGATTGAAAACAAAAGAAATAAACTATGAATCACAAACAATTACGTGGTAAAACTCCAAGGGTTGGAGAAACATCCACGGTTTGTTGCCTAAGCAACGAAGCCAAATCCACTATGAAGAAGAATTACAAGAATGCTGTATTACAATCTCTCTCTCTCTCTCTCTAGCTATTTCACTCGTGTCCCCCTCCTTTTGCGTAAAGAAGGGGTATTTATACATGTTTTATTAGGGTTTTGGTATGTGGTGCCCTAATTGTGAGTTGTAATCCTTAACGGATTCAGACTCTCCTTCTTTTGTATATTTCCTGATTTGGTTGAATCCAAGTCTGATTCTGATTCCTCCTTCTTCATTCACGGAAAATCTATTTGCTTCCTTATTTGGACTCTGCGGCCACTGTCGCTTATCATGGAGTTGCTTGTTGCTGATTGCACCCAAAGTTTGGAATATGGGCGCTGGTGACTATCTGTGTCCTTGCCCGAGTAAGGTTTATTGCCCGAGCAACTCGCCTTTGTTGGTGGTCGGGAAACTTCCTCTTTTTCCGAGCAGGTTTTCATGGGGGAATTCTTGCTCCGTTAGTTGACTTTCTTTTGAACTTGCTTACGTGGCTTTATATTGTGATGACGTGTCTACCACGGCTATTTTTTCCTATAACAACACTGTTGTTTTTGTTTTTGTTTTGGAAAATAAAATGAAAAATAAAATGAAAAACGGTAACGAATGCGTATTCGAAATCGGATTAAGAAAACAAAAACGAAAACGGGCTTGTAAAACGATACAGGACAGGCCCTTAACTTTCAAGCTTGATTGAAGTACAGTGCCTAGCAAGTTTAATCTAACATTCTGATCAAAATTTTCAAATACTTTTTATATGGCACTCGGAAAGCACACCAAACAGAGGGAAAAACTCCATCAAATCAGATAAAAGCCCAGATTATCTCCACATTAAGAGAAGAGTGTGCATCGGCCTTTTTTTGATAGTATAACCTAGGTTAATTGCATAAACATACCTTCTATTTAGGGATATTATTATTTCCCCCCTCCTGAAGTTTACCCTATTGTTAAGACGAGGACAGGGTTTGGGCTTATTAGCCGTTCTTCCCCTAAAATCAAACTTATGTTAACTGACCCTCTTCTGGCACACTTTTCATCCGGTCAATGTATTTTATGCCCTTTTGACTGTTAAATGGAAGGGCATTAACGTCATTGACCATCTCTTTTTTATTTATTTTTTAAATTTAATAATAACAATAATAATAATAATAATATCACAATTCTTCTTCTCTCTCCAAGTCCAATACCACATTCAATCATCATCATCAATCTTCTTCTCTCTGAAACCTTAGCCACCCAACCACCACCATCTTTGTCTCACACACCACCACCACCATCTCCACATTCAATCTTCATCATCAGTCTTCTTCTCTTTGAAACTCTGGCCACCCAACCACCACCATCTTTGTCTCACACACCACCACCACCATCTCTCTCACGCACACACCACCACCAAACCATCATCTTGTTCGAACCGAAACCCAAATCGTCGCCGATCAAAACCCAAATCCAAATCAAAGTCAACCAAACCTTCTCTTCTCTCCTTTGATCCCCAAGCGAAACCTAAATCGCCGTCGATCGAAACCCAAATCCAAATAAAAGTCAACCAAACCATCTCTTCTCGCCTCTGATCCCCTTTTCTCTTCCTTTAACCCAGAATCCATCCCTTTCTCATTCGTGGTGTGGATTTGTTGGTGTTGGCGGCATGGATTTGTTTCTGGGTTGGTGTTGGTGATTGACAATGGGTGTGGGTGGTTTGTTCGGAAGTGGTTGATGGTGGTGGTGTGTTTGTGATTGATTTCGGTTTGATTTCGTAAGTGGTTTATTTAGAAGTGGGCGAAAATAGTTGGTTTGGTGTTGATGATGATGGGGGTTTGGTTTTGATGATGATTTGGGTTTGATTTTTGTGATGATATGGTTTTTATTTATTTATTTATTTATTTATACTGATCTAGGTTATGGGTTTGGAGATTGGTGATGATGATGATGATGAATAGATGATAATGGTGGTGGTGTTTATGTTATGGCTTTTTTTTATAATTTTATTTTTTTGTTCTGGAAATCAATGATAATGGTGGTGGAGTCTTTTTTTTTTTTTTTTTTTTAATGAAATAAATAATAATAATATATATTGAAGTAAAGATTTTTTTATTATTATTAAATTTAAATATAAAAAAGAGATTGTGTTTTTTATTTTAGTTTTTAGTTTTTAGTTTTTAGTTTTTTTTTTTGTTCATTAATTCATCAAGGGTAAATCGGTAATTTCCTTCCCATTGAACTATCAAAGGGGGCATAAAATAGATTGACCAGATGAAAAGTGTGCCAGAAGGGGGTCGGTTAACCTAAGTTTGATTTTAGGGGAAAGAACGGCCAATAAGCTCAAATCTTGTCCTCGTCTTAACAATAGGGTAAACCTCAAGGGGGAAAATAATAATATCCCTTCTATTTATTTAATAAAGCAAGTTTTTAAACAAATGTCTTATTCAAATACAAACATCCCAATTGGAATATGCTTGGGGTATAGAAAGTCAATAGTGCTCTTGGGTAAAAGGGAGAGGTTATTTTGGTGGGTAAATTTCACAAACGACCCTGAATTTATATATAATTGTATAAATATTCATTTTTTTTTCTAATAATTACATAAATATATCCTATCGTCAGTTGACTTTTGTTAACTTTAACCTTTAACCATATTTGTATTCCAAAATGACTAAACTACTCTTGAAAACTTATTTTTCTTTTCTTTTATTATTTAAATATATTAAAAAATATTTACTTAAGGAATTAAAAAAATCGATACAATTTTTTTGTTGTTTTCTTTTTATCATTTTTTTAACACAATCAGAACCCACAAAACTGGAAAAAAAAAATGGCTGTGTTTAGTGGGTTTTGATTGTGTTTAGTGAGTTTTGTGAGTTTTTATTATGTTGATTAAATGTAATTGTTGGTGGGTTTTGATTGTTTTGATGAAATGAAATTGTTTGTGGGTTGATGAGTACGAAATTGAATGTTTTGGTGATAAAGTTGGTTTTTGAAATCTGAAAATTTGGTGTTTGGGGACATGGAAAATGTAAAAAAAAAAAAAAAAAAAATGATAGAAAGAAAAAGAAAATAAATGCAACAAAAAAAAAAAAATTGTACTGATTTTTTCAATTTTTTAAAGTAAATATTTTTTAATATTTTTAAATAATAAAAGAAAAGATAAATAAGTTTTCACGGGCAGTTAGTCATTTCGGGATGCACATGTTGTTAAAAGCTAAAGTTAACAAAAGTCAATTGATGGTAGGGTATATTTATGTAATTATTAGAAAAAAAAATGAATATTTATACAATTACACATAAATTTAGGGTTGTTTGTGAAATTTACCCACCAAAATAACATCTTCCTTTTACCCAATAGCACTATTGACTTTCCATACCCCAAGCACATTCCAATAGGAATGTTTGTGTTTGAATAGGGTATTTGTTTGAAAATTTGCTTTATTAGATAAATAGAGAGTATGTTTATGCAATTAACACTATAACCTAACTAGACTAGGTATTTTTTTGAAACTTTTTACCATCGGTAAGATTCGAGCCGTTGACTTGGACGTCATTTGCTCATGCCTCAAGCTCGTACATCTACCAGCAGAGTTACGACCCTAGGGTGCAGAATCCAACCATTAATATGCCTTGCCAACTTATTTTGTTAGATACATTATTTTACAAAATAAATAGTGTATTAATCACACTTAGAGCATCTTCAATGCAAGAGTGAAAAAAGATGTCATGTAGGATTAATAGATATTCTATTAATAAATATTTCTCCAATGCAGCCGTGCATATTCAATTTCAAGCTGACGTGGCAAAAAAATATTAGACATTGTCAACATGACTGTCTACTTTCAGACCATCTGTTGCATATTTATTTTTTGGTTGACTTAACAAGGATTTAAAATTGATATTAATTTTTCATCCATTTTTTTGTAAGAAAAAAAAATAAAAAAAAAATAGGAAAAAAAAAATTAGACACGTCCTTAAAAAAATTATGTTTTAGATGGAAGCATTGGAGACCAAACTTTAAATTAATTGTCTATCTGGCCTCTTAACATTGTTGTCATGTCAATAATTATTGGTATATAAGCAACTTTTACATTGGAGAACTCTTACATGAATTAATGAAATCATGAGTTAGTTGAAAGATTTATAGAAAAAGTTAAGAGTTGTCTTTCTCTATGAAATATTATTTTCTTGAGAAACAAACGAAGTATTCAATACTCTATTAATTTAGAAAGTCAGAAATCAAAATGGAAATTTTCATAACATAATATAGCCAAAAGATTACAAGAAGATTCAAAACGATTCCATTCAAATCTTCCCAAATCAAATGGATTCATTATTACAACTTTCTTAGCAAGTCCCCTCTAATGACTTTGTCAACAACATTGTCTTCGGATTTTATTTTTAGTAACGCTAAGAATATGTTATAATTATTTCACTTAATAGATAGAATAAATAAAAGCACGCAGCGAAGTCTTCTCAAGAGTTAAGACAAGGAGGCATGTAAGCCGGACGTGGGCGCATGCTGGTACTTGTGGTTTCACCATTTTTCACTATAATCGCCACAGACATGCCCCACGTTGTGTGCCGTTCAAAATGACAATGCAAAAACCATACCCCTGAAACATATCATCCCTCCAAATTTAGTTAGATATATATAGAAAACACACAAATAACCAAATTAAGGATCGAGATATAGAAAACACACCAGGATTATCGGCTACAAATCTGATGGCAGCCCACCCTTTTTTGGGGAGTTGAATAGTGTTGACTTCTGGTGGATCAATCAAGTTATAATTATCTGGGTCGGTCTGATTGTTGAAATTTCCTAATCCAGTGCCCACTAAATAGAAGCTGAAGCCATGAAGATGCATTGGGTGATTTTGGGCATTCCCAATATTAGTCCCCTGGTAAACAAGTTCAACTACTTCACCATATTCTAATTCGATCACTTTAGTCCCTTGCCCTGTGTACACTGTCACGTTCACATCTCCAGTAAAGTTGAAATAAATTGGTGGTTCCAATGGAAAATCTGTCGTGAATTCACTGAAATTGTTTCTGCATACAAATTGAATTGATTTCAAGCATTGGAATCAAATATATATATGCAATGCATGCATATTTAAATGCTCATAAAGAAGGAGATCACATGTAAGCTATTATTTGTATTCATTTCAAAATAAAATAGTGGAGATTCAATATATTTAATAAAAACAAAGTGTAGACGTACGTACGCATATATATTAGAAATATAAATATACCTGGTATAAGCTTCCAATATATCGGTACTTGGGAAAACGAAACTTTGGTTGTTTAAGCTGGCTCCGAGCCTATCACCATCGGGAGTACCAGAACATGAATCATTGGGGCAAAAGATTAAGTTGACAGAAACAGTCATGAGAATATGTTTTGTTATATTCTTTGGGACGCTGATGGGATGATCACTACTGGCTAGGCTCCGGAATTTTGTGGTGAAGTTGGATGCTGCAGTTGTATCATTGGTACCTGGAAGGGTTGGGAGTGGAATTGGAGACGGGGCTGACTGATTTCCAATGTACTGGAGAATAGCTGTGGTGGTGGCATTGTCGAATGCAGCTTCGGAGTCAGAAAAGGGAGAGGCAGCCATGTAATAGTAAGAAGCAGACTGGTTTGCTGTGACTAAAACATCCATTGTCTGTCCTGGAGTTATCATTATGTAATTTGTATTTATTGGTTTAGTGTAAAAACCATCGGTACCAACCACTGTGAGGTTGTGTTGAGCGATTCCGAAAAACATTTCTTCATTCAAAATAGCATTGATTATGCGAAGGAGATAGGTTTCTCCTTTTTTAACTGGCAACCGAAATGTTGTTCCTACAAACATGTCATTAATCTGTTTAGAAGAATACAAATTTCATGTAAGAATTTAACAAGCCTAGTTTTGGTATGATAATAATTTGTAAAGTTAATCAACAATACACAAGTTGAATAAAGTTTTCAACATCAAGGATATCTCTCAATGGAAAAAGAGTCTGATTAAAAATAATTTTGAGAAAAGATTATTTTTCCTATAATTTAGCTAGCTAATATATTCTTTACTTGTAAGAAATTAACAAAACAAAATCCTCAAGTTTCCTCTAATTCCGAGATTTTCGTAGCTTGACACTTGGTTTGGAAGCAAAGCTTTATCCCCTTTTCTACTGCTTTGAATTTGTTAGTTAAAACATAATTTTTATATATAACCTCTCTATGTTATTAAATTTTTATTGATTATTTTTCAATTAAAATTTTATTTGTAGATTAATTCCAATAATTTAAAATTTATTTTATATGATAAACAAATTGATATTCAAAAACGTTTATTGTAGCATTTAATTAAATTATTTTGTTAAAATCATATATTGTTAGATCAAATGGTTTATCGTTAATTGTACTCAGAATAGAGATACTTTCTTTACATTTTTCAATTTAATAGAAAAATGTAAGATTTGAATCCTATCACAAAAGGGAAGGAGAAATGTACAACTTTTCTAAAAAGTGGCTTTGCATTTTAGATTCTTAGTATTATATTTATATTTAAAAAAAAAAATTATTTATTGTCCTATTAAGTCCACAAATCTCAAACTTTTTTTCTTTTCTTTTCTTTAAAAGAAAAAATCTCAAACGTTTTAGAGACCAATACTTTATTTTGTCCCAATAGACATCTTATAGGGATGAATAATTTATTTCATCTAAATACACATCCTATTGGGACAAATTTTTTTTCATCCCTAAAAGTTTCATCACATTTGCACTTTTTAGGGTACGATTTTTTTTGTCCCTAAAGGTTTATTTAGGTTTATAGTTTTTAAGGATGAATATGTTATTGCGTCCCAATAGACATAAAAATTCCGTCCCTATAGAAATTTCGTCCCTATAGCCCAAATTTCTTGTGGTGATTACATGTAATTAGATAGAAACTTTATAGTATTTAAACCCGAAGTTTGTACTCTTTAGTCTTGTAAGAAATCAAACGAACAAATTATTATCTAAATCCTCAAGTCTTGTAACTTTATAGTATCTGAATCCTCAAGTTTCCCTTTTAATTTCGAGGAGATTATGTTGACCAAAGTGGTCACTTATTATTATTTTAACATCTAATAGGCTCTGGGTCTACCAACGAATTTATATAGAAACAAAAAATTTGGTTAGATTGAAATAGTTGTTTTTTGTTTTTTGTATTTTTTTTGTATTTTTTTTTTTGAAAGAATAAGATTCAAACAGTTAGTTCACATGGGAATTGGAAAAACATATAAATTAGCAATATTTAAAAAGAAAAACACACATATATATATATATATAATTAAGTAGATTGGCTAATTTTCTAACATAGGTACTTATAAATAAAAAAATATACCAGTAGAGCAATCAAATAAAGCTCCAGGCTGGCCGTTGATTGTGAAGGCATCGGAAGTATTAAATTCAGCACCACTTGCCACCGCCTCTTGGTAGACTTCCATCACGTCTGCCTTGTACCATGATGCTGCACTCAATCCAATTTTACAAGTTCAAATTTTTAAACAGAATCAAGAAAGCTCTTTTTTTCACATTTATACATATAAATCAAGGTAAAGGTGATGTGATCTATCTGTGTGTCCGATTGAAGCTAGCTCTTATTAAGGTTATATAGAAATATACCAAGTACGATGGTTTGTTCTCCATAAGGCTTAGGATAGGGATAAGAAGTTCCATTGGCTGGATAAATGATAATGGCACCATGAACAGTGGCACGTGACCAGTCACTATGAGCATGCCACCAAAGAGTTCCTTCTTCTGCTGAAAAGTTGATTTCTTGAGTGAAATTTGTTCCTGCTGGAATTGGGCATTGTGTTACAAATTCAGGACCATCCGACCATGGATTCCTTGGCATTTTTACTCCATGCCTGCAGTAAATTATCCAAGATATATTGGATGCATCATATTCATGCATGCATGCATGTGTTTATTTTGTCAGGATACTCTTATTCTAACAAATTCTGAACTTTGAATTTAACAATATTAATTGGACTTATAAGATATCTTTTAGTTGTCTTGCGATAGGAATCTGAACAAGTAATCGAAAAAAACAATTTTAAAACAGCTAAAGATAAAAGTGATACTTCAACTACTATGTTCTAGAATTGTCAGACCAATTACATATACCCAACCCAAAAACTTCAGTTCTCAAAATAGGGTTTTTATATAGGAATCACATGGATGTTTCGATCAAATAACTACTACTTGAAGAAAAGTCCAAGCAATAATTTTCAACACAAAAGGGGCAAAACTAGGTTCTTTTTACATGTCTCAGACATCGTCAACCACAGGTTCATGTGTCATAAAAAATTTCAACTTGCTAATTGAACAAGTGTCATCAATCATAATGCTACCTCAACATTAAGAATTACTAAAGAATCACCACCTGATCTGGTTTAGTGGTAAGGGAACCTAGTTCAGTCAGATTATGTTCCCAAGTTTGAGAATCTAACTATGGCCCTCCATATTCGCACGTATTCTAGCCTATGTGTGATAGAAGAAAACACATAATTCATGATGAAGAATCTGTGAGAGAGAGAGAGAGAGAGAGAGAGATGACCAGTGAATAGTGATGCCGTATGTTCCTTGGTTGTGAACATTAACAAACACAGTATCTCCTTTGTGTACATGAATCTCTGGCCCTGGAAAACTTTCATTCACAGTCAACATGCTCTTTGTGCTACATAGTCTTGAAAAATTACTCTCTTTCACCTGTATGCCCATTAAAAAACCCAGCTGATCAGATCAGAGCAAGGTATCGTAAAAATGACATGATTATATGATCACCATGCAGGCATATCGGAACACATTTTCACTTCTATATCTCGTTGGAAGAAAACACGTGAATTTTATCTGAATACATTTAAAACCGATAAGTCACTAAATCTTTAAAAGGTCAACCAAATACAATCCATTGGGGCTAACAATCACATGAACTCAGATGGAGAGCTTAGTCATTATTGTAATAACAAAGCAAAATAATGTAATTAACAATGATAAAGAGGTAATTAAATGCTTACAACAAAGTCATAGTGATGGATGGCGCCCTCAGCCTTGCAAAAGAGCAGACAACCAAGAAACATAAACCCTAAAAATCTATAAATCAAACCCATGTTTAGTTTTTTTTTTTTTTTTTTTTTCAAACTCTTCTCACTAGCAAAATGACTCCTTTTACTAGCTCCTACTTTCTTTTGTGACTTTCAATTTGTATTTGAGGGCTATTTAAAGAGGAGCTGAATGCTTAAAATAATGATTAAAGCAACTTGGCTTTGTCACCAATATTGTATATTGAATAGGCGAGCTAGGGTAGCCATAATGATTTTTTTTTTTTTTTTTTTGACAATATCTATTATTCAGCATTAGGTATTTTTATTGAAAGCTTTTGCCATCGGTAGGATTTGAGCCGCTGAACTGAGAGTCATTTGCCAATGTCCCAAGCCCATTCATCTACCGGTTGAGCTACATACATAGCCTACACCCTTGTTAGCAGACATAAAGAAATTAAACGGCTTAATTAAACACATGACAACCATGAATAACATTGTGAATTCATTTTCCCTATAGATATATAAGAATACAAAGCTTTAGATAGAACCAAAGCTATATTTGTTTTTCCTTTATGGAAAACTACAGATATTCTGTTGGGTATATCTAATAGAGGAAATAGGGGTATATAACACTTTTTCAAAATGAATTTGTGTAACTACAACCACTTTAATAACTCATGTTTTAATAGCACCAAAAATGAAATTTGGACAAAAATACCCCTCATCTTCTTTTCTTTTCTCTTTTCTATCCTTCATCTTCTTTCTTCTTCTTTTTCCCCAAACCTCCATTTATGGAGCTTCAATGGAGGTGTCACCGTCGACCGGCGAGTTGATGGATAAAACCACAGGCAAAACGTCCGTCGTGCGCCACCGATTGTAACGGAAGTATCCATTTTCAATTTCGAGCTGTATGGAGAGAGAAACGAAGCCAAACCCGAATAGTTTTCGAACCTTCATCGTCAGATTTGCGACGATCCGTCGCGAATCTGATGAAACCGATGGCACCAATGAACTCGACGTCGTCCAATCTTCCAGATCCGACTATATCAGGAGTCAACCGGCGCCGTCGTCGGCACTGTCACCATTGATAGAGGTCGAACAGAATAAGTCTTGAACAAACTGGGATTAAGTCTCGAAACGCATCAATAAATCTTGAAAATGTCACAATAAGTCTCGAATTTTCGAGAAAAAAAAAACAACAAACTGGGATTAAGTCTCAAAACACATCAATAAGTCTCGAAAATGTCACAATAAGTCTCGAATTTTCGAGAAAAAAAAAAAGCAAAGGAAAAGAGTAAGTGGGGGTATTTTGGTCTCATCACCTATTTTGGTGCTATTAAAACATGACTTATTAATGTGGTGCTATTTGCACAAGCCCTCCCCAAAAAGTGCTATTTAATTTTTGAACATATATACCACCGCAAACATCACTTAATGGTTTAAGACTTAATCTCGAATCACCACACCACATATTTCAAATATTTCAAATATTTCAAATATATCATCTACATGTTAGTTTAGATGCACATTTTTTTTTTTTTTTTTTACAGGATTTCAATTGATATATATATATATACATATATTTTCAAGCGAGAGATCCCTTACTTTAATTTTGGTAAGGACCTTAATGAAATCACATCTATTTTCATAAATTTTGATTTGAATTTTTGTGTGGATAATAAGTTTTGGGGATGTGCCCGCTGCTTGTTCTGTTTTGGGGCTGTGTCTGCTTGGTTTGCCTTTGTGGCTGTCTTTGTTTTCCTGGGTTGTAACCGTGTTTTGTTTGTTTCAATATATTGCCTTTCAAAAAAAAAAAAAAAAAAAAACTATGAATAAATGAAATCTAATAGATTTGTGAATTTTTTCAAGAACTAGATTATTTATTTCGATTTTATTAAATATGAAGGTATTGGAAAAATGGAGAAAATATAAGAAATTTTTAAAACATAGTTCTTATATTTGAAAATTTTTCAAATTTTATTCATAGGTAGATTTCAATAAACTTATCATCCATAAAAAAATTTATATCAAAATTTATAAAAATCGATGTGATTTCATCAAGGTTTTTACCGAAATTAAAATAAGTGATCCTTCATGCGAAAGTTCCTCTCTTTATATATATATATAGTGAGTCCTCTCATTAAGGATCCCTTATTTAAATTTCAATATGGACCTTGATGAAATCACATCGATTTTTATGAATTTTGATCTAAATTTTTTGTGTGGATTATAAGTTCAATAAAATGTACTTATGAATAAAATTTGAAAAAATTTCAAGTACTAAAACTATTTATCCCCATTTTTTTTTTAATATAAAGGCATAGAAAAAATGGGTGAAATATAAGGGAAAAAAAAAAGTTCTATTACTTGAAAAATTCTCAAATTTTATTCATATGTAGATTTCAATAAACATAACATCCACCAAAAAATTCAGACCAAAATTCATAAAAATAGATGAAATTTCATAAAAGTCCTTCCTGTAATTAAAATAAGGGATTTATATATGTGTATATATATATATAATGCCTATTTAAGTTTGAGTCAATCGTATATACCTTGTTTAAGTAATCACCTTATCGCCTTATAATCCATTAAAAAAAAGCAAATAAAATGCCCATTTAAGTTTGATCGAATCAGTCGTACCTTGTTTAAGTAATCAACTTATCACCTTATAATCCATTAAAAAAAAAAAGCTCTTTGTATTTGCGTTAGACTTAGACCGTGGCGGAGCCAGAAATATAAGATAACCATCAAGTAATCACCTTATCACCTTATAATCCATTAAAAGAAAAAAGAAAAAGAAAAAAAAAAGCATTTTGTGTTTGCTTTAGACTTAAACCGAGGCAGAGCCAGAAATATAAATTTAGGGGCCATTATATAAAAACAAAATTTTTTGAGGAAGCCAAAGTGAAAAATATTTAAAATTTAATGATATTTTTAAAATTTTAAAAAGAGATTTTAACTTTTTGTTTTGAGGGAATGATGCCTGTCAGATGACCTTCAAAACATGTCATATTTATATTAATTTGTGGACAATAGCTACTTTAGCTAGTAAGCTTTTTATTTTTTATTTTTTATTTTTATTTTTTTAATAATAAAATAGAAATTGATATCAAATCCTATTCACTTCATATGTGAAGAGATTAGGTTTAGACTTTGTCAATTACGGAAAACGAAGGTAATAGATATGGGTATCCAATTCAATCCGCGTATTTAGTTAAAATTATTTTGACCTCTTTCTTTCATAAAATTTGTGCATAAAAATTATTAAAAGAATAAGAAATGTTATATTGTCCAAAATTGATGTCCAAATCTGGTGCTTAAATAATGTGGCAACACTCTAGTCTATTAATTTAAATTATATTAGATTTTGATGATTTAAATTAATGGATTAGAGTGTTGCCACATAATTTGGGCACCAGATTTGGACACCAATTTTGGACAATGTAGCATTACTATAAAAGAATTTGCATAAAAATTATAAAAAGAAACAATGAATTTGTTGTTTTTTATTTATCAAAACTAAAAATATAAATGATGCGGTGCAACCATGCAAGCACACATGATTACATGAAACGGACTCCTTGTTCAACTACTAGTCAATATCCATCAAAAAAAAAAAAAAAAAACTACAAGTCAATATGAATTAAAAAAAAAAAAAAAAGTAATGATTTTTGGCAGTCTTTACTTAAATTTCGCATGTAAATATCAGTTAAATAATTGAGGGTAAAAAAAATAATCTTATTTTCTTAATTTAAAGAAGAAGAAGAAATGAATCTGTCTTCATGGGAGATGTTAACGTACAAGATAATTATTTTTCTTCTAAAAAAAAAAAATAAATAAATAAATAAATAAATAAAAAACAAGATAATTTTTTTTTTATTATTTTATATTGATGGGACATGATGATAAGTACTAATTAAGCGTGTTAGAGGGTGTAATTAGAGGCGTATTAGTATTAAAATGGGACCATCTCTTTTTCTTTGATTAATTTAACATTTTTATATATTTTATTATTAAGTCTTAACCATGTGGTTTAGCGTAGGTTAAAAGATAAGATTCCTATATTCATTTCTATTCTTATTCATCGCGTTGGTTAAAAGATAAGAATCCTATATTCATTTCTATGCTTTTTCATCAAGAAATCATAAAATAAAAGTTATGAATTTTGATATTGATTATTAATGGAAAAGAAAAGAAAAAAAAAACTGATTACAATATTATATAAAAAATCAAGACAATCGATCACGTAATTAGATATAAAACTCTCTTCTTAATAAATAGAAGAGCGTGGTCAGTGCGGATATTGACACCCATAAATATGATAATCACACCCATATTTATAAGTACATTCATATCTAAAATTTAAAATTACAACACTACTATAAACACCATCTTAATGCCAATAGTATCTTTATTTAAATGAATGTTTTAATTTTAATACAATTTATTTATAAACCCTCTTAAATTATTAACACACTCAATTTAAAAAATGATAAATTATTAAGTTCTCCAAACTCAAAAACACAGTCTGAAGAATTCTTAAATTCTTAAATTTCGATAAGCTATACTTCAGGTAAATGAAAACAAAGAGAACTCAACTATGTCAAGTTGCTAATATCTATTACAATAGATTTCACATCCTCATACCATTGTTAATCTTCTGGATACACAATGATGACTTAAAGTTTATGATTCGTGCAACCTTGATTAAATCCAATTTTAATTTTATTTTATTTTTATTTTGAGAAAAACATATATAAAACGGACTTTATTCCGGCTTTGAACAAACTAAAACGTTGATATTGCTTTCCTTTTATCGAACTTAATTATTGTAGCATCTTCTTATGTTGTTAGCTTTTTAGTTGTACTGCAGTAGTTTCCCTTTGCTTCTGCACCTAGGAAGCACGGATACTTCATTTGGTGGAGGTAACTCGTATCGAACTCGTATCCAGTTCCGATACTTCCCGGATACTTCAGGATACGTATTCGATACACCAAATGGCGTATCCGTTGACTTTTTCACAAGTTTGACTGGAGGATATTTAGAGGATACTTGAGGGATGCTTGGAGGATACTTGGGGGATACTTCGAGGATACATTTGGGGCAATATTATAATTATTTTAGTATAAAACGGGGTTAAATTATAATTTCAAAATTTTAGGGGTCAAAATGAAAATGTAAAGAAATTTTGGCTTTAATTCCATTGACATGGAGAATAATAGGATACTTGAGATTACAAACTTTTCACTTGATGAACCAGAGTTAGATGCCGAATTATTTAGATCCTTTAACAATATAAATAATGATAATGAAGTTAATTAGGAATTTAGTATCTATTTATGAGTTTATTTTATGTATTATTTGGATTTTGTAATATACTATAACTTATGTGATGTATGTTTTATTTGGATTTTCAATTTTGTAATATGTTACGACTTAATTTGGATATTGTAATATGTTAAATTGTTATGGCTTAGGTTGTTATGTGACATGTTTTATTTGGATGATTGGATATGAATATGTTTTAATTTTTGAATGAATTATCAAATATCTTTTTATATATTCTTATTTAAAAAAAATATAAATATATATTATTTTAATTGACATATCCTGCCATATCCGTATCCTAGTTTTTGGAGATTTACCGTATCCCCGTATTATGCCGTATCCGTATCCTGTATCCGTATCCGTATCCGTGCTTCCTTGTTCTGCACTCTCTAGGAAATAAAATATGTATCATCTCTCCTCTCAAAACAACCATGATCTAGCAATTCTCTAGCTTTGGATTCTAATAATTTTCTTTTCTTTAATCTTTTTGGTCCTCAGGTTTTTTTATTCTCTTGTATCGGTTGTATTAAATATGAAAACTTTGATTAGAAGTTAGATTAATGATAATGGAAGATTTTGATACTTGAAATATAATTAGATTTTTATTTTATTTTTTTTATTTTTAATAAAGTGATATAATTGAAGTCTTGAAGATAAGGGTACGTGTAATAAATGAGTGTAGATAATATTTGGTTTATTTTTAATTAAAATAATTTATCCTTATTTATAAATTCCTATTACGATATTTTTGTAATTAATTTTTTTTATTAAAATATATGTATGTTTATCATATTTATGATTGTCAATAAATAGAATAAACGTACCACATATGGCTTCTTGCCAATGTGGTGGGCCTTTCCTTTGGAAACCTCCACCACCAAGGTTCAAAACCTAGTGTATGCATGTATATATGCAAATTTTCCCACCAATAGTGTGGGTGTTGTCCCATCAATATGTGGGTGCTCTCTCCTCCTCCATGGGTCCAATTATTGAGCATGTACAGAAATTAGATTTATTTAATTGGATAAAAAAAAAAATTGTCTTCTCGATCGAAGATGGTGTTTTTGATAACACAAAACACATTTCTTTTTTTTCAACATAGCTTATTCCAAAAGCATCTGACCCAGTAGTTTCTGACCATGGACATAGAAATCAATATTCTTTTTGGAATATAGACAATGGTTTCCCAAAACAGTAATTGTGAGACTTTTAAATGCTAGTAGATGAAAAACTTGTCCAGGAGATAAAAGGGAAAAAACACTTAACATCACGTGAAAAGGAACATAAAAAATATGTTCAATTTTTGTCAAAGACTCTACAAGCCTGGTAAAAATTAAATCATTAAGAAAAAAAAAATTCATTGAAAGAATAAATTAAAATATTCCAACTATAAAAGAATAACAATAGCACAAGACTCAATTTTAGGGTTTGGAGGAGGGTAACAACCATACATGATTACATACAGAACTGGAATCCACAACTAATGTAAGGTGAGTGTGAGAAGCATACCATTTGGCCAAACTCGATCAAACTCATCTCTATAATAGCTGAAATTTTTTTTTGAGTAAAATTAATTTTCAGCCATAACTGATGGGTTTTTGTGGTACGAGATATGAATTTTTGGATTCAAAATCATATTGGGTGATTGGAAAGAATCAAAGAATCTATAATGAAAATTAAATTGAAATTATTCAAGGATTTAAATGAGATATGGGACATGGTTAGAGAGTGCTTGCAAATATATAGAATATCACATGTATGTGTAGTACAAGTTTAAAGTACACTTGCACTACATGTACTACATATTAAATCTTATTAATGATGTTTAATTTCAAAATAGTGCAAAATGTTAGCAAACGCCGGCACTATTCATGTACCAATTGCTGGGAAAAGTTGATGAACGCGGAAGCCCATGTCTAATATTCACTACATAACAAGTAACGTATACTAGCAGAATAATAAGATGAGAAAAAATAAACCAATTATACATGAACATAAGATTTACATGAAAACCCTAAATTAGGAAAAATAAACCATGAGCCGTCTGAATGATAAAGAAAAGATCCAATATATAATAAATTTGTACAACCACACACTCCAGGTTCTCTCTCTAAACCCCAAACCCCAAACAACCGAGCCTTACCGAGCCCATAAGCTCACAATCGAGTTTACATCCTAACTCTAAGCTCACAACGCTCATTGGGTCCTCCTCGAGTGCACCCTTCCGAATATCACCCACGGATCTCTCGTCTCAGTCCCTAGATATTCCCAAGGGTCTCCCCTCAGATCTCCCCACCCTTTGATGTTACGGGTGTTTCTTTTTGCTCCACACTCAATAAACAAATATTACATATATTTATATCAAAGTACTAGAGAAGTTTAAAACCAATAAGGAAACCTTCTCCTACACACACAAGTCTTCCTGATCCACGCAAGTCCTACTTTTGAATGAAAAGTCTTTTGGGCATTTTTTGCATCTATAAAACAACAATGCTTTGATACCTGAAAGCATTTGTGTAAATGATTATTGATTCCAAATTATTTAGGTTAATTGAATTTTATTTTGGCAGCATTTATTTGAGAATGGAACTCAGAGTTCTAAGTTTTGAGATCTTAAACAAGTCCAATACATCCTGTGTGAAATAATGATATTTCTGCCCTCTAGAAAACCTATATGTCTAGGTATATTTCTAGAGGCAATAATCCCTAATTTAATTTGCCAAGATTTTTTGGAATTATTTTTAAAATTAAAATTGGCCATTCTACGGAAAAAAAATTAAGAAACATGATCTGTCTCTTGCATTTTAGTAATTAGAGTCACAAAATTGCAATTGACATTAAGAAACTACTGATCATTCTTGAAAAATTGATAAACAAAAGGAATGGCATCCATACGAATAAATATCCCAAAACTTATAATAGAAAGGCCTAAGAAAACCATCCGAACATGGGGAACTAACTTGTAGGATCAATAGCGAAGACAACATCCTTAATTGGATGAGTTGAAGACATGGAAATAAGATAATCATTTTCTTCACTCAAGACCAACTTGGGAATAACAGACTTACTCCATATAGAGAGAATATAATGTAAGGAGAAATATCAAAATCTCTCTATCAATCTAAGATGGGCAATCGAATAGCAAGGCTGTTGACAATCCAGAATCAGTTAGCAATTCAGGTGAATTCATCCAATGCAATCTTGCTCAGTTGAGTAAGATCAATACTAAGAAGATACAGAGAAAGAAGAAATAGAATAAAGGCCACACATTTTGATTCATTGATATCGAAAATATATAGAGTACAGATTACAGAAGATTATAACAGAAATACAACTAAGCTTCCTAAACTGATTGCTAAAAATATGAATTGAGCTGTTACATAAGATACAAATTGAAACTGAAAATATCTTAACAATATCTTAAATAGATACAACAAGTATGGAGAGATTTATGGACTGGTTGACTTCGTCTATTATGCCCCCTCAAGATGGAGCTCGGGTAGAAAGTCCAATCTTGGTTTTGAGAGTAAGAAACGGAGTTCGGGACAACGGCTTTGTAAGTGCATCAGCTAGTTGGTCTAAACTGGAGACATGAGCTACACGCAGAACCCTTGATTGTACTTGATCACGAATAAAATGGAAGTCAATAGACACATGCTTCATCCTAGAATGAAAAATTGGGTTGGAACAAAGATTAGTGGCCCCAATATTATCACAGTAAATCACAGGCGAATGAGAGAGGGAGACACCAAGTTCTCCCAAGAGAGAACACACCCAATTGAGTTCTTTAGCAGTATTTGCTATAGACCGATACTCTGCCTCAGTGGTGGAACGTGCAATGGAGCGTTGTTTCTTGGAACTCCAGGAAATCGGGTTACGACCAAGGTAAACAATATAAGCACTTGCTGAGGAAAAATCGTCTTTGTTCCCATCCCAATCGACATTAGAAAAGGCATGCAATGAGAGTGGTGAATCACAGTAGAGGAGGATGCCGTCATTGATCGAACCACAAAGATATCGAAGAAGTCGCTTAATTAGAGTCCAATGATCTGTGGTTGGTCTATGCATGAATTGTGAGAGTTTATTGACTGCAAATGCTATGTCCGGCCGAGTAAGTAATAAGTATTGTAGGCTCCCAACAATGGCACGATATTCAGATGGATCCGAGAGTGGAGAACCAGAATTCAAAGTGATTGGAGGTGTAATGGGTAGAGGTGTGAGAACAGGTTTTGCTTCCAACATCTTTGTACGAGCAAGAAGATCCATGATGTATCGTCTTTGGGAGAGCAAAAAACCATGAGTATTCGGTATAACTTCCACACCTAGAAAATAAGAAAGCTGCCCAAGATCTTTCAAAGAAAACTGCTGTGATAATAGATTCACAAATTGTTGAACCAAACCATCATTGTCACCTGTAATAATAATGTCATCTACGTAAACCAAAAGATAGATTAGATGACCACCAGTTTTGAGAATGAACAAAGAAGTATCAGCATGTGAATTTTGAAAACCCGAAGCAAGAAGAAATTTGCGAAGCTCAGTATACCAGGCTCGTGGAGCTTGCTTGAGGCCATATATTGCTTTACTAAGCTTGCATACATAAGATGGATGATCAAGATCAACAAAACCTGGTGGTTGTGACATGTAAACATCTTTAGAAAGGTGACCTTGCAAGAACGCATTATTGACATCAAGCTGTCGTAGAGACCACCCACGACTAACAGCAAGACTAAGAACAAGACGCACCATAGTTGGCTTGACCACTGGGCTAAACGTATCATGATAGTCAACACCTGGACGTTAGTGAAAACCCTTTGCAACCAAACGCGCTTTGTACCTATCAATAGATCCATCAGAGTGTCTTTTAATGTGAAAAATACACTTACACCCAACTATATTGTGACTAAAGGCAGGAGGTACTAGCTCCCATGTCCCATTTCGAACAAGAGCATCATATTCATTAGACATGGCCCGACGCCATTTTGGATCTTTGAGAGCTTGGGTCACAGTAGTCGGTTCTATGTCAGTAGGTGGAGATAATTGAGTGGAAAGGTTTAATTTTTGCACAGGTTTGTGAATGTTGTTTTTGGCTCTTGTTGTCATTGTGTGTGTTGGTTGAGAGGTAGAGGAAATGGAGGTGGATACTGGTACAAGTTACAGGTTGTTGGAGGGTTCTGTGACAATGGAATTCGATGGTGGAGGTAATGTGTTTGGACGGAAAGGTTGCACGTCGGATGAGGTGTCGTTCGGTGACGGAGATTCTGGTAACAATGGAACGAAGATAGGTGGAGGAATCCAAGTAGATACTGTATCAAGTTGTGGACATGGAGATGAAATGGAGAGCGTGTGGAAAGGAAATATTGACTCAACAAACTTGACATGCCTAGAAACATATATTTTTGAAGTGGATGGATGAAAACATAAGTATGCACTTTGAGTAAGGGAGTAGCCTAGGAAAACACATGGTTTAGAACGAGCATCTAGTTTGTGAGAAGAATAAGGGCGTAGCCACGGGTAGCACAAACAACCAAATATCTTAAGTTTGGAATAGTTGGGCCGGGTACCAAAAATTGTTTCAAATGGAGATGAAAGATTAAGTGTTGGTGTTGGCATTCTATTAATTAAGTACACTGCAGTAGCAAAGGATTGGGGCTGAAATGTTAAGGGAATAGAGGCATGAGAGAGTAAGGAGAGACCTGTTTCAACAATGTGATGGTGTCTCCTTTCAAAGTAGCCATTATGTTTAGGAGTGTGTGGAGGAGTAGTGAGATGAGAGATTCCATTTGTAGCAAGAAAATTGGCTAAAGCTATATATTCACCACCATTATCATAATAAAGTGTGAGAATTTTAAGTGAGAAGTGTTTTTCAACAATAGCTTTAAACCTTATAAAAACATCTTTAACTTCAAATTTGTGTTTAAGTGGGTAAAACCAAATGTATTTGGTGAAGTGATCAACAAAAATGACATAGTATTTAAAACCATCATGTGATAAAATAGGTGAAGTCTACACATCAGAGAAAATTATTTCAAGAGGTTGTGAAGAGACAAGTGAGGAAGTAGAAAAAGATAGCTTGTGGCTTTTATTGCAGTGACATGCGTTACATGAAAAATTAGAGGGCAAAGATGCTGACATATCTAACTGATAATGAGAAAAAGTGTGTTTTAAAATAGGAACCGCTGGATGTCCTAGTGTAGGGAAAAATACCGTATAGTACACGCAGCGGAAGCGAGACTAAAAAATTAGATTTAGTAGCCTTTAAAAAATTTCCATTTATGAACCTTAACCCTTTTAATCAATTAAAGATATATATTATCTAACAAAAGAATAATACATTTTGTCGCGTGATCCGATTGACTTACGTCGATGGTAATCCGCAAGATCTTCAATCCTAGCACGAACGTGGATCACCTAGGAGCGTGGTCTCCCTTTTCTTTGAATTGCAAACCTGTGATTGGACTAAACAAACTTTTCTCTTCTTTGTTAGTCACAAAAACAATCAAAAGAATACTAAGATTATTCCGGTCACTTTTGAGTTCTCAATCTAATGATCAAAATTCGCGTGAACCAAGATTGATGTTGTACACACAAGCTTATTGATGAATAAGCAAATAGTATACCATCAAAGAATAATCTATGTCTCTTTTATGTTTTAGTAGAATAAAAATTAATCTTTCTATGAATTGAGAAGAAGAAGAAAATAGAATCAAGCACTCCAAAACCCTAAATGGCCGAATTCTATAAGTCCACTTATATATGTGGCAAAATTTTCTTTCTTTCTTTTTATTAGGGTGGCCGAAATCTCTAACCTAAAAGGGACTAGGGTTGCCACAATACTCAAGCCAAAAGGAGTTTGTATTGCACCCTAATTCCTATTTAGTTTAAGACTTCCAAACCCTAATCCAACTCATAAATCTTTTTATTCTTTTATTTGACTAAATAAAAAGACTTCTTATTTGATTAAATAAATAAAATTAATTATTTATTTCCTTGTCAAACAAGTATTTTAATTTAAGTATACTACTACCAACAGTATACCTTTAGGAATCATATTTCCTAATCATAAAAGATTTGTTTCTTAATTAAACAGTTAATTAATAAATTAATTAATTCTTATTTAATTAAACAATGAAACAAAATAATATATTAGGTTAATTAATTCACCTTTGCCGCCCCACTTAAAATAAATGGGCTATATATTATTTTCTTATTTCATTTAATCCATTGGACTTTAAATAAAAAGCCCACATGTGAACTAGACCCATTCTTACTAAAAGAAACAAGCCCATATGTCATTCATTAATATATAAATATAATTGAGCAGCCCATTACATAAATAATGTGCAAATTATATTCTTAATATATTAAATGCAATTCTAGATGGACCCTTAAATTGGTCCGGTAGAATATATCAAGTGATCCATGCAAGTCCGTGTGGATTGGGGATCTTGGTGGGCTATCTAAATTTAAGCTTCAATAGACATAACCTAATCACAATCAACAAATGATTCACTTAGGTCCGATCCATTAATTTTAACTCATTCCACTAAAGAGCTAAAATTGAACTCTTAAATAAAGACAGAAAAGGAAGATGTTTCCTCATTCATACCCTAGACAATCATGTTGGAGATAGTGTATCCTCGTGATTAATATCAGTAATCGCCAAGAGTTCATAGACCGCCTATAACTCTCCAAGTTACCATATTTACTCATATGACCACGTTTTGAACTTGGATATTTTGACTTGTCCAGAAGCCATGTTTTCAATAGACACTATCGAAAACTCAACGTTGAGATTTAATATCCAATTACCTCAAAACATCCATATGATGATATTATACTCTCATTTAATAAATGGAGCCACGATGTCCATATCTATAAATGAAGTCCTCTATCGATTAACAAATGAATATCACCAAACTATCGAGGATAGACTATGCGATATAATCGTACTCATTGATAACTCAAATGATATCACTTGCAACCATAAGTCCATCATTTATCTCAGGATTAAGATAGACTCTCCGATTGTCCTGATAATGAAATGACTTTTATCTACTGACGGTTATAGATAAAGTATTTCATTGTGATCCAGTTCAATGCACCCAGTGCACTAGATTCTTTTGCTCGAAGACACTCCGATGATTTTAGACTCATCATATCTCATTTGATCCCACTCAAATGCTAGCAAAAGAATTCTACAACTTTAACAAGATAAAGGTGCCCAACCTTTAACTTAAGTTGTGAACAATATTCAAGACTAACTAAAGAATTGTGTCTACCATATACATATCCAGATGTACGAACAATTCTTCTTTTCTCATAGTCTTTAGACCTTATGATTATTTACTTTGACAATTATAATATTAAACTATAAATGCTATAAGATTTGTTTAAACCAGAAATCACTTTATTAATATGAAAAAGATTGTTAATTACAATATTACACTCTTGCTATTGAGCATAATCCTAACAATCTCCTACTTGCGCTATAGCAAATGTGTCGTATCTCTCAAGCCCATGTTCTCTAGTTGCCCATCGAAACTCTTCTGAGGTAGAGCCTTTGTGAAGGGATCTGCTAGATTTTCTGCTGACGCGATTTTGGTAATCGTCACGTCACCTCTTTGAACAATCTCCCTTAAAAGATGATACTTTCTTTCAATGTGTTTACCTCTCTTGTGACTTCTTGGTTCTTTCGAATTAGCCACTGCTCCACTGTTGTCACAGTAAATAATGATTTGCTTATTCGCACTAGGAACCACTTCCAAGTCAATCAAGAATTGGCGGAGCCAAACAGCCTCTTTGGCAGCCTCGCATGCAGCAACATACTCAGCTTCCATGGTGGAATCAGCAATACAAGATTGCTTGATACTCCTCCATATAACTGCTCCTCCTCCAATAGTAAACATAGCCCCTGATGTGGATTTTCTGGAGTCAGAATCTGATTGAAAATCAGAATCTGTATACCCAACGGGAATTAAATCCCCTCAAGAGTATATAAGCATATTATCTCTCGTTCTCTTAAGATACTTGAAAATATGCTTGACTGCCGTCCAGTGATCAGGACCAGGTTTCGATTGAAACCTGCTAACTATGCCAACAGCAAAACAAATATCTGGTCTAGTACAGAGCATTGCATACATGAGACTTCCAACTGCCGAGGCATATGGAACTCTACTCATGAATTGCTCTTCATGCTCATTCTTAGGAACTTGTTCCTTAGAAAGCTTGATTCCATGTCTGAAAGGTAACATACCTTTCTTGGAATCCTGCATGGAAAACCTAGATAAGATCTTGTCTATGTATGAAGCTTGGGATAATGCAATCGTTCTATTCTTTCTATCCCTTATAACTTGGATACCTAGAATAAAACTTGCTTCTCCTAAGTCCTTCATATCAAATTGTTTTGCTAACCATTCTTTTACTGATGTCAATACACCTACATCGTTTCCGATGAGTAGTATATCATCAACATAAAGAGTCAGGAAAACCAACTTGTCGCCCTTAATCCTTTTGTATACACAAGGTTCGTCAAAGTTCTGAATAAATCCAAAACCTTTGACAGCTTGATCGAACCTTATGTTCCAGGATCTGGATGCTTGCTTTAATCCATATATGGATTTCTGCAATTTGCATACCTTTTCCATTTGGCCCTTTTCAATGAATCCCTCTGGTTGCATCATGTAGATGCTTTCGTCAAGACTTCCATTAAGGAAAGCTGTCTTGACGTCCATTTGCCAAATCTCTAGATCTGAAGATGCTGCAATGGATAAGAGTATCCTAATGGATTTAAGCATGGCCACAGGAGAGAAGGTTTCCTCGTAATCGATACCTTCTTTCTGTGTATACCCTTTAGCTACCAATCTAGCTTTAAAGGTTTCCACCTTTCCATCCATACCTCTTTTCCTCTTGTATACCCACTTGCACCCAATGGGTTTTATCCCTTTAGGCAAGTCTACAAGGGACCAGACTTTGTTATCGAACATAGATTCAATCTCAGATTGCATTGCCTTTTGCCAATGGCGACTATCAACATCCTCCATAGCTTCCTTGTACGTGTAGGGATCATCGTCGTCCAGGAGATTCTCCACTGATTCTCCTAGACCGATGTATCTTTCAGGTTGTGTTCTAACCCTCCCACTACGACGAGGAATGGTAGGTTGTTGACCTTGTGTTGGATTGGAACTTACAATTGGGTTTGGTTGTGTAACCTCTCGTGGAATTGTATCTCCTGACATTTCATTCAGGACAATTCTACTTCTAGGCACAAAATAATTCATATAGTCCTTTTCCAGAAATTTAGCATTTGTCGAAACAAATACTTTAAGATCTGAAGGACTATAAAAATAATATCATTTAGTTTCTTTTGGATACCTTACAAATATACATGTTTCCGAATGAGACTCAATTTTTTCTGTCTTTCCTTTTAACACATGCGCAGGACAACCAAATATCCTTAAGTGTTGTAAACTAGGCTTGCGCCCAGTCCACAACTCATGCGGTGTTTTAGGAACAGACTTAGATGGTACATCGTTTAGAATGTATATAGCAGTTTGTAAAGCATATCCCCAGAAAGAAATAGGAAGTGTTGAATAACTCAACATAGACCTAACCATATCCAAAAGAGTCCTATTTCTCCTTTCTGCTACCCCATTTTGTTGAGGTGTACCTGGTGCAGAAAACTGAGAAACTATCCTATTATCAATAAGATATTGCTGAAACTCACCAGATAGATATTCTCCACCACGATCAGATCTCAAGATTTTTATATGTTTCTCAAGCTGATTTTCCACTTCAGCTTTAAATGCTTTGAACATGTCAAAAGCATCCGACTTATGTCGCATGAGATACACATAGCCAAATCTTGAGTAATCATCTATGAAAGTGATAAAGTACTCATATCCACCTCTAGCTTGAATGCTCATAGGTCCACATACATCAGTGTGTATCAATCCTAAACATTCAGTAGCTCTAGCACCTTTGGCAGAGAACGTCCTTTTGGTCATTTTACCTTCCAAACAAGATTCACAAGTTGGTAGATCATCAACCTTTAAGTCACTCAAAGGTCCGTCACTTACCAATCTTTTAATCCTATTAAGGTTAATATGACCTAGGCGTAAATGCCATAGATAGGTTTCATCTTTTGATAATTTAACTCTTTTATGATTAGGTTCTGTTATTTCTGTGTCTAACGAGTGAGAGATATTTCTATGCAAAAAGTATAAACCGTTTTCCAATGTACCTTGGTAAATAATTTTGTCATTCTTACTAATAATAAAAACTTTATTAAAAGTAACCGAATATCCAAATTTATTCAAACAAGAAACTGAAATTAAATTCCTCTTGAATTGAGGTACATAATAAACGTCTATTAAATCTAAATGCCTTCTAGAATCCAAATAAACTCTAATATCTCCCACTGCACTTGCAGACACTAACGATCCGTTGCCCAAGCGCAAATTGATTTCATTCTTACTCAGCCTTCTCCTTTCTTGAAAACCCCCGTAAGGAATAACAAACATGATTAGTGGCTCCAGAGTCTACGATCCAAGAATCTGTAGAATCTACCAGAAAAACATGTTTCAAGATAATCCATATTACCTTGTTCCTTCTTATTTTGAGACTTTGGAAAATTAGTTTTCCAATGTCTCTTTTCACCACAAAAGAAACCATTCCTTTTGATCTTGGTTACTTTCTTGGTAAGCCCAAGTTGCTTTTTCTTCTATTATTCCTTGACCTTCTGACGGGTCTTAATAGTAGCAACTTTACCAACCATATGAATCTCTTCTAGAGACATCATCATATCAGCAGTAGACCTCATTCCTTCATGTTGCTATTGCAACACGTATGAGATTGTAGCCATTTGGCCATCTCATTAGAGGTCTCCCACTGCTCATACTCGTCTCATTGCATCACATTAGATTCATTAGTAGGAGCAGGTGGTTTAGGAGTAGTTAGAACAAAATTTATGTTTTTCAGCTTGCAGCAACAACCCAATTTTCCTTTTCCATGTGACATAATTATCTCCAGTTAAAGTATTATCTTTCAGGATGTTCATTAGGGATGGGGTCATGATTTCTTAATAAAAACAAAACATATATAAGTAAATAATCATTATAAAGCACTTTAAATATTTATCTTGAATTAAATGAATAACTCAATCATAAAAATTCAACGGTGATCTAACACCCATAAATGTTACGCCTCCTCTGGGAGTTCGCACCATTTACTAGTTAGACTAGGTCCCACCTAATTGTTAACATAACAACCAGCGTTTTCAATTTTAGCCTTGCAATTTTACTGACAAGAACTCTTGGGAGGATATCAATAAAACTACATTGAGTGTGTTACCAAGATATCGACCCTCAACTTTCTCTCACGAAAATCCCTCCTTGGGGAGTAGATCTCGTTTGAGTCCATTGTCTAGTCTATCCTTGTAAGGAAGTATATTGCTAAATTCCATTCATGGACGCCCCTTGGGGGGATTACCAATAAATAATTAAGCTCAACTAACCTTGGAGGCCATAGGTGTTACAAAAACACCTTCTCCCACTCAATTATTTAAGGCGTGTGATTAAATCCCATAGAATGATTTACCAAGTTATCTAGATGTCAATTTAGATACCTAAATCATTCAATGCATGTTCATACCAAAAGAGATATATGAGTGGCACTACTATTCTATATGTCATGTTATCATACAATAACAAATATTGTAATATTTAAGCATAAATTAAATAGCAACAATTTTGGCCCATCCTAGAAAAACAAGTAAATTACAATAATTTAGGAATACAAGATCTTCAAGTGGCCCATCAACCATAAGCTCATCCTTCGGCCTTCTCCCATGGGCGTGCACAGCCCATCACCCCACAAAGGGGCTGCCATGCGCAGCCCATAAGGCCACACAAGGCTGCCATGCGCAGCCCACCAAGGCTTGGGCTTGCCATGCGCAGCCCAATCCACTCCTAGGGTGCGCACGGTGCTCGTTCTCGGTTCCGGTTGCTTCGTTTTTCTTCGCGTCTTCGAATCTTCAACACCCAAATATATTACAACAATATAAAATAATAAATGCTGCAGTATTAATTTTTGTTTTTTATTCACTGCAGTATTTTTATACATAAAAACTGCACTAAAAAATAAAATAAAAAAAAACTGCAGTAGTTTAAAAAAAAAAATACTGCACCTATATATAAAAAAAAATAAAACCTAGCAACTACCAAGAAGGAATTATGGCGATGATAGACCACCCTTCTTGTTACAATTCCATAACAAAAATACATTGAAAATCTAGGACCAAAATCGAGCAATAACAATCCACATAATATAAATCCATACATCACATGTAATTATATATGCGAATACCTAGAGTGCCATCTCTTTCTAAACATGCATAATCACAATAAAAAGAAATCGATCCACGTATATATATACGTTAATTAATTAAAAAGGGTTCAACCTGGCTCTGATACCAATTGTAGGGAAAAATACCGTATAGTACACGTAGCGGAAGCGAGACTAAAAAATTAGATTTAGTAGCCTTTAAAAAAATTTCCATTTATGAACCTTAACCCTTTTAATCAATTAAAGATATATATTATCTAACAAAAGAAGAATACCTTTTTTCGCATGATCCGATTGACTTACGTCGATGGTAATCCGCAAGATCTTCAATCCTAGCACGAACGTGGATCACCTAGGAGCGTGGTCTCCCTTTTCTTTGAATTGCAAACCTGTGATTGGACTAAACAAACTTTTCTCTTCTTTGTTAGTCACAAAAACAATCAAAAGAATACTAAGATTATTTCGGTCACTTTTGAGTTCTCAATCTAATGATCGAAACTCGCGTGAACCAAGATCGATGTTGTACACACAAGCTTATTGATGAATAAGCAAATAGTATACCATCAAAGAATAATCTATGTCTCTTTTATGTTTTAGTAGAATAAAAATTAATCTTTCTATGAATTGAGAAGAAGAAGAAAATAGAATCAAGCACTCCAAAACCCTAAATGGCCGAATTCTATAAGTCCACTTATATATGTGGCAAAATTTTCTTTCTTTCTTTTTATTAGGGTGGCCGAAATCTCTAACCTAAAAGGGACTAGGGTTGCCACAATACTCAAGCCAAAAGGAGTTTGTATTGCACCCTAATTCCTATTTAGTTTAAGACTTCCAAACCCTAATCCAACTCATAAATCTTTTTATTCTTTTATTTGACTAAATAAAAAGACTTCTTATTTGATTAAATAAATAAAATTAATTATTTATTTCCTTGTCAAACAAGTATTTTAATTTAAGTATACTACTACCAACAGTATACCTTTAGGAATCATATTTCCTAATCATAAAAGATTTGTTTCTTAATTAAACAATTAATTAATAAATTAATTAATTCTTATTTAATTAAACAATGAAACAAAATAATATATTAGGTTAATTAATTCACCTTTGCCGCCCCACTTAAAATAAATGGGCTATATATTATTTTCTTATTTCATTTAATCCATTGGACTTTAAATAAAAAGCCCACATGTGAACTAGACCCATTCTTACTAAAAGAAACAAGCCCACATGTCATTCATTAATACATAAATATAATTGAGCAGCCCATTACATAAATAATGTGCAAATTATATTCTTAATATATTAAATGCAATTCTAGATGGACCCTTAAATTGGTCCGGTAGAATATATCAAGTGATCCATGCAAGTCCGTGTGGATTGGGGATCTTGGCGGGCTATCTAAATTTAAGCTTCAATAGACATAACCTAATCACAATCAACAAATGATTCACTTAGGTCCGATCCATTAATTTTAACTCATTCCACTAAAGAGCTAAAATTGAACTCTTAAATAAAGACAGAAAATGAAGATGTTTCCTCATTCATACCCTAGACAATCATGTTGGAGATAGTGTATCCTTGTGATTAATATCAGTAATCGCCAAGAGTTCATAGACCGCCTATAACTCCCAAGTTACCATATTTACTCATATGACCACGTTTTGAACTTGGATATTTTGACTTGTCCAGAAGCCATGTTTTCAATAGACACTATCGAAAACTCAACGTTGAGATTTAATATCCAATTACCTCAAAACATCCATATGATGATATTATACTCTCATTTGATAAATGGAGCCACGATGTCCATATCTATAAATGAAGTCCTCTATCGATTAACAAATGAATATCACCAAACTATCGAGGATAGACTATGCGATATAATCGTACTCATTGATAACTCAAATGATATCACTTGCAACCATAAGTCCATCATTTATCTCAGGATTAAGATAGACTCTCCGATTGTCCTGATAATGAAATGACTTTTATCTACTGACGGTTATAGATAAAGTATTTCATTGTGATCCAGTTCAATGCACCCAGTGCACTAGATTCTTTTGCTCGAAGACACTCCGATGATTTTAGACTCATCATATCTCATTTGATCCCACTCAAATGCTAGCGAAAAAATTCTACAACTTTAACAAGATAAAGGTGCCCAACCTTTAACTTAAGTTGTGAACAATATTCAAGACTAACTAAAGAATTGTGTCTACCACATACATATCCAGATGTACGAACAATTCTTCTTTTCTCATAGTCTTTAGACCTTATGATTATTTACTTTGACAATTATAATATTAAACTATAAATGCTATAAGATTTGTTTAAACCAGAAATCACTTTATTAATATGAAAAAGATTGTTAATTACAATATTACACTCTTGCTATTGAGCATAATCCTAACACCTAGTCTGTGATGCCACTCAGAGGAAGTTGTCTTGACACTAGAAAATGCTAACAGAGGAGTGGTTGGTGGAGAAGAGGTTGGCCATTCATACACCCCATCCTTCGTTTGGCCCTTCAAAAGGATTGTTCTTGTATGAATTTCCTTAACAAAAAAGGAATACGGTAAGAATTCAATAGAGACATTATTGGAAAGACAAAATTGTGAAATGGAGATTAAATTTTTCTTCATATTAGGAACACATAGAACATTGTTTAATGTAAAGGTAGTGCTAGGAGTTTTGAGAGAAGTGGAACCAGTGTGAGTGATGGGAAGACCCGTGCCGTCGCCGATCATGATATCGTCAGAACCTGTGTAGGGTGCATGGAGGGATAGATTGGTCAAGTCGGCAGTCACATGGTGAGAAGCACCACTGTCAAGTAGCCATGTTGGATTGTGAGAGGATGTGTTTGCAGCAAAATGTGCCCGAGGCTGCCATGGTGTTGGAGAGGTTATCATTGGATCATTTGTGCTGGCGGATGACTGAACTGGAATAAGACAAAAATAAGGACACTTCTTGGCTGTATGTCCTTGAATCCCACAGATTTGGCAGTGGCCAAGATATGGACGAGGAGGAGGTCTGTCATTTCGACCTGAATTTGACCCGGTATTGTATGATGTAGGAAAACGATTGTTGTAGTTTGGTGATGGGCACCAGCCTGTGCTATTGTTTCCAGAGTTTGGTGGAGGACACCAATGATTGCCATTATTGCCTAAGGTGTTTGAAGGACGCCAGTTATTGCCATTATTACCTGAGTTGTTGGAAGAACGCCAGCCAGAGTTGTTGCGATTTGCAGGATTTGCTGATGCTGGAAAGTGATTAGGTTCTGGTTTTATTCCAGGAATTGTTGTTTCAAAGTTTAAAAGCTTCTCATGAAGCTCATCAAATGAGATGGTGGTGTCACAGGCTTGGACTGCGTGCACCAATTCTTTATATTCATCACCAAGACCATCAAGAATTTTCTCTATGAGATCATCTTCATCCATTGGTGCTCCAAGAATAGCAAGTTCATCAGCACGAGATTTTACTGTTTGAAAAAAGTCTGTAACATTTTGAGAGCCCTTGATCGGATTTTAAGATGACTTTTTACTTGCTTAATGCGTCCTCGGGATGGCTTGGCATATGTGTTTGCTAGAATTGTCCATGCTTCCTGAGATGTCTTTGCTCGAGCAATAAAAGGGATGATGGTGGGAGAAAGTGATCCAACAAGAGCATTGAGTATTAACTGATCTTGTTGAGACCATAAGCTATAAGCAGGATTTGGTATAGCGGTGTCATTTTGGGTAATAGTGGCAGGTGGAGAAGGTTTTGATCCATCTACGTATCCTGGGAGGTCATAACCAACAAAAAGAGTCTGAAATTGAAGTTTCCAGGAGATGTAATTGCTGGTGGTGAGTTTGAGTGGGGCTTGGGCTGAGATATTTATGGCAATGAGAATGTTATTTGGTTCATTTGTATTGCGAATAATAAGATTGGGAATTGTGTTGTTTTCTGTGGTCATGGTTGTTGTGGCTTAGGAGAGAGTAGCGGTAGAAATTTTTGAGGGCTCTGATACCATAAGAAGATACAGAGAAAGAAGAAATAGAATAAAGGCCACACATTTTGATTCATTGATATCGAAAATATATAGAGTACAGATTACAGAAGATTGTAACAGAAACACAACTAAGCTTCCTAAACTGATTGCTAAAAATATGAATTGAGCTGTTACATAAGATACAAATTGAAACTGAAAATATCTTAACAATATCTTAAACAGATACAACAAGTATGGAGAGATTTATGGACTGGTTGACTTCGTCTATTAAATACATCATTCAGTTAGCAATTCAGGTGAATTGATCCAATGCAGCCTTGCTCGAAAGAGTGAAAAGTAACATGATCAGTTATGACCATCAAGAGTACTCAAGAAGTCATTTAATTAGTGTCAGCTTATAAATTGTTAGTTACGACTTAGGAATGTCTTAACAACCTTTAATTAACTGTTAGTAGACATGACGTCTGTTCCCCGGTTTTGGCTTCGGTTTTTTTTTATCTTTTTTTTTCCCCTTATATTTATTATTATTAAAAAAAAACATGTAAAATCGTAAATGCATTTTGTTGGGTCACCCAAAATCAAAATAAAATAAATATATGACAAATTAAAAAAATTAATTAAAATAAAACTAAAAAATATAAAATTGGCCTTGCACTTAATTTTTACCACAATTAAATTGCCTACGTATCCTCTCGGGGTTTAGAGGAATCAAATGTCACGTAGACAATTAAAAGTAGGATCAACCAAGAGGGATAACCGACTGGTCACCGAAGTGTTACCCTCCAACAGCTCTCAAAAAAGGTCTCAGCAATTGCTAAGCGGTATGGACACAATGTTTCTTCAGATGATGAGTTAGACAATCAGTTCGTCGACCATATCGCCCACATCAGGTTTTCGAAAAGATTCAGAATGCCAACCATCGAACAGTACAAAGAAAACAGGGATCCGAAAGAGCACGTCTATAGATTTCGTAATGTCATGGCCCAGTATGCATCAAACGACGGCCTTTTGTGCCTAACATTCCATCAAACCTGCGGTGACCTCGCTTCCAGATGGTTTGGACGCCTACCAGCCAAGAGTATTAACAACTTTTCTAGTTTCAACAAGGCATTCATAAGGCAGTTCATAGGAAGTGTACAGGGGAGAAAGTCGTTAGCTCATCTGTCGAACTTAAAACAAGAAAGCAACAAGTCACTTAAGAAATACTTAGCCAGATTTGAGAAAGAAGTTGCCCAAATAGAAGATGCAAGCGATGTAGCTGTCATAGCAGCCTTCACCAATGGACTGCAAAGCGATCGTCTGTCTTTCGACTTACGAAGGGACCGGCTGAGGACGTATGAGGAGATGATGGATATAGCTGGAGACTATGCATTGGCAGAAGAAGAAGAAGTAGCGCAAGGGGGTAGTTACGTCCACGGTCACAAACCAGATATAAAACCCGAATCCAAGGATGACAGGATAAAGGGCCAGTCGCGTGATCGCCAAAGAGAAGACAAGAGCCGAAAGAATCAGCCTAGAGAGAGTCGGGGTAGCAACAGAACCAGTAGGTTCTGAGGCAGGTATAGTAACTACACTCCTCTAAATGGCGAACAGGAAGACATACTGTCTGCAGTAGAGGACAAAGGACTCACCAAATACCCCCAACAACAGTCAGCTAATTCCTAGAGGGATACAACAAAATACTGCCGATTCCATAAAGATCACGGGCATGATACCTCTAAATGCTTCCAGCTGCGGGATCATATTGAAAGTCTAATCAGAGAAGGGCACCTTAAGGATTTCACCTTAAAGGGAGACCAAAATACTAGTCGCCATGATAGCCACTGAGGAGGAGGACAAGAAAGAAGGAGCCCAAGAAAAGGCAGTCCTAACGCGGTGATAAATACTATTTTCAGTGGACCTCACACTGGCAGAAGCAATAGAGAAAGGATGTCGGAATTCAGGGAAGTAATATATGAGAACAGGGACCTAGAAGTGAATTCTGTGCAGAAAAACCACAAGAGACCAAAAGAAGGACATGACCCAATAATCTTCACAGCCGAGGATTCGGAAGGAATTGATGCCAAGCCCAACGACGCAATAGTTGTGGGAGTACAAATAGCACACAAGGATGTCCTTCGAGTAATGATAGACAACGGAAGCTCCGTTGACATTTTGAGCGCTAGGGTGTACGACGAACTCTGGCTAGACAGAAAAGATTTGGAACCATTCCACATACCCTTAAAAGGGTTCAGAGGTGCAGAAGTAAGATCCTTGGGAACAGTGAAATTACCTGTAAGATTTGGAACAGCGCCTTGTCGAATGACTATCCTACTGGATTTCGTGGTTGTCGACATTTACAACTGGCCATACAATGCTTTACTCGGCCGATCATTCTTGAACAAAGCACGGGCAGTCACATCCACTCATGCACTAAAGGTTAAATTCCCTACAGAGTTCGGAATTGGGGAGCTTAAGGGGTCGCAGGAAATGACTTGCCGAGCCAACCTGTCAATCTTTAAGGACATGACTGGAGCAAAAACCTTGGGCATATTTCAACTTGACCAAGAGGCACGATAGGAAAACCCCGAAACATTTGAGTTAGACCCGAGGGACAAAACCAATAGAGAAAAGGAGGAACCAATCGAAACCGTAATTCTGGACGAGAAGGAACCCAATAAAACCTTCAAGGTTGGAGCAAGTATGACGAAGCAGGTTAAAACAGATATGGTGAATCTGTTGAGGGAATACAAGGAGATTTTTGCTTGGAGCCACGAGGATATGCCAGGGATCAATCTAAACGTAACCACACACCATCTAGCAGTAAGCGAGGAATGCAAACCGGTGATACAGAAAAGGAGAAGCTTCAACCCTGAAAGGAGTGCGGCAATAAGGGAAGAAATATCTAAGCTGCTCGCAGCAGTATCGATCAGAGAAGTCAAATATCCTGAATGGGTGGCGAACGTTGTGCTCATAAAGAAGAAGAACAATCAGTGGAGGATATGCGTAGACTTCACTGACCTGAACAAAGCTTGCCCCAAAGACAGCTTCCCATTACCAAGAATCGACCAGTTGGTTGATGCAACAGCCGGACACGAGCTGCTAAGCTTCATGGACGCATACTCAGGCTACAATCAAATCAAGATGCACAAACCAGATGAGGATAGAACAGCATTCACCACAGACCACTGTTATACCGTCATGCCATTCGGTCTAAAGAATGTTGGGGCAACATACCAACAGTCAGTTAACAGAATGTTCGCCAACCAAATAGGTAGGAATATGGAAGTATATGTCGATGACATGCTGACTAAGAGTATCACATCCGACAGACATGTAGATGATCTGCGGGAAACCTTCGGCGTGTTAACCAAATTCGAAATGAAGCTAAACCCTTCAACGTGTATGTTCGGTGTGCCATCCAGCAAATTTCTCGGATACCAGGTGCATCAAAGAAGGATAAAAGTGAACCCTGATAAGATCAAAGCATTGGCTAACATGGTCTCCCCATAAAGCCTGAAAGACGTCCAAAAACTCACAGGATGCTTGACATTGCTGAATAGGTTTATAGCAAAATCAATGGATCGATGCTTGCCATTTTTCAAAGCACTTAAGAAAGGAAAAGGAATCGAGTGGAATAAAGATTGTGAACAAGCTTTTCTTGCCCTCAAAGAATACCTAGGCCAAGCACCGCTGCTCTTAAAACCAATCACAGGAGAAATGCTATACTTGTACCTGTCCGTCACAGACGCAGCCACTAGCTCCGTACTAATCAGACAGGAAGATGGAATACAGAAACCAGTGTACTACACCAGCAAAGCACTGCTGCCAGCTGAGACAAAATACTCACCAGCTGAAAAAATGGCACTCGCCCTAATAACAGTAGCAAGGAAATTAAGACCAGATTTTCAAGGGCAGAAAATAGGAGTGTACACCAACTGCCCATTAAGAATGATTCTGTTAAAACCAGAAGTGTCGGACAGACTTACAAAATAGGCCATTGAGCTGAGTGAGTTTGATGTAGAATTCATTCCAAGAACAGCAATCAAGGGCCAAGCAGTAGCGGACTTTGTGGCAGAATTCACCGAACCAGACACCGAAGTAGCAAAGATGATGATAGACCAAGCAAAGAAAGACCAAGCAAAGAAAGACTTTCGCTGGAAACTTTGTGTCGACGGTATCGAACACGCATGGCAGCGGGGTAGGGATAGTGGTCACAACCCTAGAAGGAGATTCGGTAAAATGTGCCTTGCAGTTTGATTTTAAAGCCACAAACAACCAAGCCGAGTATAAGGCGCTGATAGCAGGATTAAGGGTATGTACAACCTTAGGGGCTGATGAGATTGAAGTTTTTAGCGATTCAGCGATTCCCAAGTCATCGTCAACCAAGTACTCGACGAATACCAAGCAAGAGACGAAAACATGATCGCTTATCTGAAACTAGCAAAGGAGTTATTGGGGCGATTCAAAGAATACAAGATCGTTCAGATCCCAAGAGAAAAGAATGAACAGGCAGATGTTTTGGCCAAGTTGGCATCAGCCACGATCAACATCTGGCCTAGAACAATCCCCATGGCACACTTACTCCGACCAAGCATAGCAAAATAGGCTGAAGTAGAGGTAATCATGAACGAATCAATCAATTGGATGATCCTAATCAAAGAGTACCTGATCAATGACATCCTCCCAAATGACTTACTAGAAGCCAAGCGGCTGAGATACAAAGCAACAAGATATTCAGTCCTCAACGATGAACTGTACAGAAGAGGGTTCTTAAGAGTACTACAAAGATGTGTCGGACCTGAAGAGGCAGAAGGAATCCTGAAGGGCATACACAATGGGAGCTGTGGGAATCATGCTGGGAGCGTTAGTCTAGCCCACAAAGCACTAAGGCAAGGGTTCTATTGGCCAACCATGTTCGCTGATGCAAAAATAATAGCGACCAGATGTGAAGCATGCCAAAAGATTGCAAATAACATTCGCCAGCCGCCTGAACATTTACAAAGTATCACCTCCCCATGGCCGTTCGCCATGTGGGGAATTGATTTGATCGGCCCAATGCCGATAGCACTAGGAGGAGCAAAGCACACCATTGTAGCGGTTGATTATTTCACTAAGTGGGTAGAAGCCGAGTCATTGGTACACATAACAGAAGCAAACACAACCAGCTTTGTGAAGAAGAACATTTTATACAGGTTTGGAATACCAAACACTATCATCACTGATAATGGGACACAGTTTGATAACAAAAAATTCAGAGATTTATGCAAGAAGTATGGGATCAACAACTACTATGCCTTTCCAACTCACCCATTGACAAACGGGCAAACTGAGGCGGTAAATAAAATCATCAAGCATAACCTGAAGGCCAAACTAGCTGTCAAAAAAGGGGGTTGGGCGGAAAAACTACCACAGGTACTTTGGGCATACCGAACGACAGAAAGAAACTTTACTGGAGAGACACCCTACTCCATGGCATTTGGGACTGAGGCAGTCATCCCGGTCGAAACAGCATTTTCTTCACCAAGAACACAACTCTTCCAACTAGAACTTAATGTTGACATGCTGAAATACAGCCTAGATGAGCTAGAAAAGAGAAGGGAGAATGCTCAGATAAGGAACGCTGCCTACCAGCAGAGAGCGGCGAGATACTACAACTCACATGTGAAAGTCAGAAGGTTTGCACTCGGGGACTTAGTACTAAAAAGGGTAACACCAGGAACAAAAGATAAAACTGCAGGATCGCTTGCAGACAAGTGGGGGGTCCATATCGCATCATAGGTATAGCGGGCCATAGGGCATATTACATTACCAGAAGAGGAGTCGGCGAGCTGCCCCGACCATGCAATGCTCAATATCTGAAGATCTACTACCCTTGATACTTCAATCCAAGAAGACCCTTTGCTATTTCTCCTTTTTCCATTTTATCTTTTTTAAAGTTTTTTATTTTTTAATGTCAAAAGTTGCAGGAAATAATCAATAAAGAGTAATTTATTACTGAAATTTCTATCATCGCTAAGACCATGGGTCGGCCATAATAGGTGGTTCGCCAGACACAGATAGAGCGAATTACCTAAACCCAGCAAGCACCCAAAATAAAAGGTGGGAATATCCAACACATTATAGCCGGTTGAAGACCAAAATGCTACAAAGGCAGCTTGAGCTAGAGAAAAATGCCACAGAGGAGGCAATCGCCCTTATTAATAAAGGCATAAACCCCCCAGAATGTAAGAGGTGTTCAATAATCAGCATTCAGGGTAAACACCCTGAAAATAAAAACGTTGGGGGTAAAACAAACTAGCAGTAAAAACAGTGAGCAAAAGCAGGAGACGTCCCAACAGTATGCTCACGCAAAACTTGGTGTAGGGTCGAACATGTCCTGACAAACACTGGGTAAAATAAAAACTAGCAATTATAAGCTAAGTGATAAAAGACTTCAAGCCTGGGCCAGAAACTCAGCAATGGCAGCTGAACAAAAACACATAGAATTAATATGGCGAACAAGAAAGGAATGCAACATGAGGAAAAGAATTGATGTTTTATTTACTTGCCAAAAATATTTACAAAGTCAAAAAAGAAAAATAAAATATACAAGTACAAAGGAATCAAACGCTCGCCGGTGGAATGTCCCCATCATCCTCTTCTTCATCGCTCACCTCATCCTCCGACGGCCAAACGTCCTCTTCATCCCCTTCGGGCATGAAAGGCGTATAATCCCGACCAGAAACAGGACCCAAGTCAGGCTTAACGCCAGACCCAGTGAAACTCCCCTTCTGGCCAGAATAGTAAGTATTAAAGGCACGTTTAGTAGGAATCTCAAGGTGTATAGGAAGAGGCTCTGCTTGAGTATAACCACAATGGGCCTTCCACAGCTTCAGCTGGCCTTTAATCGAGCGTACCGCGCCATCCATGTGTCACTGAAGGTTTCCGTCATAATGCCTTAGGGCTTTCTTATTAGAATGGTCCTTCAGGGCGAAGAACCTCTTGGCTTGCCGCATACCTCGTTCAAACTCGCGGAGGAGGAGCGAATCATACGTAGGAGACCTCTTAAAGTGGTCAACAACTTCAACTTGTAAGGATTCCCATTTTTGATTGGCTTATTTCGTGGACAAACCACATGTTGGGGTTTGAATTGTAATGGTAGATTAGGTGATTGGAGACCAACATTGAAGGCCCTCTTCAAGACCTCAAGGTGACAAGCACTCCAAAGGTATATTTCTAGTGCTTAGTTTTCTTTGAAGAGATCTAGAAGCACACACACACTTAGCATACTTGCATATGTGTGCATTCTCTTCACATGTCACATTACACACTAGCACTTTGTTTGATTATATCTTGTTGTGTGTTTGCTTGTGTCTTGTAATTCGTTTCCCGAATATGTTCAGAAACGTCCGTGCTTGCAGGATTATGTGCTTGGGTTTGCGCGAAGATCGCCTTCGGAGAATGCCCTTGGCTTCTCCCTTGGTTTCACCTTCTGTGGTGAAACGGCGGTTTGATCGGTGGCCTGACCGCCGAATGAAAACCGCCGCTTGATTCCAGAGATCTCTGGATTGGATCTGCAGTTACGATCGGCGGCCAGGCCACCGAATCGAAACGGCCAAATTAGACCTGATGCATTTATTATTCTCGGGTTCTGTTCGGCGGTTTAATCGGCGGCCTGGCCGCTGAATTGAAACCGCCGAATTAGATATTTTAGGTCGGTTTCTTTTTGGGTTTTGATCGGCGGTTTCGATTGACCGCCGAATCTGGTCGCCGAATGATCCCCTGCTTCTCGGGTTCAATTCGGCGGTTACATTCTGCGGCCACGACCATAGAATGAAACCGCCGATCGGTGATTTCAAGGGCATTTTTGTCTTTTCACTTGCCTTGTTTTTTATGTCTATAAATATCATACTTTCTCATTTCTCTAAGACTAGTTCTCTGATTCAAAAGAACCCTAAAGTTCAAAAAGAGAAACTTGAGAGAAAAACAATTAAGAACTCATTTTTATACACTCAAAACCATTCTCATATGCATCTAAATATCATCTAGCATTTTCTAGCATAGTTAGGATGCTTGCTTGCATGGGTTTTGCTCAACACACTTGCTTTGGTATGTTCTTCACTAATCTCATCTAAGCTTAGTGTTTTATTTATCAAAGAAATCTCTTATATTATTTGTATGCTCTTAGAATATATTCTAGATACAAAATAGAGATTGTTGTGTTGACATGTTTGAGTGTTGTATTTTGATAGCAACATCTAGGTTATTTTATCTATGATTTGCTAAGCTTTATGACATGTCATTTAGCTATTGACATCTAGGATTGCATTATTTGTTATCTAATCATTCTAGATAAGCATCTAAGGTTACCTAGCTTTATTTGCTCATTGAATATCATTATATATTCACAAAGGTTGTAATCTCTTCATTGATAAGTAAGTCTTACATGTAGCTTCCGGGATTAGGTTGCTTAGATTGCAAGCAATTGGACTAGGTTCACTTATACCGGGATTAGGTAGGTGTGTGATTATATTCCGGGAGTAGATTGTAATCGTTTAACACATTTAGTGGATTCGAGGTTCGAGTGTGGCACACTAAACAGCCCGCGGTTTTTCCCGTGAGGGTTTCCACGTAAATATCAAGTGTCTTTTATAATTCCGCATCATATTACACTTGTTATTGTTTTGACTAGTTTGGGGCATTTTTGTAAATTGACTAAACACGAAAATTGGGTAAAATTGGTAATAACCTATTCACCCCCCTCTAGATTATTATTAGATCACACCGTGTTATTTGTTTCACAACTTCCAAAACGGCCTTCAAGTCGTTCAGAATGACATCTTGAGAAGCCTGTTGGTGCCGCAAGCCTTCAGATTCGCGCTTGGCCCTCTCTTTGGCCTCCATCGCCAACCTATCTCCCTCCATGCGAGCAACCAAGGCGTCTTGACTCCTAGAAAGTTGCTCGTTCAGCAACTTGACCTCTTCTACAGCAGTGAGTAGTTTCTCTTCAGCAGCAAGCTGGGCAGCTAAAAACCCATCGGTAGACTCCTGCAGCTGAGCAATTTGTTTGGCATGAGATGCTTCAGCTGAAAGTCTTTCGGCCGTTAAGCGGGAGACTTGATCTTGTAAGCGTTTGTTGTCCTTCGACGCCACATTCCCTCGCTGATAGCTACTCACCATCTCTGACATCATCTACAAGAGAAACAGAGTTAAAAGGTAATGACGACATGAAGAAAAAGTGAGAAAGAAGAAGAGTGACGTCAAAGAAATTACCAAAGAATGATAGTTGAAAAAGAACTCCATCTTCCTGTTACACGATTTCTCATTCACATGCTCCCAACCCTCACCAAAATAAATGTCGTTACTTATAAAATGGTTCAGGAGCTCGGTAGGAGAAAAATCAGACAGGGAAACAACCCCTGACCCCTCGCTTCGATCAGGTGGGGTTACAGATGGCCCTTCACGGGAACTTCCTAAATCCACAGCGGGGGTAGATGATGGACCAGGGGTGTCAGCAGGAGCAGCAGGCCTGGGGGTATCCTCTTGTGCAGCAGTACCCCACGCTCTAATATCCGCCGGGGGTGTAGAGGACCCAGACTTGTCGGAGATAGGGCCTTGAGCAGCCGGAGAGGGTGCAGTCCTTGCGCCACCACCTTCCTCCGGTCGAGGGGTCGGATCCATAACCTGAGGAACTTCAGAGCCAACTTCACCAACAGGAGGAACCTCATAAGGAATAGGCTCGCCATTTCCCTCTTCATCTGACGAAACTACGTATTGAACCACCCTCAACGCCCGTTTTAAAGGACGAGTGGCGCATTCAGGAGTAGTCTCTGCAGGCCGCTTCCCCCAACCATTCCTTGGGTTAAGATCGCTAGATGGGTCCACGGGGAGCTCCAGGACGCTCGCATCAAAAATCAAAACTTCTGTACTCACTGTAGGGGCCCTAACTTTTTCTTTGCCCTTGCGACTAGTGGTAGATGGCTGGGCGTCCACTCCACCTCCACCTCCACGAGGCTGTGCAACCACCTCAGCGACAGCAGGAACATCACCTGCCCCTCCGTCATCTTGAGAATCATCACCCTCAGGTGGTGCGATTCCCTCTTTAGACAAGCCCGCAGCATGTCTTTAACTTGCAGCTTCAGAGTTCTTCATTGCTCGGGCTTGCTCGTCACAGACGATATTAAACTCGCTCACTGAGAAGCAAAGAAACCGCATTACTCAAAGCAAAATCGACAAAACAGGTTAAGGTTAAAGAAACTTACAGCGGCGTCACCTAGCAGACAGGCGAGGAAAAACACCACAAGCGACCATCTTGGCCTCGTCAAGAAAGAATTCTTGACCCCTCTTGGCGAAGCCGAGCACTGCAGCCTCCATTACATTCTTCACTTCGTGCAGAGTCAAGGCGGGGAGAGCTTTCGACCAAGCCTCAGGAGACGTAAAATGCCTTGGGACTTTACTCGCTCGAAGGTTGCGGCGAGGGTCAGCAGGGTTATTCCTTCCCCATTCGCCACCAATGAAAAACCAACTGTTTTTTCACCTCTTGTTCGAAGTAGGGAAACCCCAGATGAAGCCGTTCTTCTTCTCGTCACTGGAGATCTCCACTTGTCCCGAATTGGATACACCCTCAGGGATCCAATTTTTCACAGGAGTCGACTGAAGGTAATAAGTACCACCATGACCGGAATGCCACAAAATGTAGAAATGACAAATTTCACGAGGCGTTGGTGACCGTTGACCCATCGACTTCCACATTACACATAAGCCCATCAAAATGCTGTAGCTGTTCGGTGAAAGTTGAGCAGGAGCGAGCTTAGCATCAGCCAGAAATCTAGCTATAAATGGTTGAAGGGGGAGAGTCACCCCACAACCTAGCATTGACCCATAGATGGTGATGGCGTTGCTCAGCGGATTCCATGCAGCCCGCTTGCTATAGGGTATAAGGAGAACCGAATCTGGAATATCGTATCTCCTCTTATATCTACCAATTTCCTACTCGCCGACCATATTCACTTCAGTGTCAAAAGAGCTTGGGCAATCAGCAGCAAAGCACAGAGTATCTCATCGATGATCCTCGACGTCTGAATCAATCACCGTTTGAGCACCTAGGAGGGATTCCCTAGGGGTTCTAGGCCCTCGTCGCCCACTACCACCGGCTTTGGGAGTCTTTGCCATATCTGAAAAATCACTGTTAATAGTTGAAGGAAATGTGAAATCAGAAGTATTGGTTTTAGAGTCAGAAGGGATGAAAAGAGAGATTGGTATAGGAGAAGTTTGGTCAAAATTACGCAAATATGACTCAATCTTGTCTGCATTTGTTGCCAAGCTCAAGAGCTTACATCATTTGATTAAAAAAGAAAGCACGTTGAGAAGGATCCATGAAAACTCGCCAGAAATGTTCCCAAATAAAAGAAAGAAAAGGGGATGAGCTGCAGAAACACGCTTCAAGTGGACCGGGAGGTAGAAATAGGAGAAGAGAATTACCAAAACCCTAGCGCTTCGAGTTGAAAGTGTGAAAAAAAATTCATAGGGTATTTCTACAGAAAAGAAAGAGAAAACGAAAGAAAAGAAGTGAGAGAAACGTAACAGTCCCACCCTTAAAAAGGGGGAAATTCGAAATTCAAGAAAAAGAGTAAATCAAAAGCAGCGGTGATAAAGTGTAGCCGCCTGTGAGTAAAGGTTGTGACTGGAAGTGTCCATCAAACGAAGAACACGTGGCACCACGGAGATTTTCAACAGACGTGAAATCATTGCAGGCGTGACATCATTTACAGCGCGTCACATCAGAACCCAGCGTTTGAAATTCTGTGGCTGAAAATGAAAGCTTGCTGAGGAAGACTTAATAACAAGAGTAACACGTGGCTGAAATAAAAAAGAGAGGGAAAACATCTGTAAAAATTCAGAAAAATGACGAAAATCAGAAAAGTATAAGTAAAACATATAAACACTGCTCGCAGAACCAAAGAAGCCAAGAAGTTAACTTACATTGGATCAGCTCGAAGTATTTTATAGGGGTATTGTTGTATGTATAAATTCAGCCAAAGGACATGTCAGCGAAATGTGCGGGAAAGACGGGTCAAATGAATAACCACGTCACTTATGGACCAGTCAACTAAAGGAAATCAGTCAACAAACATGCCAACTAGCATGATCGGCGGCTCAAATCAGAAGGGCGTTCGCCACAGCTGGCCGACCAACAAGAAGGCAAATTGTGTTCGCCAACCCAAAACGTTTGCCAAGAATTGTATAGTCAGGAAAGTAACCTTATTCCAGTATACCTTCCACATCAGGAGTTCAACCAGATATAGGACACAAGGGTCAAGTCCTGTTCCGGATAGGATTTAAACCGTTCTAACAAAGAAGAGTCCAAATAGGAGGCAAACCCTAAAATTACTTACAAACTCTAGACTCCTTGTATAATCAAAAGTAGGAACTCCCCTATCAATACGACATAAAAACAAGAAAACTCTAAGAGGACTAGTACAAATAGAACCATAAAACCCATGAAAAGGGGTTCGAGATCATAGGGAGAAAATCAGGCAATTGTATGAGAGATCTGAGTGTGTAAAACTACAAGCAATTCATAGTGATTTCTCCTGCCCTCAAGTGGTACCGTGGTTTTTTCTCGTTCAAGGGTTTTTCTACGTAAAATCTGTCTTGCATGCATTGATTTCTTTTCTTTATTTATTCGTTTTGATTAACATATTATTGTTGACCGAATCAATCCAAAAATCCCCGTCAACAATACCCCTCTAATTATATCTTTCCATTAAGTACCACTAATTCTCTAATGAACAATAAATCTTACATTCCTTACGGAATTAGGAGAGCGCTCATATTGTTCAAGTCTCGAATCAACCCTTAAGGGAACTACTATCTACTTCTCAAAAGAAGGAGTGGATTCCATTATTGTGTGCAGACCTTCCCAGCCACAAGTCAAACCGCGATTCCAACATACAATGTTATTGACCGGTAACTATATTACCTTCAGGGTTAGGCTAACCATCAGGACATAACTCTTGAGTTTCAATTATTTGGTCGGTTAGGGATGGTATCATAGGATCATGTTGTTTCAATTATTTGATCGGTTAGGGATGGTATCACAGGATCATGTTGCTCAATAGAAGTACTAGCCGTACGTCTGTTTCTCTTTGCCAAAAAAAAAAAAAAAAAAAAAAAAAAACTGCACAATATCTCATTAATGTTTCAAAAAGTATTTTTAGATACCAAAGAAAAACGACTTTTTTTAGGGTATGAGTTATTATATCTTGTATACGAGGACAAAACTAAGCCAATTTCAACAACTTTTTTCAGTCATCATTCTTATTATCAATAAACATGTTAACCAGTTAAATTGTATAGAATCGATCTTTGTTCACACTTTATATGAAATTTTTTATATTTCTTAATTCATCAAGAAAGAGACATCGATTCTGAGTTTGATTTTAGCCCATCGATAACCACTCAACCCTTTTCAAAGCAATTTTTTTTTTTTTTTTAAAAAAAAACAAAACGAAACAAAGAAGAAAATTAATCATTCCTTTTTGAAGAGATACAAAATAAAAGAAGAAAAAAACTAATGGAAAATGATTATTTCATAGTACACAAAACTGAGGTTATATCAATTGCAATTACAAATCATAAATCTTGAATCACAATTCACAAAATCACAATTAATAAAACACCAATGATCAAATTTTATATTGTTCATATAAGAAATAAAACAATATGTTTTGTGCTGAATCAATCAGCCTTTTGCGTTTATTAAGGTATATTTATATACAACGAATTGAGCCTCAATTCTAGATACAATTGGAATCGGAATTCTACTAACAAGAGGAAACCGAATTCTACTAACAAGAGGAAACCGAAATCCAAAGTATTTGCTGTACAAGGAATGCAAGTTGAATTGAACTAGTCTAAGACAGCTGTACAAGGTTGACTAAATAAATTAAACTACATCAGTTGTGACATTATCTTTAACACGCCCCCGCAAGATGGTGGGCATTTCAGACACACCAATCTTGGAACGTAGCAGAGAGAATCTTGTCTTGGACAGTGGTTTAGTAAGTGAATCCGCCAGTTGATTAGCAGAGGCGACATGTGAGACACGAAGTTTACCACTTCGAACCTTTTCCCGAACAAAATGAAAATCAATGGCAATGTGTTTCATTCGGGAGTGGAACACAGGATTGGAACAGAGGTACGTGGCACCAATGTTGTCACAGTAAATCGTTGGCGGAGTAGAGGACAAGATGAGAAGTTCACGCAGCAGAGAGGATATCCATACTACTTCTGTGGCAGTGTGGGCAACAACCCTGTACTCAGCTTCAGTTGATGACCTGGCAACCGTGCGTTGTTTGCGTGAGCACCATGAAACCGCATTTGACCCAAGAAAGACAACATACGCACTAGTAGAGGTGTGGTCATCCTTATTTCCAGCCCAGTCAGCGTCAGAGTATGCATGGAGAGATATAGGAGAGTCACGACGCAGTAGCAAGCCATGATTAATTGTACCACGCAAATATCGCATAAGACATTTTGCAAGGGACCAGTGACCAGTCGTCGGACGATGCATGAATTGAGCAAGTTTATTTACTGCGAAAGCAATGTCAGGACGAGTAAATAACAAGTATTGTAAGGCCCCAATTACCTGACGAAACTCAGTGGCATCAGTGAGAACGGTGCCATCGAGAAGTTTGAGGTCATGATCAGTGGGCAGGGGTGTGGAGACCGGCTTTGCATCAAGCATCTTGGTACGAGATAAAAGATCAAGAACATATTTTTGCTGAGAGAGATACAGGCCGGCCGGACAGGGGAGGACTTCGACTCCAAGGAAGTAGGACAAGGTGCCAAGGTCTTTGATTGAGAACCTCCGAGCTAAAGTCATCACGAACTTGTCAACTGAGTCACCATTACTCCCAGTGACAATAATGTCGTCAACATATACCAACAGAAAAAGAATACAACCATTAGTATTAAGGATAAACAGAGAGGTATCAGAGTGGGAGTTGACAAACCCATTTAGGAGCAGAAATTGACGAAGCTCATTATACCACGCCCGAGGCGCCTGCTTGAGACCATAGATCGCCTTCTTGAGACGACAGACATGTGATGGATATGCAGGATCCGCAAACCCTGGGGGTTGTGCCATAAACACGGTTTCAGACAAGTGACCCTGTAGGAATGCATTGTTCACATCGAGCTAGCGAAGAGACCACCCACGTGACACTGCTATACTCAGTACGATACGAATTGTAGTGGATTTAATAACTGGACTGAAAGTGTCAGTGTAATCAAGGCCCGGTCGTTGATGAAATCCTTTAGCGACTAGGCGAGCTTTGTATCTTGAGATTGAGCCATCCGGAGCCCGTTTTATGCGAAACACCCACTTACATCCCACAACATTGTTCAAAATATTCGAGGGAACCAAGTCCCACGTTCCATTGCAGACAAGAGCATCAAACTCCTCAGACATTGCACGTCTCCATTCTGGAATTTTCAGAGCCTGAGAGGCACAAGTGGGCTCGATATGGGTAGGAGATAGCACACTGGTTATGGACATTTTGGAGAGGGGTTTATGTATATGGTTTTTGGATCGGGTTAACATGGGATGGCTATTTGTGGGAGCAATTTCGGGTAGGACTGGGGCAGTGTTTTGGGCGACGATTGGAGCAGGATTGTGGGCGGTGGCTGGTGCGAGTGGCTGCTGGTCGGTTGGGGTGGAATTTGGGGCGGTCGGTTGGGTGACATCAGGTGCAAACAGGTGTGTAGCAGGTGGAGGAAGGGGCTGGACGATGCAAGGGGCATGTGGGTGGACGGGATTTGATGCAGCTGCATGTGGTGCATGGCGTGAAGGAGGTGGCAATGAAGGGTCGACCGAGTTGGTTGCAACTGCATGTGGTGCATGGCGTGAAGTAGGTGGCAATGAGGAGCTAGCCGAATTTGGTTGTAATGGAGATGGGGCCGTAACTCTTGCTCCGGAATCAAGGAGCGGGTTCTTCGAAGGGATCTCATGCGCAATCGGAGAGTGAGCGTGGGAGACCGGTATGGTGACAAACGGAGACTCTTGGGACAGCCAGGAAGAACATGTGTGGTTGCTGGACCTAGGAAGATTGACGTGTAATGTTTTGTGTGGAAACACTGACTCAACGAAATTGACATGCCTAGAGACAAATATACGATCAGTTTCCGGATCTAAACAGTGATAAGCACTTTGTGACTGTGAGTACCTTATGAAGATGCATGCTTTAGACCTGGGTTCAAGTTTGTGACTATTGTATGGCCTAATCCAAGGGTAGCAAAGACACCCAAATACACGCAATTTGGCATATGACGGACTGATACCAAATTTTTTTTCAAAAGGAGATGACATGTCTAGGACAGGTGTAGGCATCCTATTAATCAAGTATACAGCAGTCTGAAAAGCATAGGACCAAAAGGTGAGAGGGAGTGAGGCATGTGTGAGGAGAGACAGGCCCGTCTCTACAATGTGACGATGCCGACGCTCGGAGACACCATTGTGTTCCGGTGTGTGTGGTGGTGTAGTGAAGTGGGAGATACCAAAAGTTGCTAGAGTTTTTCTTAAAGCTATGTATTCACCACCATTGTCACTATAGAGTGAGATGATGGGGTTTTTGAAAAACTTTTCCACTAATGATTTGAAGCGACTGAAAACTGCATGTACTTCAGATTTTAGTTTTAAAGGATACATCCACATATATTTCGTAAAGTGGTCAACAAATAGCACATAGTACTTGTAACCATCCTTAGAAATAATTGGAGAGCTCCAAACATCAGAATAAATAATTTCAAGCGGTTTGGAACTAACAACAGTAGATACTGAAAAGGGCAACTTATGAGTTTTATTAATAAGACATGCACTACATGGATTGCTAGAGGAGCTAGATGACAGAACAGACACTGCTTGAGAAGACACTAACTTAGACAATATTTTTGGCGATGGGTGACCTAAACGGTGATGCCAGTCAGGGAGAGAGGCCTTGATGCTTGAAAACACAAGGATGGGCGGTTTTTCCGGCTGAGCATGAGATGGCCACTCGTAGACACCATTCCTAGTCCGTCCTTGCATTAGTTGCGTCCTCGTACGAAGATCCTTCACAACAAAAGAAAAAGGCAAAAATTCAATGGTGACTTGGTTAGTGACACAGAATTTTGAGACAGATATCAAGTTTTGTTTCATGTTGGGTACACACAGGACATCAGATAATAAAAAGGATGAGTTTTTAACAGGTAAAGATAAAGAGCCAGTGTGTGTGATAGCCAAACCTGAGCCGTCACCAATCATTATATCATCGGAACCAGTATATGGAGAGTGCAAAGACATGTTCTATAGATCTGAGGTGACATGGTGTGAAGCACCGGAGTCAAGAAGCCAGTCAGGGGTGGACGAATTCGGTGCAGCAAAGTGTGCACGTGGTTGCCATTGTGTGCGGGAGTTAGTTACCTGTTGCCGGGGATTTGCATCGACTGGGGAGAAACTGTAAGCCGAGCATCTCTTGGCTGTGTGCCCTTGGTCACCACACAACTGACAGAAGCCACGGTAAGGCCTTGGTCCACCGGACTTGTTCGCTGAGGATGAGGAATTCCAGGACTGAGAGGTTGCGGCAACTGCTTTTGTTTGTTGTGTTGGCTACGCAATCAGCTTGTTGTTGTTAGAATTTCGGTGATGATGGGTCTGATAGCCGCCAGTGTTGGGTTTGGCAACAAAGTTTGCCGTGATGGGTGACCGATTGTTGTTTGAGGTCTCTTGCTTCAGGACTGCCTCAAAGTTGAGGAGTTTCTCATGTAGTTCTTCAAACGTGATCGCGGAGTCACGAGCACGAATTGCAGCGGATATATCTTTGAACTCATCTCCCAAGCCATTTAGGATTTTTAATGTCAAGTCTTCAGAATTTTCTGGAGCATCGAGCATAGCCAACTCATCGGCAATACTTTTGGCATGCTGTAAGAATTCGGTTATGGATTGCGAACCTTTTGAGATGTTGGTGAGGATGCCTTTGAGATGCATGATGTGGCCTCTTGAGGGTTTGGCATACGTGTTAGCAAGTGCCGTCCACGCATCGTGTGCGGTTTTAGCGGAAGCAATAAATGGGATGATGGATGGGGAGATGGAGCCAATGATGGCATTAAGAAGAAGCTGGTCTTGCCTGGTCCAAAGATGAAAAGCTGGGTTTGGTGAGCTGACCTCTGCCGTTGTTATAGTGGCTGGTGGGCAAGGGTTTGTGCCGTCAACGAATCCCATGAGATCGAAGCCAATAAGGAGAGTGTGGAATTGAAGTTTCCAAGAGCGATAGTTGGTGGCTGTTAGTTTCAGAGGAGCTTGGGCAGCAATATTGATGGAAATAATTGTATTTGTTGATGAGCTGACTTCATGTGAGGAAGACGATGAAGAGACGACAGTGATGGATTGAGGGGAAGAAGAAGAAACGGTGGTAGCAGCAGTACCTGTTGTCATGTTTGATCGAGGAACTCGTTTGAGTTTTAAAAACGCTCTGATACCATATAAGAAATAAAACAATATGTTTTGTGCTGAATCAATCAGCCTTTTGCGTTTATTAAGGTATATTTATATACAACGAATTGAGCCTCAATTCTAGATACAATTGGAATCGGAATTCTACTAACAAGAGGAAACCGAAATCCAAAGTATTTGCTGTACAAGGAATGCAAGTTGAATTGAACTAGTCTAAGACAGCTGTACAAGGTTGACTAAATAAATTAAACTACATCAGTTGTGACATTATCTTTAACAGTTCACATATTTCGATTATAATATAAATTTAATTCATAAAAAAGACAAAAAATTACCTTCGAAAAGAGAGTAAAACTTGGTGGATGATCAACTTCAAACTAAATTTCTCCGGCCAATGTTTCCTGCATCATGAACAAATTCCATTGAACTTAATTTCATGAATAATATCTCTAATGTATCATGTATTCAGTATTCCTTGAATGAAAAATAAACTCAGCTTGATAAAAGACTTGTTTAAACCCTAAAAGAAATTAGGACTCTTAAAAACAATGCTTATAAGAGAAATAAAGAGGTATACTTAAATGGAAATAATTAAATTTTTTCCTAAAACAATAATAGATTTTTGGAGCCAAAACATGAAAAAGAAAAAAAAATCCTACTAAAAAGTTAGAGAGGCAAAACAAAACCCCACTTAAAGAAAAATAAAAAATTGGAATGATTAAATGATAATGTGGGATCCTTCTTTCTCTCATTTTTTTTTTTTAATGATTAAATGACAATGTGGGATCCTTCTTTCTCTTATTTTTTTTTATTTTTTATTTTTAATTATCTTTGGAAGCCTACGTTGAAAAAAACGTGGGATCATATATCTTTTTTGGTTAAAAAATATATATTATCAGATATTTAGAAAATAATTATTTTTTTTTCCCAAAACAATAATAGGCTTTTGGAGTGAAAAAGAAAAAAGGAAAAAAAAATCTCACTAAAAAGGCATAACAAAATCCCGCAAACAGTTTTTTTTTTTTTTAGTTTTAAAAAAATTAAGAGTTATTTTATAATGAGATATAAGGTAGGTAAAATAAGTTCAAATATTTGTATCCTAATTCTACTGACACTTCATATAAAAGAAAATATCAAACTAATTGTGCCATGTACTCTTTAATTGAACTCAAAAATGTGCAAACACAAAATCCAACTTTTATTTATTTATTTATTTTCTTAATTTATGTAAATTTATCATATAAGAATTTTATAAAATGAGTATAAATGCAAACTAATTCTCTTAATCCTTAAACATGAGCTAATATACTAAATATACTATGAATGATACAATCCTATTATATTTAATATAAAGTATATATATGTGGGTCAGGCTATAGAACACTGGTGTACTCATGCACTGTGTAGGAAATGTTGTGATCGTAATTTGAAAAAGTGTGATCCAACCTTCGATCGCAATATTTTCTATATAGATTGTCCATATATATATACACAGTCTCGTTCTGGTCAGTGCGCACTGATGTAACTATATCAATACCAATGCATGTGGACCACTGTTTATGGAGAAACTTTGATAAGTGCATACACTTTGAGTCAAAGTATATAAATCTAATGGTTCACATCTAACGACTGATGAAGTTATATCAATGCGCACTGACTTGAACATTTTTTTTTCTCTCTCTCTATATATAAGGTAATTCTATGGTGTAACGTTGCATGAAGCAAAAGTAATGTAACAGTATGTGATTACATAAATTTAATGTTATTGGTAATGAATTGCAAGTGATCACATAATTAAGTTTAGTGTGATCGCATGTGAGGGCATGTGATCACATGTTAATTGATGTGATCGTATGAAAAGAGATATGATCACAATAGTGACAATCAATTTTATTTTATTTTATTTATTTATTTATTTTAAGTTGCACCTTGCATTGCACTGATATATTTATATCAAAGTAGTTGAATCCAACAATTGATATGTATTGCACTGATGTATTTACATCAGTACGCACTGAAAGGTGAACATCACCATATATATAAAATAACTTTTTGATGCGGGATTTTCTATACAAAATTCCAAATAATTACTGATATAAGTTGGATTACTACCGGTAGCTATTAAATTACAACCGGAAGCAATTACAAATTTTGTATGGAAAATCCCACACATAAAATTTTCATATATATATATATATCCTAGGAATGCTAAATCTTTAAAGAAAATGGAATTCTAATAATTATTTTTTGAACAGCATAGATTCATTGAAAGGGCAACAAGGCCAAGAGGACAACAAAACAACATAAAGACCAAACCGAAAAAACAGAGCAGACCCTACCTAGGAACAGAGCAGTTCTCTAGTCATCATTAGACATAAAGTAGTTACATTAAAGAATGTTTATATATATTTATCCTAGTCCTAATTTAGTAGTTACATTAAAGAATGTTTTTATATATTTTTCCTTGTCCTATTAAAATTAGGATTAGTAATGCTTATATATATATATATTCTTTTTCCTGTAACGTATAAAAAAACAAAAAAAAAATATACTATAGCAGTGGGTTCATGATTAATCTTTTCTCTAGTTGAAAAAGACTTGTCTTGGTCATTGAATCATCTTCAAATAGGTTTTTATTCTTTAATCTATACTTTTTATTTAATTTTTCTTTTATATTAGTTATTGTTATTATTTATTTTCTATTAACAGACATGTACTTGTTTTTTATTGGGAGATTGATTACATAATATGCTATTAACAGATTCTAAATCTATTCTTTTTATTTAATTTCCTTTTAATTTTTTAATTTTTTTAGAAGTATTACATAATTTTAGGTATTTTTTTAGAAAGATGAAGACTCAAACCCACGACTTTATGGTGTAGGTGTAAGGAGTATACTTTAATTTTCCTTTTACACTAGTTAATACCTTTTTTATTTTTGTGTGATTGATTGTATGTTAAACTATTTGGATACTAATATTGTCAGTTATGTTAATTTCTTTTTACACGGTTTAGTAAATTTGTCTGTTATGTTAGTGTATTGATTGTGGAAAAATTATAGTCTAATTATCGAATTTATATGAAAAAAAAAAAAAACACAATAAAAATCACAAGTGGCCATCATCACTGTCAATAAAAAAAAATAAAAAATAAAAATAAAAATAAAATAAAAATAAAAAAACCTATGTTCTGTTGGTGTTTTTGTCTGTTGTTGTGGTGGTTTTTCTATTAGGGTGGTACTATTTCGCTTTTTGTTGTTTTGTTGGTCGTGCCCTGTTTTGTCATAATTAAAATTTTATATTATTAAAATTTCTATTGGAAGGAAAAATAAGTAGCAGCTATATTATTTCTTAGAGCCAATAATTATGGTTGAATTTGTGCAATATTTCCAAGAGCACGTAACATGTGGTCAGCAATTGTATAATATTTTCGATGATCAACTGTTGTGGTTGGAAAATATTATTCTTTTATGAGGGTTAGGTATATGTGGTCAAAAACAATATTGGTGTTTCCAAGGATCAACTATTGTGGTCGGAAAAGATTCATCTTTTCCGACGACTAGATACATGTGGTTATAAATAGTATTGGTGTTTCCGAGGATCAACTGTTGTGGTCGGAAAAGATTTATCTTTTTCGAGGACTAGATGCATGTGGTTATAAATAGTATTGGCGTTTCCGAGGATCAACTGTTGTGGTCGGAAAATATTCATATTTTCCAAGGACTAGATATATGTGGTCAAAAATAGTATTGGCATTTCCGAGGATCAAATATTGTGGTCGGAAAAGTGAATCTTTTCCGATGGCAAGATACCTGTGGTCAAAAATAGTATTGGCATTTATGAGGATCAAATATTGTGGTCGAAAAAGATTCACTTTTCCGATGGCTAGATAACTGTGGTCAAAAATAGTATTGGCGCCAAGATTTGGCACCATTTTGATGACTTTAGACACTATTTCCGAGGGTATTTGTTTCGTCATAACAAATACACTTTATTGTTACACTTTTCCGGTGATCTATTTTTTTGGTTGGAAAAATAACAATAACCGACCATAATTTCACTCCGTCAGAAATAGTTGGTCGGAAAAGACACTTTTTCGACCATAATTATAATCCTAGATATGTTCAATTAAAGGATCCAAGCACATGCTAAGGTTATTAATCATAAAATGAGTCAATCAAAACACACATAACCCTAGATATCAAGCTAATCACAATACAACATTCAAATATATGAAAAACTAGAATCCTAGAAAACTAGTTCACATTTGTTTATAATTAGACTTGATTAACTTTGATTTGAAGCTATCCTTCTCAATAGCTTTCATCATACATACACATATATATAGAAGAAGAAAACCCAAGGTAATTGAAGGTTTAAAAAGATGAAACCTCAAAGATTATTTCAATACCTTAAAATCCCGAGCTGGTTCGGTTTTGATGATGAAACCATCACAAAACATGATCAAACAGCTGCAAACTCTTTAGAGGACTTGATTAAGAAGATTCTCCAAATTCAATCTCTCAATTTGGAGTTCGAATGAGAAAGTTATGGTGTATGAAAGATGAGAAAGTTGGAGAGAAAATTTCAGCTCTATGAATTTCAAATTTTCTTCTTGGAATGAAACGGGAGGGAAAAATAATATTTAAAAGAAAGAGAGAGAGGGAAATTGGTGTCCAATCAGAGGTGGCCATGCCACCTAGCCCGTGGGAGGCGTGTGAGCCTCATGGGGCAGATGGGTAGCTGGCCCGTGAGGCTCACATGCCCCTCATGGGGTGGCACCCAAAATGGCCTTCGGCCATTCTTGCCTCTTTGTGTTCTTCAGCAGTATTCGGGCCTTCGAACTCCGAACTTAAATCCGTCTTCGGATTACAAATATCAACTCCCTCATACACAAAGACGACGTTGAAACTTTGACAAAAGGTTTTGAATTTGACTCGATACATGACGACGAAGACAACACATCGTATGAGAACATAAAGTAGCATAGCTTCCTAGTTTGGACTCGAAACCTAATGAGTGAGTAACCGAATGACCGGAACTCAATAAGTAATCATATGAGATCATGTTCAAGTCCAAAAATAATAAAACAAAAATAAATAAATACTAACTCACACAAGTATGCCATTTCCTAGAGATAGTCCTAGAACATGCAATTTCACAATGTTTATCAAATTAAATCTAATGCATGAGCGTACTTCAACAAGTGTGTGAATGTGTTATACCAATAGTGTACAACGATGTAGGGACACATATGAATGCAATATGTGTGTGTACCTAAAATGCCTTGCAAGAGGGATGGAGTCTAAATATACTTTTGATGCTTTCTCCTCTTGAAGGCTTTACTTTGCTTGATGTGTTGTCCAATATCCTTGAAGCTTGATAAATCGTGAATCCTAGACGACTAATCAATACAAAGGAAATGTCATTTTGATATAGAATAATACCAACCTAACTCAAAATCCAGACATAATAGGAAGAGGACATGCAAGAAGAAGATGATGAAAATGACTCGAATGATGAGAGTATTTCATCCAAGTCCAATCATGACTTTGGTGAGGAGATGGCCTATGAAGATTTCATGAAGTTCTTTGAGACTTCTAGATTGAAAAAGAAGAAGGAGATTTTGACTTCAAAGATGACTCACTTGAGTGAGGAAATGAGAAAAGCAAGAGAAATGGAAGAAAGATTGAAAATGGAGCTAATCATGGTCAAAAAGAGTGAAGAAAGTATGAAGAAGGAACTTGTGGAGGCCAAAAGTTGGATTGCTAAGATGATCTCTGGATCTAAAAAGCTTGATAAAATGCTATCATGTGGAAAGAGTCCTAGTGATAAGAAGGGTTCGGGATATGTGGAAGACATGGAGACCACATCCTTGAAGAATATAACATTTGTCAAGAGCAAATAGATTGAATATGCCCAAATCCTACAACAACCAACTAAAAGGGTTGAAGTTGGTGAATCCTCAAAGCATGCTCAAGCTAAGGTTCTAACAAGAGCTCAACCACAACAAGCTCGAGCACATCAATCAAGACTGAAACAAATTAACGGTGTGTATAAAACTATCTACAAGGGGGGTGACAAGATTTTAACCGATTTTACCCAATTTTCGTGGTTAGTCAATTTTACGAAAAAAACCCCTAACTAGTCAATTTATATAACAAGTGTAATAAGTGCAGAATTTAAATAACACTTGAAATATACGTGGAAACCCTTAACAGGGAAAAACTACGGGCTAGTAAGTGCGCCACACTCGAACCTCGAATCCACTAATGGTAAAGGTGATTACAACCTAATCCCGATATATAACTCACCACCACTACCTAATCCAGGTATAAGTGAACCTAGTCCAATTGCTTGATCCTCGCAATCACTACTTCTAATGATGTTTACAACCTAATCCCGATCTGTAGCCCACCACCACTACCCGTAGGCCTGTAATAATAATCCTAGATCAAGACTTCAATTGCTTATGATTTACGCCATCTAATCCCGGAAGCTACACAAGACTTATTTCTCAATGAAGAGATCAACACCCTAAGTGAATATGCAAGATATCCAAATATACAAATAGAGCTAGGGTACACTAAATGCTTATCTAGAATTATAAGATGACAATTAAATCATTCTTAGATATCAAATGCTAAATAACATGTCATAAAGCTTAGCTATGTAAAGGATAACTAATCCTAGATACAATAGCTATCAAAAACAATCTCAATCATTTTAATGAGATAAATTAGCTAGGTATATATCAACATGAAATCCTAGCTATCAAAAACAATCTCAATCATACAATGAGATCAATTAGCTAGATGGCATATAAGCATGAAAACCTAGCTATCACAAATAACCCAAACAATCAACACATAATCTCATTCTTGTAAGTAGAAATTAATCTAAAAGTATACAAGTTATAAATGAGATAAATTGATAAGTAAAAACACTAATTATGTAAGATAATAGTGTTCAACATACCATACCATGTGTGTTGAAGAAGACCCATGCTCAAATGATGTTGAATGATGCAAGATGGAGATGGGTTTTGGGTTTAGAGAGTCAAAGAAGAAATCTTGGTGTTTTCTCTCTCAAGAATATGGAGCCTCTCTCTCTAGGGTTTAATTTTATGGCTCTGCACTTATTGAAATCCAATCTTTTGAAACTAGACACTTTACTCCAATCAACCAAACCAAATCTAACACTTATCCAATAGAAGAATGAGACATTCTCAAGTGGTCAACCATCGCGCTAAGACATGCACACTATCATGCAAGCACGGACATTTCCGATTACACAAATGGAAACGAATTACACCACACTTAAAACTAACATGAATGTAAGTGTGGGAAGTGAATGCATCCTAATGCCTAACATGTCATGGTATTGTCATTGAACAAGATGCACTCAATTAAACATGCATGAATAGAATTCATGGCTTTGCATCATAATGCCTAAACATGTCATGGCATTTCAGTGAACAAGATGCAATCATTTAAACATGCATGAACAGACTTTATGGCTTTACATCATAATGCATAAACATGTTATGGCATTTCAATGAACAAGATGCAATCATTTAAAAATGCATAAAGAGATATTCAAGAACATGAATGCACACATGTAAAAACACACAACATATAAGTATTAGAGATATACATGAGTTGTGAGTGTGTGCAACTAGATCTCTTCAAAGCAAGTAAGCACTAGAATATAACTTTGATGCTTCTTCTCTTGAGGTCTTGAGAGGAACTTTGTTGTGCAAATCACTAACCATCAAATACCTAAGCTACCCTTACATCAAGCTCCACATGTGGTTTATCCACGAAATAAGTCAATCAAAATATGAGACCTTACAATCTCCCCCTTTGGCTATTTCGTGACAAAACCACCACTCACATTGATCCTTACGACAAAAATAGAAACTAAAGGGATTTTCTACATTACAAACAGATAATTAAAAGCTATATCTTCAAGTCTTCAATCTCTTGTAGAACAATCAATCATTCAAAACAAAGTTTATATACTTTCCACTATAAGTATATGTGAGATTAATCAAGTGAGATAAAACAAGCATTTGCAATAAAGAATTTCACATTAAAGAAAACATGCAACATTAGTAATGAATGTGCAATACAAATACTTCCCATCAACGGGTTACTCTCCCACAATAGGTAAACTCCCCAAACATGCGAATTAGCTACTATAATTTAGCAATTAGCATCATACAATAATGTTTTAATTCTAGAACAAGACATATCAGTATCATAATTTATTTGTAAACATTGATGATAATAAGCAGTTAGATATTTAGATAAATTGTCTAATCTATAACGTGGATCAAAACACATTACAATCAAATAAATATTTGGAAACTCTCTATAATAGTCTAACCATTTTTCCTTCATAACAGTAACAGACTCTAGTAATTGTATGTCGGATGTACAATGAGAAAAGGCATCGGCAATATTAAGACTCTCAATAATAAATAAATTAGTTGTAGGATAATAAACACCAGATAAATTGTTAGTAGCATTATCAAAGACTTTTAACAAACCACAAACTTTTGTACAAACATCTCAACGGGTTGAATAAAGATTAATGTGACTAACATTATATTGAATAAAAGTAGAGGAAATAGGCATTTTTAGTTAAAAATTAAGAGGCATTATCATTTTTGTCCAACATTATCATTTTTAGTTGTCATCAAAATGGCTGTGAAGACATCATTGCCTATTTTTTTTCTTTACCTCTTCTCTCTCCTTTTCTCTCTCAGATGTTCTTCTTGTTCTTCTTCTTTCTCTCCTCTCTTCTCTTTTTGTTTCTCATTTTTTTCCAGCTTTTAAAAAAAAAAATTCATATGTTGTTGTTTTTATGAATGGTGAGAGTTGTGTTTGGGTTTGGGTTTTGTTAAAAAAAAAAAATCTCAGATTTTTATTTAAAAAAAAAAAAATTAGATTTGATTTTCTAGATTTTTGTTGTTTGATTTTCCAGATTTTTTTAAGTTTGGGTTATGGTTGTGGTTGTGTTTAATTTTCAGCTTTTATTTTTTAAAATTATTTTTCAGATCACATTTTTTTCTAGGTTCTTGAACAATTTTTAGGTTTTTTTTTTTTTTTTTTTTTTTTTTTTTAAAAACAAAAAATTTTAGATTTGGTTTTTTTACTAACAAAATTTCCAGATTTCATTTTGTTTTTTTGTTTTTGTTTTTGTTTTTGTTTTTGTTTTTGTTTTGTTTTGTTTTGTTTTGTTTTTTTTTTTTTTTTTTTTGTGGTTGTGTTTAATTTTGTGTTGTGGTTGTTGGTTGTGTTTAATTTTCAGAATTTTTTTTTAAAAAAATTCAAATCTTTTTTTTTATTATTATTTTCAGGTTGTGGTTGTTTTTATGAATGATAGAAGTTGTGTTTGGATTTTGTTAAAAAAAAAAAAAAAATCAGATTTTTTTTATAAAAAAAATTTCAGATTTCATTTTTTAAAAACATAATTTCCATATTTCATTTTATTTAAATACACCACGCCACTAATTAAACACAACAGACCATCAATTAAACACACATGGGTGTAAATAAATTAAACACACCGGATGTAAATCAATTAAACACACCAAAAAATTTAACATACCAGGTGTAAATCAATTAAACACACAAAGGCAACCCAATTAAATACATCAGGACAACCCAGTTAAACACACTTCGACAACCCAATTAAATACACCAAGCCACCAATTAAACACACCACAGTAACCCAATTAAACACACCGGGTGTAAATCAATTAAACACCAAGACAACTCAATTAAACACACCAAGGCTACTCAATTAAGCACACCATGGAAAATCAATTAAACACACCAGAAAAAACCAATTAAACATACCACGACAACCCAATTAAACACACCAGGGCAGACCAATTAAACACACCAGAGCAGACCAATTAAGCAGACCAATTAAACACACCATGAAAAATAAATTAAACACATCAGGGCAAGACCAAATTAAACACACCAAGAAACACAATTAAACACATCCGGGAAGAAGAAGAAGAATATTGAGGTCTAGGAAGAAGAATAAGAAAAAAATAGAGAAAAAAGTTGTTTATTTTTCGGGAAGAAGGAGAAAAAGAAAAAGAAAATTATAAAGAAGGGCAATCTTGTCCAAAAAGTTTTTTTTTTTTTTTGACAAAAACAATAAAAATGATAATCTTGGACAAAAACAATAAACCCACTAATTTTTTTGGCTAGTTTTAAAGTTCTCCCGTAAAAGTAACTAATAAATCCCTATAATCATAACTTTGAGCAAGTATAAGTAGAATTATAACGTGTTGGAACATCACGAGGAAATCTAATGGCACTCCTACTATTTTGTTTACAAAATTTTGCCCATGCTTTCATTGCAGAAGGATGTTTCCACAAATGATAGAAGACATCTTTAATAGGTTTAATAAATTCTTGAAGAGTTTCAAATCTTTTTTGAACACATAAATTTAAAACATGGCATGCATATCTTTGATGAAAAAATTTACCACCAAGATAAGGTTTGCGTAAATCAATTAAAGCAAGATTATCTGTGGTATTGTTGGAAGCATTATCAAAACCAACTGTAAAAATTTTGTTTTCAATTTTATACTCTTCAAAAATAATTCTAAGATGTCTAAAAATCTTAGTAGCAGTGTGTGCATCATCAAAAACTCTAAATGTAAGAATTATTTTTTGGATAGTCCATGCATTATCTATATAATGACAAGTGACACCCAAGTAAGAATGCATTCGCCAATAGTCACTTCATATGTTGGCACATACGGAAACACGACCATTATATTTTCAAAATAGTTTTCCAACTTCCTTTTTTCTTTGTAATAAATGTTATGAAGTGCTTCTGTGAGAGTGGCTCTAGGAACATGATATGTATCAAGATTTAATGCTCATTGACAATAATTAATAAAACCAACATTTTCACCAAAACTAAATGGTAAGTGTTCTACTATAATCATTCTAACTAATTCTTCTCTATTTTTTTACATCACTATATTTAAATATTTGTTAGTTAGGGGTAGCGAACCTGGAAATTTGGGCTTGTGTACTCGATATGGCCTATGCGTCTGGATGACTGTTCATTATATGCTTCCGATATGAGCCATATCCTCTAGATTTGCTCCACTTAAATACTTTTTTTTTTTTTTTTGCAGTAATTGTAAACTGCTACAGTGCTTCCATCTACTTGTGTTACTTTCTTCATATGGAGTACGGAGAGATTAGTTTTGAGATGCTTCTGTAACTTCTCTTCCATAGGTGGTTCAAATTCAAATTCAAATTCTGGAGTGGCACTACAAGAAATTTCACTTTTAGAAACATTCAAAAGATAACGTGCGGGTTGCGCACGTTGCCAAAATTCATCTATTGCAACGCGCAGGTAAAGCACGTTGCCAAAAGTCATTTATCGCAACGAGTAAAAAATGTGTTGTTGAAACCACTTATGGCAACATACATGCGAATGTTGCCAATAATTGAGCACATATGGCAACACACAACAGATGCACGTTGTCATTGTTATTTCATTAAGTTTGTGCATGTTGCTATAAGTGTATTTTATGCAACATACAAACACGCATGTTATTAAAAAAACTAATATTTGGAAACACACACATCATGAATGTTGCTATATGATTATCTTTAGCAACTGGTTATTTGCACGTTGCGAAAAAGTCAAATATTTCGCAACACGTATGTCATGCGCGTTGCAAAAACATCTAATATTTTGCAACATACATAGAATGCACATTGTTATAGAAGAATCTTTAGCAACTATTGGTTTGTGCGTTGCAAAAAGTTGATATTTAGCAACACACATATCATGTACGTTGCGAAAAGTCTAATATTTTACAACACACATACCATGTTGTAGGAGACTTTTTATCAACTATTGATTTGCACGTTGCGAAAAGCTAATATTTTGCAATACACATGTCATGTGCATTGTGAAAGATCGGCTAATATTTTAGAAATACACAAGTCATGTTGCCGTAGATGTCATGCGCGTTGCTAAATGATAATATTTAACAGCACACCTGTTATGCGCGTTGCAAAAGACAAATATTTTAGTAACACACAAGTCATGCACGTTGCTGTAAATGTAATACACATTGTGAAAGGCTAATATTTAGAAACACAAATGTCATACACGTTATCATAGAAGCTCTTTTAGCAATCCTTGGATTGCACATTGCGAAAAATACTAATATTTCATTACACATATATTATATGCATGTTGTTGTAAGAACATTTTTAGCAATTGTTATCTTGTGCGTTTCGAAAAAAAAAATTTAGAAACTCAAACATCATGGACGTGTTCATAAATAATAAAAATACACATCAACCATAAGCAAAGTGGTTAGACCCATCCCCTATTATTTTGTGATAAAGATTCAAGCCTCACTTTTGATTATCAAATCCTAAAATGTGGGGGAGATCTCTCCCATATAGTGGGAATTTCATTTTGAGTTCTGAGTTTTCAACGTTTATTATCACCAAGTTTTCATAGACTCTAACCTGATTGTATTTGATTTTAAATAAAAAAAGGATAGTTTAATTAAATGCTACACTAAACTTTTTTTTAATATCTATGTCTTAATCATACAAAATAATTACAAAGATTACTAGAATGAGTTTACATGGCCCAGTAATAAAAATTAATAGTAAATAGTTATGCAGTATTTAACAAAGTTAAACTTCCAGCAATATGGCAAAGTCACTCCTCACTGTCTTCATTATCTTGGGTTCAACTCCCAACCCAAGCAAATAATGGTGAGATTTAATAAACATTGGTCCTATATGGTTGGAGGCTTGATAGTGTTGGGGCCTAGTAGAGGGAGCCTAATGGGTGGTATGGGAGATCATTTATATTTATTTATTTCATGGCCTAAGGCAACGTACAATGTGCGTTGCAATAAATGTTTACAACAATGTGCGTCTTTTTCGCAACCCTCTTAGTACGTCATCGATGTTCTAAGACAACATACAATGCACGTTGCGTTAAACATTTAATGCAACATCTATAGCATATTGCGTTAAATGTCTACGACAATGTACGTTTCTTTCGCAATGCACTTAGTACGTTGTTGTTTTTCTAAGACAACGCACATGGCACATTGCAAAAGTCTTTTGACTTTTGGCAACACGTGTATCAAAAACATACAGGCGTGCGTTGCGAAAACCTTTTGCAATGCATTTTATGCATTACGAAAGGCCAAATTTCTTGTAGTGGGTGATCAAGCATATTTTTTGATTTGCTTGTCTAACGTGGGGTGGCATCGAGATCAGGTTCAAAAGTTATTAGAGGAGGATGAGGAGAGTTTAGGGCTTCAGCATAGGCTTCGGCTTGCAGGAACTTGGACATTGTCTGGCATATGACCCTTACCTTTCATAGAAATTGAACGCCTTGGACCGTCTCCACTTCCACTTGCCATTTTAAAAATTGAATTGTAAAAATCCTTGAAGAAAAAATGTGAAAACATTTATGGAAATAAATGGTTGGAAATGAATTTTAATTGAGTAAAAAACTAAAAATAAATGTAATTGTAAATAAATAAATTTTAATAACTTAGTACTTGAGAGAGAATTGGGAGAAAATTGGAGTGGGGAAAATTGAAAAGTCGTTGGAAGCCCAACGGTCTGCTAACGTTAGCAGACCGTTGGGCCTTCTATGACTAAAAACCTTTTTTTTAAACTAAAAAAAAAATCAAGGACTAGAACCATCGATTCCAATCAGATTCTTTATTTTTTGGAACTGAAATCGGAACCTCCCTGGTTCAGATTCCGATTCACGGTCCAGTTCCGGTTCTAGAGCCCACGGTTCCACGGTTGGAACCGAATCGGCGACATGTCTAACTGTTAGCATTGGATGGCTAGGATTGTTAGCTAGATAGTTTGTTAGAAATCAATGGCTCAGATTGATCACCACTCGTGTTTATAAGCTAATTAGGTATTCTTTAAAATTTTATTAATGAAAATTCCCTCTGATTTTTCACTTAATCACCATTTTTGAGAGCTTCAAAGCTCAACTTTCAAGCTCGATTGAAGTCCGGTGCCTAGCAAATTTGATCTAACATTTTGATCAAAATTTTCAAATAGTTTTTATATGGCACTCGAAAAGCACAAAAAATAGAGGGAAAAACTCCATCAGATCGTATAAAAGCCCTTGTAAGTTCCTCAAGTTTGATTGGCTTATTTCGGTGAAAAACCACATTTGGGGTTTGTGATGTAAGGGTAGCTTAGGATTCTAATTGTTGGTGATAAAGCACAACAAAGGCCCTCTCAATACCTCAAGGTTTTAAGCACTCCAAATGTAAAACTCTTGTGCTTACTTACATTGAAGAGATTTTAGTAGCACACACACAAAACTCATGCATATCTATATTTCTTGTATGTTGTGTGTTTCTTGTATGTGCATTCATGTTTTTAACTCTTCATGCATTTGTTCATTACCATGCCTTTTATAGCTTAAGATGCATGATTTATTACTTAAGCTTGCATGGCCCTGTTAGTATCGCAGTCGGTTTCCCCAGTAGTAGCCACAACGGTGAGATATCCTATCTCGGCCGCTCCATGACCATTGTGGGTTTCCGCAGCGGGTGGCACAACGGTTTTGTGCCCAGTGCATATCGTTGTCTTAACCGCTGTGGAAGCCACAGCGGTCGGTGCAGCGACTTATTGATCTAATATGTATTTTAGTCCACCGATGTGGCTTTGGCAGCGGTACCCGCAACGGTCAACCCCTGTTTTTTCAAAATGGCGTTGCCTCAATTTGGACACCTATACAAACATTGTTTTCTCTTTATGTCATCCCACTGACTCAAAAAAATCATATTTTTAATTTAGAGCATTTTTAAAGAGATTTTCATTCAAGAACTCGTCTTTGATCATCTTTGATCACTCAAATCATTTCCATATGCATAAATCATCATCTAAGCATCATCTAGGAACATCTAGGATATGCTGATACGTGGGTCTTCTTCAACACACATGTTATGGTAAGTTGAACACTAATTTCATCTAATCTTAGTGTTTTTACTTAACAATTTATCTCATTTATAACTTGTATGCTTTTAGATTAATTTCTACTAACAAGATTGAGATTATGTATTGATTGATTGAGTTGTTTTGTGATAGCTAGGATTTCATATTTATATAAATCTAGCTAATTTATCTCATTAAAATGATTGAGATTGTTTGTGATAGCTATTGTATCTAGGATTGGTTATCCTTCACATAGCTAAGTTGTATGTCATGACAAATAGCAAACTTTGAAATCTATGATTGATTTTATTGTCATCATTTAATCCTAGATAAGCATTTAGTGTAACATAACATTAATTGCATATTGGATATTATTGCACATTCACGTAGGTTTTTTATTTATTGATCTCTTCTTGAGAACTAAGTCTTGTTTGACTATGTTGCTTAGTGCACAAGCAATTGGTCAGGTGCCACTGTATAAGGCCCGTGGGTAGATTAGGGGGTGCTCACGCCAAGAGTAGTGGATTAGGGGATATCACTAGGGATTGAACCAAGAGTGGTGAGTGGTAGTGTCCATAGCTTAAGATTGTCTAGGGTAAGAGTCCAAGTATCACTTGAGGGTGTAACCGTATTTTCATATAGTTGATTTCGGTGACTGTGTGTGGCTAGCATAATAGCTCGTGGTTTTTCCCTGTTAAGGGTTTCCAAGTAAAAATCAAGTATTCTTTAATTTCCGTATTTTATACTTGATTTTATTGTCTGTTTGTATGGGGTTATTTTTATAATGTTAATCAAAATTTTATAATAACTAGATTAACAACCCATTTACCCCCATCTAGGTTATATTTTTAGACACTTGCGTATAATATTTGTTTCTATTGGTCTTAGAGCGGTTTCTTAGATATACTTAGGTGATACATGCTCATTTTTTGTGTGTTTTGCATTTTGTGTGATTTTTGAGTTTTCATACATTTACATTCATTTCATTCATTCATTAAACATAATGAGTGGAAAACGGTGGTGGCAACGAGAATGCTTCTAGTATGAGGCCTCTCTTACTCACTTGGATTAATTATGCCTTTAAAAAAGGCAAGATGGAATCGTACATATGCAAAATCCATGATCGGGCTTGGATGGTGGTTGAAGACGGGTACGATCCACCAATGATGACTCCTACGGGTGGAGGAGGGGAAGTATTGAAGCCTAAGGCACAATGGAATGCACATGACTTTGAGGCTTCCAAATGGAATAGGAAGGTGATGCACGCCATCCTATGTGTTATGGATGAGAATTAGTACAAATTGATTCAGAACACTAGGATCGCCAAGGTGGCGTGGGATATCCTAGAAGCGGCACATGAGGGAACCAAAGTGGTTAAGGACTCTAAGCTTCAAGTCCTCCAAATTCAATTCGAGATGATTAGAATGGAGGAGAACGAGTGCTTCAATGACTTTGAGATTAAGTTGATGGACATAATCAACCAAAGTCATCAACTTGGTGACCCTTAGTGGGATAGAATGATCAAGCAAAAGATAATGAGATCGCTTCCGGAGAGGTTTGAGTCCAAGGTAATGGCTTTATAGGAGAATAGCGGTTACAAGGATATGAAGCCGAGTGAGGTGATTGGGAGGCTTCTAGCATATGAGTTTAGGAAGGGTCCTACTTCCACACCTCCTAAAACGCAAAAGGGAATTGCTTTGAAGGCATCCAAAGTTGAGAAGGAGGATGACTCGGATGAAGACATGACGCTAAATGTCAAGAGATTCAAGAAATTATTGAATCTACAAAAGAACGTTTATAGCTCAAAAGGGGATGGCTTCAAGAAGAAGACCAAGCTCAAGAATGACGAGCCAAACCAAGAGATGTCTTCAAGAGAGGGGATTCAATACTACGAATGTGGAGGATTCGGGCACATATCCCCAGAGTGTGGAAACTTGAAGGATATAAGAAAAGGAAAGGCGATGGCCGCCTCATGGAGTGAGAATGAGAGTGAAGAAAATCCTTCAAGTGATGATGAGCTTGCCATTAACTACACGGCATTTGGAGCCACTCATGTAGAAGTTGAAGAAGATGGCAAAGATGCCTTGAATTATGATCCTAAAGAAGGAATAGATGAAGAAGTAGCTAAAGAGGTAGTTGGTGTAGCTACTCATTGGGATATGTTTCATATAACATCAAGTGACCAAAGTGAAGGTCTTGATGAGGAAAATGACTCCATTGGTGAGATGGAAAGTATAGGAGATGACTCTAGTGATAAGAATTTGTCATCTCACTCCACAAATGGAAATGTGGAGAGTATGGATCTTCATGACTATATAGTCAAGTTTGAAAGCTCAAGGATGAAGAATAAGAAAGAAATTAGAAGATTGAATGAGGAGAATCTAGAGCTTTCAACGCAAGTTGCCCACTTAAGTGAGGAAGTGGTGAGATCCATGAAGGATGAAGATAAGCTAAAAGATGAGTTAGATTTATCTAAGAGGAATGAAGAAGGGCTAAAGAGCGAGCTTGAAGAAGCTAAAACGTCAATGACTAAGATGGCTTCAAGCATCGAGAAGTTTGACCACATGTTGAGAGTTGGAAAAAAGCCAAGTGACAAGAGAGGTATTGGCTACATTAATGACAAGGAAGCTTCCTCCTTAAGCAAGTTAACCTTTGTCAAGAACATAGACATCAAGAAGTCTCTTTCTCCTTAACACCCTAGGAAGAAGATTGACCTAGGAGAATGTTCTAGAAGTGCCCAAGTAAAGGTGGCATCAAAAGGTCAAGCTCTAACTCAACCAAAAAGGGCTCATCATGCTAACCCGGTAAGGGGGAGTAACTCATTGAGGGGGAGCATTGCATTGCACATTCATTGCATGTTGTTGCTTAATTTCTTTAAAATGCAAATGCTTGTTTTGATTTCACTTGATCATCTCACATTACACTTTTCTTGGAAAGTGTAGAAACTTACTTGTTTTGAAGGATTGATTGTTCTACAAGAGATTGAAGACTTCAAGTTTTAGCTTTTAATTATCTCTTTGTAATGTAGAAAACCATCATTGACCTTTAGTTTCAATTTTGTTATGAGGATCAATGTGAGTGGTGGTTTTGTCACGAAATAGCAAAAGGGGGAGATTGTAAGTTCCTCAAGTTTGATTGGCTTATTTTGGTGACAAACCACATTTGGGGTTTGTGGTATAAGGGTAGTTTAGGCTTCTAATGGTTGGTGATCAAACACAACAAAGGCTCTCTCAAGACCTCAAGGTGTTAAGCACTCCAAAGGTAAAACTCTTGTGCTCACACACACAACTCATGCTTATCTATATTTCTTGTATGTTGCGTGTTTCTTGTATGTACATTCATGTTTTTAACTCTTCATGTATTTGTTCATTGCCATGCCTTTTGTAGCTTAAGAATGCATGATTTATTACTTAAGCTTGCATGGCCCTATTGGTACCGCTGTCGATTTTCGCAGCGGTAGCCATAGCGGTGAGATACCCTGTCTCGATCGCTCCTTCATCGCTGTCGGTTTCCACAGCAGGTGGCACAACGATTTTGTGCCCAGTGCATACCGGTGTCTTAACCGCTGTGGAAGCCACAACGGTTGGCACAATGGTTTACTGACCTGATGCGTATTTTAGTCCACTGATGTGGCTTTGGCAACGATACCCGCAGAGGTCGACCCCTGTTTTTCAAAACAGCGTTGCATCAATTTGGACACCTATGTAAGCATTGTTTTCTCTTTAGGTCGTCCCAATGACTCAAAAAATTATATTTTTAATTGAGAGCATTTTCAAAGAGAGATTTTCATTCAAGAACTCATATTTAATCATCTTTGATCACTCAAATCATTTCCATATGCAATCATATAAGCATCATCTAGGAACATCTAAGATATGCTAATGCATGTGTCTTCTTCAACACACATGTTATGGTAAGTTGAACACTAATTTATCTAATCTTAGTGTTTTTGGTTAGCAATTTATCTCATTTATAACTTGTATGCTTTTAGATTAATTTCTACTTACAAGATTGAGATTATGTGTTGATTGATTGAGTTGTTTTGTGATAGCTAGGATTTTATGTTTATGTAAATCTAGCTAATTTATCTCATTAAAATGATTGAGATTGTTTGTGATAGCTATTGTATCTAGAATTGGTTATCCTTCACATAACTAAGTTGTATGCCATGACATATAGCAAACTTTGATATCTATGATTGATTTTATTGTCATCATTTAATCCTAGATAAGCATTTAGTGTAACCTAGCATTAATTGCATATTGTAAAAGGCCTACATGTAGATTAGGGAGTGCTCATGCCAGGAGTAGTGGCTTGGGGGATGTCACTAGGGATTGAACCAAGAGTGGCGAGTGGTAATGTCCATAGCCTGAGGTTGTCTAGGGTGAGAGTCCGAGTATCGCTTGAGGGTGTAACTATCTTTTCATATAGTGGATTTTGGTGACCGTGTATGGTTAGCATAATAGCTCGTGATTTTTCCCTATTAAGGGTTTCCACATAAAAATCAAGTGTTCTTTAATTTTCGCATTTTATACTTGATTTTATTGTCTGTGTGTTTAAGGTTATTTTTGTAATATTGACTAATCCGAAAAATTTGGTTACAACCGGATTAACAACCCATTCACCACCCTCTATGTTGTATTTTTTGACACACGCGTATAATATTTGTTTCAGCCCAGATTATCTCCACATTGAGAGAAGAGTGTGCAGCGGCCTTTGTATGCAACCAACAACCTTAGGACAATGTAAAGATTCTTCTGCAGAATCCAACCATTTTTTTTTTTTTTTTTTTTTTGACAATATAACCTAACTAGACCATTTTTTTTTTTTTGAAGTTTTTTGTCATCGATAGGATTCGAGCCGTAAACTTGGGAATCATTTGCCCAAGCTTAAACTTATACATCTACCAGCAGAGCTACACCCTGGGGTGCAGAATCCAACCATTAATATGCCTTGCCAGCTTATTTTTGTCAGATACATTGTTTTACAAAATAAATAGTGTATTAATCACACTTACTACGAATTAATGAAATCATGAGTTAGTTGAAAGATTTATAGAAAAAGTTAGAGTTGCCTTTCTCTATGAAATGTTATTTTCTTGAGAAACAAACAAAGTACTCAATACTCTTTATTAATTTAGAAAGTTAGAAATCAAAATGAAAATTTTCATAACGTAATATAAGTGCATCTCTAATGTAAAAATGGCTTGCATTTCAATAATTGTTGACATGTTAACAATATTGAGAGACTAGCTTCCTACGTGGCATAGAATTATACTTGATAGATGACCAAGTAAAAAATCCGTCTCCAATGCTTCTGTTGAAAATACAATTTATTAATGACTTATCTAGTTATTTTATTCTTTATTCTTTTTTATATTAGTTTTAACTAGACAATTTGTGTAACACTTTTTGAATATTTATCTCCGATGTTGAGTCAGCCTACAAAATAGCCGAACAAAGCCTCTGAAAGTAGACATTCAACTTGACGGTGTCTATATTGTTTTTTACCATATCAGCTCGACATTGAATAGCAATAATTGCATTGGAAAGATATATTTGAACATAATGTTTATTTGTCCTATGTGACATATAGTTTTTTCACAATCCATTGTAGCATCAGAGATGCTCTAACCCCAAAAGATTACAAGAAGATCCAAAATGATTCCATTCAAATCTTCCCAAATCGAATGGCTTCATTATTACAATTTTCTTAGCAAGTCCCCTCTAATGACTTTGTCAACAACATTGTCTTCATATATTTTTTTTTTTTTTGGTAACGCTAAGAATATGCTATAATTATTTAACTCGATAGAATAAATAAAAGCACGTAGTGGAGACTAATCAAGAGTTGGGACAAGGAGGCATGTAAGCTGGACGTGGGCGCATGCTGGTACTTGTGGTTGTACCATTTTTCACTATAATCACCACAGACATACCCCACGTCGTGTGCCGTTCAAAATGACAATGCAAAAACCATACCCCTGAAACATATCATCCCTCCAAATTTAGTTATATATATATACTGAAAAGAAAAAATTAGAACTTAATGTTACACACACAAATAACCAAAGAATCGAGATATAGAAAACACACCAGGATTATCGGCTACAAATCTGATGGCAGCCCACCCATTTTTGGGGAGTTGCATAGTGTTGACTTCTGGTGGATCAATCAAGTTATAATTATCTGGGTCGGTCTGATTGTTGAAATTTCCTAATCCAGTGCCCACTAAATAGAAGCTAAAACCATGAAGATGCATTGGGTGATTTTGGGCATTCCCAATATTAGTCCCCTGGTAAACAAGTTCAACTACTTCACCATATTCTAATTCGATCACTTTCGTCCCCTGCCCTGTGTACACTGTCACGTTCACATCTCCAGTAAAGTTGAAATAAATTGGTGGTTCCAGTGGAAAATCTGTCGTGAATTCGCTGAAATTGTTTCTGCATACAAATTGAATTGATTTCAAGCGTTGGAATCAAATATATATGCAATTTGCATGCATATTTAAAGAAGAGGATCACGTGTAAGCTATTATTTGTATTCATTAAAAAAAAAAAAAAAAAAAAAAATTAGTGCAGATTCAATATATTTAATAAAAATAAAGTGCAGACGTATGTACATACGCATATATATTAGAAATATAAATATACCTGGTATAAGCTTCCAATATATCGGTACTTGGGAAATCGAAACTTTGGTTGTTTAAGCTGGCTCCAAGCCTATCACCATCGGGAGTACCGGAACATGAATCATTGGGGCAAAAGATTAAGTTGACAGAAACAGTCATGAGAATATGTTTTGTTATATTCTTTGGGACACTGATGGGATGATCACTACTGGCTAGGCTCCGCAATTTTGTGGTGAAGTTGGATGCTGCAGTTGTGTCATTGGTACCTGGAAGGGTTGGAAGTGGAATTGGAGACGGGGCTGATTGATTTCCAATGTACTGGAGAATAGCTGTGGTGGTGGCGTTGTCGAATGCAGCTTCGGAGTCAGAAAAGGGAGAGGCAGCCATGTAATAGTAAGAAGCAGGCTGGTTTGCTGTGACTAAAACGTCCATTGTTTGTCCTGGAGTTATCATTATATATTCTGTATTTATCGGTTTGGTGTAAAAACCATCGGTTCCAACTACTGTGAGGTTGTGTTGAGCGATTCCAAAGAACATTTCTTCATTCAAAATAGCATTGATTATGCGAAGGAGATAGGTTTCTCCTTTTTTAACTAGCAACCGAAATGTTGTTCCTGTAAACATGTCATTAATGTGTTTAGATAAATACAAATTTCAATTCATTTATATAGAAATTTAACAAAACTAGTTTGGGTATGATAATAATTTGTAAAGTTAATCAACAATACACAAGTTGAACAAAGTTTTCAACATCAAGGATATCTCTCAATATTGGAAAAAGAGTCTGATTAAAAATAATTTTGAGAAAAGATTACTTTTCCGATAATTTAGCGTGTAAGAAATTAACAAAACCAAATCCTCAAGTTTCCTGTAATTCCGAGGAGAATGGTTGACTAAAATGGTCACTTTCTTTTATATCCAAAAGCGGTCCCCAATTTGACATCCATGGGCTCGGGGTCCGCCAATGAATTTATATAGAACCAAATTAAAGAATTGGTAAGATTGAAATTGTTAGTCTACATAGGAAAAACATATTAATTAGTAATTATGAGAAATTAAAAAGAAAAACATATATAGGACAAGAGATTTGTTACCACCGCCTAATGTGGCTAGGTGGTAAGAACACTCATTCCATCGGATGATGTTCAAATTTGAGTTGCTGCCGTCGCAAATGGTATATAAAAATAGAAAGAAAAAAGATTGGTTTATTTTCTAAAATATACCTGTAGAGCAATCGAATAAAGCTCCAGGTTGGCCGTTGATTGTGAAGGCATCAGAAGTGTTAAATTCAGCACCACTAGCCTTTGCCTCTTCGTAGACTTCCATCACGTCTGCCTTGTACCATGATGCTGCAATCAATCCAATTTTACAATTTCAAAATTTAGAAACTCTTTTTTTATGGAATAATTAAACAGAATCAAGAAAGAAAAATATAGGTTAAATCATCAAGAAAGCGCTTTTTTTTTTTTTTTTCACATAATAATTATCGGTGCATGTGGAATCCTGATTTGTACCGATGCAAAATGAAATATGTACTTATTTATATTCAAAATCTGTTTCAATTATCTCAAATTAATAATATTTTTCTCCTTTGAACAAAAAAAAAAAAAATGATGCATGTAGAAATCAAGGTAAAGGTGATGTGATCTGTCTGTGTGTCAGATTGAAGCTAGCTAAGGTTATATAGAAATATACCAAGTACAATAGTTTGTTCTCCATAAGGCTTAGGATAGGGATAAGAAGTTCCATTGACTGGATAAATGGTAATGGCACCATGAACAGTGGCGCGTGACCAGTCACTATGAGCATGCCACCAAAGAGTTCCTTCTTCTGCTGAAAAGTTGATTTCTTGAGTGAAATTTGTTCCTGCTGGAATTGGGCATTGTGTTACAAATTCAGGACCATCCGACCATGGATTCCTTGGCATTTTTACTCCATGCCTGCAGTAAATTATCCAAGATATCATTGGATGCATCATATTCATGCAATAGGACGTTTATTTTGTTAGGATACCCGGATTTTAACAAATTCTGAACTTTGATTGGACTTATAAGATCTATTATAGTTGTCATGCGATAGGAATCTGAATAAATAATTGAAAAAAACAATTTTAAAACAGCTAAAGAGAAAAGTGATACTTCAGCTACTATGTTCTAGAATTGTTAGACAATTACATACACCTAACCCAAAAATTTTAGTTCTCAAAATAGGGATTTTATATAGGGATTACATGGTTGTTTCAATCAAATTATTTCTAATTAAATGGAAAAAAAAAAAAAAAAAAAGTCCAAGCAATAATTTTCAACACAAAAGGGGCAAAACTAGGTTCAACGTGAAACTAGTTTCTTTTTACACGTCTCAGACATCATCATGAACCACAGGTACCATATCATAAAAAATTTCAACCTGCTAATTGAACAAGTGTCATCAATCATAATGCTACTTCAATATTAAGAATTATAAAAGAATCAGTCTAATGTAGCCTGGTGGAGAGAGAGAGAGAGAGAGATGACCAGTGAATTGTGATGCCGTATGTTCCTTGGTTGTGAACATTAACAAACACAGTGTCTCCTTTCTGAACATGAATCTCTGGCCCTGGAAAACTGTCATTGACAGTCAACATGCTCTTTGTGCTACATAGTCTCGAAAAATTACTCTCTTTCACCTGCCCATTAACAAACCCAGCTCAGTTCAGATCAGAGCAAGGTATCATAAAAATGTAGTACCATGATTACATCACCATGCAATAGCATACTGAAACCCATTTTCCCAAGTCAGTAAATCTTTAAAAGTTCAAGGGCTAACAGACATGAACTCAGATGTAGAGAATCTTGAATATAATAATAATAAAGAAGTAGAGAGCTTAGTTATTATTGTAATAACAAAGCAAAGCAAAAGAACTTAACAATGATAAACAGGTAAATGCTTACAACAAAGTCATAGTGATGGATGGCGCCCTCAGCCTTGCAAAACAGAAGACAAACAAGAAACATAAACCCTAAAAATCTATACATCAAACCCATATCTCAGTTTCTTTCTTTTTCTTTTTATTTTTTCAAACTCTTCTCACTAGCAAAATGACTCCTTTTACTAGCTCTTACTTTCTTTTGTGACTTTCAATTTGTATTTGAGGGCTATTTAAAGAGGAGCTGAATGCTTAAAATAATGATTAACGCAAGCTGGCTTTGTCACTCGGTCATTTCTCAAACAATATTGAATAGGCGAGCTAGGCTTGCCGTAAAGAAATTAAATGTCTAAATTAAACACATGAAAACCATGAATAACATTGAGAATTCATTTTTTTCCTTTAGATTGATAAGAATACAAAGATTTAGATAGAATCGATGAAATGTGTCTTGTCTTTTTTAACCGTACGAGCTCAAAGCTCTATTTTTATTTCCTTTATTGGGTATATTCAATTTTATACGACCGCCAACATAGCTCGTTGGCATAACTAACAATGTTTCAGTTTCGAGTTGCCGTACCGCAAGTGGTATATATATTAAAAAAATATATTTCAAATATATCATTTATATGTTAATTTAGCTGCATATTTTTTGTGCAGGATTCCAATTTGTAGAAGAGCAAATTAAACTCCAAATCCATTATGCACCGATGTAAATCAGAACGCTGTGTGAAAAAAAAATATGGGATCATGCACCTCAAATAACTTATATATTAAGTTTTAAAAACCTCCATAACTCGTTTATGTAATCACGAAAAGTACAGATGACCTTCAAAATATGTCATATTTATATAAAAGCTTTATTTTTATTTTTATTTTATTTTAATTATAATATAGAAATAGAGATCAAATCCTCTTCAATTCATATTTGAAGAAATTTGGTGTAGACTCTGTCAAATAGGGAAAACAAAGGTTATAGATCTGGATGGGTATCCAATTCAATCCGCGTATATAGTAAAAACTATTTTGACCTTTTTCTTTCCAGAAGTAGTATAACCTGTGCATAAGAATTTGATATAAAAATTAGATGCAGAAATGGCCAACATAAAACTAATTAATACATCTATATTTTATTAATAATTTTAATTATAAAAATATCACAATAGAAATTTACCAATAAGGACAAATTAATTTAATTACAGATAAACTAAATATTATGTGCACTTATTAATTACACACATATCTTTAACTATATCTCTTTATTAAAAAAAAAAAAACTTATGATAAACCCTAATTAAACTCTAATTTTATTTCAAGTATCATCACAAAGTAATGGAAAAAGAATTTTTAGAGAACTCTGATCATACAGAGGTAGGTGTTATTTTATTTATTTATTATTATTTTTTTTTGTCTTTTTTTTATCCCTAGTTATAATCTCTATCAATAAATAAAAATAAAAATAAAAAAAATAGCTGTAGATATCAATTAATTATTTTTATTTTTTTTTAGGTAGCCATATCTATAAGAGAATTAGAGATTGAAAATCTCATGATGATATATACAATCCAATTCTATATCTCCTCCTTTCATAAGACTCCTACATTCAAGATATTTTCAAAAGTAAATTTGACCATCATTAGAAAATGATTTGATTTGATTCCAAAAATAATATGATTATATATATATATATATATAAATTGGATGTGTTTATAATTTAAGAGGGTTTATAAATAAAATATATTTAAATGAATATATTTATTTCAATAAGAGTACTATTAGCATTATGATGAGTATTTATAGTAATATTTATTTTTAAAATTTTAAACGTAGGTGTATTTATAAAAATTGGTGTACTTATTAGTTTTATTGATGGTAATATCTGCAGGCATAAAAATTATAAAAAGAAACAATCAATTTGTTGTTTTTTTAATAAAAAAAAATTAAAAAAACATAATTCGGTGCAACCGTGCAAACAAACAAGAAACGGACTCCTCGTTCAGCCACGAGTGAATAAGGAGAAGAAAAAAAATAGTAATGATTTTTGGCAGTCTTTACTTAAATTTTGCACGACAATTTCAGTTAAATAATTGAGGAAAAATTCTTATTTCAAAGAAGAAGAAAAAGAAGAAGAACCATCAAGTCGATCTTCACGGAAGATGTTAACATAATAATAATTATTATTATTATTATTTTGACATTATATAATAATTATTTTTACAATTATTTTATATTAATGGGACATGATGATAAGTCATTAAGCGTGTTAGAGGGTGTAATTAGACGCGTATTAATTAATAAACGGGACCATCTCCTTTTCTTTGGTTAATTTAAATTTTTTTTTTTTTTTTTTTTGTGTAAAATTGTTAGGAATCGGAATCAACATCATCCCAACATATTATTAAAGATAAAGAAAGATAGAGAAAATAAAACAAAAGAAGAAAAACATGTCAACAGAAACTAAAATAAGGTCTGTTACAAAAATCATTTAAAATAAAAGAAGTGCAAAAATTCGGAGCGGTCTACCACCATTTAGGAGAGACGATAATTGGGTTCCTAAATGCTAAACTATCTGCAGTTTGGTTACCTTCAGGATAAATATGAGTGACGGCAAAGTTCATTTGAGAGATTAAACTCAAACATATATCCCAAGCAGGGCGCCAACACCAAGGAACCTTACGAGACCTAGAACGAAGGGTAGCTACTACAAAAGTTGAATCGCTCTCCAACCATAACCGACGCCAACCAAAAGTCCAAGCATAATCAATAGCGTGGATGACAGAGACCAATTCAACCTCAAAAGCAAAATAGACACCGAGAGGAATAGCAAAGCAACCTTTGATGAAACCCCTGCAAGTACGAAAAACCCCTGCACAACTAGCAAGACCCAGGACTACCCAAAGCAGCTTCATCCGTGTTAACCTTAAGACAACCCGGCGGGGGAGGGCGCCAGTTAACCTCTAAAATACAAGGAGCTTTGGAAGGATGACCAGAGACATAAAGTCACTAAAGAGTCTGAAACTCATCCACTGAATTCTTCATAGTGCCAGGCTGAAAGGGTTCTACCTCACAAACGGAACGTCAAATCAAGGAAAGAGCATCGACAAAAACAGGCTTGCCACCCTCAAAGGTAGCTTGATTTCGGAGAAACCACACCATCTAGAAAACCGTGATGATAGAAGCCCGCCAGAGAGCATTCAATTGAGTGCTAAATACAACTCTCATCGCCTCTTACCAAAGGTCCAAACAAGTACCATCCAACTTAAGCTTATGACCAAACGTAGAGGATACAGCATCCCAAAACCTAAGAACAAAAGGACAGTCAAGAAAAAGATGTCTTAAGTCTTCCTCTACAACATAGTAAAACCGACAACAAGATGGGGAAATATAATCTCTGGCGCACAACACAATGTCCATAGGAATCTTACCATGAAACAAGCGCCAAATGAGGACAGAACGAGAAGAAGGAATAAATGATGCCCAAATATGCTTACCCCAAAAAACAGAATTCTTAATCTCAGAAAGAGAATCATAAGCGGATTTATAAGAAACCACACCATCCATAGAACAAGTCCAAACTAACGAGTCTGGGTTAGTGCTCACCACCACCTTCTCAATCTCATAAGTAACATCCGGGTGAGAGGCGTGAAAAGAAGTAGAAATATCCCAACCCGTAACATCTGAATAAATATCACCCACAACAGAATCTAGAGGAGGCTGTAACGACAAACTAATCTCAATTAGATTAGTCAATGGATCTCCTAACCAGTTATCCGTCCAAAAACGAACCTTGGAGTGACAACCAACCAACTAACCACCTAGACTCAAGCATTAGGGGAGTATAATGCAATTTTAGCCCTGGCCAAACAGAAGAAACAACATACCATGTTCTTGGTCTGTGATCTTAGGTGAAAAAATGAGCCCGAAGATATGTGAAAACAAGGGACTCCTTAGTCAACATCTTCCATATGAACTTCTTAAGCATGGCCTTATTAAGAATACTAGGATCTTTAACAGCCTACAGCAAGACTTCCAAGCAACTTGAACAGATTTATGACCATCGATCGAACTAGTCCCAAAAAAATTCTGAATAGCAGAATTTAAATCATTCAAAAAAGAAGAAGACAAATGATAAACATGAAAGGAATGTAAGAAGGTACCCATAATCACTGAGTTAATAAGATATAACATGTCTGCCATTGAAAGAGGGAAACGCTTCCACGATTCTAATTTACTTTTAATTTTATCAGCCCATGGAATCAGTCATCAACGTTTAGGCGCACCAATGAAGATAGGCACTCCCAGATTTGTCATTGAATCACCGTCTTTACGCATCCTAGACATAGAAAGAAAATCAGTAATCTGAGGCCTAGAGATGCCTCTCCCAAAGAAAATGGAAGACTCAATTAACTCATTGACCTGAGAGAGAGCCATCAATCCCAAAAGCATTTAGAATCACTCGCAAATTCTAAGGAGAAGCCCAACAAAAGAGGATAATATCATCAGCATTAAGAAAATGCGAAGGAGCACACATCCCAACTGGAGAAGAGATAGAGCTCGAGTCTACTAGATGAGTAAGATATCTGCTCAAAAAATCTTCTGCCAAACAAAGCAGCAGGGAGAGAGGATTGCATTGTCGCACACCACGAGAACAAGGAAAATAACCCTGAGGGGAACTATTAATATGAATTGAGATCCTAGCAAAATCAAAAATAGCCGTAACCCAACCAATAAAACTCTCAGAGAAGCCAAAATACTGAAGGACTTTGAAGAGAAAAGACCAACTAAAGGGATCAAAAGCCTTATGAATGTCTATTTTTAAAGCCAAATGCCCACCCCGACTACCATTACTCATCACATTAAAACATTCATAAGCACTGGTAATATAGTCTCTAATTTGACGACCTCTAATGAAACAAAATAGATTTGGGGAGATAATACGGGAGCATATTTTAGCCAAGCAATCGACAATAATCTTAGTGAGAACCTTAAATAGGAAATAACCAAGAGCAATTGGTCAAAACTGATCGACCTTAAGAGTGTTCGGAGTCTTTGGAATCAGGACCAAGAAATTAGAATTCAAACCCGAAAAACTCAACCAGTATGAAAAAAATCCTGCACAGCTAAAACCACATAAGGTCCCACAATTTCCCAATAGTAAGAATAAAATCTGCCCGAGAAACCATCTGGACCATGAGCACTCAAATGATCCATGGAAAAAACCGTACTCCTCATTTCAATAAAGGAAGAAACCCGAAGAATCGAAGCATTCTCATCAACAGTAACCAGTGAAGGCACATGCTCTCGAATTAAAGAGAAGTCTGAAGTATCACTACTGGGATTCGAAAAGAGATGCTAATAAAATGAGGAAACATGCTTACCAATTTGAATGGAGGAAAGAGGCTTTTTCCTCTCTCTATGCTTTAGTAGTGAATGAAAAAAATTATAGTTCTGATCACCCTCAGCATGCCACCTAACTCTACTTTTTTCTCTCAGAAAAATCTCCTGGCACACTATCTAAATCTGCAAGAGCGGCAGTCTCAAGGCGAAAAGATCCTTTGAAAAGCTTTAGAACCAATCTTGCCCTAAATAAGCATCATATTCTCATTCGCATTAGTGACATTCAAGGCAATATCCCCAAACACCTACCAATTCCACTTCCTTAATGCTTGTTTTAACAGCTTCAACTTCTGGACCACAACCCCAGTACCACTCCCAGAAATAGTGGATGACCAAACCGATCTAACCAAATCAAGGAAGGACAGCTGAGAAACTTATATACCTTGAAACCTGAAGGGCTGTGGACCTAGTGAAATACCTAAAGAATAAGAAATCTGTAAGGGGTGATGATCTAAATGAGATATAGGCAAGGTAACACAAGCTATCTGTGACCAGGCCTCTAGAAAAGAATGAGAACATACAGCTCTGTCTAATCGAGAAATATTCATACCATGCCTACCCCGGCCGATTCGGGTATAGAAAACTCCTTTCGTTTCAATGTCAACAAGATCACAAACCATCAAAGCAGCTCGAAAATCATCATAAGAGATAGTAGAAATGTTACCAGTGGTTTTATGAGCACCTAGAACCGAGTTGAAATCCCTAAAAACAAGCCACTAATCATTCGAACCAGAAATGTCCATAAGAGAACTCCAAAGAGATCTACAGGTGATATAGTTCACATTGGCATAAATAAAAGAGATCTGATGGGCAATCCCACACAAATTAGTAGAAACAGTAACATGTTGAGAATGAGATGAACAATGGTAGCATCCTGAAAAGCAGTAGACCTAAAAATCCATATACTATGAGTACCTTGAGCATTAGCACCAATAAAGTGCAACTCTATAGAGCGTCAAAAAGTAGGAGCAATTGAATCAAAAACACACAACGGTTTAACAATGTAAACAAAATTCGGTCTATGACGAGAACAAAAATCTTTCAAAGTATGTTGGGTATCACTGTTTACAATACCTCTACAGTTCAATTAAAGGACAATCATTTATGTAACAGTTTATTCTTAGTAGCCCTAGTTTTAAGAGTTTTAAGTGAAACAACACTGGCAACCTGTTTTTTATTCCTCTTACCCTTTTTAGTGGTAACCCTTTTTAGTTGTAACCCCCTTCCAACCTGAATCTTCCAATTAATCTGCCCAAGAGACTCCATCGTAAGTACCTGTGATGTCTAAAATGTCGGGGTGGCTGAAGTCTAATTTGGTGCCTTCGTTATCTGTTTCAGAGTTAACTTCGCCCTTAAGAGTGTGAAAAAATGGCTCTACCATGGGAGGATCTATCAAAGGTTCCATATGAGCAATAATAAGATCTGTCATGGCATCTACATATACATGCTCAGTGTGTAATGGGTCTATGGAATCATCCAAATGAATAGGGTTTTTCAAGGCCTCCCCTTATCAAGGAGGGACCATTGATCTGAGTGAACTAGAAGAGGCAGCTGGGTCTAGAGTTGTCTTGTTTGGAAGAGAGGTTGTAGTTTCTTCGGGTTTAGTCACGTTGGCTTTGTCATTAATACCCGATTTGATAGTCTCAAAGACCCAAGAAGCCGGAACATCTCTTGCCTTGTGTTTCGACTGGTACCCTTGTCGAATTCTGGATCTTCCTCTTTCCGAATTCTTCTCTTTTGGCTTGGTGGTGACAGTCGCTGTAAATCGAGCCGTATGATGACATAAGGCATCTGTATGACCAATGGAGCAACAAACCGAGCAAAAACTTGGAACATTCACAAAATAAAAGAGTCGAAAACAAACAATTTTCCCAAATCTCTATCATGATAGAGTCAGGCAAAGGCTCAGAAATGTCAACATCAATCAGCATGCGAGCAAAGTGGTCATAATCACCCTCTAGGGTAGCTCTGTCAAACTTTAGAGGAATTCCGATCCCACGTGCCATGTCTGAAAGGATTTGAGGGTGCCAAAACTCCCAAGGTAAATTGTAAAACCGTACCCATATTTGAGCATTCAATATGCACTGTGTGTTGTGATTAAAATTCTAAGTCCATGGTTGAAGCCTCAGAATTCCAAGTTTCAAAGAAAGTGATATGATACCCCAAACTCGTGATTTATCTTCCTTAGAATTCAAAAGAATTTGAAAGAATCCCTGTCCAAGAGAGATGAGACACCATTGAGAATATAATTTCCAAATAGATTGAAGTTTTTCTTTAAGAGCCAATATCTTCCACGGTTTCTCTCCCTTTGATAAGACAACTCGACCGATAAGAGAATAACTGCAAAGTTTCAACTGTTCTTCATAAGCTTTCAGGTTGACTTTGATTGTAACATAATCACATTTTTTCTTTGGAACCTAAGAAACCGAAGCAATGGCAGAGGAGATTATTTGGGCATAAGATTTCATTACTGATTTGGGATTCGAAAGTTCATCCACAATTGCTGCAGTTGTCTTAGTAAATAGCAGGATGCGTCATCAGAAAAAAAAGATGAGTAATAATAGGCTGTGGTATACCTATATAGATTATATTGGAATTGTGATTATATTTTCAGTGATTTTTAATAAATTTGAACCCTTAATATATATTTATTTCCTTGGGATTGAGCTAGCCGCCTAGCCGCGAGAAACCTAGAGACCATTCTGAAATTACAAAATGTAAAGGGTTAAATGTAAAAACAGGTACATAAAAATAAATGTAAATAACAGAATTTTGAGATGAATATAATAGTAAAACTAGTAAACTACAAATAATTAATTGAAAAAAAAAAATGTCGGTCAGATTATGCCAATAAATAATGTTGTTATTATTATTATTTTTACGGATGATGGTATAACTTAAACATAACGTATGACTCGATATATTCATAGCACCGACAACTTCTGTTATGTAATTACGTTTACACCCCAATTCCTGAGGACAAATGTCTTTGGAAAATTACTACATGTCCAAAATGTTAGTTAAAAATTCCGAATAAATCACACCACGAAACTACAGAAACTTACGTATATTATTCAATTTTTTTAATAATCACTTTATGTTAATTTATATATATATATATATAATTTCTATAAGTAAAATCCTCCAATTACGACTCAGATCATAACTTTTCACCCTCATTTTCTTTTTCCCCGTTTTTTTGTGTGTGCTTTCTTATTGATCTTCAATTATTGAGCTTCAATTATTGAGCATATAGAGAAATTAGATTCAATTATTTAGAAAAAAGGAGGGACGAGGTTCAGGGTTTTCGTGCATTATTTATACTATATATATATATATATAAAATTGTCTTATCAATCGAAGATGGTGATTTTGAAAATACGAAACACCTTTTTTTTTTTTTCAACAAAGCATGTTCCAAAAGCATCTAACCTAATTGTTTCTGAGCATGAACATAGAAATCAATATTCCTTTGTAGAAAATAGAAAATGGTTTTCCAAAACAGTAATTGAGAGACTTTTAAATACTAAGAGAATCTTCTAAAAAGCTAGTAGATGAGAAACTTGTCCAAGAGATAAAGGAAAAAAAAAACATTTATCATGTGAAACAGAACTTAAAAAATATGCTTAAATTTTTTCAAAGACTCTATAAGGCTAGTAGCCTAGTATAAATTAAATCATAAAAAAAAAATATATGACAAAGAATAAAATCAAATCTTCCGACTATAAAAGAATAATTAAGAACAACAAAAGACTCAATTAATCTTAGGGTTTAGAGGAAGGAGACAACCATACAGGACTCGAATCCACGGTTAATATGGGTTGGAGAAGCGCACAATTTGGTCAACCTCATCTATATAATACCTTAAAAACAAAAAATCATCTATATAATACCTTAAAAACAAAAAATCAAAAAGAAATAAGGTTGAGTAAAATTTTCAGCCATTAAAGCTGGGCTTTGGTGGCAGGAGATATGGATTTGGGGATTCAAAATCATATTGGAGCAATTGGAAAGAAAAAAAAAATTCAATAATGAAAAATAAAGTGAAATCATTCAAGGATTAAAATGAGGTATCTTCGGACATGAGTTAGAGAGTGCTTGCCGTGAAATATATAGAATATCATATGTATGTGTAGTACAAGTTTAAAGTACACTTGCACTATATGTACTACATATTAAATCTTAATGATGTTTAATTTCAAAATAGTGCAAAATTGGGGCTTAAAATTGTTTCCTCACTTGACCAAGAAATCCATATATCAAGTTGGTTTTCGCCTATCTTGCAAGAGTTGATGAACTGATCAGATTCTTATCAAGTTGGTTTTGCAATAAATCAGTACAATATTGTAGAAAATGTTGCATGAGATTTAATTAGATGGGATCTGTCAAGATCAAACAATACATGTATGACCTAGATATCTACTCTCAATAAATCGAGAGAAAACTCTACACACGTTCTTGTAAAATACGTATGGTGAGACTCGAACCCGTCACTACCAATATGGAAGGGATATGCACAACCACTTGTACTAAAATGTGATGTGTGATTGATGATGTGGCAGTTACAAATCAATTTGCCATATTATAAATTTTTGGGCTGTGTAACATTACTTTTAATAATTTATGTATGAGCGGCTGGACCTATCTTGAAGCATAAAATCAATGTTGTTAGACGTCATATGAAAGCATACTCTGAAAATAGAAAGTCTGATGGTAATATGATTAAAGCTTTGGAGGAGGAATTGGCTAGGATAGAAGGTAATGATGTGTCCTGTGGTTGGACGGTTGGGTTAAGAGAAGAACGATCTTCTTGTTTGGTTAAGTTATGGAGACAGGTTCGTATTAGTGAACAAAAATAGAGGCAGGTTTCTAGGGTGAAATGGTTGAAGGAAGGTGATAGAAATTCAAAAAAAATTCACATGATGTCAAATGTGAGACATAAGGCAAACTTTCTAGGAGATTTATTCATTTTGGGAAGATTTTGTAAGGGTCCATCTCAAGTTAGAGAGGGAGTGTTATCGTTTTTCAAAGATCATTTCAAAAAGAAGGAATGGTGTAGACAGAGATGGGATGGGCTGCCTATCAATCATATTTCGGTGCAAGAGAAGATGAATTTAGAAGTGGAATTCTCTATTGATGAAGTTTGGAAAGCATTGAGTGAATGTGATGGGAATAAAGCACCTGGCCCTGATGGTCTCAATCTTAATTTCATCAAGGCAAATTGGAAGTTGATCAAAGGTGACTTTATGATTTTCTTACATGCCTTTTACCATGATGGATCCATGATAAAAGATTTTAACTACACCTTTATTGACCTAATCCCGAAGATTAAAATTCTGGTATCCTTGCAAGACTAATGCCTATTAGCTTGGTGGGCTCGTTATACAAAGTGTTAACCAAGGTGTGAGCCAATAGATTGAAGGTTGTAATGGATTCGGTGACCGGTCCTTATCAAATGGCTTTTGTGAATGATAGACAAATTATTGATAGTTTTGTCATCACTGAGGAGGTAATTCATTCTTGGAAGAAAAAATGGAAAAGGTGGACTATTGGTGAAGTTGGATTTTGAAAAGGTCTACGATAGTGTAGACCATGAGTTTTTGCTCGAGACTTTGGAAAGGATGGGTTTTGGCATGAGATGGAGAAATTGGATTAAATGGTGCATATCGTCTCCTTCGTTGTCGGTTTTAGTAAACAGGTGTCCAACAAAGGAATTTTCTATGGAAAAAGGGCTTCATCAAGGTGATCCTTTATCTCCATTTATGTTCAATATTGTGGTGTAAGTCCTGAGTTGTATAGTCCTGAGTTGTATGTTGATTAAAGCAAAACAATTGGATATGTTGAATGAGGCGTTTTTTGGTAATGGTGTGGTGCATATTTCTCATCCACAATTTGCTGATGATACGATACTTTTTTTAGAACCTAAATTGGAGTATCTAATGAATGCTAAGAGGATATTGTGGTGTTTTGAACTAATTTCTGGTTTAAAGATTAACTTTTAGAAATCTTACCTAGTTAGGGTTGGCAGAAAGGAGCTAGTGAAGAGGATTGGGCGGAAATTTTTCAGTGATTGGCGTCATCTTTTCCGATTTCGTATTTGGGTCTACCACTTGGTGGTAACCCGAGTAGGGCAGCGTTTTGGAACCCAGCTGTAAATAAGGTGGAACAGTGGTTTGCTCCTTGGAATAGGGATTTTATCTCAAAAAGGGGTCGTTTGGTTCTTATCAAGGTTGTGCTGTCTAGCCTCTCATCTTATTTCATGTTTGTATTCTCTATTCATGTATTAGTGGTGAAGAAGTTAGAGAAACTTCAAAGGAATTTTTTCTGGACTGATGATCTTTTACAAAAGAAGATTCATTCAGCTGATTGGGCTTCTATTTGCAAGCATAAGAAGTTTGGAGGCTTGGGTATCGAAAGGATGAGAGACAAAAGTTTGAGTTTGATGGCCAAGTGGTTATGGAGGTTTGGGAGAGAGGATTCATCTATGTGGAAGAAATTTATGTGTGCTAAGTATGGTCTTAGCTACAATTCGTTGATGTGAAATTGTAGTGAAGTAAAGCCTGGTTCTCATTTCGTTAGGAGTATTAATAAGTTCTTTTGTTAAAATCTTAAAGCTCACAATATAGTTAAAAATGGTTTTCAAGTGGCAATTGGTAGTGAGGAGAAGGTTCGGTTTTGGCAAGAGGTAAGATGGGATTTGGTTCCTCTCATGGCCGCTTTCCTAAGAAGTTTTGCTTTGGCTAATAACAAGAATGGGGTGGTTTTTGAGTTTGGTAGTTGGGTGGATTCTAGATGGGTTTGGGATGTGAATCTACGTAGAGCTTTGTTTAATTGGGAGTTGGATCAGTGGAATTGTTTTAAGATGTGTTAGGAGAATATTAAGTTAAGAGTCGATATTCCTGATGCTTTGGCCTGGTCTCATTGCTCAAATGGTTTATTCTCAATTAGTTCTTTCGGGTTGGAGAACAATAATGCTGTGGCTGATCCGTTTTTGTGATTTTCTTTGGCAAGGGATTTGTCCCTCAAAGGTGGAGGTTTTCACTTGGCAATTATTAATAGGAAGGATCTTGGTTAGAGAGGTTTTGCTTAGATTCGGTGTGCAACAGGTGCTTAGTGCTGCTTGTCCATTGTGCGATGGTGGGAGTGAATCGATTGATCATTTATTCCTTCATTGTGCATGGTTTGATGTGGTTTTGAGAATTTGTAGGGGCTGGTGGGGTGTTTCTTTGTGTTCTTCCCCTTCTATCAAGGAGTGGGCAGCATGTTGGAACAGTTTGTGTCCCTCAGTGTCAAAAAAAAAGAGCATGGAACACCCTATTTTTTGCTATAATTTGGTCGATTTGGGAATGTCGTAATGAGGTGGTTTTCAATGGTAAAAACTTGGATTTGGTTTAGTATTGGATATGATTAAGTTTCGTGTGGCACTTTTGTTCAAGAATCATGACTGTGGCTCCGATGTTGATTTAATTATTCTCATTAGATTTAAATGACAGATGTGTGGATGTTTCTGTTGCTAGGGTTAAAAGGGCTTCTGTTGGGTCTCCTCCGTCTGTTTTCGAGTTAAGTTTTAATGTGGATGGTTCCGCAAGGATTATCCCAGGGGAGGCAGGAATTGGCGATGTACTTTATGATTCGAGTGGTAGGATCCTATGTCTATTCTCGTTTCATGTGGGTTTACTTGATGCTATATCGGTAGAAGTGATTGCCATACATAGAGCATGCCAGCTGATTTCTGAAAAAGTTTCTCTTGCTCGTCGATGCATCACTATCTTTAGTGATTCAAAATCTGTGGTTGCTTGAATTAAGGGTTTAGATTTTGGTAATCTTCATCTTGTTCATTTAGTTTACGACATTCGTCAATTTCTTAAGTCTTCGAATGATTTTGATATCAAGTACATACCAAGGGAGTAAAATTCATTTGCGGATTGCATAGCTAAAGCTGGATCTAAAGGTGGTGGGGATAAATTGGAGTGGGGAGACGTTTTATGTTTTTATCTTCTTGTTTTGCCATGATGATTTGAGTTTTGTTTTTACTGTCCTCTGTTTTTTCTTTGTTGTATTGTGTGGGGTTTTTATGCCTTTGTCAGAGGTCAGGTGGCCTTTCCTCAAGTTTGTACTGTTTTGGTTTTGCCTTTTGTGGCTTCATATCTATAAATTTGCTGTTTCAAAAAATAAAAATAAAAATAAAAATAAAAAAAAATAAAAAAAAATTATGTATGAGTTAGGCTAAACCAACTTAAATTTGTGACTTAAAATGTTGACTTCAACATCTCAACCACCAATGTGTTCTTTATCAAAGAGTTGTAAATGCATTTAAATCTCAATCAATGGATTAAGAGCACATGAGTGGTTGAGATATTGAAGTCAAAATTTTAAGTTATAAATTTAAATTGATTTAGCTTGACCATGTATGTATAATATAATAGTTGTCATTTACGTACAATCTAGACTAATTAAGTTTTCCTAACCATTGAATTCAAAATAAATTAACGTTTAATGTTGAAATCATAAATTTGAGTAAACAAAGAGAGTTTGCAGACCCAAAATTTTTTATTTACAGGGGTCATTATATTAAAAAGGACTAATTGCACAAACGTCCCTTAAGTTTAGGCATAATTGAACCAAGTCACCACTGTATCCCTCGAATGCCATGTTTTCTATCTACCAACACATCAAGATCAAAATAAGCACGTGTCAAACAAGCATTCACCAAAATGATAGGCGGATGTCAGCCAACAAGTTCCCCCACCCAAGCTACCTAGAGTGTCAGATAAAATACTCAAGTTTGGATACTCAAACACATCTTTAAATAATATTGAAACAAATTATGGTGTGTTCAATATTAATCTAGAGGGGGGGTGAATAGATTTTACCCAATTTTACCAAATTTTCGTTAATGGTCAAGATTACGAAAATACCCTCCACTAGTCAAAATACAATAGCAAGTGTAATATGGTGCGGAAATTAAAAGACACTTGATATTTACGTGGAAACCCTCACGGGAAAAACCACGGGCTATGTAAGTGAGCCACACTTGAACCTCGAATCCACTAAATGTGTAAAACGATTACAACCTAATCCCGGAAGTAATCACACACCTACCTAATCCCGGTATAAGTGAACCTAGTCCCAATGCTTGTGATTTATGCAACCTAATCCCGGAAGCAACACAAGACTTAGTTCTCAATGAAGAGAAAACAACCTAAGTGAATATATGAAATACTCAAAATGCAACAAGAGCAAGGCAACTCTATATGCTTACCTAGAATGATGATACATCAATGAAATCAATCCTAGATATCAAAAGCTAAATGACATATCATAAAGCTTAGCTAGATGTTATCAATCACAAAACAATCCTAGCTATCAAACAATGTCAACATGTCCAAACATGTAAACTCAATTAGTTGTAGAGAATTTCTAACAACATAATTGTCAATTAAATCCACAAGAACATTCAATTAAGCTTGACTAGATAAATAAACATTAATCTATCAACCTAATCATCAACCAATTGTACAAGAATGTTCTAGGGTTAGCTATTTAGGGAAAATCATCCTAATCATGTAAGCTACCACAAACAAAACCCAATCATGTCATAACTTCACTAAATATGCAATAGAAGTGAAGATTTGCTAAACTAAGCAATAAAAGACATGTCTTGACTAAGATAGAACAATAAATGAAGATGTTGAGTTTGTTCTACTTACCAAGTCATAAATGAAGAAGACCCATGGAAGATTGATGCATGAAACATGTTAGATGCACATGGGTTTTGGGTTTGGAGAGTTAAAGAAGCAAGATTGAAGCTTTCTCTCTCTAGGGTTTGAGTTTCTCACTCTAAGGTCTGATTTTGAGCTCTCAAAAACGAGCAAGGAAGAAGATGATACTTATATAGGACCCCTAGATGAAATGACGTCGTTTTGAAAAATTTGCAACAGACCGCCCGATTCTGCGCCCTTGTTCTGCGCCCTTGGCCGCAGAACAAGGGCGCAAAAATGCACCTGACAAATTTTGCGGCCCCTAAACGCAAAAACCAAGGGCGCAGAAAAGAGGACAGAGAGTATGAATTCTGATCCTTGTTCTGCGCCCTTATTTCTGCGGCCTTGACCGCAGAACAGGGCGCAAAAACGCACCTGATGGAGTTTCCTAAAAAGAAAAATATGATGTGTAATTCCAAGCAAGATGCACCCATATGGACAAGAATGAAGAGAGATTAAATGAGCAATTCATGCATACACACAATAAAGACACAACACATTCAAGAATAAGAATTATGCAAGTGTTGTGTGTGTGTGCATCTATTTCTCTTCATTACAAGAAACACTAAGAATTATACCTTTGGAGTGCTTCTTCCCTTGAGGTCTTGAAAAGGGCCTTTGAGCATGATCTTCAATCACCTAACTACCCTTACAATTCAAACCCCCAATATGTGGTTTGTCTACGAAATAAGCCAATCAACAATGGGAATCCTTACAATCTCCCCCTTTGGCTATTTCGTGACAAAACCACCACTCACATTGATCCTCACAAGATTAATGAAACTTCGGGAAATTCTACATTACAAAGTACAAAGAGATAAGAAAATAAAACTTCAAGTCTTCAATCTCTTGTAGAATAACCAAACCTTCAAAACAATTAGATTACACTTCCAAAGCAAGTGTATGTGAGATGATCAAGTGAAAGAAAAACAAGCATTTGCATATGAATCTTTTAACCACAATATCATGCAATGTATGAGTATGCAATGCTCCCCCCAAAGGGTTACTCTCTCTCAAACTTCTCCCCAAAGCATACACAATGCCTCAAACTTCTCCCCAAAGCATACACAATGCTCCCCCTATATCTCTCAAGACTTCTCCCCCTTTTTGTCATGAGATAGGCAAAGGAGCTCCCCCTATTTGGTTGCTTTAGCAAAGAGAGCTATTTGCACAAAAGGCATTTGCATAATCATATAAACGAACTTTATGCAATTCAAGAATTGAGAGAGATTCAAGGAGATTTTATTCACAGAAAAGTGTGTGTGTGTAAAAATTGCTTAGCATGTAATACAAGCACTATTGAGCTCATGCATAAGAATCAATCAAAGCAACAATCAACAGGTTTTCCAAATGAAGTCAAACCAATTAGAGCCCTGTTGTTATGACAAGAAGATATATATCCAAGCATTTGTGTGCAGAGTGTACTAATCACATCAAAAAATATATCATCTTTTCTACATTGCAAGACACATCATCAATCAACAATTTTGAGGTCTTTATTAAGCAATGCATCACACACATCATCAAACACATTTCAACTTTTCTGTTTTTCTCCTTTATCCTAGAAAGCATGTATTTCTGTTTATCATGCTAATGTAACTCTCTTGAAGGCTTTCACTCGGTTTCAAATGAGTAGCCATTTCCTACATTGGGCGGCTGCACGTCATATTGCCAGTAGCCCTTTTTTTCAAGAGAGAGCTTAAGAATGCATATCAAAGAATCATGAACATGGAGAATAATTTGAGGTCAATCACATGTACTAACAAGTAGAACATTCCTCAAATGGATAAGCACACTCAAGCAAAAATAGAAATCATGCAGTACATGCTAGGCAACCGTGCAAGGTGTTATTAAAAACATTATTAAAGCATTAATCAATGTTATTCACCAAGCATTCTCAAACAATCATAAAAGAGCATAAAAGAAGTTAACTTTTTGCATATGACAATTCATGCAAGTTTGCTCTCTTTGCTTGAGCTCCCCTTATTGGGGTCAAATAACTAGAACTCATCACTCCACAAGACATATTCCAATAGATCTACTAAGAGTTTTAAATCGAGTAGCATCTAGAGGTTTTGTAAACAAGTCGGCTAGTTGATCATATGTACCTACATGCTCAAGTACAATGCATTTATTTTCAACTAGTTCTCTAATGAAATGATGACGGATGTCAATATGCTTAGTTCTAGAATGTTGAACCGGATTCTTGGAAATATTAATAGCACTCATGTTATCACAAAAGAGAGTGAGTGTACCTTGGTTGAATCCGTAGTCTACTAGCATTTGCTTCATCCATAGGAGTTGTGTGCATCCACTCCCCGCGGCTATGTACTCGGCCTCCGCCGTGGACAAGGAGATTGAGTTTTGCTTCTTGCAAAACCAAGAAACAAGATTGTTTCCAAGGAAAAAGCAACCGCCCGATGTGCTTTTCCTATCATCACAATTTCCGGCCCAATCCGCGTCACTAAAGCCTACAAGACTAGCATTAGTGTCAAAAGAGTACCAAATCCCATAGTTAGAAGTCCCATTCACAAATCGAATGATTCTCTTGACACAAGAGAGATGGGACTCCTTGGGATCGGATTGGTACCTAGCACACACACCCACACTAAAGGATATGTCGGGCCTACTTGCGGTCAAATAAAGCAAGCTTCCTATCATACCCCTATAAAGTGTTTGTTCTACACTTTTACCACTAGCATCTTTGCTTAGTTTCAAAGTGGTGCTCATGGGTGTGTTACAATGTTTGGCTTTCTCAAGACCAAACTTCTTCACTAGGTTTTTGGCATATTTGGCTTGGGATATGAAGATCCCATCACTTAATTGCCTAATTTGCAAACCTAGGAAGTAACTAAGCTCACCAACAAGGCTCATCTCAAATTCATGAGACATAACATCAACAAATTGTTGGACTTTGGTGTTGTTGGTGGATCCAAACACTATATCATCAACATATATTTGAGCTATAAAAAGCTCATCATTGTCTTTCTTGATGAATAGTGTCTTGTCAACACTACCTCTTGTGTAGTCATTGTTGACAAGAAATTGAGTGAGGCGCTCATACCAAGCCCTCGGTGCTTGTTTCAACCCATAAAGAGCCTTCTTGAGGCGATAGACATGGTTGGGGTGGTGTGCATCCACAAACCCCTTGGGTTGCTCAACAAACACTTCCTCTTGCAAGAAGCCATTGAGGAAGGCACTCTTAACGTCCATTTGGTGCAATTTGAACTTGTGCACACAAGAGATGGACAAGAGAAGCCTAATGGACTCTAGGCGGGCAACGGGAGCAAAAGTCTCCTCAAAGTCGATACCCTCAATTTGAGAGTACCCTTGTGCAACAAGTCTAGCCTTGTTACGCACTACGTTGCCATCCTCATCGGATTTGTTCCTATATATCCATTTTGTGCCTATGACATTAGTGGTCTTAGGCCTAGGAACTAGAGTCCAAACCTCATTCCTTTCGAATTGGTTTAGCTCTTCTTGCATGGCAAGAACCCAAAACTCATCATTTAGAGCTTCATCAATCTTTTTGGGTTCTATTTGAGAGGTGTAGCATGTGAAGCTAATAAGATTAGCTATTTGCCTTCTAGTCCTAACACCCTCATTCACATCTCCAATAACATCCTCTTTGTTATGGAGTCTTCTAACCCATGGAGCGGGTTCATTAGAGTCCAAGTTAGGAACTCTATCAATAGGTTGTGTGTCATTTTCAACAACATTGGATGTCCCCACATTAGGAGTCACAACAACCTTCTCCAAAGGAGAATCATCACTAAGAATAACCTCCTCCTCATGATTACTACACTTGAGCCTTTCATCATCAAATACAACATTAGATGATTCCATAACACTTAGAGTTTTCTTATTGAAAACTCTATAGGCTCTACTATTCAAGGCATAGCCAATAAAGATACCTTCATCACTCTTAGCATCAAATTTGCCAAGTTGATCTCGGTCATTTAAAATGTAGCATTTGCTTCCAAATGTGTGGAAGTAGCTAACATTTGGCCTCTTGCCTTTCCATAACTCATAGGAGGTATTCCTAGTACCGGGCCTTAGGAAAACTCTATTTCCTATGTAGCAAGCCGTGTTGATGGCTTCGGCCCATAAATTCCTAGACACATTGTTGCTAAGCAACATCACACGGGCCATCTCTTGAAGGACCCTATTTTTCCTCTCAACAACTCCATTTTGTTGAGGTGTTCTAGGAGCCGAAAACTCATGGGAGATACCTATACTATCACAATAGGTTTCAAAAGAAGCATTCTCAAATTCCCTCCCATGGTCACTTCTAATCCGTTTTATGCTTTTAATGTTAGAATTCATTTCATTTTGAAGTTTAGTACAAAGCATTTTAAACTTATCAAAAGTTTCGGATTTTTCTCTAAGAAAATATGTCCATGTGAACCTAGAGAAATCATCTACACAAACAAAAATGTATCTCTTTCCACCCAAGCTCTCGGTTTGCATAGGACCCATAAGATCCATATGGAGAAGCTCTAGAGGCTCCTTGGTGGAGAGATACTTGCCCTTTTTATGCATGCTTTTAGTTTGTTTTCCTTGTTGACAAGGTCCACAAATACCATTGGCTTTCTTCCCAAGCTTAGGGAGGCCACGCACACATTCAAACTTTCCAAGGGTCCGTAGATCCCGAAAGTTCATGTGGCCAAGTCTTTCATGCCACAACTCAATTTGCTCATCCTTGGACACATTGTTTGAGACTATTCTAGCTTCAAGACAATAGCAATTGTCGCTAGATCTCATACCTTTCAATAAGGTTTGTCCATCGGGCTTTAAGATAGAGCAATTCTCTTTGTTAAACAAGACGGAATATCCTTCATCACTAAGATGAGAAATGCTAATCAAATTGGCTTTCAAGCCATCAACAAGTAAAGCATTGGATAAGGAGGGCAATCCGGGAACGGAGATGGTTCCTTTCCCTATGACATTCCTTTTGGATCCATCACCAAAGGTGACATTTCCTCCTTCCTCCATAACAAGAGTCTCGAAGAAACTCTTGTTTCCCGTCATGTGCCTAGAGCACCCACTATCAAGATACCAAAGATTAGAAGAATTTGCCTTCAAGGCAATTTGTGCAACATGGCAAACATTTTCATTCTTTCTAATCCATTTAAGAACAACATTTTCTTTCTTAATGGTCTTTGGTACATGGGCTCTAGATGTCCTAGGATCATGCAAATTAGTCATATCATTCCTAGGAACATGCATCTTGGCTCTAGTCTTTCTCTTCTCAATCATGCTTCTAGTTCTACACATTTTAATATATCGAAAGCAATTTGGTCTTATGTGACCATTAAAACCACAAAAGTGACAAATTGGAATGAATTGAGGAATCATACCTTGTCTTTGAGCTTGCATGGAAGTCTTCCTATGTCTTTGTGGTTGAGAGGGTTCAATCCATCTTCTTTGTTGAACCGGTCTATCTTGCTTCCCTTTTTGAGCCAATAGATGAGGAATGTTGGCTTGAGGTTGTCTCCTTGGTGCAACCTTCACTTGTGCACTTTTTGAGCTTTGTCCTAGATCTATTTTCTTCCTAGGAGTGTGCACCGGAGAAGCTTCTATGTTGCCCAAGCTCTTAACAAACACGGTCTTCTTAGAGGAGGTGGTCTCTTGACAATCTTCAAACCCAAGACCTCTCTTGTCACATGGACTCTTTCCAACACCAAGCATGTGATCTAATTTTTTGGTGCTAGAGTCCATCCTAGTAAGTGACTTCTTAGCTTCAACAAGCTCCCTCTTCAAACCTTCTTCATTCCTCCTAGATAAAGCTAACTCCTCTTTTAGCTTATCTTCTCTCTTCTTAAGTCTTTCCACTTCTTCACTTAGGAGATCATTGTGAGATGAAAGCTCAAGATTTTCTTCTCTCAACATCTTGATCTTCTTAGTGGTTTTCATCTCTAAGCTCCTAAACTCCTTAAGATATTCAACTAACACTTCTTTCTCCACATATCCATTAGTGGAGTTAGCATCGGAGTCATCTTCACTAGAGTCACTTTCCCTTTGACTCTCTTCCTCTTTTTCACTACCCCTTTTGCTCTTGTGAGAAGAGGCAAAAGCTAGGAAGTTAGCCATGATGTCTTCATTATCCGAAGAATCATCTTCTTCATTGGAGTCATCACTACTTCCACTCCAAGTGGCGGCCATCACTTTTCCCTTCTTCTTTTCCTTGTGATTAGCACATTCGGGAGCAAAGTGACCAATCCCGCCACACTCAAAGCAACGGACCCCTTTCCTTTCGGTCCTCTCTTGCCTTGGTTCAAACTTCTTGAAGGGAACCTTTTTCTTGTCTTGGCCTCTAAAACCAAATCCCTTCTCTCCAAACTTTATAACCTTGTTGAATCTTTTCACAAACAAGGCCATGTCTTCATCCGAGTCATTCTTCACCTCCTTTTCATCCTTAGAAGCTTTCAAAGCAATACCCTTTTGCTTTTTAGGAGGAGTAGTGCTAGGACCCTTCCTAGACTCATAGGCTAGAAGTCTTCCAATGACTTCACTCGGCTTCATATCCTTATATCCATTATTTTCTTCTAAAGCCGTCACCTTTGACTCAAACCTATCCGGTAAGGATCTCATAATCTTTTGTTTAATCCTCCTATCCGAATAAGGATCACCAAGTTGATGACTTTGGTTGACTATGTCCATCAACTTGATCTCGAAGTCGTTGAAGCACTCATTCTCCTCCATCTTGAGCATCTCAAATTGAGTTTGGAGAACTTGAAGCTTGGAATCCTTCACAACTTCGGTTCCCTCATGAGCAACTTCTAGGATTGTCCATGCCTCCTTAGCAACCCTAGTGTTTTGAATCAACTTGTATTGATTCTCATCCATGGCACATAGGATGGCATGCATAGCCTTCCTATTCCATTTTGACGCCTCAAATTCTTCTGCACTCCATTGTGCCTTAGGCTTCAAAACTTCTTCTCCTCCACCCGTAGGAGTCATCATGGGAAGATCATATCCATCTTCAACCGACATCCATGCTCGGTCATGAAGTTGACATATGTAGGATTCCATCTTCCCTTTCCATGAGGAGTAATTCAATCCGGTGAGAAGAGGAGGACGTGTGCTAGAAGCCCCCTCGTTGCTACCACCGTTTCCACTCATTGTGTTTATGAATGAAATGAAATGAATGCACAATGTATGAATGAACAAAAATCACACAAATGCAAAACACACCAAAATGAGCAAGGATCACCTATGTATATCTAGGAACCCGCTCTGATACCAATTGAAACAAATTATGGTGTGTTCAATATTAATCTAGAGGGGGGGTGAATAGATTTTACCCAATTTTACCAAATTTTCGTTAATGGTCAAGATTACGAAAATACCCTCCACTAGTCAAAATACAATAGCAAGTGTAATATGGTGCGGAAATTAAAAGACACTTGATATTTACGTGGAAACCCTCACGGGAAAAACCACGGGCTATGTAAGTGAGCCACACTTGAACCTCGAATCCACTAAATGTGTAAAACGATTACAACCTAATCCCGGAAGTAATCACACACCTACCTAATCCCGGTATAAGTGAACCTAGTCCCAATGCTTGTGATTTATGCAACCTAATCCCGGAAGCAACACAAGACTTAGTTCTCAATGAAGAGAAAACAACCTAAGTGAATATATGAAATACTCAAAATGCAACAAGAGCAAGGCAACTCTATATGCTTACCTAGAATGATGATACATCAATGAAATCAATCCTAGATATCAAAAGCTAAATGACATATCATAAAGCTTAGCTAGATGTTATCAATCACAAAACAATCCTAGCTATCAAACAATGTCAACATGTCCAAACATGTAAACTCAATTAGTTGTAGAGAATTTCTAACAACATAATTGTCAATTAAATCCACAAGAACATTCAATTAAGCTTGACTAGATAAATAAACATTAATCTATCAACCTAATCATCAACCAATTGTACAAGAATGTTCTAGGGTTAGCTATTTAGGGAAAATCATCCTAATCATGTAAGCTACCACAAACAAAACCCAATCATGTCATAACTTCACTAAATATGCAATAGAAGTGAAGATTTGCTAAACTAAGCAATAAAAGACATGTCTTGACTAAGATAGAACAATAAATGAAGATGTTGAGTTTGTTCTACTTACCAAGTCATAAATGAAGAAGACCCATGGAAGATTGATGCATGAAACATGTTAGATGCACATGGGTTTTGGGTTTGGAGAGTTAAAGAAGCAAGATTGAAGCTTTCTCTCTCTAGGGTTTGAGTTTCTCACTCTAAGGTCTGATTTTGAGCTCTCAAAAACGAGCAAGGAAGAAGATGATACTTATATAGGACCCCTAGATGAAATGACGTCGTTTTGAAAAATTTGCAACAGACCGCCCGATTCTGCGCCCTTGTTCTGCGCCCTTGGCCGCAGAACAAGGGCGCAAAAATGCACCTGACAAATTTTGCGGCCCCTAAACGCAAAAACCAAGGGCGCAGAAAAGAGGACAGAGAGTATGAATTCTGATCCTTGTTCTGCGCCCTTATTTCTGCGGCCTTGACCGCAGAACAGGGCGCAAAAACGCACCTGATGGAGTTTCCTAAAAAGAAAAATATGATGTGTAATTCCAAGCAAGATGCACCCATATGGACAAGAATGAAGAGAGATTAAATGAGCAATTCATGCATACACACAATAAAGACACAACACATTCAAGAATAAGAATTATGCAAGTGTTGTGTGTGTGTGCATCTATTTCTCTTCATTACAAGAAACACTAAGAATTATACCTTTGGAGTGCTTCTTCCCTTGAGGTCTTGAAAAGGGCCTTTGAGCATGATCTTCAATCACCTAACTACCCTTACAATTCAAACCCCCAATATGTGGTTTGTCTACGAAATAAGCCAATCAACAATGGGAATCCTTACAAATATAAATACAAATGAAGAGACTGATCCACCGTAGGAGAAAAAAGACAAAGTAGAACTATACCTTTAGAGATTTTTACCTCATTCTTAAGATCTGTATTTTTAAGACTTCAAGGAAAGAGTCCTAGGATTAGTGAGTAGAATATTTATTAGTCATGTATTAATCTTCTCGAATAAAGAAAAATGGTTAAACAACTAATTTAATGTTAAGATCTCTATTCACCAGATTTACCTAAAAACAATTGGCGCTAGAAAGAGGGGGTGAGCAAGCTCAACTCTGAGGAAATCTTAGAAACTAAGCACATGGATCCATTGGACCACACAAGCAACGATCTAACGGATCTCACCACTGACCCAACAGTCGAAAACCAAACTCTCAGGCTGAGAGAACTCGATACTCCTTAGATCACTTTGACTCCACCTCCACCTGATATGCAGACCCTCCCGAGTCTCACTCCGTAAGGGTTACAAGAAGCAAATGTGCATCTACAACAACTCATGAAGATCATGTAGGGAAGTTTCCAGGTCCCCCATCTCGTCTATCGCACCCCAAGGAGTCAAGTTATTTTAGCTTCATATGGCGTACAAGCTGAAGACCCTCCCTAGGAAGCTAGAACTGACAAAGGAAAAACGGTGGCGGAGGAATATAGCAAATCACAATCCTGACGAGTTTACACGGACGGAGAAAGCTCTCGTTCGATGAGTTCAAAAAGAAAAGTCACAGAATGACCGACGAACTGGACATTGAGGAAAGTGTCCCCCACAAACATGACCATGGCCGACAAGGTCATACATCTCGAAAGACTGAAACTCCGCCTAGAATCAACAAGTCTCCCCCAAAGCAGAAAGAGTCCCAGATAATAAACGAAGTCCGCTCGCTCACCGACAACTCCATTTCTGTCATTCAACAAGGAAGGACCAGGAATATATATAGAGGAAATGCAGAAATCAGGGACGATATACAAAGGATGGAAAGAGGCCGACACGAGATGCGAGACGCAAGGGACGATACGATCGCCTAGCGGCCACCATGGACCGTTCACGGATGAGGTATCAGAAAAACCCTTTTCAAAGAATTTCAAGACGCCAAACGTCGAGCAATATAAGGAGGAGTGAGATCCGATAGAGCATGTCAGCTGTTTTGTCACACTAATGGCTACCTAGACTCGTGACGATCGCCTTTGAAATTCCCTTAAAACAATAGTGTTTAATACTTAGAGGGGAGTGAATAGGTATAATTCCAAATTCTTCCAATATTAAAAATGTGGAATATAAGAATGAAATGAATACTTGAAATGATATAGCAATTGTATAGAAAGAATTAATGCATGTGAATCATCAACATACAAGAGAGTCAATATAAGTAAAATATGGAAGATTAACAAAAACTAAAAGCAAAAAAGAGACACAGTATTTTTACATGGTAAAACCTCAAAGAGGAAATATCCACGGGTTGATACCACAACCACCGACAAAGCAATTCACTAAATGAAAAGGTCTTACACACTCAAGGCTATCAACACGAGATATCCACCCTAAGCTATCAACACCTAGTCTACCCTCGGGCTAGTGAATTACCTAGCCTACTATCTATCCAAGGTGTGTCCTATACCTCTAGAGAGCAACTCCCTATCTAAAGCTAACAAGCCTCTAGGAAGATTTCATTTGCTTAGCAATCTAGATCAAGGTGATCCTAGTTAAGCTTCCTAGCTCAACTATCCGGAGTATGAAAGCTCCTTGCTAAGACTTTTGCTTGGCTATCCGGAACTCATTCCTAGCCAAGACTTCTTGCTTAATACAAAGCTTCACTCACTTTGCAAGAGACTTCAACCTATCATATAACAATGATCTAAGTGATGCAAATTATGTAAATCACAAACAAATAAAGCTAGATGATCAATCAAGCTCTATGAACATGCTTAGAGAGATTCTAGAATATCCTATCAACACATAATCAAAAAATCTATCTAGAAATCAAAGCATGTGAATCAAACAATAACTAGACTATAGAATATCACAATCAAAGTATTCTAGCTCTTAGAACATGTAACTAAATCTAGAAATCAACAATCAAGCTCAAGATCACAATATATCTAGAATCAAGTTCATGTTATTCAAGTTTATTAAAAATATGTTTATATAAAATCACAAAAGATAAACTCAAAAAATCAATCAATCATATAACCGTAACATGTGAATTAACATCATTCATATTACTTTTCATCAATCAAATAAGAAGATTAAAGAGATAATCAATAATGAAAGTAAGAAGAAGATGGATCACTTACAAACATAAATCTCGGATTGAGATTTGAGCACAGCAGAAAACCATGAAGTCAAATGGCTATAAAAATGCTTGGGGTTTGTAGCTCTCATCAAGACCAACATTTTTGGCTTGTGAATCAAGTGATTCGGACTTGAAATGAGAAAGATATGATTGAATCAAAATACTAAAAACATATAGAAAAATTCTGTAGAGAAAAATTCTGCACACTTTCTTTTCTTCTCAATTTTTTCAAGTTATGTTTGGAGGGAATGAAAATTGTATTTGAAAGAGAGAGAGAGGGAAAGCAACCAACCAATCAAGAAAGGCCACGTCACCTCCACGTGTGGGGCGTGTGTGCCACATGTGGGCAGAGAGGTGTTCTGCCCATGTGGCACACGTGGCTCACACGTGGACACCAATGGTTGGCTTTTGGCCAATCTCGCTCCTCTACTGTTCTTCGACCGTATTCGGGCCTACGAACTTTGATTTTGAATCCCTTTTTGGATTACGAATCTTGAATCCATCACACACAATGATGACTATGAAACTTTGACAAAAGGCTGAGAATTCATCTCGAAAAATGATGATGAAGACAACTCAACGAATGAGAATGCAAAGTAGCATAACTACATCGTACGAACTCGAAACTTAATGAATGAGTAACCGAAATGACCGGGACTCAATAAGGAATCAATTAAGATCATGTTCAAGTCTAAAATATAAGAAACACAAACAAATAAACACTATGCAACACAAGCATGCCATATCTAAGCGATAGTGAGAAAACATGCAATTCTACAAGAATGTCAACAATGAGATAAATGCATGTGCATACTAAATGTGTGTGAAAGTGTTATACCAAATGTTTGAACTACGATGCAAGGACACACATGTATGAATTGTGTGCGTGCGCGTTTATGCCTTGCAAGAGGAAGAAGAATCTTGATACCTTAGCATCCAAGTATACGATGTTCCCCTTGAGGACGAAATTTGCACAAGACATTGCTTCTTCACCTTTGAGGCTTCTTTCTTCCAGAATCAACTTAGCAAAAACTAATACAAATATAGAGAGTTTTGCAATGGAATCAAGCCAATACAAATAAAGGATCTTATAGCCTTTTATGCTAGGCATTCGCAATTACTTTCAAAGTCTTAGTAGGAAGTTGGTTCAGATAGTTACCCTAGAATAACATCAGCAATTTTAATCAACTTAGCTAGGCTTTCACCCAGTAGTTCATGGGAAGTCTCCAAAGGAAAAAATTGTTGGCTCATCTATCGAGCTTGAAGCAGGGCAGAACCAAGGCCATCTGAGAGTACCTAGCTCATTTCAACAAAGAAACAATTAGGATAGAAGACTTCAACGATATAGCAGCCATCAATGCTTTCACTAATGGTCTTTAGAGCGGTCCCTTTTCCTTCCAACTAAGGCGACAAAGACCCACCATATACCTAGAATTGATCGAAGTAACCGCTGAATACGCTGGGGCCGAGGAAGAAGAGGTAACGTAAGGCGGGACCTTAGTATATGGCTCGCGACTCGAAAAGAGAGAAGGATCGAAAATGGCTGAAACAGCCAAGACAAGACAATAAAGGTAGCATTTTGACAGAAACAAAGGCGACCCGAGGAATGATGCTCGAGATGGAAGAGATTACCTAAAAAGCAGGTATTCGGCTTATACCCCACTCACACGTGATATGGAGAGTATATTCACAATAGCCTAAGAAAAAGGGATACTTCATTGACCCTAGAAAATGAGTGCACCCACACACAAACGGACAACGAAAAAGTATTGTCAATTCCACCGTGATCATAGGCATGAAACTTTGAGGTGTTTCCAGCTAAAAGAACATATTGAAAGTTTAAACAAAGAAGGCCACTTAAAAGACTACCTGATTAGAAAGGATAGTCGAGTTTCAAAGAAAGATGAAAATAAGAACACGCCTAAGAAAAGCCCGATTCACACAATCTTGGGAGGACCAAACACTGATCATAGTAACCGGGAGAGGAAAGTTGAGATAAGGGAGGTTTCGAGGAGAGAAGTCAACCTCGTGGAGTGAACTCAAAAGAAATCAAAGAAAGGTTGGAGCTCGATCTCTTTTTGACCAGAAGATGTCGATGGATATGACGCCCGACCTAACGACGCCATAAGGGTCGAGTTACAAATCGGTCATAGAGATGTCCGAAGGATCCTGATCAATAGCGGTAGTTCCATAAACATCCTAAGTGAGTCAGTTTTTTAGCAGCTACGTTTCGTAGCCAAAGATCTCAAGCCATTCGATGCCCCCCTCAAAGCCTTCGAAGGATCAGAAATCCACCCGCTGGGAATGATGAAACTCCCAGTAAAGGTCGGCCAACATCCTACTTGACGAACAGTGTGTAAGATCCTTGATTTGTATTGTCTTGATTCCATTGCAAAATACTCTTTATTTATAATGATTAGTTGCTTAGGTGATTCTTGGTGAAAAGAAGCTTTACAGGAGAAAATCATCTTCTCATGCAAATATCGTCTTCAAGAGGAAAATCGCTTACTTTGATGCTAAGGTATCAAGATATTTCTTCCTCTTACAAGGCGTAAGTGCACACAAACAGAATTCATACAGGTGTGTCCTTGAATTTTTGTTCAAACTTTTGGTATAATACATTCACACTCATTTAAGTATGCACATGCATTGTTCTCATATTAACAGACATTGTAGAATTGCATGTTTATTTGTTTGTGTTTCTTGTTTTTTGGACTTTAACATGATCTCTTATGATTCCTTATTGAGTCCCAATCATTTCGGTTACTTATTCATTAGATTTTGAGTCCAAACGATGTAGCTACGCTACTTTACGTTCTCATTCGTTGAGTTGTCTTCATCGTCGTTTTTCGAGATGAATTCTCAACCTTTTGTCAAAGTTTTATAGTCTTCTTTGTGCGTAAAGGAGTTACAATTTCTAATCCGAAGATGGATTTAAAATTAGAGTTCGGAGGCTCGGATATGGCCGAAGAACACGAGAGGAGTGCGAGAGGAGTTTGCTTGGCCAAAGGCCAAGCAAAGGATGCCACGTGTGGCACACGGCCAGGGAGGCCCTCTGCCCACATGTGCCACACGTGCCCCACACATGGTGGTTTATGTGGTATGCTATGATTGGGTCTTCGTTTTCCCTCTCTCTCTCTCTCTCTCTTTTAAATGCTCTCTGTAAGGATTCTCATTTGTTGATTAGCTTGTTTCGTGGACAAACCACATGTTGGGGTTGATGTAAGGGTAGCCTAGGAATTGGTGATCATTCAACGGCCCTCTCAAGACCTCAAGAGAAGAAGCACAAAAGGTATATTCTAGTGCTTACTTGCTTTGAAGAGATCTAGTTGCACACATACAACTCATGCATATCTCTTGTTCTTGTATGTTGTGTGTTTTATATGTGTGCATTCTTAATTGTTGAATATCTCTTCATGCATGATTATTTAATTGCATCTATCTCATTAAAATGCCATGATATGTTTAGGCATTAGGATGCAAAGTCATGAATTTTATTCATGCTTATTTGAATTGATTGCATCTTGTTCTATGATAATGCCATGACATGATAGGCATTAGGATGCATTCAATTCCCACACTTGCACTTCATGTTTGTTAGCTTTAAGTGTGATGTAATTCGTTTCCGTTTGAGTGATCGGAAACGTCCGTGCTTGCACGATAGTGTGTATGTCTTAGCACGATGGTTGACCACTTGAGAAGGTCTCATTCTTCTCTTGGATAAGTGTTAGATTTGGTTTGGTTGATTGGAGTAAAGTGTCTAGTTTCAAAAGATTGGATTTCAATGATTTAAATGATTTTCAAAACTGACCTCTGTATGGTCATGTGACCATAACTTTTTATACAAAGCTATAAAATGAGTTTTGAAAATTTCTGTACAAACTAGACACCCATACCTTTCCAACGGTATATTATTTGTAATATTTTATGACCGTTTGGGTTATTTTTGAAATCTCCAAAGTAACCACTAAAACAGGGCATCACAGCTGTTATCCGTATCTGACCTTTGGTCACTCAAATGACCATAACGTTTTCTACAGACATCAAAATGTCCTTCTTTAAAAACGAGTAGAAAGTAGACATCCATACCTTTCCAATGATATATTATACGAAAGGTTTCGATATCGTTTGGTCATGTTTCGGAGCGCTCGAATCTAGAGATACTGCACTGTCGCGAGTACCGCGAAAATGCCCATAGTTTTTCTATTTCTTCCAAAACGACATAGTTTCACTTGGACACTATAAATACATATCTTTCTCATCATTTTGAGGGGTGAGCCACAAAATGAAACCCTAGAGAGAGAGGCTCCATATTCTTGAGAAAGAAAGCACCAAGATTGCTTCTTTAACTCTCTAAACCCAAAACCCATCTCCATCTTGCATCATTCAACATCATTTGAGCATGGGTCTTCTTCAACACACATGGTATGATTTGTGGAACACTAATCTCATCTAATTTTAGTGTTTTACTTATCAATTTTATCTCTTAAATTACTTGTATGTGTTTAGATTAATTTCTACATACATGATTGAGATTATGTGTTGATTGGGTTATTTTGTGATAGCTAGGATTGTTCATGTTTATCTAACATCTAGCTAATTGATCTCATTAACATGATTGAGATTATTTGTGATAGCTTTGTATCTAGGATTGGTTATCCTTTACTTAGCTAAAGTTGTATGCCATGTCATATAGCTATTTTCATATCTAGGATTGATTTGATTGTCATCATATAATCCTAGGTAAGCATCTAGAGTACCCTAGCTCTATCTTGCATATTTGGATATCATTGCATATTCACTTAGGGTGTTGATCTCTTCGGAGAAGTAAGTCTTGTGTGATAGACCGGGATTAGGTCGTACACCAGGATTAGGTGGTCACATGAGCAAATTGGACTAGATCCACTTTTACAGGCCTGCGGGTAGTGGTAGCGGGATTTTGGCCGGGATTAGGCCGTCAAACCGGGATTAGGTTGTATATGCTATCACAATTAGTGGATTCGAGGTTCGAGTATGGCGCACTTACCAGCCCGTGGTTTTTCCTGTGAGGGTTTCCACGTAAATATCAAGTATTATTTAAATTCCGCACATATTACACTTGTTATATATATTGACTAGTTTGGGGGCATTTTCGTAATCTTGACTTAATGCGAAAATTGGGTAAAATTTGTTAAAATCTATTCACCCCCCTCTAGATTAATATTTGTAAACGCACTGAGTTATTTGTTTCACTCTCCTCCTCCCCTCCAAACATAACTTGAAGAAAACTAAAAAAGAAAGTAGTGCAGAATTTCTTCATGATTTTTGGTATCTTGTTTCAATCATAACTTTCTCATTTCAACTCCGAATCACTTGATTCAAAAGCCAAAAATGTTGGTATTGATGAGAGCTACAAACTCCAAGCATTTTTAGAGCCAGGTGACTTCTTGATTTTTAGCTGAGAGCAGATTTCAATCCAAGGTTCATCTTTGTATGTGAAACATCTTCTTCTTTCTTTCTCTTTTGATCGTCTCTTTTATTCTTCTTATTTGATTGATGAAATGTGTTAAGAATGATGTTAGTCTGTACTCTAGGTTTGATTGATTGATTGATTTTTGAGTTTTAGGCTTGCGATCTCATTTGAACATATTTGCTAAACTTGACTTAACTTGAAATCGATTCTAGAAATATCTAGTATGATGTGTCTCTTGATAATTTCTAAGTTTAATTTCATGATCTAATAACAAAGAATTTTTGTGTGAAATATTGAATATTCTTGACTTGTTCTCATTGATACACATGCCTTGATTTCTAGGTACTTTTGTGATTGTTTGTTGAAAGCATGTCCTAGAATATTTCTAAGCATGTTCATAGAGCTTGATTGATCATCTTGCTTTATTTAATTGTGATTTGCATCATTCGCATCACCTAGATCATTGCCTTGTGGAAAGGTTGAAGTCTCTTGTTAAAGTGAATGAAGCTTTAATTTGAGCAAGAAGACTTGGCTACGAATGTGTTCCGGATAGCCAAGTAAAAGTCTTAGCAAGGGGTTTGGTACTCCAGATAGTTGAGCTAAAGGAAGCTTGACTAGGATCTTTGTGATCTAGATTGCTATGCATGGAAATCTTCCTAGAGGCTTGAGAGCCTTGTATAGGAAGTTGCTTCCTAGAGGTGTAGGACACACCTTAAATAGGGAGTAAGCTAAGTGGTTCACTAGCCCGAGGGTAGATTAGAAGGTGATAGCTTAAGGTGGATATCATTGTGTTGATAGCCTTGAGTGTGTAAGTCCTTTTTCATATAGTGGATTGCTTTGCCGGTGGTTGTGGTATCAACCCGTGGATATTTCCTCTTTGAGATTTTACCACTTAAAAACAATTGTGTCTCATTTCACTTTAAGTTTCTTTATCTTCCATATTATACTTTGATTGTATCTTTTGTATATTGATTTTCACATGTATTGATTCATACTATACAATTGTTAAATCATATCAAGTGTACATTTCATTCTTGTTATCTGCATATTTTGAATATTGGAAGAATTTCGGCCTATACCTATTCACCCCCCCCCCCTCCCTATTGCTTTAAAGGAATTTCCCGGTGCTAATTGAGTTTATGGCAGTGAACATCCCCAAGTGGCCTTACAACGCTTTGATGGGAAGACTTTTCCTCAACGAGATAAGAGCAGTCACAGTAACTTACTGCATAAAAATAAAATTCCCAACCAAGTTCGGTAGTGGAGAAATCAGAGGTTTTCAGGAAAATGTTCGAAAAGCAAACCTCTCAGCGTTTACATAAAAAGAAGTTGAATAAGTACTTCAGTTGGATAAACCTTCGATGGATGAAGGAAAAAAGCGAACGAGAAAAGTGTTGGCTGGGCGAAATACGCTCATTGAGGATATAGCTGAAACTCTCCCAGGTTTCGCTTTAGATCCAAGGGAATTAGCCAACAAAGATTAAGAGGACGAAATTGAGCCAACAAATAACATCGGACTCGATAAAAGCATGCCCGAGAGAACAGTTAAAATAGGAAGCCATTTGAATACTCAGTTAAAAGCCAGCCTCATGGCCTTCCTAATAGAGTATGCTGACGTTTTCACCTAGAGCCACACAGATATGACTGGTATAGATCCGAGTATAATCACCCATAGTTTATCGGTAAGATGAGACGTTCGCTGATCGGACCATATTTACACCTATTTGAGGTCTCCATTTCCTATCGTTTGTACTCGTTTTTGAGTGTATTTTTGTATATAATGTGTTTTTGTGAGCTTTTTGTAGGTTATTCACTATACATAAGGTATTTGAGCTTAATTGATGAGTTTTGGAAGTTAAAAGGGCTGAAATGGAAATGCCTTGTGCAATACACCTATATTTCGGGGGCCATATCTCTCACCTCAGATTGAACTAAGTTTCGTGCCACCTATTTTCGGAAAGCCTCAGCTATCTTATTTCCAATGGTTTTACAGAACACGATTCTGATGTCTCTAAAGGAAGTTATGCTTATTTCCATGACAGTGCGTGAAGCTGGAAATGACTGAAATGCCAAAACCGCTGTACACCCGCCCTACGTATAGCGGGTGAACAGCGATTTTACTCCAGAATGTGTCCGCTTCTGATCCGCCTCCAACCCGCTGTATGTATAGCGGGTGTACAGTGGTTTGGAGGCGACTGGTCACCAGTTTTGCAATTTTTGGCCGATTTTGAAGGGCAATCTTATCCTTTCACACCCCATTCGTGCCCTAACCTTCCAACTCTTTAAATACCCCCATTTAGGGTCTGAAACAAGAACTTTAACACCTCCCACACCTCAAAACTGAAATCCTCTCTCTCCTCTTCATCTTCTTCACCAATTAAGTGAGAGCTTCAAGCTCCCACGGAGGATTTTCCTCCATGGGAGCTCACCATACATCTCAACCACCTTTTTTACACTACATTCACCCATCTCGGAGTATATTACAAGAAGAATGGAGTGGTCTTTGGACAAAAAACGAGCTAGGAAATCTAGGAGAGCTTAGAGGAGTTGTCTTTAAGGGTTGTCTCCTTTACACTCATTTCTTTTTGTAATTCTTGTTTTCTTGGATTTAAAATTCCCAACCGAGTTCGGCAGTGGAGAAATCAGAGGTTGTCAGGAAACCGTTTGGAAAGCAAACCTCTCAACATTCACATAAAAAGAAGTTGAATAAGTACTTCAGTTGGATGAACCTTCGATGGATGAGGGAAAAAAGCGAACGGGAAAAGTGTTGGTTGAGCGAAATACGCTCTTGAGGATACAGCTGAAACTCCCCCAGGTTTCGCTTTAGATCCAAGGGAATCAGCCAACAAAGATTAAGAGGACGAAATTGAGTCAACAGATAACATCAGACTCGATAAAAGCATGCTCGAGAGAACGGTCAAAATAGGAAGCAATTTGAATCCTCAGTTAAAAGCCAGCCTCACGGCCTTCCTAATAGAGTATGCTAACGTTTTCACCTAGAGCCACTCAGATATGACTGGTATAGATCCGAGTATAATCACCCATAGTTTATCAGTAAGACCAGACGCTATCCCTGTAACTCAGAAAAGAAGATGTTTTAACTCCGAAAGAAACGCGGAGGTTAAAAAAGAAGTGAAGAAGTTCTTAGCTACTGGATCAATCCGGGAAGTAACATACCTAGAATGGATAGCCAACGTCGTTTTGGTAAAGAAAAAGAACGACACCCGGTAGATGCCACCTCCAGACATGAATTACTGAGCTTTATAGACGCCTACTCAAGATATAACTAGGTAAAAATGAACAGCCCAGATGAGGACAAAACAAAATTCATAACTGACCAGGGTTTCTACTATTATAAGGTCATGCCTTTTGGACTCAAGAATACAGGCGCAACATACCAACAGTTAGAAAAGCGAATGTTTGCCGACCAAATAGGCCGGACAATAGAGGTCTATGTGGACGATATGTTAACAAAGAGCCTGATAGTTGATGAACATATCAATGCACTTCGAAAAACGTTCACCACTATTAGAAGATTTGGGATGAAGTTAAACCTAGCAAAGTGTGTTTTCGACGTCCGAGCAGGAAAATTCCTCGGTTTTGTTGTACATCAGCGAGGTATTGAAGCAAACCTCAACCAAATAGATGCTCTAGTAAAAATGAAGTCCCCTTGGACCTTGAAGGAGTTCCAATGGTTAACTAGGTGCCTCGCCACGCTCAGCAAGAGACCTCCCTTGAAAGCGCTCTCCTGGAATCCTCTTTTATTAGTTAACTTCTTGCCCGCTCTACGACTAAAAATGCCTCCCTTTTTTTAAAGCTTTAAAGAAAAGAAAGTCATTGGAATGGACTTAGGAATGCGAAATAGCCTTCCAACAATTGAAAACATACCTCGGCACCACCCCGCTATTGTCAAAGCCTATTGCAAGGGAAGCTCACTTTTTATATCTATCAGTTTCTTTAGCCGCCACTAGTTTAGTTCTCGTCCGAGTGGAAGTTGAAACTTAGAGGCCAGTATATTATACAAGCCAAGCACTTGCCGACCCCCAAACAAGATATTCTGAGGTAGAAAAAATGGCACTAGCATTGATCATGTCCATTAGAAAGCTTAGGCTGTACTTTTAGGCTCATCCTACTACAATCCTAACCAATTGCCCACTGCGACAGATCTTACAGAAACCGAAAGTCTTAGGTCGGCTGATAAAATGGGCCATAGAACTGAGAGAATTCGATATTGAGTATAAGCCTAGATCATCCATCATAGGACAGGCTATGTTTGACTTCATTGTAGAGTTGTCAGAGCCCACGGTTGAAATGAGATTGGTCAAGTCTGAACCTTTAGAAAATAATTTTCAATGGAAACTCCATGTGGACTGTTCGTCAAATACGCACGAAAGTGGGGTAGGAATAGTGGTAACTACCCTTGAAAATGATCAGATAGAATGCGCCCTCGGGTTCGACTTTAAAAAAACAAACAATCAAGCCAAGTACGAAGCATTCTTAGCAGGAATGAGAGTCACCACACCATTAGAGGCTGATCGAACCAAAATTGGTATGATTTTGGCCCCCACCTCCTTCTCTTTTTGCTTGATTCTTGGGCCATATCTCATGATTTAATGGTGTGAATTAAGTGTTTTCAGGTATTTATAAAGTTCAGAGGCATTGGAGTAATATTGGTGGCAAAAGGGGCTAAAATTGTAAAAAGTGTGTGCAGATCATTCATCTTCAAATAGGCATATCTCTCTCTTCCGAATGAACCAAATTTCAAATTATATATATTCGGAAATCCCCGAAAGTCTACTTTCTAGCAGTTTTTACAGATTGCAATTCTGAGTTTTCTACTGAAAGTTATGCACGTTTTCGTAGCTGCTGCACACTCCCTATCGCCATGGCGACCCTATGGCGCGCCATGGCGACCTCCACTTTCTAGAAGCAACAAAATGGGCATTTTTCAAGCCATTTTTGAGGGGTATTCTTGTCCTTTCATGCCCATTTCATACCCTAGCTTTTCTAACATATAAATACACCATTTTATGCTAACTCTTGACATCTCTTGACCACCAAGAAACCTCTTTTCTCCACCATTCCTTATCTCTCCATTTTCTCTTCTACCTAAAACTCAACATCTATATTACTCCAGTCATTCCTCTCCTTCCATCTTCTCCACCCATTTCCTTTGTCACTTTCCATATGACTCCACCTATCTAGAGAAATCCTCAACACCCACTCTTTGCACAAGATTCAAGCAAGGGAGCTCAAGGAAAGATCAAGCTTACAAGAGAGACCCAAGGGTGATTTTTCTCCATTTTACTTCCTTTTCTTGTTTGTATTTATGTGTGATTAAAACCCCCATTTTAGGTGATGATTTGAGAGACTTTTTTGACATGAGTATTTATAAAAGCTTTGAATATTATGTTTGCATGATTTAAGTTTTATTTACTTTTTAATTAGATCTTGCACTTATGTGATTAAATGAGTATTGACACAGTTATTGATTACAATGTGTTGTAGGATTTATTTGTGATAAAATTGATTGAGTTATTGACACACTTAATCAATTAAAGCACATAGTGAATAGGATAGGCTTTTGGAGGGGTGATCAACCTCGATTGCCTAGATCATTTGATTGTCACTAACCGATCCCGCCGTGACCCCCTTTCCTTAATCGGTTAGGCATTGCAGTGGGAAGTTGTTTAGGGTTCGTAGTGACGGTCTAAACAAAACATTCGAATGAGATCGGTCCTTGATTATGTAGATTGTGCATTAAAGAAGCCATGTATGAATTGCTCATTGTCCATTAGCTACTCTATCATTTCCCTAGAATTCCTATTAATTGTTTATTCCATATATCTTATCTAGATTTGTTGAGCATTTCATTTTATTAGTTTTATTAGGTTTATTTTACATGTATGTTTGATGGCTTGACAACCTATTCACTCATCCATTTATCTATGATTTATTTTATAACATCTAGATTAGCTAATTAATTCAACTAATTACTCTAATTCCCTGTGGAACGAATCCTACTTACCACTTTACTAATTTTCTATCTAAGTGGTGAAAATCGGTTTTCAAAACGAACACATTTAAAATATCACTTTGTTGAGCACACAACAACGGCTCATCAGAGGCCAAAAAAATTAATGTATAATACATGATGAATACAAGGCCAAGGAATAAGGACTGGCAGCTTACCTGGTCATAGCAAGACAGGCCATCAGATGTTTCAAAGCTTTCTGGATCACCCAGATTCATAGAGCAGAGAATAACCACGCGGATGCACTCTCCTAACTAGCCTTGGCTACCAAAGCAATCATCACAAAAATGATCTCAGTAACACACTTGTAATTGCCAAGTATGCATCCCGACAATCAACAAATAGTCTCCAAAATCAGCCCAGCAGAAACAAATTGGATTACACCGATTAGGTCTTTTCTACTAAACGGCCCGGTCCCAGAGGACAAAACGGAGGCCAGAAGGCTCAGATATCGCTCAACCAGATACACAATAATATCTGATGAGTTATATAGGAGAGGGTTTCAAGAGCTTTACAATGCTGTGTGGGGCCAATAGAGGTAGAAAAAATCCTCGGCAAAGTCCATGCGGGGATATGTGGTAACCACACGGGCCAACTCAGCCTAGCCCATAAAGTTATGAGACAAGGGTTCAACTGGACAATGCTGTTTGATGACTCAAAAAGGGTAGCAACAAGTTGCGACAAGTGCCAAACAATAAGCGATAATATCAAACAACCACCTGAATGGTTCCAAATGATGGTATCAACGCATCCGTTCGATCGATAGGGGGTCGACCTAATAGGCCCAATGCCGACCACTAAAGGTCAGGCAAAATACGCCATCGTAACAGTAGATTATTTCACAAAATGGGTCAAAGCAAAAGCTCTGGTCTAGATAACCAAAATCAAAACCACAGACTTCATCAAAAAATCAATCATCTACCGGTTCGATATCCCAAATGTCATAGTCAAAGATAATGGAACATAATTTGATAACGCTAGTTTTCGAAAGTTCTGTGATGATTGGAGCATCAATTGCTTGTTCGCCACCCCGACACACCCACAGACAAACAGACAAGTTGAAGCAATAAATAAGATAATCAAGCACAACATCAAAGCAAAGCTAAATGTCAAGAAAGGGTGTTAGGTAGATTTATTGCCCGAGGTCTTACGGGCATACAAAATGACATCAAAGATGTCGATCAGGGAAACCCCTTTTGCAATGGCATTCAGATCTGAGGTAGTCATCCCAATTGAAACCGAAGTGGCTTCTCCTCGGGTCAAATTTTACAATCAAAACAACAACATTGCCTTGTTAAACTCCGAAATTGATGATTTAGAAGCAAGTAGAGATAGGGCTTGAATCTGAATGGCCACCAATCAACAATGGACCGCCCGACACTACAATAACAAGGTCAGGCCAAGGCATTTCCAAGTAAATGATTTAATTCTACTAAGGGTATATAATGCCTAACACTAGAGATAAAGCCACTTGGACATTGGGCGATAAATGGGAAGGGCCCTACCAAGTGATCAGTATAGTCAGGCACGGGGCTTACGAACTGGCAAGATCGGGTGGTGGAATCATACCTCACCCATGGAATGCCTAGTACCTAAAAATTTACTACCAGTAGAGGTACAGACACTCTGGAAAAGTGGCCAGATAGCATCTTTTGATTTGACAACCTTTGCATGTCAAACTTTCATGTAGCCCATAGGCATGAACTTTCAAAAAAAAAAAAAAGGGCCTTTAGGCCATTAAATAAAATAGCTATCTGAAAAGCATTATTATAAGTACTTTATTTCAGTCAGCTCAAAAACTAAAGCACAATGATCGAAAGTACGAACTTGGCTTCACGGGCTATTTGTTGATTGATCGAACCAAAATTGGTATGATTTTGACCCTCACTTCCTTCTCCTTTTGCTTGATTCTTGGGCATTATCCAGTGATTTAATGGTGTAAATTAAGTGTTTTCAGGAATTTATAGAATTCAGGGGCATTGGAGTAATTTTGGTCATTTGGGGGCAAAAGTGTAAAATATGAGGGAAGTTTGGAGTTTATCGTGATTATAGAAGAATGCAGGGGCTGAATTATAATTTTCCGAGCAAACCACAAGCTGCCACGTGACCTCAAGTGAAATGGTGCGTTTCACATGTGAGAAGGCCCAGCAGGCATGGCCCAAAACGCGCATCCATCAGCCCAACTCAAAATGCTGCCGTTTTGATTAGTGAGGCAGATCTGATTTTGTGGGCCTGATGTATGGCCCAAACGCAGCCCAAAGATGCACGCCAAGTCTGATCACCCAAGCCCAAAGTGCACCCCATTTAAGTTCTAAATGCACCCTTTTTATTGCAAAGTGACAGCAGCCCATTTACACCCCTGCCCCTTGCTGTTTGCACCCCATTCCTATTCATCTTCTTCTTCAAGCACACGTGACAGCCATGGCCACTCCTCCCCAAACCCTTGACCGACCGGAAAGGGGCCTTCTCGGACCTACCACCAGCCTGAAAGTGGTCCAATTTTGGACCTTCATTTGGTCGAAATCCGGCCATCCATTTCTTACCCATTTCTCCCCATTTTACCCCTCTTGTCATGCCCACGTCACCCTTTTGGTCGCCATTTGTCGTTCGAGGTCGCCATGGCGACAGGGGATGATTTCCCACACTTGATTGCGTCGCCATTTAGTCGCCCTAGGGTCGCCATTTGTGACAAACCGCGACTCCCACTGTGTTCACCTCTGATTGGCCAATTTTGGCTAGCAAATTACACAATGACCCCCTCTATTGGACTAAATGGTAATTTGCCATGGTCAGGGGGTGTTTTGGTAATTTGCCACCCGAGACCTAATTTGAAAATCCTATAAATTCATCACATTTTTCCTCTTTTAGACAACTCTTGATCACCAAGAAACCTCCTTTCTCCACCATTCCTTTTCTCTCTATTTTCTCTTCTACCTAAACTAAACTTAATATCTAGATTACTTCCCATAATCATTCCTTTTCTTCCCATCTTCTCCACAAATCTTCTTAGTCACTTCCCATTTGACTCCACCTATCTAGACACATCCTCATCATCCACTCTTCACACAATGAGCAATCAAAGGCAAGGAAAGGATCAAGCTTACAAAAGGAGACCCATGGGTGATTTCCTAATCTTTTACTTGCCTTCCCTTTGTTTGTAATATGTGTAATTAAATCCCCTTTCTAGGGTTTTGATGTGAGAATATTTGGATTGGGATTTGCTTAAGCTTTAATATATTTTTAATCTCTATTTGTGTTCTATTCATTTTATAATTAGATTCTATGCATTATATAATTGACATGTATACCCACTAGTTGATTATAATCTTGCTTAGGATAATTTATTATATAATATTGATTGGATTGACAACCTTGATGGATTGAGAACATAGTGACTAGGATAGATTGTCGGAGGGTATATCAACCGCGATAATCTAAACCGTTAATTGTAACAAATCGATCCCGCCGTGACCCTCTCTCCTTAATCGGTTAGGCATTGCGGTGGGAAGTTGTTTAAGGTTCATAATAGTGGCCTAAACACATTTTAGAAATCAATTGGTTAACATTTACGAGATTCATTCATTAAGGTAGCTTGATAAGCATTTCCCGTAATTCATTTGTGATCTCATTAATTCTCTAGCTATTCTCTTAATTTTTAATTCCATTTATCTTATCTAGATTTGTTAAGTATTCTTTTATTAGTTATTAGGTTTATTTTTCATGTATGTTTGATGGCTTGACAACCCATTCACTCATCCATATTTTATGATTTATTTTATTGCATATAGATTAGTTAATTTATTCAACTAATCACTCTAATTCCCTGTGGAACGAATCCCACTTGCCACTTTACTAATTTTCTATCTAAGTGGTGAAAAATCAGTTTTCTAAAAGATCACATTTAAATATCATTTTGTTGAGTACATAAACAACGCTCATCATTGATTGGATCATTACCGAGTACTATAAAGCATTCAGAAACGACCTAGTCAAAATCGATTTACGAAGGTTACGACAATACTAGATCGTAACTAGAAGCTAAAAACCGTTAGAGTATTCAAACAAATATCCAAAAAGAAGATCAAAGCAAAGTCAAAAGGATAATTTCTTATATATATGAAATATACATCATACGTTCTGAAGATCCAACTTCAACTACGGATGACCAAAAACAAAAAGACCTGGATACATACATCTCGGCCAAATATTCACATGGTCAAGTGAAAACAAAAAACTTGATTTAGCCAAACATGAGTTGGATTTCCAATCGGAAAAAAAACAAAAACAAAAAACAAAAAACAAAAACAGAAGGGGCCCAAGACAAATAAGCTTAAAAAGCACACTCGACATTCAGTTATCATCTCCATCTTTCCCATCTCTCACCGATCCACCTATGTCACCACTTGTATCTCCCTGAAAGTCTTCAGCGGGAATCTCTTCTTCCTCTCCTTAATCATCCTCCTCATAATCTCCTTCTTCTTGAACCTCTTCTTCATAAAACTCTCCATCCTCAGACTCAGAATCAGGATCATAGTTGATGAGAGGATCGAACCACAAGTTGCCCGGACAAGAGCTCCTAAATCACTGGTTGATCCGAGCCTCCATATCAGTATGCACTTTCAACAAAGGCATTTTCTTCTTTTTTCTATCCAACTCCCACCTAATAACTTGTTTCTTTAGATTTTGCTCGGCCTCTTGCAAATTGAGCCGCAAGGATTCATCGATTTGATCAGCTACAACGAGATAATTCAAGGTTTGAACGAGATTCTTACAAGTGTTAACTCCCCTCATAAACTCTATATGGGTAAACCCCTCAAAAGCGGGAGAATGTTTGAAGAGGTCAATAACATGAACACTAACTTCAGTTTTTGCCATCTCAAAATCTGACTTATAGTTTTAAGACGAAATTCGAAAGAGTCCATTTGCTTCTTAAGAGCGGCCACTCAACAGGCAATCTCTTCATTTTTCCTCTTCTCAGCAGCCAAGGCACTCCCATGGCTAGCCAGGAGCTTGGCATTATCAAAGCTTATTTTTCTCTTCAACCAGCTTATTTACTTACTCGATAAGTCTTTCCCTATCTTTCACAACCAAATCACATTTCTTTAAAAGCTGATAAAATAGCAAAGAAAAAGAGAAGGAAAGAAAGTTAGTCAATCCAAAGAAATGGGAAGAAACAAAGTACATATATATATATATAAAGAGTTTATCATAGTCAAAAAATGAAGACTTCTTTGGCCCTAATCGGCCACATTATTAGTAGTAAAGGCTTCAAAATCACCAATTGGTCCAAATATGAGCTCACCCATCATAGCCTAACGCAGTGCAACCAAAGGATCAAGGTGATTCGGATCCGAAAGCAAGAACCCAGTTGCTTCAACTGAAACAGGACAAGCTGATCCTTCACCACTAAAAAAAACCTGATAGGGTAGCTGAAGAACGTGTTACATTATGAGCCAAAACATGTTCGGGCAAACCAGAAAAAATATTTTCTTGAATTTTGGCGGGGAACCAGTTGTAATAGCCTTCAAAGTCTCCCACTTAGGAATAGCGTCGAGATCTTTGAAAATACTATCGATAAGCTCACTACCGGTTAGTTCGCTACTCCATTTTTGAGATTGCAAGGGAACACTGAGGATTCGTGAAGTCTTAGGACCTTTAGGACTCGAAGGAAGGTTCTTTTTTATCTTGCGAAGATTTCCAGTCGAACCTCTTGGTCCCCGCACAGGAGCATCGGTCTCAGTAGTAGAAATTATGGCCGTAATACCAGAGCCTGCCGTGGCAGCGTTCGGATTCAATGCAGAATAATTCAAACCCTCGACATCATAATCCTCGACCAAATTGGGATCATCATGTGGAGCAATCCCTTGTTTTTTGGCCCTTTTTGCGTCTTCTTTACTAACAACCTTCATACTTTTCAATGCCCATATTGCCTTGCCAACGATCAGATCCAAATCCAAAAATGTCAAAACAAAATGTTAGAGTCCTCAAAAAAGGGGGAGATGCAAATAAATGATCACACATACTTACTATGGTTACGGTCATTTATGAGCTCTGGAATCAGGTCAAAGGCTTTAGTTTTTCCGCAATAAAAAAAGTTTTTAAATTCTGGCTATCCATCGTAGTTTGAACCGTCTGCTCAACTCGACCTGCCTCATCTTTATTTAGCTTCAACTTGTCATTATAGGTACCTGGAATTGAAAAGGGAAAGAGGGCAAATCATTTAAGCCAAACTCGACAGTTTCTAGAAGGAATAGAAAAATACTTACGAAATTTGCAAAATTGACAAGGAATGTTTAACTCCTCTCCTTTCGGATTAGCAAGGATTTCTTCCCCCATTCTCCTTCGATAAAAAATTAGCTACCTTTCTAATACTTGTTGGAACTCGGCATCCCATAGATAAGTCCATTCTTTTTCTGAGCTTTCTCCTTACTCGGCAGATCAAGTTTTCCTTTCATCTGTTTCCCATCTTCTCTAATAGGTAACCACCTAGAAGAGTGATATGAAGCCAAGTAGTAGGAGCCCATGAAATTCCCATAAGCAATATAGTGTAAAATATACCTATATGGGGGTGAATAGGTATAGACCCAAATTCTTTCAATTATCTATTTTTCAGAATACAACAATGAAATGCACACTTGATGTGTTTTAACTTTTAACAAATGAATTATTTTAACAAACACATGCGGAAATCAATATATAAGTGATGCAATCGATACAAAAAATGGAAGATAAAGAAACATAAAGCGAAACTTGACACAATTGTTTTTACATGGTAAAACCTCAAAGAGGAAACGTCCACGGGTTGATACCACAACCACCAATAAGTAATCCACTATAATGAAAAGGACTTACACACTCAAGGCAATCAACACATAATATCCACCCTAAGCTATCAACTCCTAGTCTACCCTCAGGCCTAGTGAATCACCTATCCTACTTCCTATCCAAGATGTGTCCTACACCTCTAGGAAGCAACTTCCTATCCAAGACTCTCAAGTCTCTATGAAGATTTCATGCTTAGCTATCCGGATCACAAAGATCCTAGTCAAGCTCCCCTAGCTCAACCGTCCGGAGTACCACACTCCTAGCTAAGTCTTTTGCTTGACTATCCGGACCACATGTCCTAGTCAAGACTTCTTGCTTTACACAAAGCTTCACTCACTTTGCAAAAGACTTCCACCTATTACAAGGCTTTGATCTAGCTGATGCAAATGACATAAAACACAATCAAATAAAGCAAGATGATCAATCAAGCTCTATGAACATGCTTAGTGATAATCTAGAATATGCTTTCAACAAACAATCACAAATATATCTAGAAATCAAAGCATGTGAATCAATTAAAACAAGATTAGAATATTCAATATATGACTCAAAAATCCTAGTTCTTAGATCTTGAAATTAAATCTAGAAATCATCATGAAGCACATCATACAAGTCATTTCTAGAATCGATTTCAAGTTAATCAAGTTTAGCTAAAATATGTTCAAATGAAATCACAAAGCTAAAACTCAATAATCAATCGATCAAACAAACCTAGAGTATGAACTAACATCATTCTTAATGCATTTCATCTATCAAATAGGAAGATTAAATGAGATGATCAAAAGAGAAAGTAAGAAGAAGATGTTTCACCTACAAATGATGAACCACTGACTGAGATCTGCTCACTGTGAAAATGCACGACATCATTTGGTTTTGAAAATGTTTGGAATTTTTTCCTCTCTTCAAGACCAACGTTTTTGGCATTTGAATCACTTGATTCGGAGTTCAAATGAGAGAGTTATGATCAAAACAAGAAATAAAAAACTTGAAGAAATTTTCTGCTCTTTCTATTTTGAATTTTTTCTTCACACATGTTTGGAGGGAAGAAGGAGAATATTTAAAAAAGAGAAAGAGGGAGATTCGATGGCCAACCAAAGGAGGCCACATCACCCATCCCCGTGAGAGGTGCATGAGCCTTACAGGGTAGAGGGGTGTTGAGGCCGTGAGCTTGGTCATTGCTCACCTCTCTCGCGTTTTCAACCGTATTCGGGCATCCGAACTCCGTTCGAATCCATTTTTGGATTACAAACTATGACTCCCTCATGCACAAGGAAGACTATGAAACTTTGATAAAAGGTTGAGAATTCGACTCATTTTACAATGACAAAGACAACACAACGTTTGAGAACGTAAAGTAGTGTAGCTTCCTAGTTTGGACTCAAAACCTAATGAATGAGTAACCGAAATGACTAGAACTCAATAAGGAATCATATGAGATTATTTTTAAGTCCAAAACACAAGAAACATAAACAAATAAACACAAAGTTATACAAATATGCCATTTCCTAGAAATAATCCTAGAACATGCAATTCTACAATGTTTGTCAATATGAGATTAATGCATATGCATACTTCAATAAGTGTGTGAATGTGTTATACAAAATGTAGCACAACGATGCAGGGACACACATGAATGAATTGTGTGTGTGTGCGTTTACGCCTTGCAAGATGAAGAAGTATCTTGATACCTTAGCATCCAAGTACGTGTTTTTCCTCTTGAAGACGATATTTGCATGAAAAGTTGTTTTTCTCCTTTGAAGCTTTTTTTCACCAAGAACCACCTAAGCAACTAACCATTACAAATGAAGAGAGTTTTGCAATGGAATCAAGCTAACAAAAATCTAGGATTTTACAATCTCCCCATTTGGCTATTCTATGGCAAAACCTCATCCTAACCATACATTGTTCACTCCAATAAACTCATAGTTGATTGCATTATCTCATCCTCACATTACAAAGAGATCTCCAGACTAAAATATCTTTAAGTCTTCATGAATCTTCAAGAATCCCTCTTTGATCATCAAGGTACCTATGAGAAAAATAGCAAACAAAACAAGAGGTCTTCTCCAAAGAAGAATGGTGAGATATTTTAACAATAACAAATATACCAAAAATAAACAAGAACTTCCCTTCTGTCAAACAAATGCCTTATCTCAAATAAATGTTCTCTTTAAAACTCTCTCTAAGCTCCTTAACCTTACAAAGCAAGAATTCTTTTCTCCTCCTTAAGACAAGAATTCTCCCCCTTAAGACAAAGTCTTAATCAAGCACAAAGAGGTACAAAAACTCACACATTTGGAACATTTCTCCACACATGGTGAGGTATTCATTTTTCTCCCTCATTTTATCAAACATGGTGAGGTAGACATTTTCTCCCCTTTTTTGTCAAGGAATAGATAAAAGACACAAGAGATAAAGAATGAGATATTAAGCAAACAAGTAGTATAGAAAGCGAAGTTGAATAAACTAAGCTCCCCCTTAACATATGCTCCACTTAATGATCGATAAGTAGATTTGTTCACAAGGGACTCCATACATTCACACATTCAAGCAATAAGAGAAAATATTTCATCACTTTTCAAAGTCCAAGAGAGAATCATATATTTTCATTAATCTCTCAAAAATATTCTAACATTGCTAATGAATCAAGCACATAAGCAAAAAAGATGTGTGTGTGTGTGTGAATGCTTCTAACATATATACAAGGAGTAATTGTGATTTCAACATGCAAGCTATTTCAACACCTATCCATCTAAAGCATTTCCAATCTAGGTCAAACCGATATTCATCTAGGTTTTTTTGCTCTTAAAGAAAATAGATTTTAACATGTGAGCGTGTGTATGCATGTGGCTCATTTACTCATTTCTATTTGAAAATCCGAGCATTTCACAATTCTCAACTATACTCCATTAAGCCTTGTATTTTTTATTTTTCTTATAGGCTTTGAATCAAAGATTATTATTTATTTTTTTTAATGATTCTTTTCAACACTTATTTGATTTTTTTTTTAACATAAACATATACACCTATTGGCGGCTTTCACTCATCACAATGGCATAACTCTTTCCTACATTGGGCGGCTGTACAACCAAGGTGTGTAGCCATTTCCATGAGGGTGCTCGTTGAATTCAATGTAGTGCAGAAGCAAAATGGATACATACCATAAGTCATCTATCATGTACTAAGCAATAGGCTTCTAGATGCATCTATAATCTACACATTTTCAACCACAAATACTCAAAACTAAAACATATAAGAGAAGCATTAGTGCACTTTTCAAAAAAAAAAAAAAAGATTTTCAAGCTCAAGTGCATGATCTAGAAACAATAAGAGTTATTTGTTTAAGATCACTACTTCTCAAGTGAGAGGCTCTCAAAGATATTGATTTTCAATTTAAGTTTTGCTCATCAAGCCACTCACAATCACACAAAGACATCAATCAACACAAATCATATTAATGGACATTCTAAGAGTTTTAAATCTCTCTTTGTCCAAGGACTTTGTGAACAAGTCCGCAAGTTGATTTTTTATAGGCATATGCTCTAGATTAATAATAAAATTTTCGACTAGATCTCTAATGAAATGATGCCTAATGTCTATGTGCTTTGTGCATGAGTGTTGAACCGGATTTTTAGAGATGTTAATGGCACTCAAGTTGTCACAATAAAGTGTTATTTTTCCTTGTTTTATCTCATAATCCTTAAGGATTTGTTTCATTCAAAGTAATTGTGTGCAATCACTTTCGGGCGCAATGTACTCAGCTTCGGAAGAAGAAAGGGAAACAAAATTTTATTTTTTATTTGACCAAGAAACTAAGTTATTCCTAACATAAAAACAACCGCCTGATGTGCTTTTACGATCATCTATGTTTCCCGCCCAATCGGCATCACAACAGCATACAAGGATATCATTGGTGTCAAATGAATAAAATAGACCAGGACTATAAGTTCCTTTGATGTACCTAATGATCCTCTTGACAACTTTCAATTGTGATTCCTTGGGATTTGCTTGAAATCTAGCACACAAGCCTACATTAAAGCAAATGCCTAGTCTACTAGCTATTAAGTAAAGTATACTACCTATCATGCTTCTATAAAGGTTTAGGTCAACACTTTTCCCTTTTTCATCTTTGTCAAGTTTAAGAGTATTACTCATGAGAGTTTCAAATTCTTTTCCACTTTCTAGGACAAACCTCTTAACTAGGTTTTAGCATATTTAGATTGATTCAACATTATGCCCATGCTAGTTTGCTTCACTTGCATTCCTAGAAAATAGTTTAACTCACCCACCATACTCATTTCAAATTCACTTGACATCACACTTACAAATTCTTCAACCTTGATTTTATTAGTAGACCCAAAAACAATGTTCTATCAATGCCACCGCTTCTATAATAGTTGTCAATAAGGTATTGAGTCAACCTATCATACCAAACTCTTGGAGCTTGCTTAAGACCATAGAAGGCCTTTTTCAATTTAAACACATGATTAAGAGATTGTAGGTCTATAAAACCCTTAGGTTGTTCAACATACACTTCTTCTTAAAGGTATCCATTGAGGAAAGCACTTTTGACATCCATTTGAAATAATTTGAATTTTTTAATGTATGCAATGGACAACAAAAGTCTAATGGACTCGAGACGAGCAACTGATTCAAATGTCTTATCAAAGTCTATACCCTCAACTTGAGTGTAACTTTGAGCCACTAGTCTAGCTTTATTCCTCACAATCTTGCCACTTTCATCGGTCTTATTCCTTAAAACTCATTTATTGTCAATTACATTTATGTCTTTAGGCCTAGGAACTAAGGACCATACTTCTTTCCTCTTAAATTGATTAAATTCATCTTGCATAGCCCCAACCAAATATTCATCAATAATTGCCTCATTAAAATTTTTGGGTTCAATTTGAGAAGTGTAGCAAGTAAAAGAAATTTGGTTAGCTAGTTGATTCCTAGTTCTAACCCCTTCATTTAAATCACCTATGATGTCTTCTTGATAGTGTAATTTCCTAAGTCTAGGGTGTGAATGTTCAACAACTTGGTTATTTAGTTGATTATCATTTAAAGCATTTTCTAACCCTTGACTTTCTACTTCAACACAACTATCATTTTCATCACTTTGACTAGACTCACAACTAGCCACATCAATAGGTGTTTTAGTGTCATTCAAAATGTTTTCTTTAGGTTCATTGACACTATTATCATCACACAAATTAAGCATGCTAAGGTTATCTATCTTCACATTGATAGATTCCATAATAGTCTTTGTGGTCAAGTTAAAAACTCTATAAGCACGACTATTAATAGCATACCCAAGAAAGAGACCAACATCACTTTTAACACAAACTTGTAAAAGCCTCACTTTCTGATTGGCTTATTTCATTGACAAAACCACAATAGGGTTCAAATATGTAAGGGTAGATTAGGATTGAAGAAATCCTCATCAAATGTCAAAGGACCTCATTATAGACATCAAGAGCTTCAAGGAAGGTAGTTTACTTGTCTTGACTCTTAATTGAAGAGATTTAGTTTCACACACACACATCTCATGATCTTACATGTCTTGTACCATGTTGAGTGTTTCTTGTTGGCGCACATTCTCTTTTCATGCATGATCTCTTGATCGAACCAAAATTGGTATGATTTTAGCCCCTCTTTCCTTCTCCTTTTGTTTGATTCTTGGGCATTATCCAGTGATTTAATGGTGTAAATCAAGTGTTTCAGGTTTTATTAGGTTTCAAGGGCATTTGGGATGAAGATGAGGACTTAGGTGCAAAAAGGCTCACAAATGGGAAGAAACAGGGCATTTTCGCCACTTAGACATAAGGAGGTCGCTACATGGGCGCCATGGCGACAGAGGATTCTTCAATTCATCAGAAGGTCGCCATTTGGTCGCCACTTGAGCGCCATGGCGACAGAAAGTCTCCAAAAGCATCAGGTGGGTCGCCACTTGGGGGTCGCCATGGCGACCTACCTCTACAAATGGCAACCTCTCACAAACAAGGCAAGGTCGCCACTTATGGTCGCCATGGCGACCTTGATGTTGCAAGTGGCGACCTCTTTACATTTTGAGGGTCGCCATTTGAGGTCGCCATGGCGACCTACACTTGCAAATGGCGACCACATAGGAATTCCAACGTAGGAATTCCAAAGTGGGAATGGTCGCCACTTGGTCGCCATTTGGTCGTCATGGCGATAGAAGAACCCATGAGAGGTCGCCATTTGAGGTCGCCATGGCGACCTAGAAGGACAAGTGGCGACCACGTTGGAATTCCAGCGTAGGAATTCCAGTGTTGGCATTCAGGAGGGGTATTCTTGTCATTTCATACCCATTTCATACCCTAGCTTTTCACACCTATAAATACATCACTATTTTTCTTCTTTTAAACAACTCTTGACCACCAAGAAACCTCTTTTCTCCACCATTCCTTTTCTCTCCATTTTCTCTCCTACCTAAACTTAACATCTAGATTACCTCCCCAAATCATTCCTTTTCTTCCCATCTTCTCCACAAATCTCCTTAGTCACTTCCCATTTGACTCCACCTATCTAGACATATCCTCATCATCCACTCTTCACACAAGGAGCAATCAAAGGCAAAGAAAGGATCAAGCTTACAAAAGGTGGCCCATGGGTGATTTCCTAATCTTTTACTTGCCTTCCCTTTGATTGTAATATGTGTAATTAAATCCCCTTTCTAGGGTTTTGATGTGAGAACATTTGGATTGGGATTTGCTTAAGCTTTAATATATTTTTAATTTCTATTTGTGTTCTATTCATTTTATAATTAGATTCTTTGCATTATGTAATTGACATTTATACCCACTAGTTGATTATAATCTTGCTTAGGATAATTTGTTATATAATCTTGATTGGATTGACAACCTTGATGGATTGAGAACATAGTGAATAGGATAGATTGTCGGAGGGTATATCAACCACGATAATCTAAGCCGTTAATTGTAACAAACCGATCCCGCCGTGACCCCCTTTCCTTAATCGGTTAGGCATTGCGGTGGGAAGTTGTTTAAGGTTCATAATAATGGCCTAAAAACATTTTATAAATCAATTGGTTAACATTTATGAGATCCATTCACTAAAGTAGCTTGATAAGCATTTCCCGTAATTCATTTGTGATCCCATTAATTCCCTAGCTATTCTCTTAATTGTTTATTCCATTATCTTATCTAGATTTGTTAAGTATTCTTTTATTAGTTTATTAGGTTTATTTTTCATGTATGTTTTATGGCTTGACAACCCATTCACTCATCCATATTTTTATGATTTATTTTATCGCATTTAGATTAGCTAATTAATTCAACTAATCACTCTAATTCCCTGTGGAACGAATCCTACTTGCCACTTTACTAATTTTCTATTTAAGTGGTGAAAAAATCGGTTTTCTAAAAGATCACATTTAAATATCATTTTGTTGAGTACACAAACGACGCTCATCATCTCTCTTGTGTATTCTATTTGATCAAGCCTATGACCATTGGCCTTGAAAAATGCATGAATCTTTTCAAGAAGTAGTTTTTCAACTATAAATCGTTGCCATTACCACTGTGCATTTTTGCAGCGGTAGGGACAGCGGTCATATGAACAGTGGGAACCGCTCTCGGAACCGATCCCATGACCACTGCTATTTTTCGTAACGGTTGTCTTAATAGCGCAAACCGATACAGTGACCGCTGCGGCTTTTATAGCTGTCAATGGCTGATGAGCTTTTAAAAAAGTGACCTTTCACATTCTCACTCTCTCCCCTATAAATACATCCTATTCTCTAGTTCTTTTTTAGGTTTTGAGCTTCAAATCATCTAGAGAGAGTTTTAGAGTGACTTCAAAGAAAAGCAACCAAGATTTGGTCTTTCTAAATCAAAACCCCAAAACCCATCATCCTTCATGATTCATTCATCATCTAGCATGCTCTAGGTATGATTTCTCTTTGGTTTTCTTTTTTACTCACATGACTTGTAGTTAGAACGTTTTTGCATCTCATCACAAGTTCTTGCTTTACAAGATAGCATTTTTATTACTTGACTAGTCTCAAGATTGCATCTTTCTTACTTTACTAGTTTCAAGATTGCATCTTTATTACTTGACTAGTTTCAAGATTGCATTTTTATTTTTGCTTTGTGAGTTGTTTGTGATAGCTATTGCATATAGGTCTTTGTTTGCACATATAGCTATGTTGTATGCATGTCATATAGTAAAATGATATCTAGGAGTGTTTAACATCTTCATCCATGTCTAGATAAGCTTAAATGCTTGACCTTGCATTTATGCACTTTGAATATTGCATATATTCACTTTAGGTTGTTAATCTCTTCTCTTAGAGAGTCAAGTCTTGTATTTACCATTTAGTAGTTTGCAAGCAAAGGACTAGGTTCACTTTTGAAAGCTTGTGGGTAGTAATGGTGGATTAGTAACCATGTAGGGTTTACATGGTCAACCTACGTTGTAATCATCATTATAATTAGTGGATTGAGGTTCGTGTATGGTGCATATAACAACCCATGGTTTTTCCTTGTTGAAGGTTTCCACGTAAATATCAAGTGTTATTTATTTTCCATATTCTACACTTGATTGATGGTTTGACAAGATAGGGGTTGTTTATTGAATATTAACTAATCAAGAAAAATCGGTAATTAACTTGATTAAAATCTAGTCACCCCCCCCCCCCCCCCCCCCCCCCCCAAAAAAAAAAAAAAAAATTAATTAGACTCATTTTATATATTTTTTCAATTGGTATCAGAGCGGGTTCCTTAACATAATTATGAGATCTCTTGCTCTTGATAGTGTCTCTTGCATTTGTTTGCATTTTATTTTATTTTTTGTGTGTCTTGAGTGTTTAGCTTGTTTGTTTTCATTCATATCATTCTCACCAAAACACAATGAGTGGAAATGGAATTGGAGGCGAGGGTGCTTCTAGCACAAACCTCCCTTACTCACCGGGGTCAATTACTCAACATGGAAGGGCAAAATGGAAGCATATATGTGCCAAATTCATGACCATGCGTGGATGGCGATTGAAGATGGGTACACACCACTTACGGGAGGTGGAGAGGGAGTCCTCAAGCCAAACAAAGGCACAATGGACTCCCCAAGAGTTCGAGGCATCCAAGTGGAATAACAAAGCCATGCATGCAATCTTATATGACATGGATGACAACCAATACAAACTCATTCAAATCACAAGGATAGCAAAGGAAGCATGGGATATCCAAGAGATGGCTCATGAAAGAACCAAGGTGGTCAAGGACTCCAAGCTCCAAGTCCTCCAAACGCAATTTGAGACCATTAGGATAGAGGAGGATGAGTGCTTCAATGACTTTCAAGTGAAGCTTATGGATATAGTGAATCAAAGTCACCAACTTGGTGACCCTTACTCGAATAGGAGGATCAAGCAAAAGATCATGAGGTCGATTCTCGAGAGATTCAAATCCAAAGCGATGGCCTTAGAAGAAAATAGTGACTACACTAAGATGAAGCCAAGTGAAGTGATTGGAAGACTCTTGGCCTATGAATCTAGGAAGGCTCCTACAACTACACCTCCAAAGAAGCAAAAGAGCTTGACTTTGAAGACCATCAAGGTGGAAAAGGAGGAAGAAGACTCGGATGAAGAAATTGCCTTGATGGCTAAGATGACTTCCGGAACCAAGAAGCTTGACAAGATGCTATCTTATAGAAAGAGTCCTAGTGACAAAAAAGGATTAGGATATATGGAAGAAATGGAGACCACATCCTTGAAGAAGACAACATTTGTCAAGAGCAAAAAGATTGAAAATGTTCAAACCCCTCAATAATCAACCAAATGGGTAGAGGTTAGTGAATCCTCAAAGCAAGCCTAAGCAAGGATTCCAACAAGAGCTCCACCACCATAAGGTAGAGCTCCACAACCAAGACCTCCAAGCTCAACATGGGGTTTTTCATGCTCAACCAAGAAGACATGCCAACTTGGCTCAACCATAAAGGGGAGAGTTGCCTCAACATCCAAGATCAACTCAAAATAGAAGAATGCCACAGATGCTTGCACAAGGCTATGGTATAAACTCTTATTTTACTCCTACTTGTCTTTATTGTGGAATTGAAGGCCACATTAGGCCTAATTGCTTTAAGTATATTAAATTGTGTAGAAGAGAAAGCATGACTAAGAAAAATATACTTAGAAGAGTCACAATGCATGCACCTAGGAAATTTAGAGCTAATAGACCAATGGCTCCTAGGATGAATAAAATGATGAATATTATTGCTATGTGGCTCAAGTGGCCTTAAAAGCTAATGCCTCCAATACTTGATACCTTGATAGTGGGTGTTTTAGGCACATGACTGAAAACAAGAGTTTCTAATGGAGGATGGTGGATTTGTTACCTTTGGTGATAGATCTAAGAAAAAGGTCATTGGGAAAGGTAATATATCTATTCCCGGTTTACCCTTCTTGCCCAATGCTCTTTATGTAGATGGTTTGCAAGCCAATCTTATTAGCATATCACATTTGAGTGATGAAGAGCTTTCGGTTATGTTCGGCAAGATTGATTGCTCTATACTTAAGGAAAATGAGATTGCTCTATACTTAAGGAAAATGATCAAGTTTTGTTGAAAGGCAAGAGATCAAGTGACAATTGCTATTGTCTTGAGTCTAATCTCATCTCTTGTAACTTTTCTACTAGTGAGCAAATTGAGGTGTGTCACCAAAGATTTGGCCACATAAACTATAGGGACTTGAAAGTCCTTGATAGGTTGAATGTTGTTAGATGCTTTCCTAAGCTTAGGAAAAAGGTTTAGGGTATTTGTGGACCTTGTCAACAAAGGAAGCAAACCAAGAGTGTGCATAAGAAAGGTAAATATCTTTCCACCAAAGAGCCATTGGAGCTTCTTCATATAAACCTTATGGGTCCTATACAAACCAAAATCTTAGGTGGTAGAAGATGCATTTTTATGGTAGTTGATGACTTCTCTAGGTTCACATGGACTTACTTCCTTAGAGAGAAGTCTGAAGCCTTTGATAAATTCAAAATGCTTTGTGTCAAAATTCAAAATGAGAAAAATTCTCACATTAAAAGCATTAAGAAAATTAGAAGTTATCATGGGAAAGAATTTGAAAATGGTAGCTTTGAAAACTTTTGCAATAGCTTAGGCATTTCCTATGAGTTTTTGATCTCGAGGACTCCTCAACAAAATGGTGTTGTTGAGAGGAAGAATAGAGTCCTCTAAGATATGACCCAGGTGATATTGCTAAGCAACAAAGTCCCTATGAACCTTTGGGCCGAAGCCATCAACACGGCTTGTTACATAGGGAATAGAGTGTTCCTTAGGCCTGAGACTAAACAAACATCCTATGAGTTATTGAAGGGTAGAAAACCTAATGTTAGCTATTTCCACATCTTTGGAAGCAGGTGTTATATACTTAATGACCGTGATCAACTTGGCAAGTTTGATGCCAAGAGTGATGAAGGTATTTTTATTGGATATACACTTAATAGCAAGGCCTATAGAGTTTTTAACCTAAAGACTCAAAGTGTTATGAAATCATCAAATATTGTCTTTGATGATTGTAGGCCCAAACATGATAACCATGAGAAGGATGTTTGTGAGATAGATGACCTTCCTTTGAAGGGGAATGGTGAGACTTCAAGTGGTGTGAAGTCAAACCAAGATGAAGAGGATGATTTGCCTCTTAATAAAGTTCCTCCTTTGGACTCTAATGAACTTGCTCCTTAGGTTAGGAAACTCCATGATAAAGATGATATCTTTGGAGAGGTTAATAAGGGTGTTAGGACTAGATGTCAAATAGCTAATCAAATTAGCTATACTTGCTACAACTTTCAAATAGAACCCAAAAAGGTTGATGAGGCCTTAAATGATGAATTTTGGGTTCTTGCCATGCAAGAAGAGCTAAACCAATTGGAGAGAAATGCGATTTCAACTCTTGTTCTTAGACCTAGAAACACCAATGTCATATGCACTAAGTGGCCGTTTAGGAAAAAATCCGATAAGGATGGCAACATTGTGCGAAACAAGGCAAGGCTTGTTGCATAAGGGTACTCTCAAATTGAGGGTATCGACTTTGAGGGGACATTTGCTCCCGTTGCCTGTTTAGAATCCATTAGACTTCTCTTATCTATTTCTTATGTGTACAAGTTCAAATTACACCAAATGGATGTCAAGAGTGCCTTCCTCAATGGCTTCTTGCATGAGGAAGTGTTTGTTGAGCAACCCAATGGGTTTGTGGATCCACACCACCCCTATCATGTCTATCACCTCAAGAAGGCTTTATATGGGTTGAAACAAGCACCGACGGCTTGGTATGAGCACCTCACTCTCTATCTTGTTGGCAATGGCTACTCTAAAGGTAGTGTTGACAAAACATTATTCCTCAAGTGCACTAAATATGAGCTATTCATATCTCAAATTTATGTTGATGACATTATATTTGGTTCCACCAACCAATCCAAAGTTAGACAATTTGTTAATGTCATGTCTCATGAATTTGAAATGAGCATGGTTGGTGAACTAAATTACTTCATAGGCTTGCAAATCAAGCAAATGCATGATGAGATCTCCATATCCCAAACTAAGTATGCTAAGAGCCTAGTGAAAAACTTTTAACTTGAAAATGCCAAATATTGTGACACACCCATGAGTACCACCTTGAAACTTAGCAAAGAAGCTAGTGGAAAGGATGTTTGGTAAAGTTTATATCGTGGCATGATAGGTAGCTTGCTTTACTTGACCGCAAGTAGGCTCGATATATCATTTAGCGTGGGTGTTTGTGCTTGGTACCAAGCTAATCCCAAGGAATCTCACCTTGTTGCGGTAAAGAGGATCATTCGGTTTGTGAATGGTACCTCAAACCATGGGATTTGGTACTCCTTTGACACTAATCCAAGTCTTGTTGGATATAGTGATACAGATTGGATGGGAAATTGTGATGATAGGAAAAGCACATCAGGCGATTGCTTCTTCCTTGAGAACAATTAGTTTATTGGTTTTGCAAGAAGAAAAACTCAATTTCCCTATCCACAGCCGAAGGAATACATTGCCGCTGGTAGTGCTTGCACTCAATTAATGTGGATTAAACAAATGCTAGCTGATTATGTCTTGGAGCAAGGTACTCTTACTTTATTTTGTGATAACATAAGTGCCAGTAACATTTCTAAAAATCCCGTCCAACATTCTAGGACAAAGCACATTGATATTGGACACCATTTCATAAGAGAGCTAGTTGAGAGCAAAACCATTGCATTGGAACATGTGGGAACAAATGACCAACTAGCGGATTTGTTTACAAAACCCTTAGACACTCTTAGATTTGGGAACCTTAACAAGTCTATTGGGATTTGTCACTTTGGCTGAAATGGTATGTCTTGACATCACATGGGGAGCTCAAACAAATAGAGCAAAGTTGCATGATCATGCTTTGTGCTACATTAATATATTTTATGCCTCTTATTTAATTGCTTGAGATGATTTGTTGCACATGTTTATATGTATTTTTCTTAATAAGTGTGTTATATTATCTTGCTTGCAATCCATGTCATATTTATGTTTAAACATGTATTTTTGGAATATGAGATGTACTTTGGGAGTACTTGTTGAATGACTTATAATTGATCTCCATGGCATGATGATTCTTTCTAATAATATGCTTAAGATGAAAAGTATGAGTTGAAAAATGTGAAATGTTTGATTGTTAAATCTTGAATGCAAATATGTGTGTAAAAGCAATTTTAAGACTCAAATAAATAAGGATCTTAAAATCCAAAGTCTCTCTTTCTTTATTAGTAGGCTACTGTCATACGAGTATCGCACCCAGAACAATCAAATAGGGTGCAAAGTCGCTCATGTCTTGTTTTGCTTATAAAGTTGGATATAGTTGCTCTTTAAAATTGAAATGCTTAAACTCTATATCCTTGCTTTTCCATGAATAAGGGTGAAATTGGTTTGAATTCTATTGGAAACCTTTGTTGTTTGTTTTGCCAAATACCATTGCTTTTGAGCTTGAATGCAATATGTCTTGCATGCAAAGCAACTTTGTCACACATTTTGCTTAAAATAGAACTCCTTGAATCTCTCTTACTTATTTGAGTTGCATAAAGTTGCTTATATGACAATGCATATGTGTTTGTGCTACAAGCTCTCCTTGCTAATGCTTACCTATTAGGGGAGACTCTCTTTGCCTATCTCATGACAAAAAGGGGGAGTAAGGTTGGGGAGAATTTGTGACGTTCTTGGCATTGCATTTAGGGGGATTTGAGAGAGAGTAACCCATGTTAGGAGATGTTGCATTTGGGGGGGTTGCATTGCATTGCATGATTACATTTTTTTTATTATTATTATTGTATTGATTTACTTTGGCAATTGCAATTACTTTTGTTATAAGCACCTCTCACAAACTTGCTCTTGGAAGGTATCTTTCATGTTAATTGTGTGTAGGTTGGATTTTTTCTACAAGCTTTAGATTGACTTAAAGATGTTCAAGACTTAGACTAGGGCTTTATTGTAATGTAGAAAATCTTATTGACCAACCATTTTTTTTGTCTTTGAGAGGTTGCTATGTGAGTGTTAGTTTTGTCACGAAATATCCAAATGGGCAGATTGTAAATACCTCACTTTTTGATTGGGTTATTTCGTTAACAAAACCACAATGGGGTTCAAATATGTAAGGGTAGCTTAGGATTGAAGAAATCCTTATCAAATGTCAAAGGACCTCATTGTGGACATTAAGAGCTTCAAAGAAGGTAGTTTACTTGTTTTGACTCTTAATTGAAGAGATTTAGTTGCACACACACACATCTCATGATCTTACATGTCTTATACCATATTGTGTGTTTCTTGTTGGTGCACATTCTCTTTTCATGCATGATCTCTCTTGTGTATTCTATTTGATCATGGCCATGACCATTGGCCTTGAAAAATGCATGAGTCTTTTTAAGAGGTTGTGTTTCACCTCTAAACCGCTGCCATTACCGCTATAGGTTTTTGCAATGGTAGGGACAGCGGTCATATAGACAGTGGGAACCGCTCCCATGACCACTGCTATTTTTCGCAGCGGTTGTCTTAACAATGCGAACCGCTGCCGTGACCACCGCGGCTTTCGCAACAGTACCGACAATGGTCGACGGCTAATGAGTTTTTAAAAACGTGACCTTTCAAATTCTCACTCTCTCCTCTATATAAATACATCCTATTCTCTAGTTCTTTTTTAGGTTATGAGCTTCAAATCATCTAGATAGAGTTTTAGAGTGACTTCAAAGAAAAGCAACCAAGATTTGATCTTTCTAAATCAAAACCCCAAAACCCATCATCCTTCATGATTCATTCATCATCTAGCATGCTCTAGGTATGATTTCTCTTAGGTTTTCTTCTTTACTCATATGACTTGTATTTAGAACATTTTTGCATCCCTTCACATGTTCTTGCTTTACAAGATAGCATTTTTATTACTTGGCTAGTCTCAAGATTGCATCATTATTACTTGACTAGTTTCAAGATTGCATTTTTATTTTGCTTTGTGGGTTTTTTGTGATAGCTACTGCATATAAGTCCTTGTTTGCACATATAGCTATGTTGTATGCATGTCATATAGCAAAATGATATGTAGGAGTGTTTAACATGTTCATCCATGCCTAGATAAGCTTAAATGCTTGACCTTGCATTTATGCACATATAGCTATGTTGTATGCATGTCATATAGCAAAATAATATCTAGGACTATTTAACATGTTCATCCATGCCTAGATAAGCTTAAATGTTTGACCTTGCATTTATGCACATCGATTATTGCATATATTCACTTTAGGTTGTTAATCTCTTCTCTTAGAGAGTCAAGTCTTGTATTTACCATTTGGTAGTTTGCAAGCAAAGGACTAGGTTCACTTTTCAAGGCTTGTGGGTAGTAGTGGTGGATTAGTAATCGTGTAACTGTTAGGATTATGCTCAATAGCAAGAGTGTAATATTGTATTTGACAATCTTATCATATTAATAAAGTAATTTCTGTTTTAACAAAATCTTATAGCATTTATAATAATAATTGTCAAAGTAAATAATCATAAGGTCAAAAGACTATGAGAAAAAGAAGAATTGTTCGTACATCTGGATATGTATAAGGTAGACACAATTCTTTAGTTAGTCTTAAATAATGTTCACAACTTAAGTTAAAGGTTAGGCACATTTATCTTGTTAAAGTTGTAGATTCTTTTTCTAGCATTTGAGTGGGATTAAATGTGTTATGATGAGTCTAAAATCATCGAAAGTGAAATTCCCTTTAAGGCAATAGTGTTTTATACCTAGGGGGGTGAATAGGTATAGTTACAAATTCTTCCAATATTAAAAATACAGAATATAATAATAAAATGAATACTTGAAATGATATAGCAATTGTTTAGAAAGAATCAATACATGTGAATCGTCAATATACAAGAGAATTAATACAAGTAAAATATGGAATATAACAAAAACTAAAAGTGAAAATGAGACACAAAGTTTTTACGTGGTAAAACCTCAAAGAGGAAACATCCACGGGTTGATACCACAACCATTGGCAAAGCAAATCCATTATACGAAAAGGACTTACACACTCAAAGCTATCAACACTATGATATCCACTTCAAGTTATCACCTCCTAATCAACCCTCGGGCTAGTGATTCACTAAGCCTACTCTCTATCTAAGATGTGTCCTACACCTCTAGAGAGCAACTCTCTATCCAAGGCTCTCAAGCCTCTGGGAAGATTTCCTTACTTAGCAATCTAGATCACTAAGATCCTAGTCAAGCTACCCTAGCTCAACTATCCGGAGTACGCAACTCCTTGCTAAGACTTTCGCTTGGCTATCCGAAACTCATTCCTAGCCAAGACTTCTTGCTCAATACGAAGCTTCACTCACTTTGCAAGAGACTTCAACCTATTACAGGGCAATGATCTAAGTGATGCAAATGATGCAAATCACAAACAAATAAATCTTAATGATCAATCAAAATCTATGAACATGCTTAGAGAAATTCTAGAATATGCTATCAACACACAATCACAAAATCTATCTAGAAATCAAAGCATGTGAATCAACCAAGAACTAGATTATAGAATATCACAATCAAAGTATTCTAGCTCTTAGAACATGTAACTAAACCTAGAAATCAACAATCAAGCACAAGATCACAAAGTATTTCTAGAATCAAGTTCATGTCATTCAAGTTTATCAAAAGTATGTTTATATGAAATCAAAAAAGATAAACTCAAACATCAATCAATCATATAACCCTAGCATGTGAATTAACATCATTCATATTACTTTTCATCAATCAAATAAGAAGATTAAAGAGATGTCAACAATGAAAGTAAGAAGAAGATGAATCACTTACAAACACAAATCTCGGACTGAGATTGAAGCACAGCTAAAACTCATGAATTCAAATAGCTATGGAAATGCTTGGGGTTTGTAGCTCTCATCAAGATCAACAATTTTGGCTTTTGAATCAAGTGATTCGGAGTTGCAATGAGAAAGATATGATTGAATCAAGATACTAAAAACTTGGAGAAACTTCTGCACAATTTCCTTTTCTATTTAATTTTTCCAAGATATGTTTGGAGGGAAGGAAAATTGTATTTAAAATAGAGAGAGAGAGAGAGAGAGAGAGAGAGAGAGAGAGAGAGAAAGCAACCAACAAATGAGGGCTGGCCACGTCACCTCCACGTGTGGGGCGTGTGTGTCACACGTGGGGAGAGAGGTGTTCTGCCCATGTGACACACGTGGCTCACACGTGGACATGAATGAAGCTTCTTTCTTCCAAGAATCACCTAAACAACAACCAATACAAATATAGAGAGTTTTGCAATGGAATCAAATTAATACAAATAAAGGATCTTACAGAAGGGTCTTTGAGTAAAATAATCTAGTGCATTAGGTGCATTGAACAGGATCACAATGAAATACTTTATCTAGAACCGTTAGTAGATAAAAGTTTTTTCATTATCAAGAAAATTGGAGAGCCTATCTTAATCCTAAGATAAATTATGGACTTATGGCTACAAGTGTTATCATTTAAGCTATCAATGAGTACGATTATATAGCATAGTCTATCCTCGATAGTTTGGTGGTATTCATTTGATAATCGATAGAGAACTTCATTTATAGATATGGACATCGTGGCTCCATTTATTAAATGTGAGTATAATATCATCATATGGATGTTTTGAGGTATTGGATATTAAATCTTAACGTTAAGTTTTCGATAGTGTCTATTGAAACATGGCTTCTGGACAAGTCATAATATATATATCCAAATTCAAAGTGTGGTCATATGAGTAAATATGGTAACTTGGAGAGCTATAGGTGGTCTATGAGCTCTTGGCGATTACTGATATTCTTCACGAGGATTCACTATCTCCTGTCTAGGATATGAATGAGAATCATTTACTTATTCTATCTTTATTTAAGAGTGCAATTTTAGTTTTTTAGTGGAATGAACTAAAATTAATAAATTGAATCTAAGTGAATCATTTGTTGATTGTGATTGGGTTATGTCTATTGAAGCTTAAATTTAGATAAGCCCACCAAGATCCTCAATCCACATGGACTTGCATGGATCACTTGATATATTCTACCTGACTAATTATGGGTCCATCTAGAATTGGATTAAGGCATGTGGACTTGTTTCTATTAGTAAGAATGGGCCTAGTTCACATGTGGGCATTTTAATTAAAGGTCCAATGGATTTAATAAAATGGAAAAATAATATTTGACCTATCTTTTGTGTATGGGCGGCAAGGCTAATAAAATAGCCTAATATATTATTATATTTTATTATTTGATCAAATGGAGATTAATTAATTGATTGATTGATTATTTAATTAAGAATCAAAATCTTTTTTTGACTAGGAAATGTGTTTATTAGTGTTATACTATTGGTAGTAGTATAATAAATATAAAAGACTTTATTTGGTAAGTAGATAAATAAGGGATTTATTTATCTAGTAAGGAAGTCTTTTATACAGTCATAATAGGATTAAACACTAAATAGTTGGATTAGGGTTTGGATTCTAGAGATTGATAGGAGTATGGGTGAAACACAAATCCTCTTATGGTGAGAATTTCGGCCACCCTTGTTTCCTCCCTATCATAGAATTCGGCCAACCCTAATTAAAAATGAAGAGGGAATTCGGCCACCCTATAAATATATCCTTATATATTTTCAACCACCCTAGGGTTTTAGGCAAGAGAATTATGTTCTTTTGCTTGAAAAATAAATCTAACTCTAGACACTAGAGTGAGAATTCGGCCAAGAGGAAAAGGGAGAAGAGATCGTTCTTATTTCAATAGTGCACTAGTAGCTTTTACATCAAAAGGCTTTGTGCATAATTTCGAATAAGGTTCACGCAAATTTCAATCAAAGGATTGAGATTTCAAAAGTGACTGGAACGTTCTTTGTTTTCTCTTGGAAGCTATTGTGACTAACGAAAAAGAAAAGTTTTTGTTATCCATCCTAAAATACACAATTCAAAGAAAGGGAGACCACGCTTCTAGGTGATTCACGTACATGATTGGATTGGAAGATCTTACGGATTACCATTGACGCAACGTCAATTAGATCACGCGACAAAGGTACAATACTTTTATTATTATATGTTAATTAATTAAGGGGTTAAGGTTCATCTTATTGAAAAATTTTAAAATATACTAAACCATTCTTTCGCTTCCGCCACATGTATTTTTCCCTACAATTGGTATCAAAGCCATGGTTGTACCGTTTAATTATTTAACGTATATATACGTGAATCTATTTCTTTTTATTGTGATTATGCATGTTTAGAAAGAGATGGCACTGTAGGTATTCTCATATATAATTACATTGGAATGTATGGATTTATATATATTATTATTTTTATATGAATTGTTGTTGCTCGATTTTGGTCCTAGAATTTCAATGTAATTTTTGTTTCGGAATTGTAACAAGAAGGGTGGTCTATCATCGCCATAATTCCTTCTTGGTAGTTGCTAAGTTTTCTTTTATTTTTAGTTTATTAAAATTAAGTGCAGTTTTTTATTGTATTAAATAGTGCAGTTTTTATTGTATTAAAATACTGCAATGATTTAAAATAAAAAAATAAAATAAAATAAAAATAAAAATAAAAACTGCAGTATTTTTATTGTTTAAATAAAGTTGTAATATATTCAAGCATCGAAGATTTGAAGAATTGGAAGCAACTGGAACAAGCTTGGTACCGTGTGCACCATAGCAACAACTGTGCATGCAAGTTCGCACATAGATACCTTGTTGGGATATATGGGCTGCGCACAGCAGCCCCTTATGTGTCATGGGTTTTGCATGGCAGTCCTTTGGGAGTAATGGGCTGCGCACGGCGGCCCTTTATGGACCCAAGGGGTGTGCACGCCCAAAGGTGGCAGCCAAGGGGTGAGCGAGTGGACGATGGCCGCTTGAAGACTTGTTCGCCAAGAAGGAATATTTTGTATTTCCAACAATTGTAATTTACTTGGTTTTCTAGGATAGACCAAAATTGTGACTATTTATTTTGCGTAAATATTATAATATTTGTTATTGTTTGATGACATGTCATATAGAATAGGAGTGCCACTCATATATCTCTTTTGGTATGAACATACATTGAATGATTTAAGTATCTAATTGGCATCTAGATAATTAGGTAAATCATTCTATAGAATTTAATCACACGCCTTAAATAATTGAGTGGGAGAAGGTGTCTTGCAACACCTATGGCCTCCAAGGTTAGTTGAGCTTTATGTTTTATTGGTAATCCCCCCCAAGGGGCATCCATGAATGGAATTTAACAAGATACTTCCTTACAAGGATAGACTCAAACGAGATCTACTCTCAAAGGAGGGATTTTCGTGAGGGAAAATATTAAGGGTCGAAATCTTGGTAACTCACTCAATGTGGTTTTATTGATATCCTCCGAAGAGTTCTTGTCAATAAAATCATAAGGCTAAAATTGAAAACGATGGTTGTTATGTTAACAATTAGGTGGGACCTAGTCCAACTAGTAAATGGTGCAAACTCCCAAAAGAGGCATGACATTTATGGGTGTTGGATCAACGTTGAATTTTACGATTGAATTATCTATTTAAGTCAAGATAAATATTCGAAAGTGCTTTATCATGATTATGTATTCATGTATATTTTTGTTTTAAAAAGAAATCATGATCCCATCCCTAATCAACATCCTAAAAGATAATACTTTAAACTGGTGATAATTATGTCACATGGAAAAGGAAAATTGGGTTGTTGCTGCAAGCTGAAAAACATAAATTTGTTCTGACTACTCCTAAAACCACCTGCTCCTACTAATGAATCTAATGTGATGCAAAGAAATGAGTATGAGCAGTGGAAGACCTCTGATGAGATGGCCAAATGCTACATTATGGCTACAATCACCGACGTGTTGCAACAGTAACATGAAGGAATGGGGTCTACTGTTGATATGATGATGTCTCTAGAAGAGATTCATATGGTTGGTAAAGTTGCTGCTATTAAAACCCGTTAGAAGGTCATGGAACAATAGAAGAAAAAGCAACTTGGGCCTACCAAGAAGGAGACAAAGAAAGTAACCAAGATCAAAGGGAAGTGCTTCCTTTGTGGTGAAAAGGGACATTGGAAAAGTAATTGCCTAAAGTCTCAGAATAAGAAGGAACAAGGTAATGTGAATTATCTTGAAACATGTTTTCTGGCAGATTCTATAGATTCTTGGATTGTAGACTCTGGAGCCACTAATCATATTTGTTATTCCTTACAGGGGTTCTAAGAAAGGAGAAAGTTGAATAAGAATGAAATCAGCTTGCGTTTAGGCAATGGAGCATTTGTGTCTGCTAATGTTGTGGAAGATATTATAGTTAGTCTAGATTCTAGTAGACATTTAGATTTGATAGACGTTTAATATGTACCTCAATTCAAGAGAAATTTCATTTTAGTTTCTTATTTAAATAAATTTGGATATTTGGTTACTTTTAATAAAGATTTTATTATTAGTAAGAATGACAAATTTGATTGTAAAAGTACATTGGAAAATGGTCTATTCTATATACATAGAAAAAACACAGAATTAACGCAACCTAATCATAAAAGAGTAAAATTATCAAAAGATGAAACCTACCTATAGCATTTGTGCCTAGGTCATATTAACCTTAATAGGATTAAAAGATTGGTTAGTGATGGACCTTTAAGTGAATTAAAGGTTGATGATCTACCAACTTGTGAATCTTGTTTGGAAGGTAAAATGACCAAAAGGTCATGCATGACCGAAAACACAAAAGCTACTGAATGTTTAGGATTAATACACACTGATGTATGTGGTACTATGAGCATTCAAGCTAGAGGTGGATATGAGTACTTCATCACTTTCATAGATGATTACTCGAAGTTTGGCTATATGTATCTCATGAGACATAAGTCGGATGCTTTTGACATGTTCAAAGCATTTAAAGCTAAAGTGGAAAATCAGCTAGAGAAACACATAAAAATCTTGTGATCTAATCGTGGTGAAAAATATATATCTGGTGAGTTTCAACAATATCTTATTCATAATGGAATCATTTCTTAGTTTTCTGCACCAAGTACACCTTAACAAGATAGGGTGGTAAAAAGGAGAAATAGAACTCTTTTGAACATGGTTAGGTCTATGTTGAGTTATTCAACGCTTCCTATTTCTTTTTGGGGATATGCTTTACAAACTACAATATACATTCTAAACGATGTACCATCTAAGTCGATTCCTTAAACACCGCATGAGTTGTGGACTGGGCGAAAGCCTAGTTTACAATACTTAAGGATATTTAGTTGTCCTGTGCATATGTTAAAAGGAAAGACAGAAAAAATGGAGTCCCGTTCGGAAACATGCATATTTGTAGGGTATCCAAAAGGAACTAAAGGATATTATTTCTACAGTCCTTCAGATATTAAAGTATTTGTTTCGACAAATGCTAAATTTTTAGAAAAGGACATATGAATAATTTTGTACCTAAAAGTAGAATTGTCCTGAATGAGATGTCAAGAGATACAATTCCATAAGAGGTTACACAACCTAGCCCAATTTTAAGTTCCACACCATCACAAAAATCAACAACCTACCATTCCTCATCATAGTTGGAGGGTTAGTAGACAACCCGAGAGATACATCGGTCTGGGAGAATCAGTGGAGAATCTCCCGGACGACGGTGATCCCTACACATATAGGAAGTAATTGAGGATGTTGATAGTCGCCATTGGGAAAAGGCAATGCAATCTGATGTTGAATTCATGTCCAATAACAAAGTCTAGTCCCTTGTAGACTTGCCTAAGGGGATAAAGCTCATTGGGTGCAATTAGGTATACAAGAGGAAAAGAGGTATGGATTGAAAGGTGGAAACCTTTAAAGCTAGATTGGTAGCTAAAGGTTACACATAGAAAGAAGGTATCGATTACGAGGAAACCTTCTCTCCTGTGGTTATGCTTAAATTCATTAGGATACTCTTATCCATTGCGGCATCTTTAAACCTAGAGATTTGGCAAATAGACGTCAAGACAGCTTTCTTTAATGGAATTCTTGACAAAAGCATTTATATGAAGCAACCAAAAGGATTCATTGAAAAAGGCCAAGTAGAAAGGGTATGCAAGTTGCAAAAATCCATATATGGATTAAAGCAAGCATCCAGATCTTGGAACATAAGGTTCAATCAAGCTGTGAAAGGTTTTGAATTTGTTCAGAACCTTGACGAACCTTGTGTATACAAAAGGATTAAAGGGGACTAGTTGGTTTTCCTAATTCTTTATGTTGATGATATACTACTCATTGGAAACGATGTATGTGTATTGACATCAGTAAAAGAATGGTTAGTAAAACAATTTGATATTAAGGATTTAGGAGAAGCAAGTTATATTCTTGGTATCCAAGTAATAAAGGATAGAAAGAATAGAATGATTGCACTATCCCAAGCTTCATACATAGATAAAATCTTGTCTAGGTTTTCCATGCAAGATTCCAAGAAAGGTATGTTACCTTTCAGGCATGGAATCAAGCTTTCTAAGGAACAAGTTCGTAAGAATGAGCATGAAGAGAAATTCATGAGTAGGATTCCATATGCCTCGGCAATTGGAAGTCTCATGTATGCAATGCTTTGCACTAGACTAGATAATTGTTTTGCTGTTGGCATAGTTAGCATGTTTCAATCGAAACCTAGTCCTAATCATTGGACGACAATCAAGCATATTTTCAAGTATCTCAAGAGAACGAAAGACAATATGCATATATACTCTTGAGGGGATTTTATTCCCATCGGGTATATAGATTTTGATTTCCAATCGGATTTTGACTCTAGAAAATCCACATCAGGATTTGTGTTTACTCTTTGAACAGGAGTAGTCATATGGAAGAGTATCAAGCAATCCTATATTGCTGATTCCACCATGGAAGCTGAGTATGTTGCCGCATGTGAGGCTGTCAAAGAGGCTATTTGGCTCCGCCAATTCTTAATTGACTTAGAAGTGGTTCCTGGTGTGAATAAGTAGATCATTACCTACTGTGACAATAGTGGAGCAGTGGCTAATTCCAGAGAATTAAGAAGTCATAAGAGAGGAAAACACATTGAAAGGAAGTATCATCTTCTTAGGGAGATTGTACATAGGAGTGACGTAACGATTACCAAAATCGCGTTAGTAAAAAATCTAGCGAATCCCTCCACAAAAGCTCTACCACAGAAGAGTTTTGATGGGCACCTAAAGAACATGGGAATGAGAGATATGACACATTTGCTATAGCGCAAGTGGGAGATTGTTAGGATTATGCTAAATAGCAAGAGTGTAATATTGTTTTGACAATCTTATCATATTAATAAAGTGATTTCTCTTTTAACAAAATCTTATAGCATTTATAATTATAATTGTCAAAGTAAATAATCATAAGGTCAAAAGACTGAGAAAAGAAGAATTGTTCGTACATCTGGATATGTATGAGGTAGAAACAATTCTTTAGTTAGTCTTGAATAATGTTCACAACTTAAGTTAAATATTGGGCACCTTTATCTTGTTAAAGTTGTAGAACTCTTTTGCTAGCATTTGAGTGGGATAGAATATGTTATGATGAGACTAAAATCATTGAAGGGTCTTTGAGTAAAAGAATCTAGTGCACTAGGTGCATTAAACAAGATCATAATGAAATACTTTATCTAGAACCGTCAGTAGATAAAAGTTTTTTCATTATCAGGATAATCAGAGAGTCTATCTTAATCTTAAGATAAATGATGGACTTATGGTTACAAGTGTTATCATTTGAGCTATCAATGAGTACGATTATATAGCATAGTTTATCCTCGATAGTTTGGTGGTATTCATTTGCTAATCGATAAAGGACTTCATTTATAGATATGGACATCGTGGCTCCATTTATTAAATGTGAGTAGAATATCATCATATGGAAGTTTTGAGGTATTGGATATTAAATCTTAACGTTAAGTTTTCGATAGTGTCTATTGAAACATGGTTTTTGGACAAGTCATAATATATATCTAAGTTCAAAGTGTGGTTATATGAGTAAATATGGTAACTTGGAGAGCTATAGGCAGTCTATGAGCTCTATGAGCTCTTGGCAATTACTAATATTCTTCACGAGGATTCACTATCTACAATAAGATTGTCTAGGGTATGAATGAGAATCATTTACTTAATCTATCTTTATTTAGGAGTGCAATTTTAGTTTTTTAGTGGAATGAATTAAAATTAATAGATTGAACATAAGTGAATCATTTGTTGATTGTGATTGGGTTCTGTCTATTAAAGCTTAAATTTAGATATGCCCGCCAAGATCCTCAATCAACACGGACTTGCATGGATCACTTGATATATTCTACCGGACTAATTATGGGTCCATCTAGAATTGGATTAAGGCATGTGGACTTGTTTCTTTTAGTAAGAATGGGCCTAGTCCATATGTGGGCCTTTTAATTAAAGGTCCAATGGATTTAATAAAATGGAAAAATAATATTTGGCCTATCTTTTGTGTATGGGCGGCAAGGCTAATAAAATAGCCTAATATATTATTTTATTTTATTATTTGATTAAATGGAGATTAATTAATTGATTGATTAATTATTTAATTAAGAATCAACATCTTTTTCTGACTAGTAAATATGTTTCTTAGTGTTATACTATTGGTAGTAGTATAATAAATATAAAATACTTTATTAGGTAAGTAGATAAACAAGGGATTTATTTATCTAGTCAAATAAGGAAGTCTTTTATATAGTCATAATATGATTAAACACTAAAGAGTTAGATTAGGGTTTGGATTCTAGAGATTGATAGGAGTATGGGTGAAACACATATCCTTTTATGGTAAGTATTTCGGCCACCCTTGTTTCCTCCCTATCATACAATTCGACCAACCCTAAATTAAAAAGAAAGAGGGATTTCCGCCACCCTATAAATATATACTTATATATTTTCGGCCACCCTAGGGTTTTAGGCAAGAGAATTATTTTCTTCTGCTTGTAAAATAAATCCAACTATAGACACTAGTGTTAAAATTTGGCCAAGAGGAAAAGAGAGAAGAGATCGTTCTTATTTTGATAGTCCACTAGTAGCTTTTATATCAAAAGGCTTCGTGCACAATTTCAAATAAGGTTCACATGAATTTCGATCAAAAGATTGAGATTTCAAAAGTGACCAGAACGTTCTTTGTTATCTCTTGGAAGCTACTGTGATTAACGAAAAAGAAAAGTTTTTGTTATCCATCCTCGGTACACAATTCAAAGAAAGTGAGACCAAATTCCTAGGTGATTCACGTTCATGATTGGATTGGAAGATCTTGCAGATTAACATCGACGCAATGTCAATCAGATCACGCGACAAAGGTACGATACTTTTATTATTATATGTTAATTAATTAAGGGGTTAAGGTTCATCTTATGGAAAAAATTTAAACTATACAAAACTATTTTTTCGCTTCCGCCGCGTGTATTTTTCCCTACACTGACGTGTTCAACCTAGGTTGTAATCACCATTACAATTAGTGGATTGAGATTCGTGTGTAGCACACATAACAACCCGTGGTTTTTTCTTGTTGAAGGTTTCCACGTAAAAATCAAGTGTTATTTATTTTCTGCATTCTACACTTGATTGGTGGTTTGACTAGATAGGGGTTGTTTATTAAATATTGACTAATCAAGAAAAATCGGTAATTAACTTGATTAAAATCTATTCACCCCCTCTAGATTAATTAGACTCGTTTTATATATATTTTCAAAACTTTCCTAAGTGGTCTCTATCATTCAAAATGTAACACTTACTCCCAAAAGTTTGGAAGTAACCAACATTGGGCTTCTTGCCCTTCCATAGCTCATAGGACGTTTGTTTTGTGTTGGGCTCCTTAATACTCTATTTGACACATAACAAACGGTATTGACCGCTTCAGCCCATAAGTTTCTTGGGACTTTCTTGCTATTGAGCATGACCCTAGCCATCTCTTGCAAAACTCGGTTTTTCCTCTCAACAACTCCATTTTGTTGAGGAGTCCTAGGTGCCGAGAAGTCATGAGATATCCCTAAACCATCACAAAACTCACTAAATTTGGCATTTTCAAATTCCATCCCATGATCACTCCTAATGCGATGTATTTTCTTGATATCAAGACCTTTTTCATTTTGAACTTAATTACAAAACTTCTTGAAGTAATTAAAAGCCTCGATCTTGTTTCTTAAAAAATAAACCCAAGTAAACCTTGAAAAATCATCAACGCATACAAAAATGTACTTTTTGCCATTGATGCTCGGTTTGAATTTGGCCATATTAGGTCCATGTGCACAAGTTCTAAAGGTCTCTTGGTAGCTATGTAAGTACTCTTTTTGTGAGGCATTTTGGTTTGTTTACCTAATTGGCAAAGTTCACAAACAACCTCTAGCTTCCTACAAAGATTGGGGAGACCTTTAACAATGCCATGTTTTACAAGCTTCTTTAAGTCCTTAAAGTTCATGTGACCCAAATGTTGATGCCACAAATCTAGCTTGTTGCACTCATGTGCCATGTTGCAAGTTAGAGGGTCTATCTCAAGACAATAGCAATTGTCTATTGACCTTTTAACTCTTAAGACAACCTTGCCCTTTTTATCAATTATAGTGCACACATCTTTGTTAAAGCTAACTTCCTTAAAGATTTCACACAAGTAAGTGATACTTATTAAGTTAGCTTGTAACCCATCAACATACAAAGTATAGCAAAGTTTAGGCAATCCAGGGATACATATTGTTCCCTTGCCTAGAACTTGCTTTTTGGTGCCATCACCAAAAGTGACCCAATCCTTTAACACAAGATTCTTAAAGAACTCTTTGTTCCCGGTCATGTTCCTAGAGCAACCGCTATCTAGGTACCAAGAGTATAAGGAGTTGGCTCTTAGAGCATATTGTGCAACTAGACATTTAGGTGTGTCTTTTCTAACCCAACCCACACACTCTTCACAATACGTCTCTCACTCTTATCACTATCATGCTTTGACTCAATGTTAGACTTTTTAACATGCACCTTGACCTCATTGGTCACATCTTCAAATATATCAAACAAAGCATTATCAATTTTCTTATGCATAGTAGAGTGAGGCATAACACAAGATTTAGCAAGCAAGTCATCAACAAGTTTCTTCATAACATGCTTTTCTAAAGTCTTCCTAGGTCTAGTACTAAATCCATACATAGATGATTTCCTAGGACCATTCAAAGACATCATGAAAAACATTATCAAATTTGCATTTCCAAATATATTCAAAGCACCTATGTCGAATGTGTCCTATCATATTACAATAATGACAAATTGGTATAAATTTGAGAAATTTATCATTTGCATTTGCTTCCAAAGTGTTTGGTCTTCTAACAATTTTACCTTTTTGAAGTGCAACTCTTGATGCTTCACCTCTTGCATTTGAGGTTGATGCTCTTTGACATTGATTTTGTTGAGATCTTCCATTTGAGCTCCTTGTTGATGTAAAGGAACCTCCGGTAGCTTTCATTGCTTTACCTTGAGAGAGTGTACCTATATATTATTTCAGCACTTGCTTTGACAAAAATAGATTTATTAGATGAAAGAGGTTTCTTCTCATTTATATAACTCAAACCTCTTTTGTCACATGGATGCTTACCACTTTTAATGAGGGATTCTGTAGGGAAAAATACACGCAGCGGAAGCGAAAAAAATAGTTTAGTATAGTTTAAAATTTTTCCATAATATGAACCTTAACCCCTTAATTAATTAACATATAATAATAAAAATATCTTACCTTTGTCGCATGATCCGATTGATGTTGTGTCGATGGTAATCCGCAAGATCTTCCAATCCAATCACGAACGTGAATCACCTAGGAGTGTGGTCTCCCTTTCTTTGAATTGTGTACCTGAGGATGGATAACAAAAACTTTTCTTTTTCGTTAGTCACAATAGCTTCCAAGAGATAACAAAGAACGTTCCGGTCACTTTTGAATTCTCAATCCTTTGATCGAAATTCACGTGAACCTTATTCGAAATTATGCATAAAGCCTTTTGATGTAAAAGCTATTAGTGCACTATCGAAATAAGAACGATCTCTTCTCTCTTTTCCTCTTGGCTCAATTCTCACACTAGTGTCTAGAGTTGGATTTATTTCAAGCAAAAGAAAATAATTCTCTAGCCTAAAACCTTAGAGGGCCGAAAATATATAAGTATATATTTATAGGGTGGCCAAAATCCCTCTTTCTTTTTAATTTAGGGTTGGCCGAATTCTATGATCGGGAGGAAACAAGGGTGGCCGAAATCCTCACCATAAAAGGATATGTGTTTCACCCATACTCCTATCAATCTCTAGAATTCAAACTTTAATCCAACTCTTTAGTGTTTAATCCTACTATGACTATATAAAAGACTTCCTTATTTGACTAGATAAATAAATCCCTTATTTATCTACTTACCAAATAAAGTCTTTCATATTTATTATACTACTACCAATAGTATAACACTAAGAAACATATTTCCTAGTCAGAAAAAGATTTTGATTCTTAATTAAATAATTAATCAATCAATTAATTAATCTCCATTTAATCACATAATAAAATAAAATAATATATTAGGCTATTTTATTAGCCTTGCCGCCCATTTACAAAAGATAGGCCAAATATTATTTTTCCATTTTATTAAATCCATTGGACCTTTAATTAAAAGGAACACATATGAACTAGGCTCATTCTTACTAAAAGAAACAAGTCCACATGCCTTAATACAATTCTAGATGGACCCATAATTAGTCCGGTAAAATATATCAAGTGATCTATGCAAGTCTGTGTGGATTGGGGATCTTGGCGGGCTTATCTAAATTTAAGCTTCAATAGACATAACCCAATCACAATCACCAAATGATTCACTTATGTTCAATCTATTAATTTTAGTTCATTCCACTAAAGAACTAAAATTGCACTCTTAAATAAAGATAGAATAAGTAAATGATTCTCATTCATAAGAATATCAATAATCGCCAAGAGCTCATAAACCGCCTATAGCTCTCCAAGTTACCATATTTACTCATATGACCATACTTTGAACTTGGATATATATTATGACTTATCCAGAAGCCATGTTTCAATATACACTATCGAAAACTTAACGTTAAGATTTAATATCCAATACCTCAAAACATACATATGATGATATTCTACTGTCCATATCTATAAATGAAGTCCTCTATCGATTAGCAAATGAATACCACCAAACTATCGAGGATAGACTATGTTATATAATCGTACTCATTGATAGCTCAAATGATAACACTTGTAACCATAAGTTCATCATTTATCTCATGATTAAGATAGACTCTCCGATTGTCCTGATAATAAAAAATATTTTATCTACTGACAGTTCTAAATAAAGTATTTCATTGTGATCATGTTCAGTGCACCCAGTGCACTAGATTCTTTTACTCAAAGACCCTTAGATGATTTTAGACTCATCATAACACATTTGATCCCACTCAAATGCTAGCAAAAGAATTTGACAACTTTAACAAGATAAAGGTGTCCAACCTTTAACTTAAGTTATAAACATTATTCAAGACTAACTAAAGAATTGTGTCTACCTCATACATATCCATATGTACGAACAATTCTTCTTTTCTCATAGTCTTTTGACCTTATGATTATTTACTTTAACAATTATAATTATAAATGCTATAAGATTTTGTTAAAACAGAAATCACTTTATTAATATAATAAGATTGTCAAATACAATATTACACTCTTGTTATTGAGCATAATCCTAACAGATTCAACCTTGTTAGAACTAGATAACATCTTGTGAATCATCCTACTTGCCTTATCAAGTTTATTACTAAGCATCCTATTCTTAATGGCATATTTCTCTAAGATATCATCGCTCTTCGTAACATCTTCACGAGATTTACTAAGCCATTGCTCATACTTTTTCTCTTGATTTAAGTGCTCACTAAGTTTGGCTTTAAGCATGTTTTCTAGTCTCCTAACACAAACAAGAGAACTATCCCTTTGCTCAATTTCTTGCTTCAAGATGCTAAATCTATCATTGTTATCTTTTAAGTTCATTTCTAGACTTAGGATCTTGTCTTTGAGTTCATTAAATTCTTTTGAGCCTAGATCATGATTCTCTAGCTTCTTATTGAGGGACACATTGACTTTAGATAAGCGTTCATTTTCAAGAATATGATCATTGATCTTTTTCTCTTCCAAATCAATAGGTTCAACAAAAGAAGCCACATAGGATCACACTTCCTTAACATGATTATATCACAAAATAAAACACAAACACTATAAAGAAAGGATCTATCTAATTGCTTCTAAACACCCGCTCTGATACCAAATGAAATTCCCTTAAGCAATATAGCGTAAAGTATACCTTGAGAGGGGTGGGGGTGGGGGGGTTAATAGGTATATGCCCAAATTCTTTCAATTATCTATTTTGCAGAATACAACAACGAAATGCATACTTGATATGTCTTAACAAATAAATTATTTTAACCAACACATGCGGAAATCAATATACAAGTGATGCAATCAATATAAAATATGGAAGATAAAGAAACATAAAGTGAAACTTGACACAATTGTTTTTACGTGGTAAAGCCTCAAAGAGGAAACGTCCATGGGTTGATACCACAACCACCGATAAGTAATCTACTATGATGAAAATGACTTACACACTCAAGGCAATCAACACATAATATCCACCATAATCTATCAACTCCTAGTCTACCCGGGCCTAGTGAATCACCTATCATACTTCCTATCCAAGATGTGTCATACACCTCTATAAAGCAACTTGCTATCCAAGACTCTCAAGTCTCTAGGAAGATTTCGTGCTTATCTATCCGGATCACAAATATCCTAGTCAAGCTCCCCTAGCTCAACCATCTGGAGTACCACACTCCTAGCTAAGTCTTTTGCTTGACTATCCGGACCACATGTCCTAGTCAAGACTTCTTGCTCTACAAAAAGCTTCACTCACTTTGCAAGAGACTTCCACCTATTATAAGGCTTTGATCTAGATGATGCAAATGATGTAAAACACAATCAAAAAGAGCAAGATGATCAATCAAGCTCTATGAACATGCTTAGTGATAATCTAGAATATGTTTTCAACAAACAATCACAAATGTATCTAGAAATCAAAGCATGTGAATCAATAAGAATAAGATTAGAATATTCAATATATCATTCAAAATCCTATTTCTTAGATCTTGAAATTAAACCTAGAAATCATCATGAAGCACATCATACAAGTCATTTCTAGAATCAATTTCAAGTTAATCAAGTTTAGCTAAAATATGTTCAAGTTAGATTACAAAGCTAAATCTCAACAACCAATCGATCAAATAAACCTAGAGTATAAACTAATATCATTCTTAACACATTTCATCTATCAAATAGGAAGATTAAATGAGATGACCAAAAGAGAAAGTAAGAAGAAGATGTTTCACCTACAAATGATGAACCACTGACTGAGATCTGCTCACTGCGAAAATTAACAACATCATTTGGTTCTGAAAATGCTTGGGATTTGTTCCTCTCTTCAAGACCAAAAATTTTAGCTCTTGAATCACTTGATTTGAAGTTCAAATGAGAGAGTTATGATCAAAACAAGAAATAAAAAACTTGAAGAAATTTTCTGCTCTTTCTATTTTCAATTTTTTCTTCACACATGTTTAAAGGGGAGAAGGAGAATATTTAAAAGAAAGAAGGAGGGAGATTCGGTGGCCAACCAAAGGAGGCCATATCACCCATCCCCGTGAGAGGCTCGTGAGCCTCACGGGGCAGAGAAGTGTTGAGGCCGTGAGCCTCATGCGTCCCTCATGGGAGGTTCCTACAATGGCCTTTGGCCATTGCTCACCTTTCTCGTGCTCCTCTCGCGTTCTTCAGCCGTATTCGGGCATTCAAACTTCGAATTCAAATCTATTTTTGGATTATGAACTGTGACTCTCTCACGCACAAGGAAGACTATGAAACTTTGATAAAAGGTTGAGAATTTGACTCGGTATACGATGATGAATACAACACAACATTTGAGAACGTAAAGTAGCGTAGCTTCCTAGTTTGGACTCGAAACCTAATGAATGAGTAATCGAAATGACTGGAACTCAATAAAGAATCATATGAGATCATGTTTAAGTCCAAAACACAAGAAACACCAACAAATAAATACAAAGTCACACAAGTATGTCATTTCCTAGAAATAGTCTTAGAACATGCAATTCTACAATGTTTGTCAATGTGAGATTAATGCATGTGCATACTTCAATAAGTGTGTGAATGTGTTATAAAAAATGTAGCACAATGATGCAGGGACACACATGAATGAATTATGTGTGTGCGCGCTTATGCCTTGCAAGAGGAAGAAGTATCTTGATACCTTAGCATTTAAGTATGCGTTTTTCCTCTTGAAGACGATATTTGCATGAGAAGTTGCTTTTCTCCTTTGAAGCTTCTTTTCACCAAGAACCACCTAAGCAACTAACCATTACAAATAAAGAGAGTTTTGCAATGGAATCAAGCCAACACAAATCTAGAATCTTACAGCCCACTTCATTGATAGATTTTCGAAGGATCAAACAGTGCTTGATTGCGTTAATCGTTAGAGCATCAAAGTTCAAATCACGCCAAAGGCAAAAAAGCGCCATCAAATTTCGATATGCATTCAGGGTTATTTTCATTGGCGCACACTTCACCGAACGTAGGTATCGAGCAATAAACCTAGGGATAGGTAAGGTAACCCCGCAGCAAAACATAAAACTATATATTGCTACACAACCTTGGGGAGGGTTCCAAGCGACACGATCCACGAGCAAACGGAAAAGGATTTCTTATGGAATACACAAATAAATCAAACACTTTTCATCGACCAAATTAGCTTCATAATCTACAAAAGAAGGATTCTCAGGCGAAAATCGGGTCTAAAGACCACGATGATCCTCAATGTCCGACTGGGTAACCTCTTATTGATCAACAAGCAAGGAAGGGTCTTTGAACGCTTTAATCACCATGACATTCGAGCTCAGGAAAGGATCTAGAGAACATGGGGACAGAAATAAGGCCAAGACAATGAAACCCACGAAAGCAAAAGAAATCGGAGTCTCATGTAAGAAATTTTCAAAAACCTTATACTCAATCTCTCTCAACAAAAATAGCAAAACCTCCTCCGAAACTTAGCAAGAAAGAAGTTCATACAATAGAGAAAGAAAACTCACCAAAAAGAAAAATGGAGTGACCGCCGTGCAAAACGATTGGAAAAAGAGACACCCAGACCACCAGAACCTAAGCTTTTTAGAGAAAGAAGGTTTTCTCAAACCTAGATAAGCAAAAGAAAAGAAACCAAAAAGAGGGGTCAAAAGTGATGATATTTATAAATAGAGAAGAAAGACCCCAGCCATCGGATCCCAAGCAATCCAACAGTGCTGAAAGCCTCGAGAATAAAAGCCATCATTATCACGAACACCAAAGCACACCAAAAGTCAAATAGTGCATTGTTCAGCAAACGACATGTGGACTTCGAGCAGCACAACAATCCAATCAATCTTAACACATGTTAGCTTGAGTGCGAGGCAAGAAAAAAAAATCTAAATTGCTCGGGCTTCTAGTTTCTTTGAAAATTGAGCACATACGAATTTTTTCCTGATTATATTCTAAAATTAGGGAAAAACTGAGGGCCAGATGTTATACCCAATATTCAGATCAAATTCTACATGATCCAAATGTTTAAAAGAAAGCCTAAAAAGGCCTTAATACTCGAACGGCCTATCTAAGTTGTTTGCTTCTTATCAAAACCAATCGTATGATGGAAAACTGAAAAAATATATAAATATATATTGCTCGCGTGTGTCTAAACAACCTAGAGGGGGGGTGAATGGGTTGTTAATTCGTTATTACCAAATTTTCGGATTAGTCAATATTACAAATATAAACGCAATTTAACAAACAATAAAATCAATTATAAATAGCGGAAATTAAAGAACACTTGATTTTTACGTGGAAACCCACAAGGGGAAAAAACCACGGGGTGTTATGTGCGCCACACACGGTCAACGAAATCCACTATATAAAAAGGAATTTACACCCTCAAGTGATTCTCGGACTCTCACCCTAGATAACCTCAGGCTATGGACACTACCACTCACCACTCTTGGTTCAATCCCTAGTGATATCCCCTGATACACTACTCTTGGCGTGATCAACTCCTAATCTACCCGGCGGGCCTTTTACAGTGGCACTCAACCAATTGCTTGAGCACTACACACCGGTAGCCACAAGACTTTCCTTGCTTGTGCAACTTCACCTAGAAGCCACAAGACTTTGACTCATGAAGAGAATCAACAACCTATGTGAATATGTGATGATATTCAAGATGCAAATAATGCTAGGCTACACTAAATGCTTAACTAGATGTTATAATGCAAATCAACATCCTAGTTATCAACAAAGCCTACATGCACATACATGAGGTCTCAATTAGTTGTAGAGATTTCTTACAACCTAATTGCGAACAAACAAAGCCAATTCAACACATGTTGTCAATAATCATGGCAATGACAATATATGCAATTAACAAGTGCAATCAAGGAATTGTCAATCAAAATGTCAATCAACACATGTTGTCAAATAACATGGCAAGGACACTAAATGCAATTAACAAATGCAATCAATAGAATCCTACACATCAATGTCTAAATGAAAATCATATAGACTTAGCTAGAGGGCAAAATAGTCCTATATGCTAGCTATTAAAAATCAACTCATCTCAACCAAAATCAAAGACTCAAACATGTTATAAACAACATTAAGTAAAGAGTCATGCATTTAATTAACAACTAAATGATAATCCTAGGCAAACATGTCATAAATATGAAACAAAGAGATGTAGAACATGTAGAGATTACCTAGTCAAGGAAAAAAACAAGACTCATGCTTGGATGATGCTAGGATGATGCTAGAAGCTCATGGGAATGTGTTTGGTTGAGTAAAGGTGAGTTCTTGGGAGCTTCTCTCTCTAGGGTTTGAGATTCTCTCTCTAAGTTTTGATTTTGAGCTCTCCAAATGTCTAAGAAGACAAGACAACATATTTATATAGAGATGCAATCAAAATGATGTCGTTTTATGGACAAGCATCAAAGGTCGCCATTTGCGGTCGCCACTTGTCAAATGGAGACCAAGTGGCGACCTCAGCTTTTCTTCTAGGTCGCAGTTTGCGGTCGCCATTTGCAAATGGCGACCTTTGACGCAACACACAAAAAGCCTTCTTTGTCGCCATTTGTCTCATGGCGACCTTTCATGGTGACCTCACACCTGATTGATTTTTCAAGAAGAAATTATTCTGTCACCATGGCGACCCCATCAAATGGCAACAATGCCATGTTATCCACTTTGTGTACAATGCAAGTGAAACATTGAATGCATCCTAATGCCTAACATGTCATGGCATTTTAATGAACAAGATACAATCAATAAAACATGCAAGAAGTGATATTCAAGAACATGAATGCACACAATATAAAAACACACAACATACAAGTATTATAAATATGCATGAGTTGTGAGTGTGTGCAACTAGATCTCTTCAAGAGGCAAGTCAAGTGATTACCTTTCGCTCTTGATCTTGAAGTCACGTTGGGAAGTCCGGAAGCTTGTCAATCACAATAACCTAAGCTACCCATTACACACCAATCCTAATGTGGTTTGTCATGAAATAAGCCAATAAAAAATGAGGCACTTACAAAAACCACGGATCTCGGAAATAGGCCCTTTCCAAAAGAAAATCCAAAGAGGCGAGAAAAAGAACACCATCAAACGTTGGCACTCGGGCAAATCCATGCATTGAACCGAGTCACCACTGTATCCCTCGAATGCCAAGTTTTCTATCCACCAACATGTCAAGATCAAAATAAGCACGTGTCAAGCAAGCATTCGCCAGAATGATAGGCAGATGTCAGCCAATAGGTTTCCCCGCCCAAGCTACCTAGAGTGTCAGACAAAATACTCAAGTTTGGATACTCAAACACATCAAATAGTGTAAATACAAGAAAAAAGACGAAATAGAACTGTACCTTTAGAGATTTTTACCTCATTCTTAAGATATGTATCTTTAAGACTTTGAGGAAAGAGTCAAAGGATTAGTGAGTAGCATATTTATTAGTCATGTATTAATCTTCTTGAATAAAGAAAAGCAATTAAACAACTTATTTAATGTTAAGATCTCTATTCACTAGATTTACCTAAAAACAACTATATAACAAAGAATCACACCCTCGATCTCTTTTTCACTCTTGCAGTTATATGCTTTTTTTCATGTGCGTACATAATGACATTAAGGTTCTATTTATACAAGCATAGAACCCAACTTCTTGGTGTACAAGGAAAGTTTACGAGATTTAGTAAGACTTTGATCTATCGAAGTCGTTTTTATCTTCTTTCCTGTTTTGCATACCTTGTGCATTAAATGAATTAGATCTCTTGTTGAATTTGGACTCCAATATCTCTAAGGAAATTTGTTTCCTTATTATAGTGTGTTCCAAGGTTCCTTATTTAGGTAAGATTCTTCTTCTTCATACTTAAGTCATGGAACTTGGTATTACTGTCTTTTACACACTTTTGGTCGATCGAATCTCTAACCGAACCATGTCTTCTTTACCTAACCAGTGCCACTTTTATCCAATCAGTTGTTTAACCCGATCTAGTTTTCTCTATCTGATTAGTTTGCTAAACCCGATCAGATCTCCTTGGAGCCAAAGGTTCAGACTAGGTCAACTACAATTGGTTTCCTTTGACTGACTTTTCATGACATGACATACTTGATCACCGCTTTTTTCGGTAATAATGATGACCTATCAATTTATCATATTTTACCAATAACAATATCTTATCAATATTTACATTAAATTGGTTTAGGATTTGTTAAATTATTTTTATTCAATTGTTTGTAACATATCAAATTAAAATACATAACAATGAATAGTGATAAGGGTATAAATATCAAATTATTTGTTTTCAAACAATTTTATTGATAAGGGTATAAATGTCAAATTATTTGTTTTCAAACAAATTTTTTTAAAAAATAAATAAGTTGACATTTTATTCAGATGTGAGAATTAAAAATAAAAAACAAACATATCATTCAGTTTTAGTTTTCAGTCACTATTCAATCTTTAGTAAAATTCAGAACTGTTCAGTCTTCAGATAAAAAAACAAAAGACCCCAAGTTAATAATAACATATCACCACCCGTGTGACTTCTTTTTTTTTTTTTTGAACCACAAAAGAAGTATTATTCAGGGCAAAATAGCCAAGCGAACAAGAAAATGGGAAGCAAAGCCGCCCTTGGGCACATGCCACCCAACCAAAAACGGAGCAACCCAATACACCAGAACCAAAACAGCAATAACAACCAAAAAGAAAGCACTAAAAACAAACCTACATGACACCAGAGATAAGAAAATAACACATCAGGAATCTCCCCAGACTAGCAAAACCTCTCTGCCATCAGAGCCTTTCTCCGCAAGCGAGTCTGCCACAGAGTTTGTTGCTTTGGAATTGTAACTAATAGACGCACTACCCAGATCTCTTAAGTAATTACAAATGTCATAAATCACTTGCATGTGCTTTAGGCTTCCAATCCCGTCATTGTTCACTTAGGACACTGCAACCTTGGAGTCAATCACTATGATGATGTTGCAGTCGATCAGCTCCGGTCTTGAGATGCCCATCTCACACGCCCTGGAAATTGCCAATATCTCAGCTGAGTTGGCATCCTGAATCCCAATATGTTTCAAAAAAGTGCATAGGACTATCCCATTATAGTCTCTTAACACTCCGCCTATACCCACCGGGCCATAAGACCCCTTCGCCGAGCCGTCCACATTGAACTTTAGAGAATCGAAAAGGGGAGGAACCCAGTCCTCCATTCTCATAATTTTTGACTGCCTTACTTCGCATCAGCTCTTTTCAAGTTTAAAAGGATCGTGGATATTGCATCCAAAGAGCTGTTGCCATAGTATTTGAACCACCAAGCGACTCTCACTTTTACCATCTCAACTGAATGATCAACATCTACGTTTTTTCCTTTGAAGACTATGATGTTCCTAGCTTCCCATGTAGTCCAAACCACAGCAACAAATAAAGAGCTCCAAGCTCTCATATACTTCTTTTTTGGACATAAACCAAACCAACCTTCCCACCAATCCTACACAGATGAAGAAGAGCAACAATTGACATCCCACCAATCCATACTGATTGACCATAGCTGCCAGGTCTAGCTACAATGAAGGAATAGGTGATTTATGGTTTCTACGTCTCTGCTGCAAAGAGGACACTTTAGACCCGATGTCACTCCCAAACCAAAGTTGAAAAGGACCTCTCTAATCAACACTCTTCCATGGAAGAGTTGCCAAACAAACATCTCAATCGTAAAAGGACAAAAACCTTTCCAAAAGTGCTTTGAATTCAAAAACTCACCCTATCTTCTCTCTTCTAAGAACCTGTAGAAGGATCCAACCGAAAAGCACCCATTTGGACATAACAACCAAGCAATTCTATCCGAGATCAACTCACGGATTTTGATGCATTCCAGGCAATCTTGAAAGCCCTTGCATTGCTCAACTTCTCAATCAAACAACTATCTTCTAAGAGGGACCTCCCACTTCTAGTTAAGCCCTCACCACATTCCAAAATTCTGCACAGATCTGAATTTATTAGCCGCCAACATGAAGATCCTCGGAAAGGCAACTTTAAGAGGAGTCGACTCCACTTTGAGATCATCCCAAAAACTCGCCCCATCACCACTTCCAACAACCACTTGGAGACCCTCCTCAAGAATTTAGGCAGTATCCATACCCATTTTGAAAAGCCTACGACTGCTTTAACAAAAAAAAAAGAGGAAGTGGATGTTGAACCTACCAATTCCAGCACAAGATATTCATCGGAATCCCATACTTTGCAAAAATTACCCTCTTCCACAACATAGAATCTTCATTACCAAACCTCCACACCCATTTAGCCAAGAGACTTTTATTCTTGTCTAAAATTGAACCAATCCTTAACCCGCCATTGCATTTACTTGCGCACACCGTAGCCCACTTAATCAAGTGAACCTTTCTCTTTACAGACCCGTCCCCCTAGAAAAAATTCCCTTTCAAGCACTCGATATTTTGAGCCACACCCACCGGGATTTGAAAAAAACACCTGTGGCGAAGTGCGCTCATTAAGACAATATCACAGGTTTAAGTTGTCACATTGCATATGGTATATAACTATTTATATACATTGTCAGTTCATCATGATATAAAATATATCAGGTCGAAGAATGTGAACCATTAGATTTACATACTTTGACTCAAAGTGTACGCACTTGTCAAAACTTCTTCATAATCTATGGTCCACATTCTTCGTCATGATATATTTTATTTCAGGACGAACTGATAGTAGAAAAATATATATATATATATATATATTAAAAAGAGTTGATAATAGCATTACATACATCACACAAGACCGCAAGCGACAATCATATGAATCTTAATATATTGTTAATTCTATGAAATCATCATGCTATCCGTTGCTGATTTATATATTATATCCGAAATATTTCAACGTGATGCATGTGACGCAGGTTTGGTAGTTTAAAAGATATTATAATAGTCAACATTCTTATAATTTGTTACAAATATCGTCTGTCTTTATATGGCCGTTTAGAGGCCCTACCTATCTTAGAATTATTTTCCGTTTTTTGTTTTTATTGTCCTCAATTATTGATCGATGGAATGCTATTCTTATAGTAGTAGTACTGGTTTTTACAGTAAAAAATATATATATATTTTTTATTTATGCTCAATAAAACATTTTTCTTGTGAAAAAAAAATGTCAATAAAAAAGAGAATGTAAATAGTAGAATATTATTGGATTTTCAACAACTATTTAAAACAACTACTTTTTTAAACAAAACAATTAACATTTAACACCTTAAAATTGTGATTAAATTAGTTTAGGTCTCTGTAGGAACGAAGTCATAAAATGTTGTGCATATCATATTTTTAATACTTGAAAAAAAGAAAAAAAATGTTTACACTTTATATGTTTTTACCTATGCTGTGTTCTTTAATTTGAGGGCCAAAACTCATTTAGTCCATAATTATGATTAACTGTTATTCGTTTTCTTTTTCGTCAATATTAAAACAAAAAATACAACCAAAAAAAAAAAAAGTATGCATATGAGCAAATTAAATAGAGTACGTAACGATAAAGAGCTCAGTGGGTCCTACTCGACCAGACTAGCTCATCCAAATTAAATAAAGTATGCCCCTACAGCCCTACTCGTCTAGCTCTTACATTAGCTTTGTCTCCAATTGTTTGTCATTATCGAAAGTTATTATTAATCTATTCAGACATAACATGTGTACAAAAAAAAAAAAAAAAAAAAAAAAAAAAAAAAAATGTGTAAAAATATGAAAGATTCCACAAAATATTTATATTTATTTATTGGTTTATTACAATTATCTACTTTGGACTTTGGACGGCCTAGAATATGATTGAATTTATCAAAAAAAAAAAAAAATAGAGAAAAAACAAGGAGTTTCACAAAGAATTTGAATACTATTCTTTACTTTTTGAATACAAGAGAAACAAAAATTGACGGAAAAAATAAAAAATGGGTTACAGTTTTTGTAGTTTTGTATAATTTAAGTAAAAGTTTTTGTAGGAATCTAAAACATATATAAATCAAATGGATGTTTATATATAGTATGTATGTCTTGACTCTTGATGTCTACATGTTACTATATTATGGTTTATTTCATCCTAATCTATTCAGTGACGTTTTTTAAAGTTTATTTTTAAAAGTTTAATTCTGAAAAAAAAAAATGAATATAATGATCATTTTGATACTAAGTAAACAAATTGATGGTCACTAGAGTATTTCTAGAAAAACATAATAGTATTATAACATAATGGTCGTTGGTGTAACCGTGTTAGTCAAAAAATGACATTTTAAAACCAATTTCTCATATAATGACCATTTTGATATATAGTGATGACCCAAAATAATAGTCATCAAAATAATTATTACTTACGTATAATGTTGCATGCTATGGAAAGTCATCAACTGCATTTGACAAGTTGATAAGATAGTTTTTGAAGAAATAAGAATCAATGTGAACCATATGAACGAGATAACAAATTCAACAACTTTCTTGGCTACCCAACTATACCTTTTAGAATTCCTTAACAACTTTCTTGCCGTTTAAAAAAAAGACTGTTTAAAATTGTGAAAATTACATGAATTTAGTTGATTATTTGGGACCTTAATTAATGAACTATTGTATTGTCAATGTCATTTTAATCATTTTACTTTTATTTCCAGGTGTTATCGCGTTGGTATCCATAATTCCTCTTCGAAACTTATGGCGTCTTTTTATTAAATGGGAAACGCGTAAGAATCAGTCAAAAACACTTGCTTGGTGGCATCAATTAGTCAAAATAATTTTTCCGTGTTTGCTGGCGGCTTTGCTTAAAAAAGATTCCTGATTGAATCCAGTTAATTTATTTATTTAAATGAATAAAAAAAAAATTAAAATTCTTTTGTCATCTAACAGTTTTCTTCAAAAGAAAGATTAAGCCAATTGGAGAAAAAGAGAGTGTTGACAATGGACACTCTAATGGGTATTACTATTGGGTATTCATATTGGGAATCACCATTGTGAGTTGTGACATTATCTAATAGGTTTGTACCTAATGCCCCAATTAAGCCACTCGTTCATTTTTCAAATATTAGGCCAATTGGAGCAAAAAGAGAGTGTTGATAATGGAGTTATTTTGAATAAAAACAGGGTAGTGGGTATTCATATTGGGAATCATCGTTAGTAATAATGAGTGGGTTACTTTTTTTTTTTTAATTTTTTTTTTTTTTTTACAATATCTATTAATCTAGATCATGTTAAAAAATAAAAAATAAATAAATAAATAAATAAAACTTTCATTATGGGTAAGATTCGAGCTGACTGACCTGGGATTCATTTACCCAAATCTCAAGATTGTCTATCTATTAGCTAGCTACACCTCTGTTGGCAATGTACTCTTCTTTTCAGTAAAAACAAATCACAAATATTAGATGTACTAAGATAAATTACAGTTTAGATCAGCATAATATTAAAGTTGATAAAAGGTTTATTATTGATATTGTCGTATATATATATATAAAAGTAAATATCAATTTTGATGAAAATATTAAAAATTTAATATTTTAATGTCAAAAATGTTGCTACTATCTCCAAAATATCGTAGATAATGACAGATAATTTATATTACACGCTAAAATTTAAATAAATAAAAACATTATCGATATTTACTATTTGAATCATATGACCAGTCGTGATGAGGTTTCCCCTAAAACTTGTACAATCGGTAATTAAGTCCACTTTGGTCAATATTAATTATTATTGGTAACGTTTCATAACTTGCCAAGGAATATATAATGTCACATCACATCAATCCAGCTGGCTGCGATTTTATAAAGTATATAGCGAAGCAGTTGTATCCACGTTATCAAGCTAATTGGAGGAAAGAAGGATTTTATTTTTACTTTTTTATTATTAAACATCGTTTAATTAGCTATCTTATCAGTACTATTAAGTGATGACTAAATCAAAAAAAAAAAACAAATTATTTTATTACAACAATATCAGAAGGCACCTAGCTAGATAAAACTATGCTAGCACAGCTCTTCCACACTTGGGAGTTAAAGTCAAGGAGGGGTAAAGAATATAAATATATACACGCCTTAAACGTTGAACTATGGTGATGGAGACTCTCATATGAGAGTCCAACCACATTGACAAGAGGCCATTGATATTAAATTTTTCATTATCCGAATGTTTTGAGGGATAATATTCCAATGATTCAAATGCAAATATTTCCAAGGAGTTGGTAATGCTAAATAATATATATAAATAACTATAAAAAGTTGTATTGTTAAAAGAGATCGAGATCCACGCTAGTGAAAACGATGAGACTGAAAACCCCAAAAATCAAGTAGCTAGTTGTGTTTGGATGCAATGAGGATCAGAATCCCACCACCAGATCTTGAGTGTGTATATATATATATAGTTTTATAATCAATGTGTTATGTGTGATGATATAGAACGTAAGTTTTTCAAGGATGGGTCATAGGCACACATAAGATTAAAAGAATGACAATTGACACATACCCAATTTTGAATTAACTTAATTAATTATGAACAAATTATACTCAACCTACTCGAGGTTTGAGTTTTTTTTTACACTTGGAAACAACTTATTTTTATTTTTTGATAAAAGAGGAAACAACACACCAGAGGAACATTACACAGCAGAGGTGTAGCTAGCTAGTAAATACTCACAATGATATTTAAATCACCAGCATGCTTGTAAAATTGCTAGTATTAAAAGTCTGAATGAGAAAAAATCATCCTAAGCAATTAATAAGCATTACAAGGAAAAAGAGTTTTGTTAAATAATTGTCTTAACACAAATTATGATTCAGGAATGATTTGAGCATAAAACCATTTAAAATGCGACCAGAATATCGATCACTAAAATCTTCATAAATTTGATCAAAAGCTAAAATAATTTATTGACACAATTATAAACATATATATATATATATAATATATATATATTTGCTGCATTGACAGGTGAGTGATATTTAAATTTTTAACGTTGAAGAATTACTAGTAAATGTATGTAATTTAAATATGATCAGCGATGGATCACACTAATAATCGATGTTGATTAGTTATTCTGTCAATTTAAAAGAGAATTAAGAGTCATTCAATCTTCTAAGGCCCAATACCAGAATATAAAACCAGCGAAAACAACCCACAGTACTTGTATCATTGGGCCTTGACTAATTTGCTTAAGTCACAGATTTCAATTTCTATATAAATCCATTTAATTTCCAGATTATTAAATACGTACTATTCCATTTTTCTTTCAAAAACCATTGAAGTTCAATAAATACACTCACCAAGAGACAGTCCAAGATATTGAAAAAGGCTTGGGTAAGAATTAGTAAATGGTGTTTATAGTCTGGCTAACCTAAAACCAACTCATCATACATCTATAATCTATCTGACTTTTAGTTTAATTGACATTCTCCACACTCAATCACATAACACACCGTGTTTGTTCCATTAATTGTCATATGCTCTGATACATTTGTTGTAGTTGGAAGCTTGCAATCAGTACGAAAGATTGGTAAGACTAGTCTGCTAGGTTACGTTTACACATTCTATGTCAACGTATCACTCCATCTATATTTATCGGATGTGAGACTATGTCATGACAGTAACTAATTGATACTGTCAAATGTGGTTTATTGGTAAGAACGTTCATTCAACCTGACAATATCTCATGTTCGAGTCACTGACACTGCAAGTGACATTATCTAATTGATATTTTCTAACACTAAATTTGAATTAGTTCATATAATGGATGACAAGATGAGATATATATATATATATTGAAATAGAGATATAATTTACTTATTAGTATTGAAATTTGACTTTAATGTTCTTATATATAATATATAATTTCCTAATTTTCTAACTAAATAACCCAATTAATCTTGTAAATTGAACCCAGTTATATACATGTAAATATGTAATTAACGACTTTATAAATAGCATGATTCTCCATAATCAAAAGAAGAAAAAAGAGAAAAGCAGGAGTTACTAAAATGAGATAATTTTTAGTTAGAGAGAGAGAGAGAGAGAGAGAGAGATAATTTTGAATTTCAACTGGGTAGATTTCTGCTGGTAAGCAAAAGATTAAGATTGCTTTTCACATAAATTCATTTGTATTTAATCAAAGTAGTCCTTATCACGACATGCTAAAATCAGAAATTTTGTTAAATATCCATCTAACTTTATTACAATTTTGATATCCGTGAGAAGTCGCTTCATATTCTTCCTACTTTCCGCTTCAAAGCACTAAGCTATTACAAGAATTAAGTTTAATTTGTTGAAAAGGAGCAAATGCATTCATTATTTACCCAACTATTAATTCTTTTTGACTCGTATCTTTTCACTTTTTCCAATTTTACTCAATCTTCTGGTTCAGTCTTTTGCTAAGAGAACTTTTTTTTTTTTTTTTTTTCAATTGAAAAGCTTAGAGGACTCAATCATGTAACGTTTTAATGGTAATATAGGTTTGCTTCCTGTTATAGCTAGTCATGAGTCATGATGCTTTTTGTGTAGTTTTTGTAAGCCCAGCAGAAACCTAATAGCTTGGAGCTAGGGTTGAAAATATTCTTTCAAATTTATTATTATGTAAGATGTCAAATTCGTGTTCAAGTGTAAAACATTAATCATGGGTACATATACTTTCATTTTCACAGACAGACTTTTCTTTTTGCTTTTCTGTTTTTTTTTTTTTTTTTTTTTTTTTTTGAAACAGAGAACAATAACTTACAAACAATTTCGACGATCCGTCGAAACAAGAGAACCAACACAAGGAGGAAACTCCTCCAGCCAAAACATGTCCTCAACACAGGAGAGACCATTTTTAGCTAACTCATGGGCTACTTGATTAGCCTTCCTAGGTACGAAATTAACAGAAATACAACTCAATTGTTCAAGAAGAACAAAAATATCACTAATAATATTACCAACCTCAGAACCCACAACCAGTTTAGACTGAATCCAAAGCACAACAACTTCCGCATCAGAATCAATCCTACACGGTACTAATCCAGCATCTCTAGCCAACTGTAAACCCCGAAGAATTGCACCTGCTTCCGCAACCACCGAAGAAAAAGTGGCAAGAATCCTTTGAGAGCTAGAGGCCATCACCAACCCCATTGAATCACGGATGACAATGCCAAAACCCACCAAACGATCCTCCATATTTATAGCAGCATCACAATTTATTTTAAAACAACCTGCTGGAGGTGGTTTCCACACCGGATCCCTGAAAATAACATTCCCCAACCTCCTAGCAGATCCAACCTCAGCAGCCTGAAACTCCTTAACAAAAGCCTCCGCCCAAACCAACACCTCCACATCCATATCAACAAAATTATCATGCACTACAGCATTCCTTATAGACCAACTTTTCCAAAGACAAACACAAAGTAATTCCAAATCCAACACTCCCAAACAAGAAAAACAGTCAATGATAAAATCAAAAAAGAAAACTTTACCCTTATGATTATCCTTCAACTTTGGAAACCAAGCAGCCCTCATATTCTTTAATTTTCGGCAACTCCAAAGGGCATGAAGAACAGATTCAGTGCTAAATTTACATAAGGGGCAGAGATTTAAAACAGGAACTCTGCGCTTAACCAACATCTCAAAAGAGGGAAGCATATTATTACATGCTTTCCACACAAAAATCAAAATCTTCCCTGGCAAATGCAGTTTCCAAAGAGACTTCCACCAAGAAAATGAAATAACCGAAAAAGGATTAGAAAGAGAAGAACTAGAAACTGACCGAGAATTGCAGGCCACCCAATAACCACTCCTAGCCGAGAAAGACCCTTTTTGATCATAATGCCATTGGATGGAATCTTTCAAACGACTTCTTCCTAACGGAATACTCAAAATAGCATCACAGTCAACCTTACAAAAAACAGAATGAAGCAGATCAGAATTCCACACACCATCAGGATCAATTAACTGATCCACAGTGGCATTTTCTCCCAAAATGGCATGAGAAAGTGGACGAAAAGTCGACGGTCTCGGAATCCAACTATCCTTATAAATCCGAATCATGGTACCATCGCCGACTCTCCAACGAACACCAGCCAACAAAATTTCCTTACCCCACATTAAACTCTTCCACAAGAAAGAATCAGCAGACTTTGGCTCAGCATCCAGAAACGTACCATCTTTAAAATAACAGTCTTTTAATACCCTAGCTGCAAGAGAACTCTCATTCGAAATAATCCTCCAGCCTTGATTAGCAAGAAGGGACTGATTGAAGATCTCTAAATTCCTAAAACCTAAACCTCCATTACCCTTAGCCTCGCACAACTTCGACCACTCACACCAATGAATCTTCCTCCCATTTTCACAACTCCCCCACCAAAACCTTGCACACAAACGTTGAACCTCATTGATAATACTTTTCGGAAGCTGAAAAAGAGACATTGAATAGGTCGGAATGGCTTGAATAACAGCCTTTATTAAAATCTCCTTCCCTCCAGAAGAAAGGAACTTGTCTCTCCATCCTTTCAGTTTATCCCAAATCCTAGAAACAATACCAGCAAACAGCTCCTTTTTCCTCCTTCCAGTGAAACACGGGAGACCTAAATATCTCTCATGACACTCAACCACACAAACACCAAGAATGGCAGCCAACTGATCTCGATCCATCACTGAAACTGACGGACTGACACATAAAGCCGATTTTTCGAAATTAATAATCTGCCCAGAAGCAGTAGCATAAACATCCAAAAATTTCCTAATCAACAAACAATTACCCACATTTGCCTTAGCAAACAGCAAACAATCATCAGCAAACAGCAAGTGAGAAACCGTTGGACCACTCCTACTACATTTAAAACCCTGTAAATCACCTGAACCTATAGCACTATTAATTAAACATGAAAAACCTTCACTACACAGCAAAAACAGATACGGAGAAATCGGACCCCCCTGACGTAAACCCCTGGAAGGCTTAATAAAACCACAAATCTCGCCATTGAGGACAAACGAATACGATACTGATGAGATACACCGAATAATCAAGCTAATCCACTTCTCAGAAAAACCAAGCTTTCGCATCATCTTCTCAATGAACACCCACTCTACACGGTCATACGCCTTTGACATGTCTAGCTTTACTGCCATTGACCCATACTTTCTCTTCCTCCTTTTAATACGATGCATACATTCAAAACTGATCAGCACATTATCAGAGATTAACCTCCCCGGAATAAAGGCACTTTGTTCATCAGAAATTACCCCATTCAACACTAACCGAAACCTATTAGCTATCGCCTTCGCAACAATTTTATAAATCACGTTGCAAAGACTGATAGGCGGAAAATCCGAAATCCGAACTGAAACTTTTTTCTTAGGAATAAGCGTTATCAGCGTGTCATTCATCTTCTCCAACGAGTACCCTTTACTAAGACATTCCAGGCAAGCTTTAATCACACAAGGACCCACTCTATCCCAATACTTCTGATAAAACACAGCCGGGAAACCATCCCTCCCTAGTGCCTTCAAAGCACCCATATCAAAAACTGCCCTCCTAACATCCTCTGCAGTAAAATCCTCATCCAGAAAATCACTCAAAGAAGAAGAAAGCTTTGGATGAACTTGATCCAGAACCATCCCTATATCCCCAGACGAAGGAAAACTGGACTGAAATAAAGAACCAAAATAATCCAACAAAATAACTTCCATACCTCTCCGAGAATCATACCAAACCCCATCACCACCCCACAACCCTTTAATCGTATTACAACTTTTCCGAACCGAAGCCTTCATATGAAAGTAACTCGTATTTCGATCCCCACATTTAAGCCAATTAATTCTCGAGCGTTGCCTCCAATAGCGTTCCTCTGTCTCCAATATACTATCTAACTGAGACTCTAGCAATTGCACTTTCTGCCAGGACCCAACACCAATACAATTATAGGCCTGTTGGAGCTCCAATTTCTTCTTTATAATAACTTCTGTAAGTTGCCTCCTACAATGATTATTCCATTTTTCCAGACTTGAACCACACATCCGAATGTTAGCCAAAACACCCTCAACTATAGAAGGACCACGACTAGCAATCCATTCTTTTGAAATCAACTTACCACACTCAGCATTTTCCTTCCAACAATCCTCAAAGTAAAACCGCCTTTTCTTTTTAGGCTCTCCCAACTGATCCGCATTGTCATTCAAAACCAACAAAATTGGCCGGTGATCAGACCGCCAATAATCTAGATGAGTTACCACGAAATTTGGAAATAATCTTCTCCATTCCAGGCAACCAGTACACCTATCCAATCTCTCAAAAATCAACTCATCCCCTTCTCTCTTATTACACCATGTATACAGGGGACCGACATGGCCTAAATCCTCCAAACCACACTCGTCAAGAACCTCCCGAAAATTCACAATTTGATTCCATTCCTTCGGTACCCCCCCCCCCCCCCCCCCCCCAATTTCTCAGACATACACAAAACTTCATTGAAATCCCCCACACATGCCCAAGGCAATGAATACATACCAGCCAACCTTCTTAATAACTCCCAAGACTGCCCTCTCTGACTAACATTCGCAACTCCATAGAAACCCGTTAGCCTCCACCAAGACCTACCAGAAGATTCAATCCTAACATCAATATGGTCTCTGGAAAAACTCAAAATAAACATAAACCACCTGACTTCCCAATGCTATTAACAACTAGCTTACCTACAAAACCGAGCTTAACTCGTAAAACTTCCATCCTAGCTTGATTGGACTTCGTCTCCATTAAAAACAGCAGATCAGGCTTATACTCCTTCTGGATAGACAACAAGGAATTGAATGCTCGGGGACTACCCAAACCCCGAGCATTCCATGACAAAATTATCATTGAGACCGGCGGGCCGAAGATAATCGGCCGGCCGATAGATTTCCTTCCCCATCTGACGATAAACCAACAACACTGGTAATCTCGCCAGACAACACCCCCACTGAATCAATTTCCTCTGTGACCACAACAACTCCCAACTTTCGAAGCTTATTACCTCCCCTTTGAATCTCACCATCCTCAATTTCAAGCTTACGCTTTCCAAGTTGAACCCTAACATTTTCTTCAACACTCCCCACCTTCCCAGCTCGAGAAGACCTCAATTTACTCCTACCAATTTTTCTGCCCCCAACCCGATCAGAAGAAAACCCCAACAAATGATTATCCTGCAAGCCCACTTCCTTTGACAAACTAGAACTAGGCTTAGAAACAGGCCCAAACACATTCAAACTCGTAAGTGGGCCACTATCACTATTAGAAACATTAAAACCCAAATTTAAACCCTCATTTTCCTTTTGGGCTTGAAAAGTAAACCCAATAGGCTTATAATCAAGGGAAACCAACCCAACAGAGACATCACAGTCCCCCACTGCACAACTCATATCAACTTCTACACCCACCTCCTCTGCATTAAATGCTTCCTCCTGTGTCCCATTACTAATTAATGCGTCAAACTTCTCAACTTGGCACTGCACATCACCCCTCTCCTACATCGAAACTTCTGCACCACGCAAAACATCTGAGTTCCCTGCTACTATCAAATCGCCGACAACAGCACCCTGCATTGGCTCATCACTCGCCACCTCACCAGATAATATCTCATTACCAACTCCATCTTTATCACCCATTACCTCCATTGCCATCTGAACCCTACTGTTTCCTCCACTCCCAGAATATTGACCAGAAGTATCCATCGCAGGAACAATTGACAAACCTTGTTGATCAGAAATATTGAAATTTCGTCGAAAACCTGAAGCCCTTAGCCACAATCCATACGGAAAAATTTCTTTTCCATTGACAACTGGAACATTCTCCATCTCTTTACATTCCGACGTAATATGATTAACCATACCACATTTAAAACAGTGATTCGGAAGCCTCTCATAGCGAAGAATCATAGTCGTAATCACTCCATCACCTAATAAATCCACTCTCAGACAGCGAGCTAAAGAATTCTGGATATTCACTCTCACCCTAACCCGCAAAAATTTTCCAGCACATGCCCCTGATTTACCACCATCCACATGAAGAACTTCTCCTATCAAACCACCCAAAAACCTTCCAATTTCCGTCGTCATACATAGAAGTGGAACCTTATAAATTTGAACCCAAAAATCTGCCAGATTAAAACGTAAAGAATCCAAATCTCCCGTCCCTATCGGCCTCTCCATAGCAATAAGAGCATTGTCAAAGCTCCATGGACCACCTGCTATCACCCTTTCCAAATCAAACTTATCCTTAAAATGAAACGTAAAAACATTTCCGGCAACGGACTCAATATCAATACCCTTACTAACCTTCCAAATTCTCCCAATGACCCGCATAAAAGCACTTTTATCAACTTGTTTACTCGACAGAATATTACCCACTATACATAAAGACATACGTTGTTTACCTTCAACCATAAGAGATTCACTAAGACACTGAATAGGAACATCTCTACTATTAATTGATAAAGACGCACACAAAGATTCTAAATCTGTGGAATCCATAAAAGAAGAAAAGAAATAAACTCCTGAAGAAAACCAAACTAACACAGACTAAAAACCACTTTTACTCCAATTTCAGAGAAAAAAGAGAAAAGACTTCGAAAATTTTATAACATTAGAACCTGAGATAAAATCCTTTTTGCTTTTCTGTTGGAATGCTTTTATCAACTTGATATTATTAAGAGACTTGTTATCACTGGTGGACCCAATTTTAACAAGATAGAGCATTTGAACAAAATAATAATTATATAAAAAAATGTTGAAATTTAATTAAGGTCGTAATAAAATGAGTTTTTTATATTAAAAAATGATGGTAGAATGAAGTTTATATAAAATAAAACAAATATAACATTTACTCAAGATGAACTACATAATCTTACATTCAAAAAGAAATAAATTCAAGAAATACAATATTAAATAATAATAATAACAAGAAAAACAACGTAAACAATGGAAAATTATAATATTTATTCTTAATTTTTTTAAATACAATATAATTTTATAATAAGAAATTTCGTTTTGTATTTATAATGAATTCACTTATACAAAAAATAATTGATTAATAAATATTATTAAATATGTTTTTGAATGTTTTATTTTTCTAATTATTGGTAAATTATTGATATACTGATTATAAATAAATTAAAACTATAGGATAAAGAAAAATATTGATGATAACATAAAATAAATCATAATAATTGATGGACTATTTTAATGCAATAAAATAAATTTTGAGATTTTAAGGTTTATTGATCGGATGTGTTAGGTTTGTCAAACTAAACCTATTAGAAAGGGGTATTATCACTAAAGTACCTACTTTTTCATGAATTGTCACTTTTTAAAACGTCTTTGTTATATTAGTCACTTTAGTCCCTTGTTTTTTCAAAATACATTATTCTAGTCCATTTAACCAAAAAAACTAACAGTCAACTATAACATAATATATAAAAATACAATTTTACCCTTTATTGTTATTTTTTAATTTTTTCTTTTAGTCCCTCTAATTTGAATGATAACTGATTAACCCTTAAAAAATATTAAAACACCTCCAACAATAATCAAACCTTCAACCTTAAGTTTAAAGCTATAAGCTTTTACCAGCTGAGCTACTTTAGCTTATTGTTAAAAGTTTATTGATTTAAATGTATATATAGTTATATAATTTGTTTCAACTAATTTAAATCTGATTATATAATTTAAAATAAACTCATATTTAATAATAATTAATAAAGCATATTTATGAAAATGAAACCTAGAAAATCCAGAAAATCAAAGTCTGTAATTTTTCTTTCTTTCTTTTTTTAGATTTTTTTCCTTTTCAAAAAATATATTATTTCAATATGATAAAAATAATAAATAAATAAATAAAATAAAAACCTAGAAAATCAAATCCTAAAGTTGAAAAGGGAAAAAATCAACAATTAAAAAAAAAATCACATTTAATAATAATATATAAAAACATATTTATTAAAATGAAAAAGAAAATAACAAAACAAAATGAAACCCAGAAAATCCAGAAAATTAAAGCCCGTAAATTTTTATTTTTTTATTTTTTGGATTATTTTTCTTTTTAAAAAATATATATTATTTCAATTTGATAAAAAAAAAATTATTAAAAAAAAAAAAACCCAAAAAATCAAATCCTGTAAATTGAAAATTTCCTTTTTTTCCTTTTGTTTTGTTATTTTCTTTTTCATTTTCATAAATATGTTTTTATATATTATTATGTTGTTGGATTGGATTTTAATGATCCAGATTATTAATTTTTTAAAATTTAGAATTTGAAAAAAAATATAGAGATACAACTTATGTCTCCACATTTTTTTTTTTTTTTTAATTTGTAATGTTCAATTTTTTTATAGTGGAGATCCAAATTTGTTTTCATATATTTATATATTTTTTAAATCATTTTTTTTTTATTCATGGGCATTTAGGTATTTGTAGTGGTCAAATCCGATCAACGATTAAACTTGACTAGCTTTGACTAACAGTAGGGGAGGTCATTGTCAATTAATGATAAAGTTGTTTTTGATTGTTAAAGGCCAAACCTCAAGGAGGTTGGTTGCAATTTGCTCTATATATAATATATAATATATAATAATATAATATAGGGAAATTATTATTCTCCCCCCTGTAGTTTGCCATATTCTCCATTTTCCCCCCCTCTAGTTTCAAAATTCTCTAAATTCCCCCATCCCATGCACAAATACAACAAATTTCCTCTTATAAAAATAGGCATGGGAGGGGGGAAATTAGAGAATTTTGAAACTAGAGGGGGAAAATGGAGAATACGGAAAACTATAGGGGGGAGAATGATAATTTCCCATATAATATATATAAATATAAATAATAAAATATATAATAATATATTATTTTTGGAAATGAGGGTAATTTTAGAATGTAGTTTGTGCATATGAGGGTATTTATGGAATAATTTTTTTAGTTTGGAATGGAATAAGTAAGCATTCCATTGGTTTTTGGATGGAATACTCATTCCATTGGTTTTAACCAACCAAATATTGAGAATGAAATTCATTCCATTTCAACCAACTAAATACCACTTAAGATTAATACATATTATTGCTTGGATTATCTAGGCTCCGAAGAGCCCGTCCCAGTCCCAGTCCCATCCAAGTTTTTTAGTTTTATAACTTGATACGAGTTTCAAAGTTATAATAATAATAATAATAATAATAATAATAATAATAGAAAAATTAATATATATTATTAGATTGACAGCTTCATGAGAAAAATTACAAAATGTAACGATTAAAAGAAACTGCATGTGTAAAACGACATTTTGCAGTATATGTCGTTTAATATATAAATATGTGTGATGTTTACAGCCAAAAAAAAAAAAAAAAGCAACAAATATACGAAAATGAATTAGAAGAAGCACAACAAAATGGAAGAGAAAAATAATAATAGTAGCTAATCTGCATATATTAGGGATGGAGCCACGTGGCCCATGTAATGACCGGGGGGGGGGGATTGATTTTATAAAAGCTGTTATAAATTAATAAATAATAGATGAATTGAAACATGTGAGAGAAGAGAGAATCAAATAAATAAAGAAGAGAGATGAGGAAGAGTGAGAGACGAGAGAGATAGAGAACAATATGATTTATTGAAATTTTGGAACTCACCAACCTTTACAAATAAAAACCAAAGCAATATATATAGGCAAAATGAGAGGTGCACTTGTACGGGTGATGATGATCAAAAACAAGTGGGTGAACAAGTGGGTGATCAAGTGGGTGATAAAGTGAAAGAGAGAGATGGCGGTGGACTATGTGAGATTTAGGAGAAGATATTTTGTGTGAGATATTATGGGGGAGATATTGGGGAGATATTATATGTAGATATTATGGGGAGATATTTGGGTGATATTTTGGTGATATTTGGGTGTATTACACATGTGGTTAAAGCCACATATATTATAACACTCCCCCTTGGATTTATACCACATGTATTAATCTTTTATGGAAAAACTTAATAGGATAAAACTTAAATAAAAAATATATAATAATCTCCTGGATCTTGTGATGCTGGATGCTCTCAAAACTATCTCGTTAAAAACCTTGTCAGGAAAACCCAGTGGGATAAAACCTGATCGAAGGGAAAAAGAGTATAGTGCACATATGTCTGCTCAGAACTTTTCTCCTCTTGATTGTCTCGTTAAAAACCTTGTCAGGAAAACCCAGTGGGACAAAACCTGATCGAAGGGAAAAAGAGTACAATACAAATATGTTAATAGTTAATGTTTTCTTCAAAACATTTCTCATAATTATACTTTACTAGGAAAAACCCAGTGGGATAAAAACCTGAGCAAATATATCTATTGATTTGTCGGATCAAAGTAATATTTATGATGATCTTTTGGATCAAGGTAATATATATACGATGATTAGCAAGATCAAAGTAATATTTACAATGATATTTTTGATCAAGATAACATATATACGATGATATATTGAACCAATGTAATATTTATGATGATTTTGTGGATCAAATGATTTTTGGGTGTGCGTAGAGAATTGCCTCATTAAAAACCCTATCAGGAAAACCCAATGGGACGAAAAACCTGATTGAAAGGGAAAAGAGTACAATGCACATATACCCCAATATAATTAATATACTTCATTTGATATGCTCCCCCTGGTGGGACGCTCCCCCTGATAAAAGTTCTTTTAAAACAATCTTCTAGATTGTTAAACTGGGGTATACAGATATTTATTTCATGAAATGAAATAACATCATAAATTATTGGAGGGAGTATAAGCAAACACTTGCTTTATAGAGTAATATCCATATGGAATCTTTTCAGAATCTTTTCAACATATTCTGATTGATGGACAAACATTCCATTTGATCTATGATCGACCTTCAGGTCGAGATAATATTTTCTTTCCCATGTCTTTCATTTTTAAACTCATCTACCAAAAATTCAAGAGTTTTCAAGAGCTCTCCAGGAGCTCCAATTAAATTCATATCATCAACATATGTTGTGAATATAGTAAATTCAAATTCTGATTTATTTGCGAAAACACTTGGGCATATAATATAATTATTATACCCTTATTTTATCAGATATTCACTAAGACGATTATACCACCTCCGTCGAGATTGTTCTTAATCCATATAAGGATTTTTATATTTTCATCAAATACAGATTACGAGATCTCGATTTACATGCTTCTAGCATTTTAAATCTTTCCAGGATTATAAATATCTATATTGAGTGAATCATATAGATAAATGATTACTACGTCTAAATGACGTATTTCAAGCTTTGTAAAGGCAGCCAAATTTATCAAAAATTCGAAACGTAATTGTATTCATCACTATTGAATACCAAGTTTCTGTAAGAAACCTTGTACTACGAGTCGTGCCTCATATCTCACGATCTCGTTTTTCTCATTACGTTTTCCGTATAAAGACCCATTAGTATCCAACTAGTTTGACATCTCCAGGTGTCTGGAGTACTATTGGTCTAAATACTTTATGTTTGGCATATGAAGTCAATTCTTCTTGAATTACTTCTTTACACTTAGGCCAATCATGCCTTTTGTATACAATCATTGATATTATGAATATCATAATTATCATTTATAATTTCAGTAGCGCTACTGTGTATAAAAATACATCATCAATGATTGTTTCTTTATGATTCCACATTTCTCTTATATGATTTATAGAAATTTTCTCAATTTCAATATATTTGAATCTCTGTTGAGATTTCTTCCATTTCAATGGATTTAGTCATTTCATAGACTCGTATAGAAATTTTCTCAATTTCAATATACTTGTATCTCTGTTGAGATTTCTTCCATTTCAATGAATTTAGTCTTTTCATAGACTTGTGTCTCATTAGATATATCAGACTCTGTGATATATCAGACTCTTACAGAGTTGATTTAGAGAAAGTGGATTTATTTATAACTCGAGTTTTGCTTACATTAAGATCCTGATAATAATACCTTTCAAAAGGTTCATAAGCTTATGAATTATAATATGTATCAGATGATTTATTTATTGCTTTTTACTCAGATCATTCTTTAGGAACAATCACCCGGCCGGGGTTTATGAGATGGCAACTTATAAATCTTGTTACCTTTAATATATCTAGTAACAAATTAATAATTATCTGATGATCAATTATCTTTCGTATTTGAGTGATACAAAGATTGAAATGAGATACATTTATATATAGAGAACCGAACTGGTATCTCTATTTTATATAAGAGTAACTTTTCATTTACTCTTTCTGGAGAAACTTCCCATTTGGAATTTAATCAATATGATAATATACAGATTATGCGTAAAAATATAAACTCTCAGAAGTTTAAATGATCTAATAGAGATTAATCAAAATCAATATTAATCTCATAATGATATAGATTCTTATCTTAGATCATGCCAGAGATGAAATAAGGAGATATACTACACAATCAAATATCTTAAAAATGTGAGCAAGTCAATAACCAATTACAAGTTGTAATGGTAAATAATGATTATAAGTAGTGAGACATAGATGACTGCATCAACATGTAACATAGAATGTCGAATATAAAAATTGGTAAATGAATAATAAAATTTTCGTAATTACCTGGAGACATTTTGATAATTGATTCCGCTCATCCATTCTGATTATGTGTATATGTGAAAACTGGATGTTGTACATCTATCTCAACTAGAGATGTTTGATAACACACAAACATGTGATCATCTCATAGATGTATCAACTAGAACCATAAAATAATGAAAGGGTTCTTTTGGTGGATGAATATGTCCACATATATCCCTTTGAATGATAGGGATTCAAAACCAACTTTAGAATGATAAGGTTTTATTTGGTGGATGAATATATCCACATACATCCCTTTTCTGATCAACAATATAATCTGGATGATAAAGAACATAGCTTTTCTATAATCAGCTTCTGGCTTGAATCACGCACAGATATTCAACATTATTATTATTAATGATCTCAATATGACATTAATAAAGTTATATATCTTTGATATAAACAGATTTATTTATGTTCTGCTTGAATGATATAAAGTATCATTGATACACAATTGAATACCATCTGGTAATAAGATTGTGGCTCTTCTAGAGCCTTTAATCAGATCCACCAGATTTTATTTGGTATTAACTTTAAATGCTTTGAACTAAGCATATTTTTCTATGTTGTTCTTTGAATAATATCAAATATCATTGATACATAATTGAGAATTGTTTGATAACAACATCGTGGCTCTTCCAAAGCTTTCTATCAGATCCGTTGGACCTGATGCATAATTTAGTATTGTTTGATAACAATATCATGGCTCTTCCAGAGCTTTCTATCAGATCCGTTGGACCTGATGCATAATTTAGTATTGTTTGATAACAATATCATGGCTCTTCCAGAGCTTTCTATCAGATCCGTTGGACCTAATACATTAATAACATTTGCTCTCAGTAAAGTCGAATTCATAAAATATTTCTGACTCCGTAAAATTATATGAGTCGTTGCACTCTCAGCAAGACATATTTTTCCTTCTATGAATTTTATGGACATTATTTGTAATGTCATTTTATATCTTATGTGAAATGATAATAATCCCCCCTCCTTTTTTTTTTTTTTTTAAATATATATATAAATGAAATTACAAAGTTGCCCCTGATTTTGTAAAATTACGGAAAGGCCCTCAAAATTTTTATTAATTATAAATCAGCCCCAAAACTTTTTGAAAATTGCAAACTGGACCAATAAGTTTTGGTAATTATAAATTGATCCAAAATTTTATCAAAATTACAAAATTGCCCAAAATAATTACAAAACAGTCCATGAAAAATATCGAATTCTCCAAAAGTGGCCCAGAGCAAAAACGAGCTCTGTGATCGATCTAGACCAGATCATGGGTCATGACCGACAATCATTTATCGTCATCGTAAAAACGCACTAGGCTGGTGCGACAAATGACGAAGCTCACCGACGAGGTGGCGTTGACCCGAGGGGCGATGGGTCTGGGTTAAAAAACCCATCAACCCATAAGCAAACTCAGATCGGGGTTTGGTGATACTAGATCAGATGATCTGATTATCCAACACCCATCACATTCACATGTTCATCAAGTTCATCTACTGTCAAGTAGACTACTGATTTCAAAATTCTCCTCTTTTTTCAGCAACTCTGAATTTTGCTCTCCAGGAGCATCAAACTTGAATGAAATGGATAAAATATTACATCCAGTTTCATTATATGTTAGGATCTTAAATCCTTTTATGTGATACTCACATCATCCTGTTGGATGTGTATGAAATGGATAAAAATATTATTGCCAATTTATTTATACGTTAGGATCTTAAATTATTTTTATGATATTCACAACATCCTGTTGGATGTGTAGATCCTTTTCTGAATATTGCTCTTCATTAGTATCAAGCATGTATGAAATGGATAAGATATTAATTCCAATTTCATTATTCGTGAATATTGCCCTTCTTGAGTATCAAGCATGTATGAAATGGATAAGATATTGATTCCAATTTCATTATTCGTTTAGGATCTTAAATCCCTTTTACGATACTCATAACATCCTGTTGGATGTGTAAATCATTTTTCTCAAATGAATGATATGTAAACATATCACTTTATATATATGAGATAAAATAAAATCATGGATCATAATGATTTTTCGAACTTCCAACTCGATCATGAACTGTAAGTTCATATATAATTATAATCAAGAAAAATTCAGATTATGAGTGGATTTGAAACCCCAAGTTCCAAATAATGAACTACGTCATTCATGAATATGACACTGGATCAAGAATTCCAGTTTTTCATCGGTTTTCAAAACCGTGCCAACTTAAATATCATAATTCCAGAAACTTTAAGTTCTGGTTTGTCGGTCTAACCAATCTCAGATATTGTGAAAAATGAACAGTTCCAGAACGGTATATATGTCCTGTAAATAAACAATTCCAGGAGGCTGAGCTCACCTGTTATGTTTCGTAAATAAACAGTTCCAAGACGGTATATATGTCTTGTAAATAACGGTTCCAGGACGGTATATATGTCCTGTAAATAACAGTTCCAGAACGGTATATATGTCCTGTAAAATCAGTTCCAGGAGGCTGAGCTCACCTGCTATGTGCATAAAAATTAAATCTAGAACTATATATATATGTTCCGTTTTAACGGCACAGCCATTTTGTATACGAAATATATATAGATCCAGAATATTGAGATTTAGAGAAAATTGAGATTTAGAGAAAATAAATTTAGGACTATATACATATGTTCCGTTTAACGGCACAGCCATTTTGTATACGAAATATATATAGATCCAGAATATTGAGATTTAAAGTAAATTGAGATTTATAGTAAATTGAGATTTAGAGAAAATAAATTCAGGACTATATATATATATGTTCCGTTAACGGCACAACCATTTTGTATACGAAATATATAGATCCAGAATATTGAGATTTAGAGAAAATAAATTCAGGACTATATATATATGTTCCGTTAACGGCACAGCCATTTTGTATACGAAATATATATAGATTCAGAATATTGAGATTTAAAGTAAATCACCCATCAGGGATCCCTTTTACTTATATACACGAATATCAAGCCGTAAATAAATCACTCACCTGGAGATACTTTTTACTTACATACGATCATGCTAATAACGTGTTATAAATTAATAAATAATAGATGAATTGAAACATGTGAGAGAAGAGAGAATCAAATAAATAAAGAAGAGAGATGAGGAAGAGTGAGAGACGAGAGAGATAGAGAACAATATGATTTATTGAAATTTTGGAACTCACCAACCTTTACAAATAAAAACCAAAGCAATATATATAGGCAAAATGAGAGGTGCACTTGTACAGGTGATGATGATCAAAAACAAGTGGGTGAACAAGTGGGTGATCAAGTGGGTGATAAAGTGAAAGAGAGAGATGGCGGTGGACTATGTGGGATTTAGGAGAAGATATTTTGTGTGAGATATTATGGGGGAGATATTGGGGAGATATTATATGTAGATATTATGGGGAGATATTTGGGTGATATTTTGGTGATATTTGGGTGTATTACACATGTGGTTAAAGCCACATATATTATAACAAAAGCTTCCCCTAAGAATTTTTATGTTTTTACACTGATTTATTATTTAAGTTTTCTAATCCTTTTATAAATTACAATATTAATAATTTTCTCTTAATCATGTAGAGAATAGTTTGGGATATTAGAAAAATATTAGAGGTACAATTTAAATTTAAATTTATTTTCTAACCCTTAAATAATATTATTGAATCTTGAATTAATAGCTAAAATTTTTAGTCTATATTATTTTTAGAGTAATACTAGATATCTCTAACTAGTTGTGTATTGATTGAAAAATGGATATGTACATATTAATTATGATTTATTTCACTCATCATATTTATATGAATTAAATTGTCTAAATTACAAGTTGATATGTGAGTTGAAATATCTAGCATTTATTTATTTATTATTATTATGTTTTCATCATATTCAATGATCATTTTAAATGGACAAGATGAGGTTAATATGGTGGTATATCCCTCACACTTACACTATGAGGTTGTGGGTTCAAGTCTTTCCCATCTCCCAAAAAAAACATTGAATCATATATATATATATAATAAGAGAGTTTCACCAGCGCCACATGTCGCCGTATGAAGAGTTTGGAATTAAATGTAATCAAATTAAATAAAATCATATATATATATATAATAAGAGAGTTTCACCAGCGCCACATGTCGCCGTATGAAGAGTTTGGAATTAAATGTAATCAAATTAAATAAAATAAAGAAATATTCCTAAATGCTACAATTAAATCAAATTAAATACATAGGATATCTATTAAAAGTTTTGTTAAATATTTATTAAAACCTTTTAGTTTACCTGAGAAGTTCACATACTTTCAACCATGCCTATTGATCTCCACAACCGTTTATATATGGGGCTAAATGCTACAATTAAATCTAATTAAATACATTGGATATCTATTAAAAGTTTTGTTAAATATTTATTAAAACCTATTAGTTTACATGAGAAGTTCACATACTTTCAACCATGCCTATTGTTCTCCACACCCGTTTATATATGGGGCTCTTCAAATGATATTGAGATAAATGTATTAGTAAAATAAAAAATTAGTGACATGTGGCAATGCATGTCAATTGTAGGAATGCCAAAAGACCACTTGATTAAGTGATGTAAATATTATAACAATTAATAATCAAAGTTGTTATACTTCGGTTTAAATATGATTTAATTTCCCCATTATCATTTAGTAAATGTTTTTATATTCCTCATTTTCAACTTATATATCATATATATATATATGGAGAAAGATAATGATATTCTATTCGATTGTTTACTATGAATGAGAAGGTACGTAGGTTTTGTTAGTTCCAAGTTTTAAACATGTTCATGTTTATAATATTGTTGTTTAATTTTTTGAATAGGCACTTTTAAAAAAATAGCTGCTACTGCATCACCTACAGATTGAAAGGTAACATTATATCTATATAACTGTTTTTTTTTTTTGTTGTTGTTGTTGTTGTTATTGTAAGTATGTACTAATATTGTATGGTGCTTTGCATAGAAACATAAGCATGGGTGAATGTATTGTTTTTTAAAGCATTAGAATCATTATCTTATGTTTTTAAATTAATTAACCATAAAAAATTGAACCTGAAATCCTCAATTGTTATGGGAGATTGAATTTTTCCCTAGAAACATTAATATTCAATACTAATTTGTGTTTTGAAATCCTAACCTCTAGAGATTATTGTGAGAGTTTTTGAATTTCTAGAGCTAGAACGTATTCGTACGTATTTGAGGTAAGAAAACTCACCCTTGGTTTATTATGTTTTCCAATATGTAAATTTTATGTAAGTATAATTAGATGCTTAGAGGATTCAAGTTAAGGTTTTGATCAAGTTGGAATCCTAGAAGCATATTAAGGTGATTGTTTGGTTTCATTTTTCTGATATCTGTTTACTTGAGGCTGACCAGTGCTAATTCCGAAAATTATAGATAATTTATTTGTGAAACTTTTGTGATTTGGATCTTGAGATTTTGAACTAGACTGACTAAGGGTTCCAAATAAATTCGTTTTGGTTCAAAATAATAAGTATTGTATTTTTTATGAGTTTTTGAGTTTGAAACAGTATTGCTGGAAATCTCAGTTTTTATAATATAGTCCAATTTTGAAAATCGTTTTCACTATGTTATACTTATTTAAAAACTGTAATATTTCTTAAATATGTTTATGAAGAGGTTTAAAGGGTTTCTAAATTTATTTCACTATTTTTGGGGTTTTATTGAATTAGTTATGAATTTTCAAATTCGGACACTACAATCTGTCCAGTGATGGACAGATTTCGAAATTCAAAAGTATAAATATGTTAAAAATATTTATTTAATGTACTTAACTTTGAAACTTTTATCTTGGAACCTTATATGTGTTGTCTAAACTATTTTGAAGGTTTCATATCAATTTCATATATGAATAATTTTAAAAATATTCAAATGGCAGAGTAGTGTTCTGACTGTCCAATATCAGGCAGATCAGAATACTAGGAGATTTAAATTATTTTAAGGTACTTACAGATTTTATTAAATTCTAAAAATATTTAGGTACATACCTATGTTTAGTTAGCAAAATTTCAATTTTGCAAGCAATTATAAAAACAATAACAATTTGAAGGATTTATTTTTTCACCCCTTTATTATATAATTAAACTTGACTCATTTTATTCGGATTTGATGCTTTATATTATATGGATGACAATGTACTCTTAGAAACTACAAATTGTTGAAGTATGACCTTCACTACCACCTACCATTAATTTATGGATGCTTTATTGTTGAAGTATGCTTTATTTTGTTGATTGTATTAATTTATTATGCTTTATAAATTGTTCAAAAAGTTTGGTATAAACAATAAAAAATTTTACAGACAATTTATAATATGGAGCCCATGCAATGCTCGGGTAAAAAAACTAGTTTATGTAATATTTCAAAAAAAAAAAGATCATTTTAAATGTTTTTCATAAAGGCAATAAAAAATTATTATTTATTTTTAAATAATTAATAAAAAAAATAATGTTTTAAAATATAAACAACAATATTGTTTATTTAATGTTTTGTTTAACACAACTTCTAAGATATATCACTACAAGAAAATCACACAATTCTTGACAGTTAAAAACTGTCAAGAAAGGTTTCCTTGACAGTTTTTTAACTGTCAAGGATGCTAGTGTCAAGAAAGCTCTTGACAGTTGCTCTTGACAGTTAAAAACTGTCAAGGATTCTTGACAGTTAAAAACTGTCAAGGAAGGTATTATTAAAAAAAAAAAAAATTAATTATACACCATCGCCGCCCCCCTCCGTTCCGGCCACCACTCCGGCCCCCCACTGCTGCCGCCACCGTCTGACCACCACAGCCCGCCGGCCGCCGCCCAACCACCACCACCCACCACCTAATAATAATGACAATTTAATTGTCATTATTGTGAATCGAACTCGTGACCTCAAGTCAAGAGTCATAAGCCTTTACCACTGGACTACAACATTTTATATGTTACTAATTGAAAAATATTTTTATATAACTTATATGAGTTGTTAGAAATAAAAAATAAAAAATAAAAAACTTATTAGATAGATTTAAATTTATTAAACTAATCAAAATTCTAATTTCTATTACAGACATATATTAAAAAATATTTATTGAAACTTTTAATAAAATTATATTTTTTTAAATATATATAGTCGAGTTATTGATCTATACTCTATGGTCACGTTTGGTTACATGGTGGAATGGTAATCGAAATGGTAATGAGAATGAGAATGAGAATGAGAATGGAAAGGAAAGGAAAACTAAGTTTTTTGTTTGGTTGGAACTTTAGAACCTAGTCTCTGAATCAATATTATTTTGTTTAGTTAACAACGGAATAGAATGAAGTTAACTGTAATTTGACCAAAATACCCTTAATTATAAAATATTCATAATAACATGATATTTTATGGATAATAATAATATAAAAGTATATTATATATATAATTATATATTATTTAATATAATAATATATTATATATAGAATATATAATATATAATACATATATATTACATATAATACATATAATATATATATATATATTATATAAATATAAATATAAATATAAATATATATAATTTATAATATATATATTATACATTATATATAATAATATATTTAATATATTAATATATAATATATATAAATATATAATATATATAATACATATATATTATATATAAATATAAATATAAATATAAATATATATAATTTATAATATATATATATTATACAATATACATAATAATATATTTATATAATATAAATATATAATATATATTATTTAATATATTAATATATAATATATATAATAATATAATACATAAAATATTATATATATATATATAATAATAATAATAGAATACATATAATAATAATATATATATACTATAATATAATATATAAATATATTATTATTAATATATAATATATGTAATAATATATAATATATATAATAATATAATATATATATTATATAATATATGTAATAATTTATAATATATATATATTATATATAATATATGTAATAATATATAATATATAATAGTGTAATATATAATAATAATATAATAGTATAATATATAAATATATTATATATGTTTATATATCGTTATATATATTATAATAATATAATATATATTTTTATAATATAAATATATAATATATATTATTTAATATAATAATATATAATATATAAATATATTATATTATATATTAATATTTAATATATATATATATAATATTATATAATATATAAAAATTGTCTTTCTTGACAGTTAAAAACTGTCAAGAAAGACAAGAAGTAAAAACTGTCAAGAAAAACCATCTTTCTTGACAGTTTTTTCTTGACAGTTAATAACTGTCAAGAATTTGCAATTCTTGACAGTTTTTGAAAACCGTCAAGAAAAAACTGTCAACAAAGGTGGTTTTTCTTGTAGTGTATGTCGATCTAAACCATTATTTCATGGTGCTCCCTCTGGAACATAACCTGGCTTCGTTCCTGTATATATTTAATGGATATTTATAAAATAAATCTATATAAAATTCATCAAATATCTATTCATACCCCATTTTAATATTCTTTTATTAATATAACAATTTTATTCATAATTAAAATTATTAAACAAGATAAAAAGTTCTAAGGAGTAAGGACACATACATTCAATACATAATATTATCTTCCTTTTAACGTTAAATAAATCCAAAAATCAAAAAGTCTCATTACTAATTTCTTTTATTATATATATATATATTGTTCTATTTGACTATAAAAGTGATGAAGAAAAGTAAAATTTTAATTATTTTAAAATTTGTAATTTAAAAAAAAATATTATTTTTATAGAAAAGAAAAAAAAACTTTTAGAAAATGAGTTTTTTTTTTTTTTTTTTTTTTTTTTTTTTTTTTTTTTTTTTTTTTTTTTTTAATAGTCTATCTTTAGAAAGTAATATATATATATATATATTTTCCAATTAACTTTTTAAAATGAAATGTTTATATAAAATGAATATGAAAAGATAATAAAAGGTATTTTGTGTTAGGTTTTGACTCATATTCTCAAATGAACCCAATCGAACCAAACGAAGTTGGAATAGTGTTATTTGAGGGAGGTTTGAAGTCTAGAAGAACGGAAGAATGAAGCAAACCGTTGTGGGTTGCGCTATGGCTTTGACAGTGGTTCTCACAATGGTATGGCACTGTGCTTTGCGCTGTGTGGTTTTGACAGTGGTCAGGATCTTTTCAGCGTATAGATTGCAGTGTTTTGAGCGATGTAATTTCCAGTGACCATAACGGTGTAGGGTGTGACTAGCCAGCATATGACTCGAAACTTAGTCAGTCATAAGCATGTGTGGAACGGGAAATCTTCGACGGAAAAAGAAAGTGTTCTTTTTGTAGGGAAAAACGTTTGCAAGTGGCAGAAGCGAGACTAAAAGAAGTTTAATATATTTTAAAATTTTTCCAAGTTTGAACCTTAACCCTTTAATTAGTTAAACATATATACAAAAAGATATCATACATTTATCGCGTGATCCGATTGACTATGCGTCGATGGTAATCCGCAAGATTTTCCAACCCGATCACGAACATGAATCACCTAGGAGCGTGGTCTCCCTTTTCTTTGAATTGTGTACCTGAGAATGGATAACAAAAACTTTTTCTGATTTCTGTTAGTCATAATAAACTCCAAAAGATTGCTAAGAATGTCCCGGTCACTTTTGAATTCACAATCGTTAGATTGAAACTCACATGAACCTTATTTGAAATTGTGCACAAAACCTTTTGATGTAAAGATTACTAGTGCACTATCGAAATAAGAAAAATTCTCCTCTCACAACTCCTCTTGGCCGAATTCTCTCACTAGTCTTAGAGTAGGATTTTATTTTTTTCTCTCTAGCAAAAGAAAATTAATTCTCAAAGGTAAAAGCTAGGGTGGCCGAATTCTATCCCTTGTATTATATAGGGACCGAATTGTAGCCCAAAAAATTTAGGGTTGCCGAATTCTTGCCTTGTTAAACAAGGTGGTCACCACAATCCTTTTCCAAATAGGATTTGTGTTTCCACAAAAGACTTCTTAGAATTCAAACCCTAATCCAACACTTTAGTGAATTTGTGACTATATAAAAGACTTCCTAATTTGACTAAACAAATAAAGTCTTTTATATTTAATATACTACTAATAGTAGTATACTACTAGGAAACATATTTCCTAATTAGAAAATGATTTGATTCTTAATTAAATAATTAATTAACATATTAATTAATTTCCATTTAATTAAATAATACAATAAAACAATATAATGGGCTAATAAATATAGTCTTGCAGCCCGTGATTATAACTTGGGCCATATATTGTTTTTCTTATTTTATTAAATCCATTTGGACTTTAATAAAAAGCCCACATGTGAATTAAATCCATTCTTACTAAAAGAAACAAGCCCACATGCCATTCATTAATATATTAATATAATTAAACAGACCATTAAATAAATAATGTGCAAATTATATTCTTAATATATTAAATACAATTCCAGATGGACCTATAAATAGTCCGGTAGAATATATCAAGTGATTCATGCAAGTCCACACGGATTGGGGATCTTGGCGGGCCTATCTAAATTTAAGCTCCAATAGATATAACCCAATCACAATCAACAAATGATTCACTTAAGTTCAATCTATTAATTTTAGTTTATTCCACTAAAGAACTAAAATTACACTCTTAAATAAAGATGGAATAAGTTAACGATTCTCATTCATATCCTAGACAATCTTACAGGAGAAAGTGAATCCTCGTGAAGAATATCAGTAATCACCAAGAGCTCATAGATCGCCTATAGCTCTCTAAGTTACCATATTTACTCATATGATCACACTTTGAACTTAGATATATATTATGACTTGTCCAGAAGTCATCTTTCAATAGACATTATTGAAAACTCAACGTTAAGATTTAATATCCAAAACCACAAAGCATCCATATGATGATATTCTACTCACATTTAATAAATTGAGCCACGATGTCCACATCTATAAATGAAGTCCTCTATCGATTAGCAAATGAATACCACCAAACTATCAAGGATAGACTATGCTATATAATTGTACTCATTGATAGCTCAAATAATAACACTTGTAACCATAAGTTCATCATTTATCTCAGGATTAAGATAGACTCTCCGATTGTCCTGATAATGAAAAAACCTTTATATATTGACGGTTCTAGAAAAAGTATTTCATTGTGATCCAGTTCAATGCACCAAGTGCACTAGATTCTTTTACTCGAAGACCCTTCGATGATTTTAGACTCATCATAACACATTTGATCCCACTCAAATGCTAGTAAAAGAATTCTACAACTTTGACAAGATAAAGGTGCTCAACATTTAACTTAAGTTGTGAACGTTATTCTAGACTAGCTAAAAAAATTGTGTCTACCTCATACATATCCAGATGTACGAACAATTCTTCTTTTCTTATAGTCTTTTGACCTTATGATTATTTACTTTGACAATTATAATAATAAATGCTATAAGATTTTGTTAAAAATAGAAATCACTTTATTAATATGAAAAGATTGTCAAGTACAATATTACACTCTTGCTATTAAGCATAATCCTAACACTTTTGGGAAGTTCTTATGCTTGAAAGAAAAGGAATACTCTTTACAAGAAGACTTGTCATAAAAGGAAATAGAATTCATTTGAAACAAATAAGTTTTGTACGTTTAGGAGTAGGATTTCCTTTTATTTTAAACTCTCTATATCTAGTATAAATAGACCTTGTAATTAGTTTTTTTTTTTTTTTTTTTTTTTTTTTTTTTTTGTAGAGCAAAAAGAACACCATGTAACATCATAGAGAGTGGGTGAGATCCGGGAGAGACCACAATAAATATCCGTGAAGGGATCCGGGAAATATCAGTGGATCAAGTTAGAGATCCATGGGTGATATTCAGGGGAGACCTAGGGGATATTCTTGATGATGATCTTGTGAGCGTTGTAAGCTGAGAGTCATGATGTAAAGCTCGATTGTGAGTTTGAGGACTTGGTAAGGCTTTATCATTTAGGGTTGAGGCGTGATAAAGAATCTTAAAGTATATGATTGTAACAATTTATCATATAGTCGAACTTTCTCTGTCGACCTGATGACCCATGGTTTTTTCCCTGATATAGTGTTTTCCAAAGTATATTTTGTGTTGTGTGATTGTTTATTCTCTCTCATCTTATTTTTTCCGCTATAACCATTAATAGCTATGAGTTATGATCGAATATTAAGCATATTGCTTCCGCGTTCATCAGTTCAAATCCCCAACATTTTGTAAGAAAATAAAATCCATTTAAAAAAAAAAATTCTAAGTTGGAATGTTTAGGAAAGATGAGTGAAAAAACTGCATTGTAAGTAGAATAACTCTAGATCAGATTCGCTTTAAAGAATATTTTAATTTGCACCTATTATTTAAAATAGTCGACCAAAAAAGACTGTTTTGACCAATAACGTTTTACATATTGTTAATGTCGATTTCTAGGAAATCTAGTCGACAGTAAAACGTACGTGGATTGGTGCCTGATAAGCTTATAAAATAAGATCAGGCCACCTCTCATATATGTGTGTGAATTAGTGAACGAATAACGGATAATAGACAAGTTTAGAAATAATAAAGACACATTTATTTTTACATGGAAAACTCTTAATATAGGGGAAAAACCACGGTCGCTGTAATGAAAGATAAGATCGAGTTTTCAATATGTAAAAAATAATTGTGATTACAAGTGATTAATTGCTTGTGGTTGTCACCCTTCCACCTTCTGCTTGATACATGTGTTTATATAGGGGCTAGGGTGTTGCCCTAGCCCTTGCTGTGGAAGCAAGAAATATTATCAGGTGATTTCCCAGGGGTATTGAATCTTAGTGAGATTCTTGGTGAATCGAATCCTCGTGCATTTATGGTGATGTGATCTTCATTCCTTATGGGAGCATTTTTTTGGATCTTCACATTTATTGCTGGATTTATCACCTGTTGGATCGTAGGGGGACTGCCTTACCTAGTTTAAGGTCAAGCTTCATGGAGAATATACTGAAATCTCGTTTCATTAATGACGCTTCGTGTTCACTATGAGGTGAGTTCAGGCTAACATGCTTGTTTGGTAATGCTATGACGAGCAACTACTCTTAGTGGGCGAGTTGTTCCAATCTCGCTATTGTCATATGTGGTCTGTCAGGTTGACATGGTCTGGTATCGTAAATATTTGGTCCTTAAATCCTGGGTTTTATGTTAACGTGTGAAATCGAGTAAAATTAACCCAAACAATACCTCTTAAATCTGTGAGGTGGGCTTACTTGACAAGCTACCTCTTTCGACGAGTTAACAGCTCTCTGGAGTGGATTTATTGAGATCTTTGCATTTAATGCTACATTAATGAGCTGTCTGGCTTTGTCAGTCTTGATAACTGCACTTTCAATATTAACCCTTCAAAAACATTCGAAAAGCTCAATGATGGGACATAAATGAGGGGTTTTCTTTTGCCTCGTTTTGAATTCCAATCATGAAACGTGTTTCATTGTAATTGGTGGGGAAGCCACGCTTCGTTTCTCGCTCTTATTTTCCTTAATTATCACGTTTCTGCCAAATGACATGCCTTTTAGGTTTCCTCTATTGGTGGAGGAGATGATGGATATCCTCAACAACGAAGGATTGATCTCCTCCTCAGTAGAGGAGATTGATTGATCTCGTTGATTGCGAATGAGATTGTTCTATCTGCTCTGCTTAGAGAAGATCCGTAGGTTAGTTGTCAATCTCTGCTAGTGATCGACAGCCAAAGGCCACCTCTATTGTTGGTGAAGGTTGTCTTCCTTTATATAAAAAAAAATAATAAAGAAAAAAAATTAAAAAAAAAAACCATTTTCTATTATTTATTTTTAAAAAATTTTTATTGGTACACATGTCACATCTACCTAGTCACATGTTCAAAGACATAAATACCTCTACTCCCGTTAACTTTGATTAATAGTTAACTAATTGAGGGATCATTTTGATGCATTTCTGAAATATTGAGGACCAAACAAACTAGTACACATGCCTTGTCAAGTTGTAAAATTTCTTTAAAACTTAGGAATCACAGTGTAATTCCCCGCTTTCCAAGATTATAATACTAATGAGATAATTAAGATCTAAACTACAGTCCTTTTTCATGTCTTCTTTCTTTTTTTATAAGGATTTGGATCCCCTTCCCACCTCATTTTGTCCTCTTGTGCTTACCTAAATCAATCGTCTGGATTAATTCTATCTTTTTGGTAGAGCAAAGACATAAAATTAATATAAATAATCCAAACTATTGATTTATTATATTAGACACGTGGTAATTAGAGATGGCAATATTCTTCGCGGGGCTGAAGCCCCGCAGGGCTCAGCCCCTAACAAAGCGGGGATGGAGGATAATATTCGGGGACGGGGACGGGGACAAAGGCTTGTCCCTGAAGTTGAAGGAGGGCGGGGACGGAGGAAACACTCCCCGCCCCATCCCCGCCCCGATATATATTATATATACATATATATATATATATTTATAATATAATATATAATATTCAGATTTTTTTAATCGTTTATATATATTAACACCACGTTTGGTCAGGTTGTGATTTGTTGGAATATATAACTGAATATATATATTATATATATAACTGAATTTATACTTTTTTTTTTAAGTTGTAATTTTTAAATATATAATTATATTAAACGGGAAATGGGGCGGGTATGGGGAAGACCCCTCCAATGGGGAATCCCTGCCCCCGCCCCGCTTCTCTTAATACGGGGACGGGGACGGGGATGAGGATGGTTTTGGGAGGCGGGGATGGGGATGGTAAAGCATTCCCTGACCCCGACCCACCCCGTTGCCATCTCTAGGTAATAGATTATAGAGATGAGAAAAAGGTGATGACAATTAAAGTGATGAGAGGATGCAATTTTTTTTTTTTTTTTTAGATAAATATTAGAAAGGAATTATTTCCATTTACTAAAGGGTCCTCGACTATGATATATAGGCCTATTAAAAAGATTAGTTGAAATATTAATGTTTATCATTTAATTGGGGAACCACGACATTTTAAAAAAGAGCAATTTATCTTGAATAAGAAAAAAAGTATAGTATTCTATTTTAGAATCATAAAATATATGTAGAATATAAACAGAGTAAATATGGAAATTAGGTCTTATTAAATGGCCTGGCAACCAAGTGAGGCTTTGGACAATTTTAGTTAGGCTTTGTGTCGGCACTACGTTTCAAAACTTTTTTTTCTTTCTTTTTCTTCTTTTTTATTTTATTTTATTTTATTTATTTATTTATTTATTTTTATGTAAAACTGTAAAAGACTCCTGTAATGCATTTTTATTTATTTATTATTATTATGTAAAACTGTAAAAGACTCCTGTAATGCATTATTGAAATTAATTGGATTTTGGTGGTCACAGTTTTATGATATATTTCGAATAACATTTGTTTATGGTTTTAACGTAACGAATTAAGCTACCCTTACCAAGGTAGTTAGACATTTTTTTTTTTTCACTTTTGTGATAAGGGTTTGAATTCTATATTATTAAAATTCCTGTAGCCCGTGTTGTATTCCTAGCTGTACTTTATATATATATATATATTTCTATTGTCAGTTCGTCCAGATAATAAATATATGTCAAAAACTTTTCTGTAATATATGATATGCATTCTTCGTCCTAACGAACTAACAATAGAAAAACTATATATTTATAGAGATATAAATTAAATTCGGCTGTCTAATTCAATAATGAATGGATAGAGAATTCACCTTATCGAGATTCGGGTTAGTTATAAGGGGTAATTACCCTGGTGGCCATCGACTTTTGACACCACTATCAAAATGGCCACCAGATAGGGAAATGGATGGAAAGTGGCCATTTTTGGCAAACACTGTTACACTAATGGACATTATCCATTTTCATCAAATTCCATCCATTGAATGACATTTTAGTAAATAAGGGGATGACATTAATTTATTTTATATGTTTTTTGAAAATCAATTTTTTCTTTTGTTTTTTGAAACAAATAATTATATTTAGTGTGTATATATGTATAGCATATCTCAAACATATATAATATATATATATATATACATATTTCTTTTTTGAGAAGATTAAGGTTACAAAATCTAAAAATTCTAAAAAAACATATTTGAGATAAGTTGAAAAGAAATATATATACATATATTTTTTTCTTTTTTGAGAAGATTAAGGCTATAAAATCTAAAAATTCTAAAAAACATACTTGAGATAAATTGAAAAGAAATATATATATATATATATATTTTCTTTTTTGAGAAGATTAAGGCTACAAAATCTAAAAATTCCAAAAAATATATTTGAGATAATTTGAAAAGAAATATATATATATATGTATGTATATATATACACACATTTATATATATATATATATATATGTTTGAGATATGCTATATGTATATATACACACTAAATATAATTATTTGTTTCAAAAACAAAAGAAAAAATTAATTTTCAAAAAAATCTAAAATAAATTAGGTGGTGTTTGGTTGGTTGGAATGGAAAGGAATGGAAAGGAATAGAATTCATTCCATATGTTTGGTTGACTAAAATTCAATGGAATGAGCATTCCATTGGAATGGTGATTCCACCATTTTGGTGGAATGGGCATTCCATCCAAAAACCAATGGAATGCCCATTCCATTCCCATGTAAAAAAATTATTCCACAAAAGCCCTCATATACACAAACTACATTCCAAAAATACCTTCTTTTCCAAAAATAATATATTATCATTATATATTATATTAATGATATATATAATATAATAAATATTATTATATAATATATTTATTATATTATAATATATTTATATAATATATATTATTTAATATATTAATATATATTATATAATACATATAATAATATATATATAATATAATATAATAAATATTATTATATATAATATATATATTATATATTATATAAATATATTATTATATATAATATAATATAATATATAATAATAATATATTTATTATATTATATTATATTATATTATATTATATATTTATATAATATAAATATATAATATATATTATTTAATATATTAATATATAATATATAATAATAATAATATATAATATAATATAATATAATATAATATAATATATATTATATTATATATAGCCAAAGCGATAACTGGCTCTGATACCATTTAGTTGGTTCCCCGATTTCCGCAAAGGGGGTCTGGGTGGCAACCAGTGATACCTCAAAGTCAGTTTTACAGTACACCCTCACGAGTGAACTAACCTACACCAGGTGGCTAGCCTGGCAGGTCATGGTAGGACTCCTGGATCTTGGAGACGATAAGCTATCTGGTGGTGGAGAGTAGCCATGTATGAGTTTGGTTGCATGTCTGCACCCAAAATCTGGAGCTGTACTTTGAGACAGTTGTGGAGATTGGCATCCCTAAGAGGGATATTGAAATTGGGGTAGTACGTGAGTGAGATACTACCAGCATGAAGCGTTGTGAGACAGGTACCAATAACTGCTTGCTCATATTTTTTATAAACAGTGTTAAGTAAAGCAACTCTTGCAGTAACTGGTATTCCTTTCCTTCCATGCAAGGTAAGGATGATTCTGACTGCACCAAAGTGGAGGTGTGAGTAACCTTCTTTGATCCATTGGTCAATCAAAGGTTGGCCAATTTCTAGATCAACATACTGCTCAGCTGGGGGAAGCTGGGATGATGATTCTGACTGCACCAAAGTGAAGGTGTGAGTAACCTTCTTTGATCCATTGGTCAATCAAAGGTTGGCCAATTTCTAGATCAACATACTGCTCAGCTGGGGAAGCTGGGATGAGGCAGTTGTCAAGGGCAGTTGACTGGATGTATTCTTTGACTGGAGGAGATCTGTGTCGGACAAGATGATTGACTTGTCTGGCTAGAGACTTAGATCTTTTGAAGATGTTATAGGGATTTAACAGTGGAACAGAGGTTTCATTAATTTGAGCGGAGTCTGGGATGTGTGTATATTCTACAAGGTTTTGTATCTTAGAAGACTGGGTTCTTCTGATAGTAGGTGGGTGAGAAATAGAGGAGGTATATTATATTATATTATATTATATTATATATTTATATAATATAAATATATAATATATATTATTTAATATATTAATATATAATATATAATAATAATATATAATATAATATAATATAATATAATATAATATATATTATATTATATATAGCCAAAGCGATAACTGGCTCTGATACCATTTAGTTGGTTCCCCGATTTCCGCAAAGGGGGTCTGGGTGGCAACCAGTGATACCTCAAAGTCAGTTTTACAGTACACCCTCACGAGTGAACTAACCTACACCAGGTGGCTAGCCTGGCAGGTCATGGTAGGACTCCTGGATCTTGGAGACGATAAGCTATCTGGTGGTGGAGAGTAGCCATGTATGAGTTTGGTTGCATGTCTGCACCCAAAATCTGGAGCTGTACTTTGAGACAGTTGTGGAGATTGGCATCCCTAAGAGGGATATTGAAATTGGGGTAGTACGTGAGTGAGATACTACCAGCATGAAGCGTTGTGAGACAGGTACCAATAACTGCTTGCTCATATTTTTTATAAACAGTGTTAAGTAAAGCAACTCTTGCAGTAACTGGTATTCCTTTCCTTCCATGCAAGGTAAGGATGATTCTGACTGCACCAAAGTGGAGGTGTGAGTAACCTTCTTTGATCCATTGGTCAATCAAAGGTTGGCCAATTTCTAGATCAACATACTGCTCAGCTGGGGAAGCTGGGATGATGATTCTGACTGCACCAAAGTGAAGGTGTGAGTAACCTTCTTTGATCCATTGGTCAATCAAAGGTTGGCCAATTTCTAGATCAACATACTGCTCAGCTGGGGAAGCTGGGATGAGGCAGTTGTCAAGGGCAGTTGACTGGATGTATTCTTTGACTGGAGGAGATCTGTGTCGGACAAGATGATTGACTTGTCTGGCTAGAGACTTAGATCTTTTGAAGATGTTATAGGGATTTAACAGTGGAACAGAGGTTTCATTAATTTGAGCGGAGTCTGGGATGTGTGTATATTCTACAAGGTTTTGTATCTTAGAAGACTGGGTTCTTCTGATAGTAGGTGGGTGAGAAATAGAGGAGGTATATTATAATATAATATTATATTATATATATAATATATAATGCATATTTTGGATAATAATAATAATAATAAAATATAAAAGTAAATTATATATTATTTAATATAATAATAATAATATATATAATATTATATATTATTATTATTATTATTATTATTATATATTATTTAATATAATAATATATATATAATATATACTTTTATATTTTATTATTATTATTATCCAAAATATATAATATATATTATATATAATAATATATAATAGTCATATTATATAATATATAATAATATTAATATTAAATAGTAATAAATAATATATATTATATATATTATATATATATAAATATATTAAAATATATATAATAATATTTATATTATATATTATTATGTAATGTATATTATTTTATTATAATATATATATTTTATATATAATATGTTATATTATAATAATATATATAATATTATATATAAATATAATATTATATATACTTTTATGTTTTATTATTATTATTATCCATAATATATCATGTTATTATGAATGTTTTATAATTAGGGGTATTTTGGTCAAAATACAGTTAATTCCATTCCATTCAGTTGTTAACCAAACAAAATAATACTGATTCAGATGCTAATTCTAAAGTCTCAACCAAACAAAGAAATCAGCTTTCCATTCCATTTCATTCCCATTCCCATTCCCATTACCATTCCGATTACCATTCCGTCATTTAACCAAACGCCACCTTAATGTCATCCTTATATTTACAAAAATGCCATTTATTGGATGGAATTGGATGAAATTGGATGGAAATTGATGGAATTTGATGGAATGGCCATTAGTGTAACAATGTTTGCCAAAAATGGTCACTTTCCATCCATTTCCCCATCTGATGGCCATTTTGATAGTGGTGGCGAAAGTCGATGGCCACCAGGGTAATTACCCCTAGTTATAACCACAAGGTTGCCTTGGACCAAATTCGGCTGTCTAAAGCAATAATTAATGGAGAGAGATTTCACCTTATCGAGATTGGGTTAGTTATAACCAGAAGGTGCTTGATGGTCCAAGGCTTGGGATTAAATACCCAAGTTCTTGATTTTACTCCTGACAATTACATTGTGGTCAACCTTTAGGGCGTTTAGCTGTACTGATGGAAAGACGGACATGAGGCTAACGTCAGCGGTTCGAATCCTACCCAGGCAAGGGCGAGTTCTGATTTAACCACTTGCATTCTTGTGAAGCCAAAGGTTTCCTATTTGTCCTACTCCATAATCCAAACAGGCCACGGCAAGTCAGCAGTTGGGGAGGACAAGCTAATTGGTGCCCGGATGAAGTCCGAAATCCTTGATACAAAATAAATAAATAAATAACTAAATAAATCACAATATAACTATATCAATGGGATTAATTACTACATATACTTATATACATATATATTATAAAAGAAAAAAGAAAAATAATAAAGATGGTAGCCTTAATGTACATTCTTGTTTTGTTGGAATACACAAAAAACGAAAGTCTTGTATGTATAAAACTCTCTGTAACCCAACAGTCAACATTAGTCAAGTCAATATCACATGCTGCATGCCTTCATACATAAGTTCATACACACATCAGACTTTTAGAAGCTCAAAATCATAATTAACTTCACCTACTCTCTTATTAACTAATTCCTTCAAAACTATATATAAAGTGAAGAAAATTATATGTTTGGTGTCTTTCATATTGAAATCAAGAATCAAGATGCTGTTAACCAAAGAAATTTCCTCCTTCAGTATTTTATTTTTTCTAGTACTCTCTCTCAGCTTTCACTGTCTGGCTTCTTCTCATTATAATTTCGTTGTAAGTATATATATATATTGTGAATTGTGATGATTTATTTTTATTCTAGTTCATTTAATTTGCTCTACCTTCAACTTTTTATTTCATGAAGTTGAGATATTTAATTAAAGAGGAGAAATATTCTGCTTTCTGCTGGTCTCTCCCACCTTCAAAGTCTTATATTTTCATAGCTTAATACTACTTGATTTGTCAAATAATTTTATTATACAAATGTTATTGGGAGTTCTTTAATTTGGTGGAAATTAAGTACTACTTTTGAGTGAAAAATCTTTTGCATGAAAAAACTTAGGGGCCATTCGGTAATGTTTTATTTTTATTTTTTATTTATTTTTTTTTTCCTTTCTTTTTTTTTTGTTTTGTATATCTTTATTTAAAAACGAGTAATTGATTTTCGTATTTTTAGAAGTTGAAAATACTGAAAACGCATCTGGTAAACATAATTGAAAATAGTATTCTAAAAAAAATTATAATATTTATATAATGAAATTGTTTTAAAAATAATACTGAAAATATTTATATATATTATCAACAAAATAAAAACAATTTTTAAATTTTGATTTGTGTCTCTTAATTTTTTTTAAACATTATATTAAAAAATATATTTTACTAATTTGAAGAAAATTTTATCAATCTGTGTATAATTAAAAATATTAAGTAGTAAAAATATAATTAAGTAATTGTTATATTAGTTGTTTACAATGTAATTATATATATATATATATATAATCCGTTCTAATTTTTAATATAATTATAGTGATTTACCCCACTCAATTTAATAAAAATTGAATATTGGGTAAGGGACTTTTTCTTTTCCTTTCTTTTTTTTCTTTTTTTTTTTTTTAAAAAAAAAATATTGGAAATTTTTTTTTTTTTTTTACTGGAAACACCAGAAACGTAAATTTGATGTTTCCATCATTTTTGTCATTTAAGGCATAAAATTGTTCTCATTTGAGTCCAGTGTTTTCTAGTTTGGTTTTTTGGGAATGGCCACTAAGCCGTCTGACAGCTTTTTGATTTTTTTAATTTTATTTTAAAAACAAAAAACACTCTCGAGAAATGTAGACGAACAACCCCTTAATTGCTACCACTTTCTGAAAAATCATTTTGGCTACTGAAAATGGTTTTCTAAGGGATTGAATGTGCTTAAATCATCATTTTAAACCCCCTTAATTGGCAGCTCCATAAACGTTGATAAAATTACAAGGGTCTTAAAATTTCCACTTCTCCATTGGTAGGACTGATCTCCTCCTCCAGATATTCGTAAAGAGTTGTATATCAATTCTTGGAGAGTACTGTCTTAATTTCGTTTTTTGAATTAATTTCTCCTACCTTAATTGGGCTGCTCTTTCAATTACTTTTTCCCTTTTTTTTTTTTTTCTTTGATAATTTCTCTCTAAAAAAATGCACTTCAAATGTTCTTAAAATCCAAAACACATTTTGAAGAAAAATATTATTATGCGTTCTCTGGAAAATACTTAATAGAGGTGTTTTGATCCCAAAAAATTGCTTCTTTTTTTTTTTTTTTTTTTTTTTTCATTTTAAGTTAAAGTGTACATTTATGTGAAACCACATAAATTATTATTGTTATTTTCAAGTCAGCACTTGTCATTTGTCAAGTGCTAATCTGATATAAATTATTGAAAAAGTGTCTATTAAATCGTTTGTTTTTTTAAAAAAATAAAAATCAAAGTACCTTTTAAGATAAAAAGAAAAAGGAAAAAAAAAAGAATTTTATTTATAAATTGTAACCAAACATTACAAAATAGACATAAATAGTGACTGCTGATGTTGAGTATGTTTTGGGCAATACCGAAAATACTCGGAAATGCACTATAAATTTGTTCACATCTGCAGACTGGAGATATATAGGCTATACATTATTGTTTTTTTAGATACTAGAGGAGCTAATTATTCAATTAATAATTGCAGGTGAAGGAAGCTCCTTACAAAAGACTCTGCCACACAAAAAAGATCTTAACTGTGAATGGAAAATTTCCTGGACCAACCATTAGGGTTCACAAAGGAGATACAATCTTTGTCAAGGTTCACAACAAAGGCAAATATAACATCACCCTTCACTGGTATATATATTTATAACTCCATCCATCTGTCATCCGTCATTTTACAAATTTACTAGGCTGGTTTCTTGTAATTTTTCTACATTTAAACAATTAAACACGTCATTATCAGTTGATCTGAACTTCTATGTTTTTTATAACAAATATTGTGTTTAAAGCTTATGCCTGAGAAATTACTATAATATATGTGATACTAGATATTTCGAAATTGAGGGGAGTTCGGATCAACAGAGCAGGGGTGGAGGGAGGGGGGCCATAGGGGCCATCCCCCCCGTCCCTCAAAAAAGTTTTAAATATTTTTATATATGAAGTTTTAAAAATTTTCTCATTTTGCCTTCTTTGAAATTTTTTATTTTTGTATTTCTGGTTCTGCCACTGCAACAAGGATATCGAAACTAATTAAGTAATTGCTTTACAGGCATGGAGTGAAACAACCGAGGTATCCTTGGTCAGATGGTCCTGAATACATAACACAGTGCCCAATCAAACCTGGAGGAATTTTCACACAAAAGATTATATTTTCCACAGAGGAAGGGACTCTGTGGTGGCATGCTCACAGTGACTGGTCACGTGCGACAGTTCATGGAGCCATTATTGTCTACCCAAAATTTGGAACTGGCTATCCTTTTCCCAAGCCTAATGCGGAGATGCCCATCATTTTAGGTAAAATTATATTTAACCATTTGTTTTAACAAGCAACTTTCAAGTTTCGACGTCAAATCCCAATTTTTTTCTTTTTTGTAACTTATTTCATTTTCAACATATTATAGCTTAGAAATAATAATAAGAGCCACAATCAATCACTAGTGTCAACAAAATATAGAACATTGCATATTTTAAGTAGTCCTTAAAAAAAATGCAAATTTATGCCTATTTTATATGAAATATTCACTTAGTTTTGTTTCCATTATTTGATAACACAATGACAATTCAAATTTACTTGATTTTGTTCTAATTGTTAGATTAAATAATTCGAGTTAGGTTACTCTCTCCTTTACCTTATTTTTCCTAGGTTTTTTTTTTTTTTTTTTTTTTTTTTTTTTTTTTTTTCAAGTGTAATTAAAACACCAACTTGTATGAGAGAAAAAAAAAAGTGATCAAATTTTAACCATGTAATTTTTGTTACGCTTAGGTGTCACTAGATTATGAAAAGTCTAAGAAAAAAAAGTAAGAAGAGAATTTTAATCCAAATAATTCAACTAGTCATTAATGGTAAATTTTAGTTAATATGTATTTAATCATATTAACTAATTAAATACTAATCAAACTAATAATATAGTACTTTGAAAACTGTTAAAAATGTAGGAGAATGGTGGAAGAAAGATGTGATGAAGGTTCTACAGCTATTCCTGAGAACCGGAGGAGACCCCAATATCTCTGATGCTTTCACTATAAATGGCCAGCCTGGTGACTTATATCAATGCTCAAAATCGGGTATATATGCTTGCTATATCAACAAAATAATAATAACAAAAATTTCTTATATAAATATGTGATTACAATTGAATAATGATGCTGCAGAAACATTCAGGCTAAGCGTTGATCAAGGCAAAACTTATCTCCTCCGTTTTGTAAATGCTGCAATGAACATCCCACTCTTCGTCTCCATTGCGAATCATTTGTTAACAGTTGTTGGGATAGATGGTGGCTACACTAGGCCATTAACCAGTAACTACATTACAATATCACCAGGACAAACCCTAGATGCCTTGTTACAAGCCAACCAAAACCCTAATAATCTCTATTACATGGCTGCTAGGGCTTACTCAACTGGCCTCAATGTCCCTTTTGACAACACCACAACCACAGCTATAGTACAATATAATGGCAAGTACTCCACTCCCTTTTCATCTCCAATTTTGCCCAATCTTCCTTATTATAACGACACAGATGCAGCATTTGGTTTTCTAGGCCGTCTTCGAAGCTTAGCAAGTAATGAACATCCGAACAATGTTCCCTTGAAAATTAGCAGTCATATAATCTCTACCATTTCAGTAAACACTCTTCCATGCGAGAGAAACAATTCATGTGAGGGACCGAATGGAACTCGCCTTGCTGCTAGCATGAACAACATAAGCTTTGTAAGGCCATCAGTTGATATACTTGAAGCTTATTACAGACAGATCGATGGAGTGTATCAACCGAATTTCCCAGGTTTTCCACCATACATATTTAACTTCACAGCGGATTATTTGCCGTTGATCTTAGAGATTCCAAAACGAGGGACAAAGGTGAAAGTACTGAAATTTAATTCCACTGTGGAGATGGTTTTGCAAGGGACAAACGTGGTTGCTGGGATAGACCATCCAATGCATTTGCATGGATACAGCTTCTTTGTTGTTGGATATGGGTATGGAAATTTCGATAAAGATAAAGACCCTTTAACTTACAATCTCATTGATCCTCCTCTTCGGAACACCGCCATGGTACCTAAAAATGGCTGGATCACCATCAGATTCACTGCAAACAACCCTGGTAAGTAGCACTCCTCATCTTTTGAAATTTACCTATAATATATATTATTACTACTACCGGTATTTTGTTTATATATTAGATCAATAATGAAATAATTAATTAATGTTTACACAGGAGTTTGGTTCATGCACTGTCACATAGAGAGACACCAGACATGGGGAATGGAGACAGTATTCATAGTAAGTAATGGAAAATGCCCTGAGGAACACTTGCTACCTCCACCACCAGACATGCCTCCATGTTAATTAAAGTTTTATAGTGTTTTTATATATATTAATGTTTGTTGATAATAATTTTGGAAGTATTGTTGTGGCTATTGGCTTGATCAATACTTGCTTGTGTGTGTGGAATTCTATTGGTTAGCTCTCTCTGGTTTTCTAGGGAAGTTAGTGCTTTCTGTTTTGAACTATCAGCTCTGGTATAAATATTCATGTATTATTTTCAGATCAATGAAAAACAGAGAATCTCTTCTTCTATTGGTTAGCTCTCTCTGGTTTTCTAGGGAAATATATATATATATTTTAAGGAATTCTCTAAAAAGTTTTCTTTGAAAACTTACATCAGACAATTTTATTTTTCATCGGGAGAATCGGGGGTAAATTTATTTTTAACCAAAAAAAATTTAGAAAAATACAAAAAGAACCAATACCTTGAAAAAAAAAATCAGAAATGACCAACATTGTGAAAACAAAAAGGTGTTTGATAAAATGATTAAGAGAAACTAGAAAAAGAGATTTGTGAAGAAAACTCCATCGATGGAGATCTTTGTGTATTGAGCTTTTTTAATATCTGAAAAACTAATTACAACATTACAAGGTCTTCGTTTATATACTAAAATATCAACACATGCAAAAAGCATTTCCACAAAATTCAGTTAGTTACTAACAGTAACTTAACTGATTCTTAACGGCTAACTAACTTTCTTAAGCTAACTAGGCTATAACTAACTTTTCCATCCATCACTGTTAACTTGTTTGTTGATCATCACTTGCTTAGCTGACATCAGACGAGCAGCATTGTGATGCTCTGTTTCTATAGACAGGTTATCATTACCTCTGATACTCTTCTTTGTGCTTCAAAAATTTTGGGAAAGGATCCAATGAAGATATCACAGTTCTATTGTTGGATATTGAAGGAAGGTGTGTTGATAGAAAACCTGTCAAGTATGCCAAACCTTGTGCTTGGATTCCTCCATTGGAGAATGATCTTATCTTTAATGTTGATGGATCTGCTAGGGGTAATCCGAGGCAGGCAGGCATTGGAGGTGTTCTTAGAGACGCTTGCGGTAAAATTTTGTGCTTATTTTCTGCTTCGATTGGCACAACCGATTCCACTTTAGCTGAGATCAGAGCTATCCATAGAGCTTGCTTGTTGATATCTTCCAGCCAGTTCTCACCTGACAGAGGAATCACTATTTTGAGTGATTCAAAAGCTGTTGTGTCATGGATAAATGGTCAAGGTTTTGGTAATCTAAAGTATGTTAAATGGATTTATGCTATTAGACAGTGCCTTTTGCCCATGAATTTAATTTCTATCAAGTATACGCCGAGAGGTTCTAATGCGTTAGCTGATAGTCTGGCCAAGGATGGGGTGGTTTTGAGTACTGAAAGGTTGGAATGGGGTGTTTGAGAAGTGGTGTCTCTGTTTATTTCTTTTGCGTGCTTTCTTAATTTGTTCCAGATTTTGTTTTACTTCTTAGCTGCTTATGTTCGGTCTGTTGATGTTGTGGGGTGCAGTTGTTGCTTTTTTTTTTTTTTTTTTTTTTTTTTTTTTTTTTTTTGTCAGGTGTTGTATCAGTTTCCCTGATAGTAGGGGTTTAAGCCTTGAGGCTTTTATTGTTTCTTGGTCTCTTGTTGCCTTTGTGGCTCTTATAATAAAATAACAGTTTCAAAAAAAAACTCTTCTTTGTGCTTATCATATTGATTAGTTGATTGGTTGAGTCACCAGTATATACTTGTCTATCATTCCCCCGCAAATGAAAATGTGGAGAAACCACTAGTTCAAGTTTGGAGCATAATAAACGAAACCTGGCAGTGGTGAAACTCTTGGTGAAGATATCAGCAAGTTGATGCTCAGCAGGGATGTAGCGAGTATCAATTTCACCAGACGCAACCTTCTCACGAATGAAATGCGTATCAATATCGATATGCTTGGTTCGTTGATGAAAAATAGGATTTTAAGAGAGGGAATTCGCACCAATGTTATCACACCAGATAACAGAACTTCCGTCAACTGGAATGTGCAATTCAGAGAGCAGAGAACGAAGCCACAAAACCTCTGTAATGACCTGAGCCATTGAACGGTACTCAGCTTCCGTGCTAGACCATGCAACAACTCTCTACTTCCTTGAACTCCAGGAAACCAGATTACCTTCAAGTAGAACACAGTTACCACTCATCGACCGACGATCATCAACGCAACTCGCCTAATCCGCATCAGCAAATGCTTCTAAAGACATCTTCGAAACAAGTTTAAAATGAATTCCAAGAGAAGAAGTTCCCTTTAAGTAATGAAGCACTCTCTTACAAGCTTGCCAATGTGTCATCATGGGAGCAACAAGAAATTGACTAAGCTTGTTGATGATGAAGGAGATGTCGGGTCTAGTGTTGGTGAGATATTGAAGAGCACCAATTGTGCTTCGATAAAGTGTAGGATCGCTGAAAGCAACCTCATCTGTTAAGGACAATTTAGTACCGGCTGCAATGGGATTATCACAAGCATGAGAGTCTACCATATTTGTTCTCTGCAAAAAATCTGAGATGTATTTTGCTTGAGATAAGTAGTCACGATATGCTTCGAAGCCAAGAAAATAGCTTACGGGACCAAGAGTCTTCAATGCAAAAGTGTTATGAAGAGTGACAATGACATTCTTGATAAGCTACTGATTGGTGCCTGTGATGAGAATATCATCAACATAGACCAGCAAGAACAGAGAATCAGGACCAATGAATTGTGTGAACAGAGATGTGTCTGAAGTGGAATTGGTGAAACCCCAATATAATAGAGCTGTACGAAGCTTGTGAAACTAGCTTCTTGGAGCTTTCTTGAGTCCATATAGGGACTTATGCAGCTTACAAACGTGGGATGGCGTGGAAGAATCAACGAAACCTTTCGGTTGAGACATGTAGACAAGTTCAGTCAAATCCCTATTCAAAAAGGCGTTGTTAATATCTACTTGCTCAATTTGCCAACCATAAGACACAGCCAAGGAAAAAATGACTCAGATTGTCGAAGCCTTAACCATCGGACTGAAAGTGTCCGAAAAATCCAAACCGGGAGTTTGATGGAACCATTTCGCCACCAAACGAGCTTTATGCTTAAGTAAGCTACCATCTTGATTATACTTGGTTCGAAAAACCCATTTACATCCCACTACATTCATATCAGCTGTAGAGGGAACTAAAGACCAAGTTTTGTTTGAATGTAATGCATTGAACTCCTCTTGCATTGCCTTTAGCCATCTGGGGTCCTGAATTGCTTTCTTAACTGAAGTAGGATCAGTCTCAAGTAAGAAACCAGTGGATAGTGAAGTGAATACCTGAGGCCTGAAGATGCCATTCTTTGATCTTGTGGTCATTGGATGTATGGAAGAAGTTGCACAATTTTGAGCTGGAACCAAGGGGTCAGATTGACCAGATAAGGAATCAGTAGAGTTTGAGGACTGAGACAGCCTTGTTTCTTGAAGAGAGAGACCTGTATATGGAGGTGGGCTTGCGTGAGGAAATGGACCAACATGTGAAGGTAGACTATCATTGTTTGAGAACGAATGATGCCTTGGTTGCTGAGTTTGCCTTTTTGCAGCATGTGAATTACCATTTTTGGATCCAAAAGCCTGCACATGTGACAATGTTTCTTGTATACAAGATAAAGATAAACCATGAGCTGTAGAAGTCACATGGGAAGGATCTTGAGCTGAAAAGAGAGACACAAATGGAAACTCTAGCTCATTGAATTCAACATGGCTAGACAAATAAATCCTTCCCGAAGGATGTAAACATTTATACCCTTTGTGTAATTGACTATAACCAATAAAGGGGCACTTGGATGTATGGAAATTGAACTTTGTTTTTGAGTAATCTTTGAGATATGGGAAGCAAGAACACCCAAAAGTCTTAAGGAAATTATAATTTGGCTTTTTATGGTATAACTTCTCAAAGGGAGACACGAATTGAAAAAAGGCTATTGGTATGTTGTTGATGAGAAAAGTTGCAATGCTAAAAGCCTCATACCAGAATTTTAATGGCATTTTAGAATGAGCCAAGAGTGTTAAGCCAGTCTTTACAACATGCCTGTGCTTTCTCTCAGCAACCCCATTCTGTTGATGAGTGTGGGGACAAGATAACCTAGCCTGTATCCCTTGTTGAGCTAAATAGGAGGCAAAAGCAAGATACTCTCCACCCATGTCAGTATGAAGCTTTTTAATTTTCCTATTAAATTGTAACTCAACATTTTTCTGAAACTTTTTAAACACCTCAAGTGCTTCATGTTGGGGTTTTTGCCCTAAAGCTTGTAATTTGTAAATGTGAATTGAACATAAAATAAAAGAAGTAGTTTATTTATTTAAATTGTCTCATACATTTATAATAACATGTGTACTTAACATCCAAGATTGCCGGATGTAATTTCAAATTGAGTATATGAGTGTCATATACAGATGGATTCAGTTTGAAACAAGCAATCTAAAGAGTTCGTAGATAGCAAATAAAACTGGGTACTTTATTTGTGGTCAATCTATAGCTGCGGTCCATTCCGTAATGTACGGTGATCTTATCCTAGATCATTCATATGGAGATATGAGAATGGAGGCACCTTATGTGATTTGATCATATAGGACTGGGCCATGATCTATATGAATCTCTCACCAAGATCCGTTAAAAGATGAGATTCATATATATCAACAAAAGATGGCTATATATGGGTGATCTTAATCCTGAGTGTCTTATCGACTCCTTCAGTTTAGATCGTGGTTTTTGATATACCATGGGTGAGATCGGAGTTGCATACCCGGTCAATAACTTCGTATGTTGGAATCGCGGTTTAGCTTCTAGCTGGGAAGGTTTGCACACAATAGTGGAATCCACTCCTTTTTGTAAGAAGTAGATAGTAGTTCCTTTAAGGGTTTATTCGGGGCTTGAACAATATGAGCGCTCTCCTAATTCCGTAAGGAATGTAGGATTTATTGTTCATTAGAGAATCAATGGTACTTAATGGAAAGATATAATTAGAGGGGTTTAATGGACATTATGACCCAGCTCTAATTATGAACTACCTGTGGAGGATTATACCATATGTAATAGCTATATCGATGGACACCAAGAATTATTGGTTTGTGTAAAAACGTCTACAGTTGAGAGAGTGCAACTTCGGGTTTTTAGTGGAATAACACCGAAGTTAATAATCATGAAATATTAATTAAAGAGTTTAATTATTTATTTCTAAGGATTATTGGAGCTCAAAATAATGTGGGTCCATTAGGTCCCCTTGCTAGCCCGATCGATTTAGGTAACAAGGGTCACGGTTAATTAATTGGATTGTCCAATTAATTGTGTTACAAAAGTGACACGTGTCTATTCAGGAATTAATTGAATAATGTGATTATTCAATTAATGAATATTAATGATTATGTTAATTAAATAATTAGATTATTTAATTGAGTAATTAATCATTAGATGGAGGGTGTTGATTGATATTTAATTTTGAATGAAGAAAAGATAATTTGATTATTTTATTTTCATTTAATTAAATATTTAAATTTGAATTTAAAAAAGTTTTGAATTCAAATTAAATCAAATAAATTAACTAATATCTTTAAAAGATATTTGATATCTTAAAAGATTTTATTAGTTTAAGTTTAAAAATTATATATATATATGATATATGTGATTTTGAATAAAAAAAAGAGAGAAATTTTTGTATCTGATACAAAACAAACAAAAAGAAGAAAAAGAGATAAAGTGTGCAGCCAACAAGAATCAAAAAGGAAAAAAAAAAAAAATTATATTTTTAAAGCTTTCTTTTTGGCTGAACCTAAAATATACAAATAACAAGAGTTGTTTTTTGTGTATTCTTCTTCAACCTCAATTCATCCTCCTTGTTCCTGAGTACCGTGACGCGCCCACACGCTGTTACCAGTTCCGGGAGATAGCGAAGAAGATCAAGTGGTTCAAATCAGGAGCAGATCGAATTAAAGTGAAGGAGCCTCCTACGTAGGTATGAAATCGTTTCACCTTCTTTAATTGTTTTCGATTATTACTGTACAAATAGGTTTAAGTTTATGATTGCATTAAAAAATTTTAAAACCTTTCCGCTGCGCAATCTGTAAACCTGGGTTCCTACACTTCAGACTTCAGCTTCAACAGGAATAACCATGTAAAACGAGTGTTAGCATCAATAAACAAAATGTAGTATCTAAAACCTTCCGTAGAAAGCATAGGAGCTGGACCCCAAATATCAGAGTAAATAAGCTCAAGAGGGGCTGAAGCAGTGATATCTACTCTTGCAAAAGGCAATCGATGAAGCTTCCCAAGCTTATATGAGTCACAAAAGTGGGGAGCATGAAATTTATTAGAAAAATGAATTTTATTCAGCACTTTTTAAAGTATTAGTGGAGCAGGATGCCCCAACTTAGCATGCCAAACATTGGCATTCACAACAGCCAAAGAAGCTTGTTGTGACTTGGATCCTAACACTTGTCCAAGGCTAGTCTTATTTTGAGCAGAAAAGCAAGTTGAGACAGCTGATGGTGATGGTGCAGAGCCTTTGCCAAAAACGTGTTCATCAGACTTATGTGAATTAGAGACACCAGCTAGCTCCAAGTAGTATAAACCATCTTTAAGAGCCCCTTGAAGTAAAATTCTCTTCGTGTGGAGATCATTTATCACACATCGATCATGATAAAATTCAGCAATGGCATTATTGTCATGTGTGAACTTAGAGATGCTAAGTAAATTCTTTGTTATTTGGGGAACATGCAAAATATTTTTGAGCTGTAATTTCTATATGGAATGGGTATATGACTTGACCAAAGTATCACCTATGTTAGCAATTTTAAGTTGATCACCATTTCCTACTATAAGTTTATCCGTACCTCGATAGCTTGATCTCAAGGAGTGATTGTTGAGGTTTGAGGTGATGTGATTAGTTGCCCTACTGTCAACATACCATGCCGGATCATTGACACTCTCAGGTGTAGCTAGATATGCAGAAGTTTGGTGAAAATTAGCTTGTGGCTCGGTCATTGTTGCACTTGTGTTAATTTGCAGAAAAGAGCCAAGCAACATCTGACCATTAAATCCTTGTTGATTATTGAACCCTTGTTGTTGGTTAAAAAGTGCTTGATTATGCTGTTGATACTGCTGTTGATATTGTGGAGGACCTTGATAACCTTGATCAAACCTATTATAACACTTCAAGGCACTATAGCCAGGCTTATTACAAACCTAGCAGTGAAGCCTTCCTCTACCACTAGGCTTTCCGTTTCTTCCTCTGCCATGGAATCCTCCTCTGTTATTGTATGATCCTCCATCTCTTTGACCTTGGCCTTTCCTTTCGTGAAAGTTACTTGTGACATAGTTAGCTGAAGCTTGACTTATGCCAACATGAGTAGAGGAATCAAGGTGTTCTAGCCTCTGTTCATGCATCATCAGTAGATATTGTGCATCTTCAAGAGATATAAATCTCTGTTGTAAAGATTACAGCTACAATAGCATCGAAGTCATAACCTACGCCATTTGTTAAAGTAAGAACAAGGTCACGATCCTTAACATCTTCACCAGCAGCCATCAAGGCATCTCCAATGTTTTTGATTTATAGTACAAAATCACCAATAGAATCAGATCATTTCTTGCAAGCCTGAAGTTGATTTTTGAGCTGAGCTACTTTGGCCATAGATTGTTGAGAATAGAGTCTCTCTAGGCGATTCCAAACTTCAAAAGAGGACTTGCAGCCAACAACCTATCCTATTAGATTCTCACTAATGGTTGAGTATATCCAGCCCATAAGTAGTTTATCAACACGTTTCCAGCAAGAGTATTCTTTAGTCATTCTTTTTTCCACTATTTTTTCTCCAAGATGATTTGTTTTTTCAACATTTTCATGTACGATTTGAGGTTCATTTAAACCACATAAGAAATCCTCTAGATCTAGAGCTTGTATAGAAGGTAATACCAGTGTTTTCCAGTAAAGATAGTTGGATCGGTTGAGCTTTATTGGCATATTGTAATTCAAGCTCTTGGTTAGCTTTGAAAACTCCATTTTTGATGTGATTCCTTGAGAGTTCTGACTCTGTTCTAAGATCGGTGAGGAATGAGAAGCTTCAACTCCATCTGAACTTCGATTCTGAATTCTGATCTAAGATCGGTGGATGAGATTGATTAGCCATGACGTTAGTCAATAATAGCGCTGATACCATATGAAAACACAAAAGGTGTTTGATAAAATGATTAAGAGAAACTAGAAAAAGAGATCTGTGAAGAAAACTCCATTGATGGAGATCTTTGTGTATTGAGCTTTTTTAATATCTGAAAAACTGATTACAACATTATAAGGTCTTCGTTTATATACTAAAATCTCAACACATGCAAAAAGAATTTCCACAGAATTCAGTTAGTTACTAACAGTAACTTAACTGATTCTTAACGACTAACTAACTTTCTTAAGCTAACCAGGCTGTAACTAACTTTTCCATCCATCACTGTTAACTTGTTTGTTGATCATCACTTGCTTAGCTGACATCAGACGAGTAGCATTGTGATGCTCTGTTTCTATAGACAGATTATCATTACCTCTGATACTCTTCTTTGTGCTTATCATATTGATTGGTTGATTGGTTGAGTCACTAGTATATACTTGTCTATCACATTCGAGGTACAGAGATCTAACTAGTACCCTTATTGAAACAAAACCCTAATCCTCCATCTGTTTTTCATTCATTTGGTTTTTTAAATCTAATAAATAAAGAAGACAGAGGAAGACAGTGAAGAGAAAGAACCACCACGAGGAGAAGAATTAACTATCAATGAAGTTGTAGCTAAAAGAGAGAACAAACAAGTCCAGACCTCATCACCATTGACGATTCCGGTTGAAGATTCCGGGAAAGTTGCATCGATCGGGGTTGACTAATGTATGTCGTAATGTGTAATGTATGTATGTCATATGCATATAATCATTCAAAAGACCTGTAAATAAAATCGATATCTTTTAATTTAGTATCTCCGGTGAGCAGAATTACCCATTTGAATAGTTTAACCTCCAGGCCTCCTCAACCATTCATTTCTTAGTTCCTCACCTAATATTGCCTATTAAATATATAATGTGAAAGCTCATAAAAATATGTAGCTAGGAATGCAACTATATATGTGTCTTAGATATCTAAAATCTGAAATCTTCATGCTTTAACTATTCTACTCCTAATTTCCTTGTTTAAATTGCTTATACTATCAGTAATTTTTGAAAGTAGTAATGTAGCTTAGCTTTTCACCTATTCTGTATGAGGAAGGCGTAAAAGTTAACACATTTATCTTGGAATTAATAGCTCTCAGTCACATGTTTTTTGTATGCAATAATACAATTAAGCTTATTCTAGTCTATAAAGTAGAATGGGAGTAGTGAGATCTAATAGACAAACATGCTCGTAATTGACTCTCATAGTCATATGTACGAGCTATACTAATTTCAGAAGTCATAATTATCCTAAAATCAGGAAAAATTAAAGAGAGAGTAAGGAAAAAAAGAAGAAGGAGAAAGTGAAGAACAGAGGGAGCCGAGGAAAGAGAAGGAAAATAACCATAAGGGCAATTTGGTAATTTTTGATATTTTTTGAATATTTTTCTAAAATATTTGGTTACTATGATTTTATTTTCAAAACATGATTAAAAATAAATTTTGATTTCAAAATATGGTTAGTTTTGGTAAAATCCTCATTTCTAAATAACCCTCTAACTGTTGATAAAATGGGCAATTACATAGACCCCTTAAGTTTTGAAGTTAAGACACTTAGATGGAAAAGTCTACTTATTCTACACTAACACGCTTGAATTAACGGTAATCATCTAATTATGTTAAGTTGACTTAACCTTTTTTTTTTTTTTTTTTTTTTTTTTTTTTTTTTTTTTTTGAAAGGCTAACTTTATTCATCGGCCAAAGGAGCTAAAATAGTACACAACATACAAAGAAGGCGATCAGCCTAAAGCCACCAGCAATAGAGGCTTCACTTGACTAAGAAAATGTCCACAATACCCTTATATAAAAATATAAAAACATTTATAAAATGTAGAAAATAAATAAGAAAATAGAAAAAAAAAATATTTAACAAAAAAAAAAAAAAAAAAAAAAAAACTTTTTTTCTTCTAAAAAATAAAGGGGCAAAAGGGAGGTTGCTTGCAGGCCTCTAAACAAGAACCATGTCTCTCAAAATGTAGGTGACTTCTGTGAAGATTCAAGATGTTCGAAGAAAAGCTTAAGAGAAGAAACAAAAAAGTAAAACTTTGAGTGACTCTATTAATGGAGATTTCTGGAGTTCAACAAAGCTTTTCAATATATTGATGAAAGATAATTGTGATCTATTACAAGAGACCCTAATATATATAAGATTTATTTCAACATACTAAAAGCATGACCGTCTTTTTAGGAATTGCTAGCCAATCATAATGGTGCTTATAGCCACATCAGCACAGGTTGTTAGTAACTGATTATAATAGACTAGTTAACGTCTAACTACTTCTGATGTGGCTATAAGCACTATTATGATTGGCTAGCAATTCCTAAAAAGATGGTACGTGGTCACTGGTTCCCTTCACTTAAAGAAACTATAGTTAGTTTTTTTTCCATATAGCTTCTCAAAAGGTGAAGTGAAGCCAAAGGAAGCTAAAGGCATGTTGTTTATCATAAAAATAGCTGTGCCGAATGCCTCATTCCAGAATTTTAAGGGCATTTGTGCATGAGCTAGAAAGGTTAGGCATGTCTCAACAATATGCCTATGCTTCCTCTCAACAGTTTTATTTTGCTGGTGAGTGTGTGGGCATGACAGTCTTACTTGGATCCCTTAATCAGCAAGATGAGACTTAAAAACAAGTTACTTAGTATCAGAAGTAGTAAGACGTTAACTAGTCTGTTATAATCAGTTATTAACAACTTATGCTAATGTGGCTATAAGCACCATTATGATTGGCTAGAAATTCCTAAAACGACGGTCACGCTTTTAGTATGTTGAAAATAATCTAATATATATAATATATTAGGGTATCTTGAAATAGATCACAATTATCTTTCATCAATTTATTGAAAAGCTCTGTTGAGCTCTAGAAATCTCCATTAATGGAGTCACTTAAAGCTTTACTTTTTATTTTCTTCTCTTAAGCTTTTCTTTGAACATCTTGAATCTTCACATGGTATCAGAGCCATACTGACTAACGTCATGGTTGATCGTTCACAATCTCCAGTATTTGGTCAAAATCGAAACTCACAACAAAGAGCTTTTTCATCACAACCACCGGTCGTTGATCTGAGTCAAGAATCGCGATCTGTTACTTCAACAATGGAGTTTACGACTCTCTCTAAGAGATTGAACTTCAATCTTCCAATCTTGCTGATCAATATATTGTTCAGCACAAGTTGTTAGTAACTGATTATAACAAACTAGTTAATGTCTAACTACTTCTGATACTAAGCTACCTGAGCTGCTGTTAACCATCGTTATTGTCCTCTGTTATGCTAAGCTTTCTTATGCTTATCAACTTCACTGAGGGTATTGCCTTCACTCAAAACTCAAGCCAAAAAAGTCCTCAATTTAAGGTAAATTCACCTTAGTCACATACAAATAAAAAATAGATCCACAATAAAATTATAATCCCACCAAAATCAAAACCCATTTCAAATATAAAACTTCCACAACACATCAAAACCCATAAATTCATCTACAATATCACCATACTGGAAAAAAAAAATGATGCAAGTTAGCAGTGAAGTAAGCCGGCGTCTTCCGATGATTTGGTTGATGGAGGTGTTGCCTCCTTGAGAGGACGAGGGGGTGGGAGGCGGCTGCCATACCCATCCCCTATTTCACTTTCATTTTTTCTTTTCTTTTCTCCTTTTTGTTTTTACTTTAGGCCTTGTTTGTTTTTCTCATATGAGGTCTGAAAGCTGCTAAAATGTTTTAGTAAGATGTTTTTGTTTGTTTTTTTCATCAGCTGAAGTCTGAGAATCATTCAAAAATGTTTGAGAAAAAAAAGTTAGAAAACTTGGCTTTTATCTGAACTCAAAAGTAGTAAGGAGAACTTTTAACCTATATTTCCCGTTTTACCCCAAACAAAGTAGAAGAAGACTTCTCATCTTGCATCATCGACATCCTCTTCACCTATAAATGAATAATTTCTTCAATAACCACTAGCATATCCATCACAATAAGAAACACAACTAATTTTAGATATGGAATGGATCAAATCTAGTTGTTTTGAAGACGAGAAAAAGAAAAAAAATCTTTAAACGGGTGATGGTGATATGTGCATAATCCAAGCACATGTAATCACATGGAGGAGTGGAGGACCAAGTCAGAAATAGTTAAGTTGTTGTTAAGTTGATGTAGTTAGTTGTTCAAATAAGTGGGCTTATGTGTCCTGTTTTCACGTTCATTATGCAGAGAGTGCATTAGATTGTGCATTGTATGTCTCTACCTATGATTTACTATTTTCTTGTTGTTGTGGTGTTATGTTGTTCGCTCGTTCATGTGTATGGCTTGTAAATTGCCAACATTGGTTTGAATGAGATTATGTTGAATAGATTATTGCTTCTTAATTAATACCCCTTCTCATTCCTTTATTTTCTCTGTTCTTCTCTTTTCTTGCTACACTTTTCTTATGTTCCCAAATTGTACGTAACATTGATGGATGGGGTTGAAGAAGATGGATGGGGAAGATCTGGACGGGTTATGTATTTGACACCTTGCTTCCAGAAATGGTTAGGAGCCAAATGAACTTCTAGAGGTTTTCACTCACCAATATTACAATTGACATCAAACGAGTTCCTACAAAGAAGACTTTGATTGAAGCCATGGAGAAGGCTAATGGGAAGAACAAACGGGAGAACAACTCCTGGGGAAAGAAGTTGATTGTGTAGAAGAGGAGGGTCACACTTAATGCTTTTGATTCATTAATTTATATTTTTAAATTCATTAATTTATCCTTTTAAAATATTCATATATTTATTTTTAAATGAAAATTAAATAATTTTTACTTTTAATTTGGATGAAACTTTTAAATATTTATTTAATTAATTTAAATAAATACTATTACAAATACATGAACAATAAAATTAAATTCATAAATCCATTAATAATATGAGTATAATTGTCTTGTTACTAGCTTTCAGATATTGATATTTAGACATCACAAATTAAAAACAAACATATCGTCCAAACTTTAGATTTGAGTCACTTCAATCGACTTCAGACCAATAAACAAACGTCACCTAAGTTTTTGTAATGAAAAAATTAAGCACATTATCCTTTGTTCCAAGTGGAAGTATGTTAAATGCAAGTTGCAAGGGGGTTGATCTAGAATAAGCAAACCTTACCATCTTGGTGTCTTAACCCAAAACCTCAAGGATGTGAGTGTAATTTCTGCTTGATAAATATCAAATCTAACCTCTTGGTTTGAAAAAACCGTTATAAATATGACTAAAGAGCTTCTTTTGACAATTTAAATTTTTTTATTTACACTTCTTTTGTAAAGACACTTCATTCTAAAAAGAGTACCGATATTGATACCTATAAATATAATAAGCACACCCATATTTTAATAAAAAACATAATTACAAAAATATCCCAATAGGAATTTACCAATAATGACAAATTAGTTTAATTCAAAATAAACAAAAATACTATGTACACTCATTAATTACAATCATATCTTCAACTATATCACTTTATTAAAATAAAAATAAAAAAACTAAACCCTAATTCTATTTCAAGTGTCAAAATTTTAGTTTTTGTAGAAGAGAACAAACTTAAATTATTTTTACTTGAAAACTGAATTTTGGGTGTTCTCTTTTAATTTGACCACCAATACTTACAAAATCATGCAAGAATGAACCTATGACCTCACCGTTCATGATAGTCTTGAAGCAGCGCAATGTTTAGTTGATCTTATATTGCAAAGTTGACACTATATCATAATAATAATAAAAATATAAATAAAAGGGGCAACAGGAAAGGAAATATATGAACCAACTAGATTCTATTTTACCTTTTTGCTAATATCTCCACCTGAGCAGAAATATTTTGAAGATTGGGCGGCTTTTTGCACAAGCTAAGCAACCTTAATGAACAAATCATAGAATCAAAGAGCTTTACCATGTTCTTATATCTAAAAATATTGAAAAGGAAAATGCTTAATATCGGGCTTAAACCAAAAAATTTATGAGTTAAAAGGAAAACATTAAATCAAGATACCCACTCGTCAAGATGTTTAACTCCTCCCTTTTTCAATATAGAATGTAAAGGCTCATTTGTCTTCTCTGGTGTCTGAGATGTAATATTCTTGAAATCCAAAACATTTTGTCCCTTCTTTTCACTTTTGCTATGATCCATGCTTCAATATTATAAACTACAAGAAACATATCACAACGGAGAAATCGTCGAATTACAAATCAATCAAAAGCCAACAAAAATTACAGTAGATCAGTTCTCATGAATTAACCATGCCTTCTGTAACTATATCACATCATCTATGTACTCTCCATGCCTTCTGCAAGAAGCTTTGCCGCAATGAAACTATATTTCTCATTTACTGCCATAACCAACTTCAACAAATGAACACCAAGTGTGGCAAGAGTAGGTTTCATAAGACTAGGCTACCAAATCGAAAATGTTGCTGCAACAATGATATGAGATGTTATTGCATCTTGACTCGTTCCACCAACACAAGAAATCCAATCTTGCACTTCAAATGATTCTAGCCATGTAAATACTTTAATTTCCTCAACCTGAGAAATTCCTTGTGTTTCAGGTGACCATTCAAAATCTATTCATCTTTAGATGTTAGTTCTAGAGAAATTGGGTGTATTAATAACTTAAGAAGGTTTATAAATAAATTATATTAAAATGAAAACATTCATTTAAATAAGGGTACTATTTGCATTAAGATGGTTGTTTATAGTAATGTTTTAATTTTAAATTTTAGACATTGGTGTACTTATAAATATGGGTGTACTTATAATATTTATGAGTGACGATATCCGTACCCTTCTAAAAATTTAAATTTTTTTAAAAAAAAAATTATAAAGATACTTCCTTTTGTTCTAAAATTATCAATTTTATCCTTTGACACTCTTATTCTAAAGACACCCTGTTTTAAAAAATAAAAATAGAGTCATTTGCCATTTCTGCCATTTCACTCTGCCATTTCTATCTCTTATTCACTCTGCCATTTCTATCTCTTGGCCAATGGCGAGAGTTGTTCTCCTCCACTGAGAGTAGATCGGCTCTCTCTCATTCCCCCTTCTCTCTTTCATCTTTCTCTTCCATTCGACGACAACATTGGCGAGATTAAGCCTCGATCTCCTCCCTTGAGAGTAGATCGACACTCACGGTGGTGATTTATGGTGGGTGGTGGTGATTTGTGGTGGCTATGGTTAGATTTGAGGAGTTTTGGATGGGTTTTAGTCAAACCCAGTTCTTAGTTTTAGTTTCAGGGTGATGAATTTTTTTTTTTTTTTTTTTTTTTTTGGAAGGGTTTTGATCGAACCTAGTTCTTCATTTTGAAGGGGTTTTGATCGAACCCAGTTCTTGATTTCGGTTTGATTTTAATTTGATTTCGGTTTGATCTTAATTGATTTCGGTTTGATTTTGGTTGGATTTTGGCATCTAGTTTGATTTTGTTTCCTTGATAAAAGATATGGATATGGTTGAGATCTAGATTGGATCTCCACAAGAATTCAAATATATATATATATTGATAAAGATATGGATCTGTAGATCTACAACATTTTTTTTTTTTTTTGAATTTTTAGGTTTTAAAATCTTTTTTATTTTTGATCTCTACCTATTTACAATTTTTTATTATTATTTGTTTTTAAATTCCTTTTTTTTTTTTTTTTTTACTTTCTGTTTTTAAAATTTAATAAAAAATAAAAGGATATATCTACATCATCCATCTTTGAGATGGAAGGTGGAGATCCATTCTTTTTTTCCAATTATGTTTTTTTTTTTTTTTTGGTTTTATTTTTTAATACATTTTTTATTTAATGAATATCTAGAGTGTTAAATGGTAATTTAACGTGAGGATTGATAGTCAAAGCTTTATTCTAATGGAAAAGGTAACAGAAGGGGCAAGATGACCAATATTTAGGGTTTCAGGGGGTTGACTGATCATTAATGAAACTGGAGGGACTAGTATTTCTATTATGGAAAACCTCAGGGGTAAAACGGTAATTTCCCTTAAAGTATTGAAAACATCAATAAATTGTTTGGTTAATTGCAATAACATACCCTGATGTTTTGCAATAACATACGAATATTCTACTTTTGTGTTTATTATAGAAATATACCTTTGACCAGTTTAACCGCCGTTAAAGATAACGATTGACCATCATTGACAATTATTGTACTATAAAATGACCAGATTGTAAATAGTTTATCAAGCATTCTGATTTTATTTTTTTTCAAAAAAATTACTCTAATATTTTTCTTAACAAGATTTTTTAAAAATTATAAAAATATGAAAAATAACTACCAGATAAATAAATTATTTATAAAGTAACAATTAAAAAAAAAACTAAAATTTGAAATAAAAAATAAAATTCATAAATACTTTTAAAAGAATTAGGAATAATATATTTCAAAAAAATAATAATCCAAAGGTGGAGGTGGTGTGGGTCTTAACGCTTCTCATCCAACTAACTTCAGGAAAAAAAACTGTCTCTGCTAATTTTGGATTTGAGGGAAAGGTGTGTAGAAAAAAAGGTTTCTAAGGTTGTTAAGTGTAATGGAGGGCCTCATCCTACTGGTGTGGATCTTAGTTTTTTTTGTGGACAGCTCTGCGAGGGGGAATCCGGAGGATGCTGGTATTGGTGGTGTTCTTAGGAATTCTAGAGGCAAAGTTCTTTGTTTATTTTCTTATTATATTGGCATTTTGGACTCGATTTCAGCTGAAGTTTATGCTATTCATAGAGCATGTCAGTTAATTGCCTCTATACAGTCTATTCTTCATCGTAAAATAACCATTTTCAGTGACTCAAGCTCTACGGTGGAGTGGATTAATGGTGTAGATTTTGAGGCATTCAAGTTGGTCGGGCTGATCCATGACATTCGGCAATTCCAATACTCTTTGGATAATATTGTTTTCAAATACATGCCCAGAGAGGCCAACTCTGTTGCTGATAGTTTGGCAAAGAATGGGTCTGGTAGCTGTGGTGATAGGCTTGAATGGGGAGTTTGATGATTTCGAGTTGAGGTTTTTGTTCGCAAAGTTTATTGTAGTATGATGTTACGGTTTTAGGAGGGTGTCTGGTAGTTGGGAATTTTTGTGTGTATCCTGTTTTGCTGCATTCTACCCTTATTGGTTTCGTTTAGTTGCTTGTAAGTGTTTTTCTTGGGGGTTTTTGGTTTCTTTGTTTCCCCTGCTACCTGTATTTGGTTTATTGGCCTATCAAACAATGTCAATCACGTTCACATCCAACTTCATCGCACATTCACCACCCAGCAAATTTCATTATACTTCTAATATTCTCGAATATCGTAGCCCACAACAAAAATCCGCACAAAAATCATAGCTCCACCGACGAGCCACCTGCTGCGGCTGCTCTCGCCACTACCGTCGCCGCTCTTGCCATCACTCCCGCACTTATCACTGCCGCTCAAGGAGATCACATACAAAAGATTTGGGCGATTTCCATGTCGAGATCACCCAGATCTCCAATGAACATTATATATATATATACAGTCTTTCTATTGTCAGTTCGTTCTGACAATAAATATGTCAGGACAAAGAATGTGGACTATAGATTATGGAAAAGTTTTGACAAGTGCATACATTTTGAGTCAAAGTATATAAATCTAGTGGTTCATATTCTTCTTCCTGATATATTCGTTCTTAGGATGAATTAATAATAGAAAACCTGTATATATATATATAATGTTTTTAACATATATATTAGATAGCACCAGATCTCCATTATCCACCTTTTGTTTTTATTTTTTATTTTTTATTTTTATTTTTTTCTTTTCAAAATGGAGATTTGGGCGATCTCAACAACCTAGATCTTTAATAGTGTATATATATTCATTTTTATTATTTTTTAATAAAATATATGTTTTTACTTTACTTGATGTTTGAAAGACCTTTTGGCCCTTCAACAATTAAGTCAACACTTAAATTTAACTTGGTCAAACATGTCAAGGGTATGCTTTTGTAATAAACGCAAAAGTACAATACTCATGTATTATTGCGAAACGTTAGTGCATGTTATTGCAATTAACCCTAAATTGTTTCCATTGTTTTTTTCTATTTAACGTGTAAAGCCAAACTTTTTGTTCTCCATGTTTTTGAGTTTTGGTTTTTAAAAACTTCCACCGGACAGTTTGATCAAGATTTTTCTATGCTTAATATCTCTCTTCGCAAGAGCACAAATCGTAGATTCGTATAGTACTAAAGCAAAGTTCGTTCCTCAGGGATCAAGAATTCTATTGATCAAAAACTAATTCGGGATAGACTAATCTACTCTAGTGTGTGAAAAGTAAATTGCATATCGCGTTGGATGAAAACAAGTGATCCTTAAAAATGTTTTAAAAGTAAACTAGTAAACCACAACACACGAGAATGAAATGTATGAGAGGAAACACTAGGGAGTCGATGCAACCTTTCTAAGACCACTCCATGTACTAGACTAGTCTCATTAAGCACTTCAATCTAATCTTAGGGCTTGTTTTAAGATAGTATCAATTAAGACCCATATTTTCACACAAAACTCTAAGCCAAGTTAACATAGCAAGGTCATGCATACATCCACTTTCCAATTTACTAAGCTTAAAATTAAGATTCAAATGGAAAGATCATTCACACCTAAACCACAATTTCATAAATAATCTAAACCACCAACCCATATCAATTGAGGTCACAAATTAATATTAGTAAGTAGAGAAGAACAATTAATCTAGTGAATGAGACTAAAATTGGATTGATTATAGAGAAATAGACTAGTTAATTATAATAAGTAGTCCAATAGGGTTACATCAATCCCCTAGCTAAATGTTTAGTTACACAACAATGGAAATCTAGAAAACATAGAATAGATGTAGAGAAAACTCATAGTGGTCACCGTAAGCCTCATCTTGCTCTTTGTAGTTCTTGAGAGTCTCTTGGACAAGTCTCCTCTTATAGCTTCAAGAATATCCAAAAGATGGGTGTATTTGATGATGTAAGGTGAGAAAGTTGTAGATGATGATCAGATATGGTACCAAGAAGAGATCTTGGGTGTGGCTGTTCGTGGATGATGTAAGAAACTAGAAAAGAGAGGTATTTATATAGACTTCCATTTTAGGGCAAGATTTCATTTTTTTGTTGAGCTGACACCGTGTCTCTACCCACTTGTCATGGTACACCATTACGTCGTCTGGACCGTGAGATTCTTTGGAAAAATTGTCGCTACAAGTTATAGCGGTCATGGCAGCATCTGAACCGCAAAACCCACTAGAGATATAGTCACGTGGAAAAACTTAAATTGTCGAACTCGTGCTCAATAGCAATTCCTCATGAAATCCACTAGAAAAAAATGTCACGACCTCTACTTGCTAAAGTTCACAATCCACCATAATGACAACTGGACTGCGAAAACCACTAGAAAACTTGTCACTGGCTTAGCTTGATCATAGAGTCGCGATATATCCACCATAACGATAGTTGGACCGTGAATCTCTGAAAAACATGTTGCGGTTCTTCAAGACAATGTCAAGGTTGCAAATCCCTCTTTTGAAGCCCAAATCACCTCTTTTCTTCACTTCTGGCCCATTGGTTCTAAATTCTCTCTTAAAAGCCCTTGCTTGACTACAATATCAATCTGCACATGCTTACATACAACCATTAGATACCCGATTTTACTTGAGAATCGAACAAAAGCTAAGGAATTGGGGCCAAAATCTGGTATTGAAATGGCTCGATCACAGTTTTTGTCATTGTTTTTTATTTTAAAAAACAAAAAAAAAGGCTTCCCGAAAATGATACCGAACGGCACCTTATTGTCTTCTACTTTGCCAGTATTCTACAGGTCATTGAAAGAGGTGAAGCAGAGGTTATTAGACGATTGTCTTGTTAACCTGACAACCTTGCTTTGCATTCAAATTTGTTGTATTTTTAGCTAAAGATTTGGGACTGTCATATCTCAATGAAAAACTTTAAAATATTGGAGAAAAAAAAAAAGGAGATATTTTAGGGTTTGAAAAGCAGTGTAGAAGAAAAAAAAAGGAAAAAAAAAACGTTGTTTTCTAAAAATAAAATTAAATAAATAAATAAACTAGAATGGAATGGCTTTGGATTTTTATTTATTTTTTTTTTTTTTTTGTCTTATTTAGTAATTTTAATTCAGGTTAATATTGTCAATAATAAAAAAAAAATATTAAAATTAAGTGTAAATAGATAATTTGTGAAATATAAGGAGAAGCTCACATATGACTATTTTATTGTTTAAATAAATGATTGTTTTATAATTTATTATATAATTGAATAAAAATGTACTAATAATAATTAAATTAACTTCTTATGAAATCATAAAATATATGGTGAAATTCATTTTTGTCCATCTAGTTTGACCAAGTAGCCAAACTGGTCCTCAGTTTTCAGAATTGTCTCGTTTAGTCATTCTATTACGATTTCCATTGAAAAAATAAAATCCGATAGGTACAAAGAGTCAAATGACCATGCTACCCCATAAAGTGGGTCAGATTGCTTAAAGGACATTTTTACCTCCATCTCTCTTTTTTAATTAAACAAAAAAAAAATTATTAAAAAAAAAAATCATCTTCCACACCCATACCAAAAAAAAAATCTTCTTAAATAAATTAATTAAAAAAATAAAGCTATATCTTCCTTAAATTGATTCGCTTACCTTCACTTAAATTAAAAGGTTTAAATGTACGATTTTACCCTCTAACCTTATAAAATTTTATGGTCTAACTTGGCTTGAAATCCAATAAAAATTTAACAAGTGTCATCACACTTTTAAAGTAAAAATTAAAAATTAAAAAATGGTTAAATAATAATAAAATTTTGATTTAAAAAAAAAACAAAAGAAAATAAATAAAATTTTAAATTAAGATTGTTTTAAAAAAGAAAATAAAATCATTTCATTTAGGTTGTGGTTTTGTGATGGTGGATCTGAAAACTTAATTGATACTAATTTGGTGGTTTGGTGGTGTGGTTCGAATTCAGAGAAAAGCACTGGAAATCAAAACTTGATATTTAAATTTTAAATTTTTTTGTTGTTTTAATCAAATATTTACCAAACTAAAGCACAAACACTGAAACTCAGACATTTTAAAAAAATTATTATTAAAAAAAAAAAAAACTTTTGAAAAGATCTAGAAATTTCCTGATCTCTTGAAATATGGAAAAATATTCTAGATTTCCTCATCAAAATAAAAAAAATATATATTAAGAAGCTTTTGAATATCTCTTTCCAGTTCACTACAAACAAAGTATTAAAAAAATAAATAATAAAAAGGCTTGAAGAGATCTGGAAATTTCCAAATCTTTACAAACAATTTCCAGATTTCATGAAATTTGGAAAGATCTCATCGCCAGTGGCCACCACAAAAGTCCCAACCACCATAACCTTACGAATTGGCTATCACCCAAACCAAACTTCTCTCCACCATCATCACCCCAAACCCAAAACCTAGGTTCGGACCACCATCATCACAACCACACCAACACCCAAATATTTGTTTTCTCCTCTCAACCAAAGATTCAAATTAAAAATGAAAAAAATGAAAAAACAAAAAAAAACAAAAAAACAAAAACAAAAAACAAAATCAAACTCCAAACCTAATTCTCACATAGCTCAATTCACAAATTAGTGTGATGAGATCAAGATTGAAAGAGAGAGATCCAACCCCAAACGATGAATTGCGGAGAGAGGAAGAGAGAAATCGCGTCTGGAGGCTTAGAAAAAAAAAAAAAAAAAAGATGAAACCCAAACACGATTAGAATTATTATTTTGAAGGAAAAATGAATTGGGCCTTTTTAAAAAATAAATTTTAGACCCCTTTGTCAAAATAAAAGATAAATTTATTTGTAATTAAATATTTAAATTAATTAATTGAATTTTATTTTGTGTTTTATAATTTATGGTCACTTTATTTGTAATTAAATATTACAATTAATTAAATGAACTTTATTTTATTTTGTGTTTTATTTTGTCAATTTACAGTCTTGCCCTTTGTCAAAATGTTTCTAGAAGCAATCAGTGTAAGTTTACACTTTTACCCTCTTAACTTTACGGAATCTTTGAAAACCCTAACATAATTGGATGGTAGGGACCGAAAGACAAATTTTTGGTAACTAGAGGGACCTGTCAACACAATACTGAAAACCGGGGTACCAATTTAACTATGAGGTCAAACTAGAGGATCAAAAATGAATTTTACCCAAAAATATATTACGAGTAAAAAATAAAGGGCTATTATCAATTTAGTCCCTAAGTTTTGGTGAAAGGTCAATTTTTTAAACGAAATTGCTTTTTTACAACCATCGGTCCCTAGCTTTTCAAAAATACATCAAATTGGTCCCTCTGACCTTAATTTTGATGGTCAAATGCGATAGAAAATAAAATTGACCATTTTACCCTTTGTATTTAATTATTGAAAGAGAATGATACTTTTACCCTCCAACCTTTTATAATTTCACAACTGTATCAATTAAAAATAAATAATATCATTAAAATATTACAATTCTTTTAATAAAAAAAACCTATAAATATATAATAACTCTTCAAATAACATAAAACTATTTATTTCATTTTTTAAATGGAAATCCATTGAAAAAAAAAGGACAAATTAATTTGAAAAATGAAAAATAATATAATTGATCTCTACCATCCATCTTTGATTTTTATGATATGGATGGTGGAGAATGAAAAATGTGTCTAAACAACAACCTATAAAAGGTGAATGGGTTATTAATTGATTATATTACCAAGTTTTTCAATTAATCAATAATGAGCACACAACCAACACAAACAATAACAAAAAAACAAGTAAAGTGCGGAATATAAATTAAATGAACACTTGATTTTTACGTGAAAACCCTCCAACTGGGAAAAAGCACGGGACTAGTCTCTCTAGCCACTTAGTCACATAAACTCCACTATTTGAATATTTAATTACATCCTAACTTGACATCACTCATCACTCTTCTCAAGGATCGTAACTCAACCTATTATACCCGCAGAGGCCTTTAACATGGGTCTTGACAATGCTCGCCAACCAACCTCTTGCTTGCAAGACTTCAACTTGTCTGTGCAACTACCATATATAATAATATAGCCACAAGACTTGAACTCAATGAATAGAATTAATGTCTAAAGTGAACAATCAATGAATACTCAATGCATATGAGTGCTAGACTAACACTAAATACTTAATTAAGTATGAGTATGCAAACTCAACAAACCTAATTATTAGTTAACCCCTACAATCACCAAAGCCTTAATGAAAAAGCACTAAAGATGATGTCTTGGTAAAAAGAAAGGAAGAACAATAAATAAGATGGGGTTTTGTTCTTACCTACCAAGTGATGATGCACAAGAAATCCATGCCTGATGAAGTCCTAAATGCAATGAATGGGGATTTGAAGAGTCACAAATGGTTGCAAGAACCTTCCTCTCTCTAAAAACTCGGCTCACAAACAATGAAAATTTCGGAGTTTTTGATGAACAAGAAAGTGTCTTGGGCTATATATAGGGGTCTTGTAAAACTACATCGTTTTGGAAAAATTAGTTTGTCGCGGTCCCATTTTCGCGATTAACCATGACAACAAACCGCCGCGACAAATGCAACTGAATTGTCGTCAGAAAGTCACCGTCCCATTTTCGCGGTAGATCATGATGAAGGCATGACCACGAAAATCACTAGAGAAAACTTTGCTCATGTTTGTCGCAGTTCTTCATGACAACACCAAGACAATGTAAACCTCTGGAAAGTTTTTTCGTGGTGGTCCAAGACAACAATACTTGAACCGTGAAATCCTCTGGAAGGAATGTTGCACTCATTTTCCACGGTGGATCAAGATGACATTTAGACCATGAAATCACTGGAATGGTTTTCGCGGTTCATCACGATGACACCAAGACATCGACAATAATAGCTACAGTTGGTTTTTAGGGGGAGTAATGAAGTTAACATGTCAACTAGCCTAGTTGTATAATGACATGGCTGTTGATATGATTGAATGGGGTGTACATAGAACAAAAATATGTCTCTTTATTTGTTAGGCATATTTTACTTATTGTTGGAGTGGTGTAGAGTACGCCACACTTGTATTTATGCTCATCTTCAAGAGCTCATTCTTATTGTATCAACATGGGCATAGCTCAACTGGTAGATGGACGAGCTTGGGGCTTGGGTAAATGACTTCCAGGTCAGCGGCTCAAATCCTACCAATGGCGAAAGTTTTCAAAAAAAAAAATAATTGGTCCTGGATGAATAGAAATTGTCAAAAAAAACAAAAAAACAAAAAAAAAAACCTATACAGAATTGTTTCTCTGTTTATGTTGAGAGACATATGGATAGGAAAATAGAAAAGAAAACATGATAGGATCGAGAGAGAAATATTTTTCTAGTTTAAACGAATAAATGATAGGGTTTTTGACTCTCTTTTTTCAAGTAAAAAATTAATTAAATGAATCCTGACTATTCATTTTTTTCAATTGCCACATGTAGCAGGATCCTCAAAAGTTTAGGTAAAACTTAGGTTATGAGAGGATCTGATCCCACGTGTAAGACCATCCCACGTAAAATTTTCTCATTAAATGATACAACATAATTACGTAAGTGGAACCATACCAAGTCTGATCATATATTTGCTTGTATTATAGAATCCAAAAAAAAAAAAAAAAAAAAAAACAACAGAAACAAAAACAAAAATGGATTCAAGTATTAGTATAAATTGGCCGAATCCAAGAATAGTCAAACTGCGAATCAACATTATGTACAGGTCAACATATATAATTCGCATGTTTTCTTCCAAGCAAAGGAGAACAAATCGTTTAAGAAACCTTTTTGCCTTTTGGAGTCAAATCCCAGGAACCAACCAAAACGGAGAGCACTAGCTCCAACATGACAAATGCAGTACGTACTAATACGAAGACAATCAAAGTGGGACAAGTCAGCTTTGTAATTGATAGTGATATTGTCGCGATCGATCATACAACAAGTTGCATTATATATAAGTGATGATTGGTTGCCTATTTATCATGAATTTCTGCCAATTATTATAACAGAATTTGATGACAAGAGTTTCTATAAACACGGAAACCAATTCAATGTATGTTCTTCTAGAACAAACAAAAGTAAAACAAGTAGTTTCAGCCTAGAAACAATATTTAATATATAGCATATACAAACTCCATGAAATTGTACATACCGGTAAATTTGCATAGTCCACGGACTTGTAGCAAATTTATTTTTTTTTGAAACCGCAAAATTTCTTAATAAAAGCCTCAAAGAGGCAAAAGGCAGGAAGCCTGGAGAACCTGTACCAAATATATTATTGAACAAACGAAAAGGCGGTAGCGAGTCTGCTATTACGTTTGAAACTAATGTTTGACAAAAAGAAGCCGTGTAAAATTTTTTTGTGTACAGTGGTTGTCTGGTCAACATAAATCGATTATATATATAATATATATAAAAAAGGATCAACTTTCATATATAGGAAAAGAAATCTTAATTCCTTAGCTGGGAATGGGAATTTCTCAATCACATAACAACTTGATTCCAGACATATTTTAGTAAACATTGTAATCATAAATTACGTACCAAATTTGGAGTCCAAATGATATGGCATCATTCAAACCCAATGATTTCAATCATTCAATTCTAATACAAGAGAAATCAAAGATCCACATCATTTTTGCATTAAATTTGATGAGAGAATTACCAATATCATAAATATTTATTTTTTTAATTATTACAATAAATTTGGAATTCAAGAGAGATAAACACTACTGGAACACACAAATACATATACTACAAACTTTTTTGGGCGGAGGAGCCTGATGTGAAGTTACGAACCCTTAGTATAAGTGTGGAAATAGGGACGTCTTATCCTTCTTATAATTATTTTTCACTCATTGAATTTGTATTTTTTAAAATGAAAGGATATGTTGCTCAGATCTAATATGATCCACTTAATTAATTAAATTTCATAAATTAATTATTATAGTCAATTTTGGATTGGCAAATCCAAATCAAAGACAATATGTGGTTATGTATAGTTACCAATCGAAAATAAGAAGATATATGATAAGTCAGTCTTCTATGGTCCCAAAATTATTAATAAGCACGTCAGTTTGCGACCCTTTAATTTTTCTCATTATTTATTTTACTTTTTTTCTTTTTGACACACATAAAACAATACTAAATATGTACGTAGATCAAATGAGATCATCATTATTATTATTTTTAAAAAGGTTGCTATTTGTGGTTATTCTCAATTTGAATAAATGACCTGAATCATATATTCAGTATACTCTATAAAAGAAAAATAGTTCTTCTAATTAATTTGTTTGGTAATTGGAGAATCCAGAGGTTACGATAGGAAATGTTTTTCAATTTAAATTAATATCTGAAACATCATACTATATATACAAAATAAGTAATAAGGTTTATAAATTCTAAAAATACATTTATGTTTAATTTGTTGGTTTCTTTATAACCCTGTTACAGTAAATATCATCACATCACTAAAAAAAAAATTATTTAAAACTGTATAATAATAATTTTTATTATTTGGTGGGTGAAAGGTGTTCTTTAGCCTACCAATATCCTAGGTTCAAATCGCCGGCACCGCATATGGATATAAAGAAAAGAGAGAGAGGAAGAAAATGTAAATTGTGTTGGAGGACTGTTTCGATAACTTTTTTATTATGGGGTGAAAATAAATTTTCACACTTGATTAGTAACAATATATCAAACTTATAGTCTTATAGATGTGGTTAAAAATATTTCCTAAAACTTATGTGGTTGAAATTGACAATTTCCACTTATTTGGAGGGTTCAACTATCTTCAATATATGATTGCATATTTACATGCCACTCTAACCATAGATTAATTATTATTATCTAAACGTTAATTAAAGTGCAAAATAATTTAATTTATTTTGAACCAGTTTTCCAACAGAAGCACGATATTTGTTTTTTCAAGTTTGAAATTCGTTTTTTCCACGTTGATGCTGATACCGCTGGCAGACAAGCACAGAAGAAATTGATTTACATTTTCGCCAACTTTTGTCCTTTTTAGTCTTGTTAGCTCTATAAATGCAGTGAGACTTCTCATTTATAAAACACAGAAAGAAAAAAAAAAAGTTAGAGACTTTCTTGGTATTCTTTGTTGAAAAGATGTTGTCGATCGTGAAAGTTCCAGTCTTCCAATTTTTGGGTTTTATATTATTGAGTAGTTTCCTCTATTCTCAAGCTTTGGTTCGTCATTATACTTTTGTGGTAAGTACCATGGTTTCTAGCACTCTATAACGAGCTTTGAAAATAAGAGATTTTATTAAAAATGCTTATTGAATTTTTAAAGATTTATCCATTTTCAAATATAAAAACTAGCTAATTAGTTGGTAAACTTTTTAGGAATATATAAATATATTTCTTATTTATTGTTATAAATCAAATTTACAAAATAAATGAATCTAATCAATCAAATGCATGGTGTTTGTTTTTAGAAGAAAATCTTTATAATTTATTACATAACATGTAAACTAGAATTTCAAAGTTGATATATATTCTTTTTATTTTATATTTTTGGTTATTGTTCTTCTTCTTTTTTTCTTATGATTTGTTTGCCAGGTTTGGATATATCATTTGTTTTTATTTTAAATATATATATATATATATTATCATTATATCAGTAATTATCTCCCGAAACCGTTCTCATTTTTTAATATCAATACGAGAGTTGTGAGAATATTAATTAAGCAATAAATAGATAGATTTAACATACGATAGCTAATTAATTTGCTACTAATTAGAAAGAAATTTTGTTTCTTATATATAAAGCAATAATAATATATATATATATATATCCATCAATCGAATAGCTAGCATATTGAGAAACTGTTTATTTTTGCAGGTTGAAGACACTCCATACACAAGGCTTTGCAGCACTAAGAACATATTGACTGTAAATGGACAATTTCCAGGACCAACTCTCTATGTCAACAAGGGAGATACAATCATAGTGGATGTTTATAACAAGGCCAATTATAACATCACCATTCATTGGTATGTCTACGTACTACATCTGATGATTGAAATTAATATAAAGGTGTTACAAAACCTATATGTGAAGTTTAAGGAGATGGTATGAATCTGTATTGAAAAAACATATAATAAAATAAGGGTTAGTCTTTTGGGCTGTAGGGCTATCCAAACATTAATATAAAGGTGACATATATTTACATATGTTTAAATATTTGCAGGCATGGAGTGAAGCAGCCTAGAAATCCATGGTCAGATGGTCCTGAATACATCACCCAGTGCCCAATTAGAAGCGGAGAAAGATTTAGCCAAAAAATAATACTTTCGAATGAAGAAGGAACTCTGTGGTGGCATGCTCACAGCGACTGGTCTCGAGCAACTGTTCATGGAGCCGTTGTTATCTATCCAAATCACAACAAAGGAAGTGGTTATCCTTTTCCCAAGCCTCATGCCGATGTGCCTATCATTTTCAGTGAGTGGTGGAAGAAAGACATAGTGGAGGTGTACAATGAATTTCGACGAACAGGAGCAGATCCTAATATTTCTGACGCTTATACCATCAATGGTCAACCTGGTCATCTTTATCCTTGCTCAAAATCAGGTATCAATAATATTGCTCCATTTCTCTTCTTATTCCAACTTCAAACTAGCATTGCTTGTTATTTTCAAACTCTGTCTCAGTTGAATTAAATGAATGAATTTTTTTTGTCTTTTTCAAATCAAGTTGCTAAAAGTTAAAATAAAAATATGTGTAGGAATCTAATTAATTTAACTACATCCCATGCATTAAAGAAATAGATAATGATTTCAGTGAAAATATCAACAACAACAAAAAAAATAATAAAATAAAAAAAAAAATTAAAAAAAAAATAAAAAAAATTTAAGAATTACGAAAATTCAGGTTTTTTTTTTTTTTTTTAAGAGAAGGACTTAAATCCACAATCTCGTGATGTAGGTATAAGAGATAAATTACCAAACTAACCTTATCTCTTTATGAAAATATAAAATTAAGGTCCAAATTTTTAAAAATTTCGGTAGAACTATTGAAAAATATTTAAGGATATTTTTTATATCAATCTCACATAAATAAATAAATAAATAGCTGCCATATATTTGTTTGGGAAAATTGCTCTAACTTGTCCTTACAAATAGTGAAATTGAACTCGAAATTGTATTTATTACATTAAAAGGTTAAACATTCTGTTTGTCTTAGGACGAAGATAACGGTGGCTAATGGGAAAAACAGTCTTTTAAGTTTAAGGCAAATAATAAATAAATAAAATAAAAATAAAATTAGTTACTCTTTTTTAGATCAAATAAAATTAGCTACTCTATCACACACGTCGCCAAATCAGTGATAACATTTAAAATTAATAAATTTAATTATATTTATTAATAAATTTAATTTTAAAAAAATCTGAACACTTTTTTCTATTTCCTTATGTCAACAAACTCTCTCCCATATTAAAATTGTTTAAACATCATCTCATCTAATACTTTCTCCATATGTATATTTTTACAGACACCTACAAGTTAACAGTAGATCAAGGCAAGACTTATCTTCTCCGGCTAATCAACGCTGCAGTGGAGGACATTCTCTTCTTCGCCATCGCCAACCACCAACTCACCGTCGTGGGAACAGACGGTAGCTACACCAAGCCATTTAAAACAGACTACATCACTATCTCCCCAGGACAAACCATTGATGTCTTGCTAGAAACCAACCAGCCACCCAGCCACTACTACATGGCCGCTAGGGTTTACTCCTCCGCTGAGGACGTTGATTTCGACAACACAACCACCACGGCCCTGCTTCAATACAATATTGGAAACAAAAGCACCACCCCACCTTCAAACCCTCCTCTCCCTTATCTCCCATTTTACAATGACACAAAGGCCTCAGTTAATTTCACTGGAAAGCTTAGAAGTCTAGCAAATGAAGACCACCCAATTGATGTCCCAGTAAATATAAGCAGTAAATTAATTTTTACAGTTTCTGTCAACACATTTCCTTGTGCAAATGACTCTTGTTTGGGTCCAAATGGGTCAAGGCTCTCTGCTAGTATGAACAACATAAGTTTCAGTCTACCATCAACTGACATACTAAAAGCTTATTATAACAACATTAGTGGCGTCTATGGCAGCCAGTTTCCCAGCAAACCACAGCTGGTTTTCGATTTCACCGCGGAGGATCCTCCGACGTACTTGAACACTCCTAAAAAGGGCACGGAGGTGAGGGTGGTGGAGTACAATTCAACGGTGGAGATTGTTTTACAAGGGACAAACTTGCTTGCTGGGACTGATCATCCCATGCATTTGCATGGATACAGTTTCTACGTGGTGGGTTGGGGGTTTGGGAATTTTGATAAAGAGAAGGACCCTTTGGGCTACAATCTTGTCGACCCTCCTCTTCAAAATACCATTGCTGTTCCAAAGAACGGCTGGGCTACAATAAGATTCAAGGCCAACAACCCAGGTATATATATATATATTTGCTTAAACAGTTCAAAAAAAAAAAGAATTCTCTTTATTCTAATTTTTTAAACGAATAAAGATAAAACTTGTGATTTGTAATTAATGCAAAAAATAAAAAAATAAAATAAAATAAAATAAAACCCTACAAATCTCGTCTCTATTTTACCAAGCCATTAAAAAAAGTACTTATGTTTAAAGATGGGTAATGACTGATTTAGTTGGTAAGTAGTATTGTTCTTGGACCAATTTAATCTCACTCACTAATTTAAATCAACCAAGTATCTTAGTTTGAGTTCTTAGAGTTCATGTTAGTATGTTACACTATTTTTACCCTCAGAAAATGTTAAAAATACAAAATATATAGCATTGTATATGATGTCTTACAAGAAAATGTATATTTTTTCATTAAACTTTTTACATGAGGAGCTAGCCTAGCTTACTGTTGTCAATATAAAGATTATGATACTAATTCTCGTATTAATATTTTTGGTGTTTTGAGCACAGTTTCTTACTTTTGTAATTTTGGTGTAAAAAACAGGAGTGTGGTTCATGCACTGCCATCTGGATCGTCACCAGACATGGGGGATGGAAATGGCATTCATTGTCAAAAATGGTCAGGGCCCAGATGCACAAATGCTGCCTCCACCATCTTATATGCCTCCATGTTAAATTGTTATAGCAAAATTATTACTGCCTAGTTTGTGTAATTTGATTGGTGTATGGTATTGTATAGTCACTGCAATAAAACTCAAGCTTGAAAGTTGAAACAAACATAAATCTTTTTTTTTTCTTTCTATATTTTTCAGCATTGCTGTTGCTGTTGTTCTTGTTTTTGTTTCCCTTTTTACAAAGTGTTCTAATTAGAACACAAATTAATAGTTTGTGTAATTTGATTGGTGTATGGTATTGTATAGTCACTGCAATAAAACTCAAGCTTGAAAGTTGAAACAAACATAAATCTTTTTCGTCTTTTTTTTTTTCTTTCTATATTTTTCACCATTGCTGTTGCTGTTGTTCTTGTTTTTGTTTCCCTTTTTACAAAGTGTTCTAATTAGAACACAAATTAATAGGAATGGCAGGAGGGTTGAGTACTAGGAAGCATAGATACTCCATTTGGTTGAGGTAACTCATATCGAACTCGTATCAAGTTCAGATACTTCCCGGATACTTCAGAATACGTATCCGATACGCCAAATGGCGTATACATTGACTTTTTCACAAGTTTGACTAGGGGATACTCGGGGGATACTTGAAGGATACTTAGAGGATACTTGGAGGATACGTTTGGGGCAATATTATAATTATTTTAGTATAAAACGGGGTAAAATTATAATTTAAAAATTTTAGGAGTTAAAATGAAATTGTAAGGAAATTTTGGTTTTAATTCCATTGACATGGAGAATTCCAGCATACTTGAGATTGCAAACATTTCTCTTGATGAACCAGAGTTAGAGATTGAATTATTTAGATTCTTTAACAATATGAATAATGATAATTAAGTTAATTATGAATTTAAAACATGTTTTATGAGTTTTTTGTATGTAGTATTTGGATTTTGTAATATGTTATGACTTATGTGACATATGTTTTATTTGGATTTTGTAATATCTTCGACTTATGTGGCATATTTTATTTGGATCCTGTAATATGTTACATTATTATGACTTATGTAGTTATGTGACATATTTTATTTGGATTCTGAATATGTTTTTATTTTGAATGAATTATCAAATATGTTTTAATATATTATTATTATTTTTTAAATATAAATATATATTGTTTTAATTAACGTATCCTGCTGTATCCGTATCCTAGTTTTTAAAGATTTACTATAACCCTGTATCATACCGTATCTATATCCCGTATCTGTGCTACATAGGCTGAGTATTTGAGGTCAAACTCAGACTCAGACCCGAGTTCCACACAGGTCTAGGCTTGACTTGCCCCAAACAGGCAAACATCCCATGTTTAAGATCCAGTACGTCCTTTATTCATTACCACCTTTTTAAAAATAAATAAATAAATAAATAAATAATTGGGGTAAATACACTTACTTCACCAGAAGTTTGGTGTAAATACAGCTAGAGAGAAACTATGTATTTATCTACTCAATCATCCCCTACTCTTAAAATTAAACTAATAAAAAATCAAATTATCTATAGTTATTAAAATTTAAAAATCAAGATAATATTTTTATTAAAAAAAAATTGTAAAAACTAGTAAAAATAATTTAAATTTTAGAATCAATTTATTATTAAAAATTATAAATTTAAAAGACAGTAAAAAATTTAACTTTAAAAATTAAAAACATTTTTATTTACTTTAAAAATAATAAAAATAATAATTATTTAAAATAAGGATAATTTAAAATTTTTTTAAAAGTTTTTATTTTTTATTTTTTATAAAAATATTATTTACATTTTTTTAAAGGTATTACGTACATTTTCAAATTTTAATAAGCAATTTAATTTTTAGAGTTCATAGAAGATCTGAGTAATCCAAGTCAACGAACACAATTTGTTATAGACTTATAGAAGTTGAGGAATCCTAGGAACCTCTAATTTCTGCTGCTTCTCGGTCGGCCTACAATCTTCGTTTCAAATTTCTAAGACACCTATTATTTGAGCTTAAATTCTCTCTCTCTTTCTAGTTTCTAGTCGATGCCAATTAACTATTTTGTATAGGTTTGGTAGGATGTGATGATAATGGATGTTCTAAATTCGCAACTTCAAAAATATATATATATATAATATATATTCTTATAATTCAATAAAAAAAATAAAAATAATAATAATAAGGTACGATTTGTATGATTTAAATGAATGGATAATATATATCATTTAAACACTAAATTTAAACAAAATAATATTACTTACAAAAAAATGATTTTTATTCTATTCAAAATTTCTTACCTTACATTAATTTCCTCCAATTATGATGATACTAACTACAAATACCTTAATTAGTTCGGCCACAGCACGGACAATTTTGAAAAGCTAAACACCGCTTCTTGAAGAAATAGATATTTGTGTGTAGTTTAACAAATCACGTAAGTAGAACCCCTCTAAATTAATATTCTTAGAATCCATCCTTAAGTATTAATTTAGAGGGGTTATTAATTTGTAGAGTTTTACCTTATAAATTATTACTTTGTCTTAGAAAACGTACGAAAGTCAATTTCTTGTTTAGGGAAGGTCCTTTTCAGGATTTCTTGGTTAGTCGGTTTTTTCCATAGGGAAAGTTCCTTTTTTTTTTTTTTTTAAGGATTCCTCATTGTAATTGCACTACCCATGGCAATTGAAATGTTTTGCTTTTCCTCGCAATTGCACAGTACATGTACCACTTATAGAGCTACATAATCACATCCAACTCAGGAACACCATAGTACACTATCTGCCACTAAATTTGAAGAAGAAGTGTGTTACACTCAAACTGAAGATGATATCATCAATAATATCACAAGATATAATAATGATAGTTTGGTTGAGATAGATGATGATAACGACAATAGTCATGAGATACATAAAATCTCTACAAGTAAGGCTATATATTCAAATGCTAAATTTAATTGAAACATTTTAGCTACATCAAAAGGTGATTACAATAATTTATTGAGGACAATTCAAAAGATGAATGATGAAGTCAAAAATATCAAATATGGTGGCCTAGTGCAAACTATCATCTTGAAATACATTTTTAGTTCTTGAATAATTTGTAATATATATTTTACTTTTATGAAATTATTAATTTATACGATAATCAAAACTAAAATTTTACACTAAGTTTCAAAAAAATATATTAATTATTACGATAGAGAGGTTTATTAATTTTTTACACTAGCCCGGGTCGAGATAGAGATTTTTTATTAATTTAGAGAAGATATTAATTTATAGGAGATTAATTTACAGGGTTCTACTGTATATGAATAGCAGAATAGGTTTTGGTGTGCCACTGTGCTAATTATAAAAATGAGCATTAACAATTATGTTGTTCTATTTAATTACAAATTGTTTACAACTTAGTTTGCACCATTTAAAGAAACATTCACTGGTTGGTGACTATTTTTTGTGTTCAGATCAGAACCTACATGTAGGTCAAATAAAATTTCACAATTTAGGTCTCATTGCACTAAGCTCACATGACTTCAATGCATCGGTTACCCATATATGTTCATTGGTGTACCCGACTAATGTTGAAATTTGACATTGTTGATAAGCCAACTTTTCAGTGATGATGGGGTGCCCTACTCAACAAATGCAGTTAAAAGTTTCTCTCACTATAATGAACTCTTGTTATCCAAGTAAATCAACCCTTTTAAGTATATTTAACAGCTGAAAAGCTGAAATATGACATCTCAATCTTGATAAAAATCCAAGAATTTGGATCCTCTGCTGATCTGATCTTTTTCCTAACCTCATATAATACCATAACACATAAGCATTGCAATGAAAAGCAAACAATTGTGTGCATTGTTAAGATGTGATTGGTTATTTTAAAAAAATCAGGAAAAAAATCAGGAAAAAGATCAGATCAGCAGTAGAGGATCCAAATCCAAAATCCAAATGATATTATAAATATAAAGTAAAAAGTATTAACATTATCTCTAGTTGTGTTATCGGAAATTCCTATCTTGTATGGCTTGGCATTAGCAATTAGCATTTCATAATGTAAAAACCAAAAATAATTATAATTTGCCACGACACTTTTCGTGCAGAATCATAAAAACTGAATCTCTCACCGTCTAGAATTATTCATCGTCTCTCTACTGATATCCAAAATTGTTTGACTTGTTCAGTACAAAAGCCAAAAACGTTATTTTAGTATATCCAATTTTAAAATACGGATCCCATAAAACAAAAAGGAATTGCAATATCCAATAGATCAGTGAAACCATATATCAACTTTTGAAGTTTTTGTAGTATCAAAGCCTACAACCAGAGTCCAAAACATAAAGTACTTTCTTCCATTTTCCCAAAGCATAAAATACTTTACAATCTTTTCACATACACTCAACTACCATATATTACCGAGGAATTATGTATATTAAGGCACAAATTACATCACATTCATGCTAAGCGCTATGTAGCACGGATACGGATACGGGATATAAATATGGTACGATACGGGGATACGATAAATCTTCAAAAACTAGGATACGGATACGACAGGATATGTCAATTAAAATAATATATATTTATATTTAAAAAATAATAATAATATATGAAAACATATTTGATAATTCGTTCAAAATAAAAATATATTCAGAATCCAAATAAAACATGTCACATAACTACATAAGTGACAATAATGTAACATATTACAGGATCCAAATAAAACATGCCACATAAATTGAACATATTACAAAATCCAAATAAAACATACATCATATAAGTCATAATAAATTACAAAATTCAAATACTACATAAAAAATAAAATAAATAAAAATAAATAAATAAACTCATAAGACATATTTTAAATTCCTAATTAACTTCATTATCATTATTTATATTGTTAAAAGATCTATAAATAATTCGGCCTCAAGAGAAAGGTTTACAATCTCAAATATCACGATATTCTTCATGTCGATGGAATTAAAACCAAAATTTCCTTACAATTTTATTTTGACTCCTAAATTTTGAAATTATAATTTGACCCCGTCTTATATTAAAATAATTATAATATTGTCCCAAATATATTCTCCAAATATCCTCTAAGTATTCTCTAAGTATTCCCCAAATATTCTCTAGTCAAATTTGTGAAAAAATCAATAGATACACCATTTGACGTATCGGATATATAACCTAGAATATCCGAAGAATATCAGAACTGAATACAAATTCGATACGAGTTACCTCCACCAAATGAAGTATCCGTACTTACTAGACTAAGGGTGATAGGCCGGTGTAATCGGATACAAATTTGATTAACAGTATCCAATCTCTAAAAACTCATAATATTTTTATTGATAAAAGGTTTCCTAATAATATGTCAAAAAAAAAAAAAAGGGGGGGGGGGGGGGGGGGGGGGGGGGGGGGGGGTGGGGTTTCTTTAATAAGTATTTTAGAATACGTCAACATAATTTATTATATACAAATAGCTCCAGTTCTAAACTTCATACCACAGTCCACAAAGAAGATCGCACAAACACGTACATATATTAATAGTTTAAAAACTACAACAAAAGAAAAGAAAAAACACAAACACATATAACAAAAGCCCTAAAAACAACACTATAGCTCAATTTTAAGTTCTTGCACCAATGACCAAACCCTAACCCACAGAGTTGAAACTTAAACAACATTTCTTGGAACAGCGATAGCACAGAGAGGATTCTTCATTTCACAAGACAACTTAAGCAACTCACTTAGGTCAACCGGGTTAGCCACGATGTCTTGAACCCAATCAAAACGGTGAACCAACTTAGCCACCCAAAGGCTCACCGTCACAAGCCCCAGGTTCTTTCCCGGACAAACCCTACGTCCAGCCCCAAACGGCGCAAGCCTCAGATCACGACCCCTCACGTCCACATCAACACCCCCTTCACTCTTTAAAAACCTCTCTGGCTTAAACAACAAGGGCTCTTCCCATATATTAGGGTCATGAGTTATGGCCCACATGTTGACCATTGTCGTCGTGTCAGCAGGGACCACCATGTCATTGCTGAGGTGGACATCTGATGTGGACAGCCGGGCCCAAGATAGAAGGGGTCCAGGTGGATGAACACGTAGGGTTTCCTTGATCACAGCTTGAAGGTAGGTTAACTTCACCACGTCAGCATCGGTGACAGTCTTTTTACCTACAATTAGGTCTAGCTCACGGTGCAGCTTGGCTTGTACGTGAGGATTCAAAACCAGCTCGGCCATCACCCACTCGGTTAATATTGCTGTTGTATCAGTGCCACGAAATATCATTTCCTGCACAAAACAAATTTTATAATCAATTTGGAACCATTTTTAATATTATTGAATAATATATAATAAATTATTTTATAAATTTTATAGTAATACAATAATTCAGAATTTCTGAAGAAGCCGATTCGAACCTACAACATCATGTTAGGTGTGAGGGAAAACCAATCTCATCTTCTCTACATAAATAAGCTTTTGAAATGATTATTTTTGTTTTTTTTTTTTACAGAAAGTAAGAATAAATAATAATACACTAGAGTCAAGATACGTACCCACAAAACAGCTATCATATCTTCCTCATCGAGCTTCTCATCACCATCCAAAGAGAGCAAAACATCGACGAAATCAGAGTCATCAGAGAGTTTTTTGGGGCCTTTAATAACTTGGTGTTCTTGTATGATACGTTTCACTAGTTTTCTGATACGAGGAACCAGAACGGAGCAACGTTCCTTTATACGAAAAGGATCGTAAAAGAATCTGAGCCATGGAAGATGGTCAGACCAGTTAAAAGCACCCAAGATTTCAAACCCTTCTCTGACCATCTCATTCAACTCTCTAAGTTCCATTGAATTATCATATCTCTTGCCAAACACTGTCCCCATAATGTTGTTAAGAGCCACGGCTTGTAGATGTTTGCGTAGAATCACAGCTCCGTTAAGAGACTGTTCGGTTGATATGGTTTCCAACAAGGTATCAGAGTCGAGTAGACGTCCAGCTTCATGAGCTGCGATACGCTTGGGCGAGAAGAGATGTGTGGATGCGATTCTTCTCAATAGCCGCCAGTAAGAGCCGTTGGGGGCGAATCCGATGGCACGGCTAAACATGAGGCTCTTAGCCGATTGTTTGATCGGACGGTCGGCGAAGTGAGGAGAGCTTAAGATTTCACGGGCAATAACAGGGTCTGAGGTGACCACAACGGGTGTGGAGCCGATGCTTAAAGCCATGAGCTGTTTAGCAGCTTGGCTATAACCAGAAACCATGTAAGCTAGAGTACGGTGAGCCAAGCCGTGGCTCAAGCTGAATAAGCTGCCGAAGAAGGGGAGGCCTCTGGGTCCAGGGATGGGGACCCGACCCATCTGGGTTCTACCACTCTTCCAGGCTAGGCCACCGGTGGAGAAAGTCCAAGTTAACAAGGCAATGAAGAGTGTGATAAAAAGGCAAGTAGTGAACAAGTTCTGGGTATGTAAAATAGCTGGGAGTGCAAAAACCCACCAGCTTGGCTCCACAGAAATTGAAGTTAAAGCCATATTGCAGATAGAATAGATAAAGCGATTGTGATAAGACTAACTATAAGAGAGTGAAGGAGGGTGGTTTCGTTTAAATAGGAGTCCATGTGTGGAGTGGTAGGGATACAGTAAAAGATATTATGAATAAAAAATAAAATTAGAGTTAAAGTTTGCGTAACAACAGGGATATAAATTTACATGGAGAGAGAGAGATCTTTAGGGCGGTCAAAATATATATTTTGAGCAGAATGATGTAACTTCCCCTGAGGCCCTGACAACTTATCGAGAAGAGTTTCGGTGTGACTTGTGGATTATATAAGGGGGCGTTTGGATCCTATCTATAAAACTGTTCTGTCTTCAAAAATAAAAAAACAATTTTGAAGTTCTTCGGTCAAATGTTTTATATAATGTGTTTTTAAAAATAAAAAATAACTTTTCAAAAGTTATAAATAAAAAGTTGAAGACTTTTATTCTTTTCAAAACAAATCATAATTTTTTCTTTCAAATAATTATTTTATCCATTTTAAAAACAACACCAAACATATTTATATCGTTTCCATTTATAAAAATTACTTTTAAAAAACGTTACCCAACACATTTACATTTTAAAAACATTAATAATTTTCATTTTTAAAAATAGTTTTTAAAAACATCAATTTAAAAACAATATCAAACGCACCATTAAGTTCAAAACAAATCATAATTTTTTCTTTCAAATAATTATTTTATCCATTTTAAAAATAACACCAAACATATTTATATCGTTTCCATTTATAAAAACTACTTTTAAAAAACGTTATCCAACACATTTACATTTTAAAAACATTAATAATTTTCATTTTTAAAAATAGTTTTTAAAAACATCAATTTAAAAACAATATCAAACGCACCATTAAGATTTTCCTGTTATTTTATAGGGTAAAATACATAGCACGCATACTTTTGGCATATTTAGTCTCTCAAAGATTAAGATTTAACACGCCAATTAAACACACTAGTTTTCATCAATTAAGCACACAAACAATTCAAATATTAAACACACCAAATGCCTTCATCTTCAACCTTAGGTCATGGCATCTACTGCAAATGAAGCTGCAATCCTAGTTCATGTTGTTTAATCCAATTAAATTAAGGTTTTGAATGCATACCTCAAGAAGAAGGACTCACACCAGCTCGATTCATCACTACAAATCCATGAACAAACAACCTCCATTGGAAATCTCCACTACAAATCCGCGAACAAAACAACCTCACCAAATCCAAAGCTAAATCTCCACTGGAAATCTTACCACAGAGAATGAAACCAACTCTGGAATCGAAATAAGATAATGACGTGAGAGAATCCACTAGGGTTTCGTTTTAGTCAATGTATGTTGTGGGGTGTTTTATTTCCGTCTCCTTTCTTCAAATGTATTTCAGCCTTGGTTGTTTGGCTTATATAAAAATTTTACCGTTCAAAAAAAAAAAAGATAGGAAAAACAAGGGTAATTTTGTCTTTTTAATGAATTGTTTGCTAAGAACAATAAAATCACTCATGCTAAAAATAGAAAAGCCATTAATTATATGGCTAAAAGAGCTAATTCCTTTATATATATATATATATGGACAATCTATAGAAAATCGAAGTACCCGTACACCGTGTAGAAAATATTGCGATTGAAAGTTGGATTATACTTTTTCCTACACGGTGTATGGGTACACCGGTGTTCTATAGTCTGACCCTCATATATATATAATATATATATAATATAGAGAGAGATGTTCAAATTAGTACGTACTGATGTAAATATATGAGGACATTGAACTTGAGACACTCATTCTCCACTCATTCTCCATGCTTTGACATAGTGTGTATGCACTTGTTAAAAATTCTTCATAATGAGTGGCTCACATTCAATGTCCTTATATATTTATATCAGTGTGCACTGATGTGAACGGGATTGTATATATATATACATTTTTTCTATTGTTAGATTGTCCTGATATAAAATATATCAAGACAAAGAATGTGGACCATTAGATTTTATATACTTTGACTCAAAGTGTATGCACTTATTAAAACTTCTCCATAATCTATGGTCCACATTCTTTATCTAATATATTTTATATCATGACGAACTGATTATATAAAAACTATATATATATACGGTCTCGTTCACATCAGTGCACAATGATGTAACTATATCAATACCAATGCATGTGGACCAATGATTATGAAGAAGCTTTGATAAGTGCATACACTTTGAATTAAAGTATGTAAATTAAATCTAATGATCCACATCCAACGTACTGATGAAGTTATGTCAGTGCACACTGACTTAAACATTTCTGTATATATATAGTGGAAATAGGGGGTTTTGTGACTTTTTTTAGTTGGTGTTTCAAGACTATAACCACTTTAATAACTTAAGTTTAAAAGGCAGCAAAATAAGAAACTTCCAAAAATGCCCTTATTATACACATTTTTTAATTATTTTTTTGACTCTAACTTTTGGAAAATACTTTGAAGTTGTTTAAGATTTACTTCTCTCTCTAATTGTCTTAAAGTGGAAAGCTCTATAAACTGAAATCCAAGTTCATTTTCTTCTTCAACGAGTTCGACATTCATATAGTTACATAAGATCACTCATCTTATCAAGTTATGAATATCAAAATCCATACAAGGAAAGGCAAAATGGAAACAGAGATAAGAAACTGACGAAGAGTGTTAATGCAACTTCGAAAAATGCAAATACTGGGCAATTGCAATTTAAAAGCAAAATCAACGAAACTCTAGGCCTTTGTAAATAGTTTTCAAGCCTTTTTAATCAGTTCCCAAGCTTTTTTATGAACTGCCCGAGCTTTTTTATGAACTGCCCAAGCCTTTTGTATGAACATTAAACTTTTTTTATGTCCGAGTCTTTGTCAGTTGTATCCAAGCCTTTGTGACTAATGTTCGAGACTTTGTGAGTTATTTCCAAGCCTTTTAAACAATCATTTTTTTTTTTTTGTTAATTTTGTATCCCCGAGACTTTCTATATAGTTCTCGAGCCTTTTAATGAACTTCCCGAACTTTTTACTTAACTACCAGAGCCTTTTAATGAACTACCCGAGCCTTTTACTTAACTGCTTAGACACAACTTCACAAAGGCTCAAACATTGTTTAGAAAGTCTCAGACAAAGCTTAGAAAGGCTCGAAGATTTAAAATCCACACAACTAGCTTAAGGTTTACAAAAGAGGGAAGCTCAACCCCCGAGTGCGTCAGCGTAGCTCCACTCTGTCATCGTTCGAGTGATCGTCTAGGTTTTAACTAGACTTTCTATATTTACTTCACAACTCTGTCACTATAAACTGAATGAAAGAAAGCTGACGTGGAAGTACTTGAGGGTATTTTTGTCCGTCCACCATAATAGATGTCTTTTAAACATAACTTATTAAAATGGTAATAGTCTTGAAAACCCACCTCTAAAAAGTGATATTTAATTTTTCAACCATATATATATACGGTTCCGTTCACATCAGTGTGCATTGATGTAACTACATCAATACCAATGTATGTGGACTACTGATTATAGAGAAGTTTTGACAAGTGCATACACTTTGAATCAAAGTATATAAATATAATGGTCAACATTCAATGTACTAATAAAGTTATATCAGTGCACACTGACTTGAACATTTATATATATATATATAAATAAAGGTGTGTTCATTCAAACCCGAGAAATTTACTGGTGAAATAAGTGTTTTTATTTTATTTTTATTTTTTATTTTTTTTATTACAGTGGATAGTGGTGTGAGAATATGTGTAATTAATTATGTGATAAGAGTGAGAAGTTTATGGTATTCATAATGTTGGTAACTCATACTAAAAATATTTGTCAAACTAAATGAATACCCTTCACTAAAACACATAGGACAGTATGTCGAATTGTCGAGGAGGAAATTCCAAGGGTGTAATATATCATTGCATCTCTAAGTTTATTCGATAAGAGTGCTTCTGTCTTAAATTTACGATCAAAATCTCAATTTTTTAATGTGCGTTATAAGAGCATGTCCAATAGAGAGCATCAAATCGGTGTAATAAGAGCATTTTTTGAGAATATTCTTAAATCAGATTTTTTTTCCTACTCTAATGGTTCATACCAAATTTTAAACCAAAAGAGCATTTTTTTTAAAAATATTATTCCAATAAATCTTTAAATTATTATAAAAGTTTAATATTAGTTAAATATCTAATTAATAAGTATATTAAATAAATTAAATATGCATATCAATATTTGTGTTATTTTAAAGATTTCAACGAGATCTTTTCAATGGTATATTTGTTAGAATAAATATTATTGTAATTCAATATAAGAGGGAAATTAGAAATTTCATAAAATATAAAGTAATGATGTGATTAATAAAAAAATAATTAAAAGAAAAATATATTTGGTGTATGAATAGTACACTATTCACTATCATCAATATTTTGTCTTTAAAAATTGTATTCCGGTGTTGCATTGGAGCTCATCTTTAGACCAAGTTGGTGTTTTTACACCAAATTGGTGTCCCATCGGAGATTACACGAATCAATAAAATTTAGTGCACTAAAAATAGGGTTAATTGTATAAACATATTTTTTATTTATCAAATAAAGTAAATTTTTAAACAAATGTTATCTTCAAACACAAACATCTCAATTGTATTGTGTTTGAGTATGGAAAGTCAATAGTACCCTTGAGTAAAAGGAAGAGGTTATTTTGGTGGGTAAATTTCACAAACAACTTTGAATTTGTGCAATTATATAAATATATATATATTTTTAATAATTACATAAATATACCCTATGTTTATTTGACTTTTGTTAATTTTAACCTTTAACCACATTTATATCCCGAAATGATTAAACTATCTTTGAGAACTTATTTATCTTTTCTTTTATTATTTAAAAATATTAAAAAAACATTTACTTAAAAAATTGAAAAAATCAGTACATTTTTTTTTTGTTGCTTTTATTTTCTTTTTCTTTCTATCATTTTCTTTTTTTTTTATATTTTCCATGTCCCCAAACACTAAATTTTCAGATTTTAAAAACTAACTTTATCACCAAAACATTCAATTTCATACTCATCAATCCACAAATAATTTCATTTCATCAACATAATCAAAACTCATCAACAATTACATTTAATCAACTGAATCAAAACCCAAAAAACTCACTAAACACAATCAAAACCCACTAAACGCAACCATTTTTCGTTTAGTGGGTTCTGATTATGTTAAAAAAAAACGATAGAAAGAAAGTAACAAAAAAAATGTATGGATTTTTAAAATTTTTTAAGTAAATATTTTTAATATATTTAAATAATAAAATAAAAAGATAAATAAATTTTTAAGGGTAGTTTAGTCATTTCGGAATATAAATATGGTTAAAAGTTAAAGTTAATAAAGGTCAATTGACGATAAGATATATTTATGTAATTATTAGAAAAAAAATGAATATTTATATAATTACACCTAAATTCATGGTTCTTTGTGAAATTTATCTACTAAAATAACAACCCCTTTTAAATAAGGGTTTATTAGATAAACAGAGGGTTTATTTGTGTAATTAAACCTTGAAAATATAGGTGTTTTAATTAAGCTTTAGAGAGCGGACAAGAAACTGTATTTATAGGTGTATTGTGTACATGCGTAGACTACGTAGTAGTATCTTAGACTGGCAGGTGTATGATTTAAGCATGACCATGACCCTTCCAGTACTGAATTAAAATTCTTTATCTGGTTTGATGATCGATCTTCGTCAATCAATTTACTTTACAAGCATGCGTATATAATAGATGAGAGCAGACCCCTAAAACGACCTGCAAAAACTTGGTAGGGGGCTAGTGCGTAGTACAACGAAAGTTACATACATATATGATATATCCAGTGAAGTAGCATATCTAGTTGGCTATCTGTCTGTGTACATTATATTTAAATCCAATGTACCAAAACTCTCACCGACACGTAATAGCTAGCTGACTTTTGTATATGAATCCTCTGATTACTTCTGCGAAAAACCATGCAGAAACCCAATGCAATGCAGCGGCCTATATAGTGGGCATTGGCCATTGTGCACACACATTCTGGGTACGAATCCCAAAATGGAGTATTTGTTCTCGTGCCCATAATTGTCGGATCGGAGGCCCACAATTCAAGGCCAGTAGGGCTGCTCAGCAGTGCGTGTGTTATGGCAGGAAACTAGTGTGGTGTGGTGGTGGCGTGTTCTATTGGATTAACTAGGGTTTTTAGAGGTCCTTTTTATCACTGGTACATTCTTTAAACAACAAGACTCCTAAATCCTATCTCACACACACACGCCAAAAGATTTGAGATTTGATATTTGAGATTTCTCACGTTCACCGGGTTATAAACTCACGTGCACACCATGTTTTGTTGCGTGATTGTCAAGTCAATCGCAAAAGCTAAAAGCTGCTTTGATTTTCTCACCTACGTACCTTTTTTTCACTCAATAATCAACCTACTCATGACTCGAAACCAAAGTCTTCACTGCTGTGCCCATGCCTATTCACTGGTACTTGGCTATCGACGGATCGTTGTTTGTCATGAAATTTGTCTAACATCTGCCACGTGTTAAGGCCCTGAAAATCGAAATAATTACTGCTTGTATTATTTGTTTAGGCACTGGTGATCAACTATAAACAGAGATTCAGTTTGTATCATTGCATATTAAATTTTAGATATGTTACACTACATATATGAAGTTAAGAGCCATGCATTTTAACGGGGGTTCATAAATTTAATAGTAATCTTTAAAGAGTAAAACTATCACTAACTTAATAGCTTAAATTTTAATAGTATATAAAGTGTGGATGAAATAAAAATACTCTTAAAACACACTCATAAAAATAAGTTCCGTTTTTTTTTCTTTTCCAAAACTTATTTTTGTATTTATAAGACTTTTGAGATAATTTCCAAGACTTTTTAGATGGTTTCTGAGACTTATTATATATATTTACAATTTTCGAGATTTATTAGGCAAAAATGAAATTTTTCAAAAACTAAATTTTGGTCATCTTCTTCATAGAGACCTCCAATAGAGGTCTTTCATCTCCATTGATAGAGGACCTCCATTGGTCCTCCATTAATGGAGATTTTGAAAGAAAGAAAGAAAAAAAACCTAAAAATGGCAAATATAATAAAAGAAGAATGTGGGGGTATTTTAGTCCATTTATGTCATTTAAACTTAACTTATTAAACTAGTGATACTTTTAAAATTTAACACAAAATGAGTGATATTTCCCAATTCCCACTATTTCCACTTTTTAATAGAACCCATTTGATACCAATACTCAATATGACTTTGTAAGAGACTAAGAGTGCTCTCACTCATCTTGCTGTTATGCATATGTAGTTAGTATTGATACATAAAGTTTAATGTTACATATGTGAAGTTAAACACTCTATGATATTCCAAGTTAAATGTTACATTTGTGATTTGTATAAAATGTAGATGTATCTCAAGATTGGTACCATAATTCTTCTTTTTTTCTAGCCACCATATCAAATTGCCAAATTCCATCATTTATTGGTACATGTAACTAGAAATATCAAAAGATAGTTGCAACTTTTTTTTTTTTTTTTTTGACAGGTCCAAAGAGCAGGAAACATAACCCAGAAAAGGACAGAGCAACCAATAGACAAGCCACAGGACAAGCGCTAACAACTGATCACATCCATCCTTCTTTAAAGAGCCTACCTAGCGAGACTAGAAGCTGCCATACAAGACCCTTTAATACCAGGAGAAATAGAGGAGATACCCAGCTCAGCCATGATGCTATGGATATCATTGACAATATTCCCACAATGGGAGCTGAAATGGTTACCCTCATTGATCAGACTAACCACACTAGCAACATCAGATTCGATACAAAAGGGGAGGAGACCACAGTCCTTACCAAACTTCAGCCCAAAGAGGATGGCGAAGACATTAGCAGACAAAAAATCCAGACCAGCATCTTTAAACAGACTACAAGAAAACAGAGCAGACCCCTCATGGTTGCTAATGACAATGCCCAAGCCCGCAGCTCTATTCCTGAAATCCGTGATAGCCCGACAGTTAATCTTATAAAAACCCAAAGCAGGAGGGACCCATTCATTAGCCAAAACCACCACAAAATTCACAGGCAAGGAGACACAGCAAGCCAAAATCCTTCAAACCCAAATTCCTGAAGCTATCATAAATAAAATCAGGGAAGCTAGCAAACGAACCTGAACAGCCAGGATGCAAAACTTCCCATTCCTTTCTGACAGAAGACAGCTTCCTACACTCCCAGAGGGCATGTAATGTGGACTCATCTTCAGAATGACAACACTAGCATCTCTCCCCTAGAATGATTCCTCTTCTATCAAGATTGGCACGAGTCGGAATCCAGTTATGCCAGGCTCTCCAGACAAAAATCTTAATTTTTAAGGGAATAAGGGATCTCCACAGGGAATTCCACTAGCTAGAAGAAACCAATTGGTTGGAGGAGCTCGGAATACTGGTTAAATTCTGGCCCACTTTGTACCCGCTACTCACAGAATAGCGACCAGAGGCTTCAAGGCTCCAAATCAAAGCATCCTTGTGCCTTCTAAAGCTGACAGGAATGCTGAGGATATCATTCGCATCTTCCATGATGAAAAAATTCCTGATGCGCAAGGAGTCCCAACCACCAGAAGGAGAGAGAAGGCTATCCATCGTAGCATTAGCACCTAACATCGACAAAGAAGAGATTCTAGGATTGCTTGGGTGAGGGAGCCATTTGTCTTTGTAAATAGAAATTGAGGAACTGATCGAACCAAAATTGGTATGATTTTGGTCCCCATTTCCTTCTCCTTTTGCTTGATTCTTGGGCATTATCCCGTGATTTAATGGTGTAAATTAAGTGTTTTCAGGAATTTATAGAGTTCAGGGGCATTGGAGTAATTTTGGTGAAATAAGGGCAAAAGAGTAATTATTAGAGGAAGAATTGAAGTTATTGTTATATTAGAGGAGTTCAGGGGCCTAACTGCAATTAGCCACACAAAGCAGCCATGCAGCGCCACGTCAGCATGTTAAAACGGTGCATTTAGCAGGAAGAGCTGCAGACCAAACGTGAGGCCCAATGCGTGGCCCAAATGGCTGGTCGCTCAAGCCCAAAGCACGCCCAAAAGGAAGCAGCCCAACTGTGCGCAGCCCAAGTCCCCCTTAAACGGTGCGTTTGGATCTAATGGCAGATCAGGCCCAAGTGGCCCAAGCAATGCAGCCCATGCCTTAAATCAAGTGAAACGGTGCGTTTAGATGCAGGCATGGGCCTCAAAACGCACCCCATATTTGTTCCAAGCTGCACCCACATTGACCAAGCTGCTGCTCTGCTGTGTACACCCCTACTCCTCTCTAATTGCATCCCCCTTTAAGCAAGTGAGCAGCAGCCCACTACACCCCACTCACCTGCTGATTGCACCTCAACTACTATTCACTTTCTTCCTCCTTCCAACGTGCAGCAGCCATGAAATGTCCCACAAAACCCTAGCTTTTGCGGCCACCAATTTCGGCGGCCCATGGCCTACCGTCGGTCGATTTCCGACCCAATCGGATGGCCACACGACCGGCTCTCCGGTCGTTCAACTCACGGTGCCCCAATCGGTCGGAATCCGGTAGTCTCTCTCTCACCAAATTTTCCCTTTGTCGCCCCCAAGCCCAAATTGAGACGAAACCGCGATAATCGAGGTCGCGGTTTGGATTCCAAGGTCGCCATGGCGACAGGGAGTTGTTTTGGCTTCAGATTCGTCGCCATTTAGGGTCGCCACATTGTCGCCATTTACACAAGCAGCGACCTCTCCTTTGCTCATTTCTGATTGGGTGGCAAAATTACAAGATGCTCCCCTCTATTGGACTAAATGGTAATTTTCCATGGTGAGGGGCTGTTTTGCTAATTTGCCACCCGAGACCTAATTTGAAAATACCATAAATTCATCACATTTTTCCTCTTTTAGACAACTCTTGACCACCAAGAAACCTCCTTTCTACCATTCCTAATCTCTCCATTTCTCTTCTACCTAAGCTTAAACATCTAGATTACTTCACCTAAATCATTCCTCTCCTTCCATTTTCTCCACCCCTTTCCTTTGTCACTTTCCATATGACTCCACCTATCTAAACATATCCTCAACACCCACTCTTTGCACAAGATTCAAGCAAGGAAGCATCAAGGAAGGATCAAGCTTACAAGAGAGACCCAAGGGTGATTTCTCTCCATTTTACTTCCTTTTCTTGTTTGTAATTATGTGTAATTAAAACCCTAATTTTAGGGGATGATTTGAGAGACTTTTTGGACATGAGTATTTATTAAAGCTTTCAATATTATGTTTGCATGATTTAAGTTTTATTTACTTTTTAATTAGATCTTGCACTTATGTGATTAATTGAGTTATTGACACACTTGTTAATTACAATATGTTGTAGGATTAATTTGTGATAAAATTGATTGAGTTATTGACACACTTGATTGATTAGAGCACATAGTGAATAGGATAGGCTTTTGGAGGGGTGATCAACCTCGATTGCCTAGACCATTTGATCGTCACTAACCGATCCCGCCGTGACCCCCTTTCCTTAATCGGTTAGGCATTGCGGTGGGAAGTTGTTTAGGGTTCGTAGTGACGGTCTAAACAACACATTCGAATGAGATCGGTCATAGATTGTGTAGATTGTGCATTAAAGAAGCCATGTATGAATTGCTCATTGTCCATTATCTACTCTATCATTTCCCTAGAATTCCTATTAATTGTTTATTCCATATTTCTTATCTAGATCTGTTAAGCATTCCATTTTATTAGTTTTATTAGGTTTATTTTACATGTATGTTTGATGGCTTGACAACCCATTCACTCATCCATTTATCTATGATTTATGTTATCGCATTTAGATTAGCTAATTAATTCAACTAATCACTCTAATTCCCTGTGGAACGAATCCTACTTGCCATTTTACTAATTTTCTATCTAAGTGGTGAAAAATCGGTTTTCAAAACGATCACATTTTAAAACATCATTTTGTTGAGTAACACAAACGACGCTCATCAAAAATTGGCGCCGCTGCCGGGGAACTAAAGCGATAGTTAAATTACTTAGCTTTTCTTTGTAGTTTAGATTTTTCATATTTCTTTTGTTATTCATTTTTATAGTTAGATTTTTTTTATTTAGTTGTTTGTTATTTTTGTTATTTTTAGATTTTCTAGTGTTGTTTTCCTTTTTGTCTTGTTTTCGTTTTTCTTTTATTTTTCTTCTATTTTTCTTTTCAGGAACAATGGATCCTTTTGACTTGCAATTGGTCATATTCAACCGGGACATGGAGTTATTTGCCTCAAGGCACTCGAAGGAAGAAAGAGCTCATGACTCAAATTCTTCCAATATGGGGCCGATGGATGGGAGTCCCGAGGAAGAAATGCTAGAGACCATCCGAGCATCACAAATGACATACGAGCATACTTTGAATGGATGTTTGGAGGCAAGTGCACTTAGGTTTTCAGGATTAGAAACTTCATTGAGAAGAATAGAAGTGCACATTGGAGCTATCATGGAAGCCATGCAAGCACAAGAGAGCCAAGAGTTCCCAAATCCACCTATGCTAGAAGAAGCTACCACCATCCATTGGAAGGGTGAGAATGTAGAACACAATTATTTTCATAATTGTGCCATGGAGTCTTCTAGTGTTGAAGGTGAAGAAGTAGGAGAAGATGAGATGAATGAAGAAATGAAGGAATCAAAGCCTCATGTCCCTCCTACTATTTCTCAAAGCCGCCTACTTAAAAGCATTTGGTATAGATTGTTTCCTAAACTTATCAAGCCATTTTTTCAAGTGAACATTTACTTGCCCTTGCTTTATGTGATTAGGAACACGCCGGCGGGCATCAAATACTTCCAAGACCTAATCGCATATAGGCGCATCTTCGAAACTTTGGAATTCGGTTGACCGATCCAAGTTGCACGTCTAGCGGGGACGTAAAACCAAGCGCTTGGTGGGAGGCAACCCACCTAGGTACAATTTCTTTTCTTGCTTTTTATTTTATTTTATTTCTTGCTTTTTAGTTTTCTTACTTAGAATAAGGGTGTGAGTTGTTTGTGATAGTGGATCTAGGCTTTGATGATCATATTTTATCCACAGGATTGTGATGATAACTCTTGATGAATTTGCATTGATATATCTCTTGAGTGGATTATGAGCATATAGGATATTCTTGAGCCACTTGATTTAAATCTTTGGGATAATTTTTAAATGGACATTGAAATGTTTTTTTAAACTCTTTGATTGAGGATGTGTTGCGCCGAACTTACTGGTATATGCCCCAAAGACATTGAGGACAATGTCTAATTTAGGTTTGGGGGTGTGTGCGCAACATCGTCTCTTGTTTGCAAATTGTGTGCAAATAGTTTGAGCTAAATTTTTCAAAAATTTTTGAAAATCTTGTGAAAATGCCATGCTTGAGCATACTTTGCTTGTTGAGATTGTGCTTTTGTGTGTGCAAGTGAGGAATTGTGTATCTTTGCCTTGCTTAGTTTAGATTAACTTCATGCCATTTACGGTTGCATTGCTCAAAGCGTGCTAGTTCTTTTCTCTTGATGTTAGAGTGAATATTCAATTGTGCTTGAAGGTTAGGAAATAATAGTGGAGACTTCCCGTGAGGTTCACAAACACGGCCTAAAAAGCGTATTTTGAGGGAAAGTTTTTACTCTTTAAACACTCATTCAAACACACATGTTATGCATACTTAAAATGTCTCATTCGCACTTAAATGTTGTTTGCCATAGAACATATGGACTGCTTGTGGATGCCTTGATTGACTTTGTGGACAAACCTTTAGAAATGATTTTAGGCAATGCATGTGAAAAACCACCAAATTGGCCTAAATACTTCATATCCCTCTAATGTGTGTGCTCCATAGCCCATTTGAAGCCAAACACAATTAAGCTTTTCATTCATGAACCACATCAACATGAAACCATATAGCCTAAACACTAGACTTACCTTGTACCAAATGGTTTGCTAAGGCTTAGGGGTTGAATGTAAGCTTTAAGGAGCATCAAAATGTAAGACGTGTACTTAGGCAAATTTGTATGTGCAAACACATGAAAAAGATGAAATGCAATGCTTGAAAAATAAAAAAAAAAAGACAAGCAAAGAAAAGAAAAGAAAAGCATAGCAAAAGAAAGAAAAGAAAAAGAAAATGATGAATGAGGCACAAAATGCCTAGATCAATGTTGTAGAATTAAATGAGCTACTCAATGAAAATTAAGAGAAGAAAAATGCACAAAGTAAATTGTAAGCCTAGACGCCTAATTGTGTAATATGCAAAGTTGTAATGAGCAAGTTGTGCTTAATTTAGAATGTATGCCTTACTGTGACCTTTGGGTGTTTGAAATCCATTTTTCCTATTTATTGACTCACCATTAAGACCTATTTGATCTTTAGGGATGTCCACTTTGGAAATTTTGGTTGATGCATGTTCTCTCCGTTCATGGTTTTCAATTCCATTCATGAGACAAATTCTTAGAAATTGTGTTTTTAAATGATCATGTGCAATTATATTTGATATTTTGAGCATAAACTCATATTGCATATGGATTGTGAGTGAAGCCTAGGAATCCGTGCGAAAATGAGAGAATCCTGTGAGGATTAGATGTCGAGGCGAATTATATTCTTGTCCTAAAGGCACTTTAGTTTTGAAGCTTAAGCATCTTGAATGTGGAATCATGTTGCGTGCAATGTTTACTTAGAGTAGCATGTCTTTAATCTTTATTTAGCATATCTTACATGCATTATTTCCTAATGAGCACAACGTTGGTTTAATCTCTTCACTTTTGGTTTTGCAAGTCGAAATATTGGCTTTTGAGTCTTTTGCAAAGAGTTGGTGCTTTAATGTGATTATTTGATTTTTAGATGCATGTCCATTGTGTGCTTATGTTTGTTTTGCTCGAGGACGAGCAAAAGATAGGTTTGGGGGTATTTGATCGAACCAAAATTGGTATGATTTTGGTCCCCATTTCCTTCTCCTTTTGCTTGATTCTTGGGCATTATCCCGTGATTTAATGGTGTAAATTAAGTGTTTTCAGGAATTTATAGAGTTCAGGGGCATTGGAGTAATTTTGGTGAAATATGGGCAAAAGAGTAATTATTGGAGGAAGAATTGAAGTTATTGTGATATTGGAGGAGTTCAGGGGCCTAACTGCAATTAGCCACACAAAGCAGCCATGCAGCGCCACGTCAGCATGTTAAAACGGTGCGTTTAGCAGGAAGAGCTGCAGACCAAACGTGAGGCCCAATGCGTGGCCCAAATGGCTGGTCGCTCAAGCCCAAAGCATGCCCAAAAGGAAGCAGCCCAACTGTGCGCAGCCCAAGTCCCCCTTAAACGGTGCGTTTGGATCTAATGGCAGATCAGGCCCAAGTGGTCCAAGCAATGCAGCCCACGCCTTAAATCAAGTGAAACGGTGCGTTTAGAGGCAGGCATGGGCCTCAAAACGCACCCCATATTTGTTCCAAGCTGCACCCACATTGACCAAGCTGCTGCTCTGCTGTGTACACCCCTACTCCTCTCTAATTGCAACCCCCTTTAAGCAAGTGAGCAGCAGCCCACTGCACCCCACTCACCTGCTGATTGCACCTCAACTACTATTCACTTTCTTCCTCCTTCCAACGTGCAGCAGCCATGAAATGTCCCACAAAACCCTAGCTTTTGCGGCCACCAATTCCGACGGCCCATGGCCTACTGCCGATCGATTTCCGACCCAATCGGACGGCCACACGACCGGCTCTCCGGTCGTTCAACTCACGGCGTCCCAATCGGTCAGAATCCGGCAGTCTCTCTCTCACCAAATTTTCCCTTTGTCGCCCCCAAGCCCAAATCGCGACGAAACCGCGATAATCGAGGTCGCGGTTTGGATTCCAAGGTCGCCATGGCTCCAGAGAGTTGTTTTGGCTCCAGATTCGTCGCCATTTAGGGTCGCCACATTGTCGCCATTTACACAAGCAGCGACCTCTCCTCTGCTCATTTCTGATTGGGTGGCAAAATTACAAGATGCCCCCCTCTGTTGGACTAAATGGTAATTTGCCATGGTGAGGGGGTGTTTTGGTAATTTGCCACCCGAGACCTAATTTGAAAATACTATAAATTCATCACATTTTTCCTCTTTTAGACAACTCTTGACCACCAAGAAACCTCCTTTCTACCATTCCTAATCTCTCCATTTCTCTTCTACCTAAGCTTAAACATCTAGATTACTTCACCTAAATCATTCCTCTCCTTCCATTTTCTCCACCCCTTTCCTTTGTCACTTTCCATATGAATCCACCTATCTAGACATATCCTCAACACCCACTCTTTGCACAAGATTCAAGCAAGGAAGCATCAAGCTTACAAGAGAGACCCAAGGGTGATTTCTCTCCATTTTACTTCCTTTTCTTGTTTGTAATTATGTGTAATTAAAACCCTAATTTTAGGGGATGATTTGAGAGACTTTTTGGACATGAGTATTTATTAAAGCTTTCAATATTATGTTTGCATGATTTAAGTTTTATTTACTTTTTAATTAGATCTTGCACTTATGTGATTAATTGAGTTATTGACACACTTGTTAATTACAATATGTTGTAGGATTAATTTGTGATAAAATTGATTGAGTTATTGACACACTTGATTGATTAGAGCACATAGTGAATAGGATAGGCTTTTGGAGGGGTGATCAACCTCGATTGCCTAGACCATTTGATCGTCACTAACCGATCCCGCCGTGATCCCCTTTCCTTAATCGGTTAGGCATTGCGGTGGGAAGTTGTTTAGGGTTCGTAGTGACGGTCTAAACAACACATTCGAATGAGATCGGTCCTAGATTGTGTAGATTGTGCATTAAAGAAGCCATGTATGAATTGCTCATTGTCCATTAGCTACTCTATCATTTCCCTAGAATTCCTATTAATTGTTTATTCCATATTTCTTATCTAGATCTGTTAAGCATTCCATTTTATTAGTTTTATTAGGTTTATTTTACATGTATGTTTGATGGCTTGACAACCCATTCACTCATCCATTTATCTATGATTTATGTTATCGCATTTAGATTAGCTAATTAATTCAACTAATCACTCTAATTCCCCGTGGAGCGAATCCTACTTGCCACTTTACTAATTTTCTATCTAAGTGGTGAAAAATCGGTTTTCAAAACGATCACATTTTAAAACATCATTTTGTTGAGTAACACAAACGACGCTCATCAGGAACCGTCACCAACATGCCATCTCATTCCCCCTACAAGAACATCTCTCCCCCACAAAATACTTTTCCAAACAAAAGAATCAAAAGATTTTTTCTGGACCTCCAAGAAGGGAGAATCAAAAAAGTAGCAGCCTTTTAAAATCCTAGAAGCAAGGGAATTCGGATGCTGCAGCAGTCTCCAGCCTTACTTTGCCAAGAGAGCCCTATTGAAGGTGTCTAAATTACGAAACCCTAAGCCCCCACCTCTTTATCCTAATAGAGCTTCTTCCAGGTGCACCAATGCATTTTCCTTTTCTCAGGAGTGCTACCCCACCAAAATCTTGCACATAGCCTCTCTATCTCGAGTATCAGCCCTCTAGAGAGCTTAAAAATACCCATGGCATAGGCCGGTAAGGATTGAATTACCGCCTTGATCAGAACATCCTTGCCACCAATTGAGAGAGTTTTCTCCCTTCAACCCTTAAGCCTATTCCAAACCTTGTTAACAATATCCGCAAAAATAGCTCTTTTACTTCTTCCTATAAAACACGGGAGCCCTAAGTATTTCTCATGACAAACAACTAGATTCACCCCAACAAGGGCAGTCAACCTCTTGCTCTCTAAACTTGAAAGGGAGGGGCTAACACACAAAGCTGATTTGTTGAAGTTGATAGCTTGACCAGAGGCCTTCCCATACGTATCAAGAATACTCCGAATAGCCAGACAATTCTTTTCATTAGCTCTAGCAAAAACCAAACTATCATCTGCGAAAAACAGATGAGTGATATCTGGGCCTTTTCTACTACACTTGAATACCCAATGTTACCTTTTAGTTTAGTGCTCTTGAGCAAACCACAGAGCCCTTCCGCACAAATGATGAACAAGTAGGGGGACATCAAGTCCCCTTGTCTAAGACCCCTAGTGGGAATTATATTACCGTGAACCTCTCCATTAAGCATGAAGGAGTAGGTGACAGAGGAAATGCATCTATAAATCAGCCTAACCCAAGAATCCGGAAACCCCAAACCAAGCAGCATCTTACACACAAAAACCCATTCGACCCTGTCAAAAGCCTTGGCCATATCTAGCTTAATGGCCATTGAACCAAATTTCCTTTTCCTTCTCTTGATTCTGTGGAGGCATTCAAACCCCACAATTGTATTGTCGGAAATAAGCCTTCTAGGGACGAAAGCACACTGCTCATCCGAAATAACCCCACTGAGAACATTTCTGAACCGGTTGGTGATAACCTTAGCAATAATTTTATAGATGACGTTGCACATACTTATAGGCCTGAACTCAGAAATATTTTCAGGCGATTGAGTTTTTGGGATAAGAGCTAAAATGGTGTTATTAATTTCACCAACTTGACCTCTCTTATTCAGAATATTCAGACAGCACTGGGTAATCCTTTGACCTATAGTCCCCCAAAACTGTTGATAAAAGCCAGCAGTGAGCCCGTCTTGCCCGGGAGCCTTCAATGAACTCATATCAAAAACAGCTTTCACAACTTCCGAAGCATTGAATTTAGCATCCAGGTAATGGACATGTTGCTCTGATAGCTTATAAGTAATATTCTTTGTTACCTCCTCCACATCCTGATTACTCAGGAAACTAGTGGAAAAAAGATCAGAGAAATAATTTGAGATAATACTAACCAAATCAGACTTCGACTCTCTCTGATCACCATTACTGTCCTTCAAGCCTGATATTCTATTCCACGATCTCCTACCAGATGCTTTAGCGTGGAAAAAACGAGAGTTACGGTCTCCTTTCTTCATCCAATCTGCCTTTGCACGCTGCCTCCAGTAGCTTTCTTCAATGGATAGAGCATCATCCAGCTTAGCAGCCAATCATTAGGGGCTTCCACTTTGGTTGCTTCTCTAACCTCTGCTCTAAACTTACTCATTTGCTAGCGATGATTCTTCCTCTTATTGGCAATCCAAGAGTCAAGTTGCTTCTCACTGCTATTAATTCTACCAAGAACATCCTGAAGGCTACCGTTGCCAACACTGTTATCCCAGACAGAGGAGACAAGCTTTTTACAATCCTCATCCTCCGCCCAACAATCCTCAAAAAAGAAATGTCTCTTAGCAGTACTAGCCATATTATTAGGGTGAACCGTATTTGAGCACTCCAATAGCAATGGTCTATAATCTAAACCCTAAAAATCCAAATGACGGATAGAGAAGAAAGGAAAGAAAGCTTTCCAACCCCTGTTACAAAGACCCCTATCTAGTCTTTCCAGAATGTGATCCCGCCCAGTCCTTTTGTTACTCCATGTGAATTTCGGACCTCGAAAACCCATATCAACAAGATTACAGTCACTAACGGCCCCTTAAAATCAGCCATGTTCCTCCAGATTTTTTTTGAACCCCCTTTTTTCTCATCATCCGAAATTATCTCATTAAAATCTCCCATACAGATCCAGGGAAGATTATTCATAGCTGAAAGCCGCTTAAGGAGAGTCCAGGAGTGCTTCCTCAGAGCCTGGATTGGATGCTCCTGGACTGGATGCCTATAGAATCCAGTGAACCTCCAACTTAGCTTATGACTATGACTGATTCGAACATCTATGTGATCCTGAGAGTAAGTCAACAAATCCACCACAATACCGTCTCCCCAATACAAGTAAAGATCACCAGAATTTCCCACACTATTTACAATAAGCTTGCTGGTAAAACCTAACCTAACCTTCCATAACTCGAGCTTCGCATGCTGACATCTTGTTTCTTGAAGAAACATTAAATCCGACTTCCACTCCTGCTTATGAGTTAGCAGGATGTTGAATGCCCAAGCACTTCCCAGTCCCCGGGCATTCCAAGCAAGGATCTTCATTGGACCTGGCGGGCCGATAGAGATCGACCGGCCGATTGATCATGGTTCGATAAAGCCAAAGCAGAAACCTCAGAGGAGGTAAACAGACTTGGCAACAATTCCATCTGCTGGACATCATTCTAGGGAGCTGAGCTTTCTCCCTCTTTTGATGAAGGTAGGACCTGTTGATCATGCTCCACTGCCACTTCAGATTCACTCCTAATACCGCTTCCCAATTCTGATTCTTATAAGTTGAATGCCTTGACTTTCTTCTCTTTAAATTGATTATCTTCCACATTCTCGCTGATTCCCCGTTTACCTAATTTTGTGTTCCTCCCCAAATCAGATAACTCAACAATACACTTCTTAATCCCACGAGCTGCTCTCTTCCATTTAAGAGGCTTTTGGGCTTTCTTTAAATTGAGACCAGAAAGTGAAGGGGCCAACCGCGCTTCACTGTTGGGCGTTCCAGTACTTGGGCTCAAGATAAGAACCTGATTCACCGACAAATGTTCCTTCAACTCGGGCTTGAGATACTCTTTGGATTGAGTTGTCCCAGAACTTGGGCTCAAGACAAGCACCTGATCCACCATCACTTGTTCCTTCAACTTGGGCTTGAAATACTCTTTTGATTGAGATGGCCCAGTACTTGGGCCCAACTCATAGGTCTTCACCACCATATGATTCAAAGGAGGCTTAGAGCTCTGTCTTTTCATCTCCTTCACTGTGACCAACTTTGTTGACTGAGAAAACTCCATGACAGGCTGATCCCCTGATAGAGCTTTCCTCTCTAAGGCATTAATTGAACTGCTCAGACCCACGTGGGTACTGTTCTGACCCACATAGCTACTGTTCTGACTCAAGTGGCTATTGTAGGGCTCGAGGTTCGACAACCCCTCAACTTTAGTCTTTGTCTTGCTTTCCAAACGATTCCGGCTACCGGATTGAATCATCAATCCTTTTCCAGTGGTAACCCGCCATGAATTTCAAGCTCTCTAGTTCCCATTATCTGCTCTGCTTTGATTTTTGCCACCCTGATTACCCCAATTTTGCCTATCCACAGGGGCGTAACGATGGTTGAACCTCTTAGGAAGGCTCTCTATTCTGAGCCAAACATTTAACCTTGCCATTGCTTCTGTAGTGTCTTTTTTCCCCAATCCAGGCTCCAAGCAATCCTTGAAAGAGTGCCCTAATTTGCCGCATTTAAAGCAATAATCTTGCAATCTTTCATATCGAAGAAGCATGGTTGTGATCAAACCTGTACCAAGAAGATTAACTCTCAAAATTCTCATTAGTGGTTCATCTGCTGCTATAACCACTCTAACCCGAACAAAACGACCTCCCACATTTTTAGCTGTAAGCAGGTCAACATCTTTTACCACACCAATCATCTTCCCTAAGAAGATGCCAATATCTTCCGTCATGCAAAACAGAGGAAGGTTGTGTATTTGGATCCAAATCTCCACTTTGTTGAATTTCATGTGTGTTATTTCACCAGTACTTGAGGGCTCTTCAAAAGCCATTAATGCCCTATCAAAAGACCAAGGGCCACCCGCTTGAATTTGCTTCTTATCCTCCGTGTATTTTTAAAATGGAATGCAAAGACATTACCTTCCAATGCCTCTATCTCCACCCCTTCTCTAACTCTCCAAATAGTAGACATAATATTTATGAATGCCTCTTTATTAACTGGTTTGTCAGTTAATACCTTCCCTACCAAACATAAAGTTAAAAGTCGTTCCCCTTTTTCCTTAAGATTCGAATCCAGAGTTTCTACTGGCCTTTCTCTTTCTCTAATGGAAAGAGCACTGCATAACATTTCGATCTTCTCTGAGTTCATCCTAAAACAAACAAACACTCTCACCTTAGGTTTCAGAGAAAACTAAGAGAGAGACTAGTGTACGAATACCTCTAAATTAGTATTTTAGATCGATGGAACCTTAAGATAGTTGCAACTTAAACCAACTCATTTTGAAAAGAAAAAAAATACTTTTAAAAGTCGTTGTGAAAAGCAATTTACATTAAAGTTTTGCTTGCAAGTTGCTGCAGCTGCCTAGATGGATGTTCACATATATATATATATAAAGGTTTTTAGTTTCTTCAAATTAGAAGTAGAGAGTAAAGGAGGTTCATCCCTAGGAGAATGTTATTTCTAGCCTGCCATACAATCCCCGATCTAGTTTCATTGTTTGTATACTATTATTGTAACAAGATGTAATCCAAACTCAACCAAATATATTACTTAATTTTTTTTTTTTGATAGATAAACCAAACATTACACAGGAAAATAAACAACAGGCCTAGGAATCAGCCATAAAACCTCCCTATAGAAGGAAAAAGCCATTAGAGCCAGCTTATGAGACAAGGTATTTCCAGAACTAGAAATCGCTTGACTCAACCTACAGCCAGCTTCTAAAAGAAAGGCCTTGATATCATTTACAATGAATTTAGAATCCCTAAAAGAGGGAAGAGGATCTTTGATCGCCGAAACCGCCAGCGAAGAAGAAATCTCAGCCACATCAACCCGAATATTATAAAACTGAGCAAACAGAAGCCCCTCCCGCAAAGCAATCAACTCACCATCAATTGAACTGAAATTTCTAGTCAATTGCTTAGCTCGGCCAGCTAACACCAAGCCTTTGTCATCCTGAATAGCCATCCCCACCGTAATAGACCTCCCATTCTTCCGCCTAGCAACTGAAGTATTAAGCTTCAGATGGCCTGGAGGGGGAGCTACCCACTCAACAGACTGCCTAGCCACAATAGAATGTGATCTAGTAGAGATAGCACATTTGGAATTCTGAAATTCCGCTAAAAGAGCCTCTACCCCAGACACAATCAGCTCCGCACACTTACTCTTACCACAATTCAAAAAAGAATTCCTATTCTTCCAAATGGCCCAGGAAATAATATAAAAACGCCTAAATTCTGCCTTACCAACAGTAGACAAAACCCGCCCAAAAATGTCCAAAACAAAAACCTGCTGAACTTCAAACAAACCACTGTCAAACCTAGCATAACTCCAAGCCTTTTTAGCTTCCTTACATCTAAACAAAGCATGGACAGCTGACTCGCATAAAGCAGAACACATATTACAGTGAGGAGAATCAACAATCCTCCTCTTCCAAATCTTCTCCAACGATGGCAAAATATTTAAAGCCACACGCCACACAAAAATTCAAACTTTCGGCGGCACATCGAGACTCCATAAAGATTTCCACTAAGAAAAAGAAGAAGAAGAAGAAGAATTTGAAACAGACGCACCTAACCTGTTCTCAGAAGCTAGACGATAACCGCTCTGAACCGAATAAACCCCATTCTTTTCAAAGTGCCATTTAAGCTCGTCCCTGCCTCCACTCCAGCCAACAGGGATGGACTGAACTACCTCATAATCAATCGACAGCAGCACTGTTCTCAATTTCTCCACATCCCATTCACGCCTATTTCTAGCCAACAGCTTAGCCACCAACATTTCAGACTCAAGATTACTGGAAACTGTTCTGAAAGAACTCAGCCTGGGCAGCCATTGATCTTGAAACACCTTTATATTCAAACCATCACCCACCACCCATCTCAAACCCTTAGTCAATAAACACCTACCCCAAATTAAACTTCTCCATAAATGGGAACACCCCACTTTAACTGAAGCTGACAAAAAATCACCATCCCTAAAATACTTTGCTTTCAGAATCTGGACAGCAAGAGATTCGTGGCATTGCAGAACTCTCCATGCTTGCTTGTCAAGTAAAACCTGATTAAAAACCTACAAATTCTTGAACCCAAGACCCCCACAATACTTAGGAAGACACATTTGATCCCAACTTAACCAACTAATCTTCCTCTTCCCACCTCTGGAACCCCACCAAAATTTAGAAGACACAGCTGAAAGATCATTACATAACCCTACCGGGAGCTGGAATAAACTCATAGCATAGGTAGGAACCGCTTGGGCTACCGCTTTAATTAAAACTTCCTTCCCTCCAAAAGAAAACTGACTATCTTTCCACCCCTGAAAATCTTCTCAACCCTATCCTTGATGTCCTGAAACTACCGCATTTTATTCCTACCTACCATAGAAGGAAGCCCTAAGTATTTATCCTAACAATTACCTGTTGGGGTTTTTGCCATAAAGCTTGTAGTTTGTAAATGTGAATTGAACAAGAAATAAAAGAAGTAGTTTATTCATTCAAATTGTCTCATACATTTATAATAACATGTGTACTTAACATCCAAGATTGCCAGATATAATTTCAAATTGAGTATATGAATGTCATATATAGATGGATTCAGTTTGAAAGGAGCAATCTAAAGAGTCCGTAAATAGCAAATAAGCTGGGTACTTTATTTGTGGTCAATCTACAGCTATGGTCCATTCCGTAATGTACGGTGATCTTATCCTAGATCATTCATATAGAGATATGAGAATGGAGGCACCTTATATGATTTGATCATATTGGACTGGGCCATGATCTATATGAATCTCTCACCAAAATCCGTTAAAAGATGAAATTCATATATATTAACAAATGATGGCTATATATGGGTGATCTTAATCTTAAGTGTCTTATCGACTCCTTCAGGTTAGATCATGGTTTTTGATATACCATGGGTGAGATCGGAGTTGCATTCCCAGTCAATAACTTTGTATGTTGGAATCGCAGTTTGGCTTGTGGCTGGGAAGGTCTGCACACAATAGTGGAATCCACTCCTTCTTGTGAGAAGTAGATAGTAGTTCCCTTAAGGGTTGATTCGGGGCTTGAACATTATGAGCGCTCTCCTAATTCCGTAAGGAATGTAGGATTTATTATTCATTAGAGAATCAATGGTACTTAATGGAAATATATAATTAGAGGGGTATAACGGACATTATGACCCAGCTCTAATTATGAACTACCTGTGGAGAATTATACCATATGTAATAGCTATATCGATGGACACCAATAATTATTGGTTTGTGTAAAAACGTCTATAGTTGAGAGAGTGCAACTTCGGGTTTTTAGTGGAATAACACCGAAGTTAATAATCATGAAATATTAATTAAATAATTTAATTATTTATTTCTAAGGATTATTGGAGCTCAAAATACTGTGGTCCATTAGGTCCCCTTGCTAGCCCGATCGATTTAGGTAACAAGGGTCACGATTAATTAATTGGATTGTCCAATTAATTGTGTTACAAAAGTGACACATGTCTATTCAGGAATTAATTGAATAATGTGATTATTCAATTAATGAATATTAATGATTATGTTAATTAAATAATTAGATTATTTAATTAAGTAATTAATCATTAGATGGAGGGTGTTGATTGATATTTAATTTTGAATGAAGAAAATATAATTTGATTATTTTATTTTCATTTAATTAAATATTTAAATTTGAATTTAAAAGAGTTTTGAATTCAAATTAAATCAAATAAATTAATTAATATCTTTAAAAGATATTTGATATCTTAAAAGATTTTATTAGTTTAAGTTTAAAAATTATATATATATATATATGATATATGTGATTTAATAAAAAAAAAAGAAAAAAAAAGGTAGACATTTTGTATCTGATACAATAAACAAAGCAAAATGAAAAGAGTGGCATAGGGTGCGGCAAACAAGAAAAAAAAAAAGGGTTTTATATATTTTTTTAGGCTTGCTGCATACTATACACAAATAGCAAAAGAGTTGTTTTGTGTGTCTCTGCTACCTCCATTCAAGTTCCTGAGTACCGTGACGCGCCCACACGCCGTTGCTAGTTCCTGGAGATAGCGAGGAAGATCAAGTGGTTCAAATCAGGAGCAAATCCAATTAAAGTGAAGGAGCATCCTACGTAGGTATAAAATCATTTCACCTTCTTTAATTGTTTTCGATTATTACTGTACAAATAGGTTTAGTTTATGATTGCATAAAAAATTTTAAAAACCTTTCCGCTGCGCGATCTGTAAACCTAGGTACCTACATTACCATCCAAAATACCCAACATAGATTGGATTTCAGCTTTACTACCACTCTCAACATTAGGGATGAAACTAATTTTTGATTTACTAAAATTAATTTGTTGACCAGATCCCCTTTCGTAAACCGAGAGAATCTACTTAATACAAAAACCACTCTCTCTAGAAGCCCTACAGAAAAGAATACTATCATCAGCAAAGAACATATGACTAACAATAGGACTACCCTTGCAGCATCTAAACCCCAAACCCCTTCCATGCTTTTCAGACTCGGTAATCAGCCCAGACAAGGCCTTCGCACAAATCAAAAACAGATAAGGAGAGAGCGGACAGCCTTGTCTGAGACCTCTAGAAGGATTCACAGAACCCACAACATTACCATTAAGAAGAAAAGAAAGGCTAGTGGTGGAAATACAATCCATAACTAACTTATTCCAGAAAATCGGAAAATTCATTTTATTCATAATAGCTAGAAGAAAAATTCACTCAACCCTATCATAAGCTTTACTCATATCCACTTTAACAGCCATCAAACCCCTTTTACCGGTTTTTTTCCTAGCTATAGAATGGAGATACTCAAAAGCCACCATCACATTATCATAAATTTGTCTCCTTGGGACAAAAGCTGACTGATTACAAGAGATTAAATCTGGAAGAAGACTCTTTAATCTGTAAGCCATCACCTTAGTCACTGTCTTATACACTACACTGCACAGAGAGATCGGACGGAATTCATTAGGGGAAGTAGGATTCTGAATTTTTGGAATAAGAACCACTGTAGTATAATTAAACTCCCTCACAGAAGCTCCACCATTAAGAATGCTAAGACAAACCCTAGTAAAATCCTCCCCTATAATACCCCAAAAGTTTTGAAAAAAGATGGCATGGAAACCATCCGGTCTTGGAGCTTTGGTAGGACTAAGATCAAAAACAGCCAGCCTAACCTCCTCAGACAAATAAACTGCACCCAACTCATCCCTCTTACTATTATTGAGACTAGTTTTAATCCCTTCAGAAGCTCTCAAAATATCTTGAGTAGAAGGAGAAGAAGATTGAAAAACTCTAGAGAAAATTTTTTTAATAACAAAAGCCAAACCTGCTACACTATCAAAAACTCGCCCATCACTGTCGATTAACCTCTCAATATGATTTTTCTTCCTCCTGGCAGTGGCTGAGACCGTTGCTTCCAATATAATTCTTCACTTTCCAGCATACCTTCCACAGAACTTTCCATAGTCTTAATTGAATCCATCACTCCGTCTCTATCACATGACCTGTACAGACTCTCTATCTCATTATTCATATCAGAAATTTTATTCCCTAAATTATTAAACCGAACATTACTCCAACCAACTAATCTATTAGCACAAAACCCAAGCTTTCTTTTAAAATCCTCTCCTGAAAAAGAATTCCCATTATCCCTCCAAGAATTCTGAACTACACTGCTCAAATCCTCTTCTTTCAGCCAAAACAGCTCAAACCGAAATGAATGATTTCTTCTCTTCTGGGGACCCTGAGCCCTGTAGAAACTCAGGAGAATAGGATGATGGTCAGATGAATTAAAACCCAAATGATCCACTGTAATCTGATTAAACCTATCCCTCTACTGTTTATCTGCAAAAAACCTATCAATCCTTTCCTGGACATTTTTTTGCCTAGCTCTTCTATTATTCCAAGTGAGCCTAGGGCCAGACTAGCCCAGATCATACAAATCACAATCATCAATCACCTTACTAAACCGAATAATACCCGCAATAGACTTCTCTGATCCACCAATCTTCTCATTTAGACTCAGCAATCCGTTAAAATCCCCTCCACAAACCCATGGCAAACTATCCACTTCTCTCAACCGGCTCAAGAGGGACCAAGACAACTTTCTCTTACTAGGACAAGGGTCCCCGTAGAAGCCCGAAAACTGCCATCGAAATCCATCAGTCATATGAATTATTACATCAATATGACCTATTGAAGAAGAAATTACTGAAACCATTAATTCTTTCCTCCATAATAACATTAAACCTCCACTTTTACCACTACTATCCATTACAAACCCATCTCCAAAACCGTAGAGATTCTCTAACATTCACTGCTTTCTGCCCACCTAATTTAGTTTTAGAAATAAACACAAAATCAGGGGAATAGTTCTTGAGCAACCTTTTCAAGGCTGCGAACGCACGAGGATTCCCCAAATCTCATACGTTCCAACTTAGACCAATCATAACTCTCGGCAGGCCTGGTCTCCAGGCACCGCCGAATTCCCATCTTCCCCACTTGGTTCACTGAACTTCCCCTTCTTCAACTGGCTGCTCTCTTTCAAAGAATTAGTTATCCCTTTCCCTTTTCCCGATTGACTCCCCATTTCCTTACTTTCCTGTAACAGATTGGTTTGCCCTTCCCTAGCTGATCATTTCCATTTCTATTGCGTCTTCATCACTGGCGAGCTAAGTATCACTATCTTCTCTGGTTGACCCATCAAAATATCTGGTAACATCTCACAAACTGATCCTAGACATACTATTTCACTCCTTTGTTGCCGCCCACTTTCACCTAATTCCATTTGGGCCTTTGTACTAATGTTATTCTCATTTGGGCTTTCGGCCCATTTTCTAGTCACCAAATTCGGATCAAACCCGGACGATATAGGTAGGTCTTCCAACTCTGTTCCCACCTTCTTCTTCTTCCTTGTGACCTCCTCATTTCTCTCTCTGTCTCCCTACTGGATATCAATTAACCCAGTATCTTCTTATTGTAAAACCTCGCTCCCCTTCTCACTTCTCCCATCAATTTGACTAATCTTATCAGAAACCTTCACATCTGATTTTGCTGGAAATCTACCTTTCCTTTTTTCCAGCATCGAAGCTCTCATCCATGCCCCAAATTTAGTTATCTTCCTTGTTAAAGCTTCCGTTGTAGCTTCTTCATCCATACACTCCTTAATCACATGACCAATTTTCCCACAAACATAACAAAACTCTAGCAACCTTTCATATTTCAACCCAACCCTCATAATTTTATCTGTTTTATCTAATTTCAATCGAAGCCACCTTTTCAATGGTTTGGGAATTTCTATCTTGACTTTAACTCTCATAAATTTTCCCCAACACTCATTAGATTCCATCAGAATCTCTATCACTTCATCAATCTGTTCAGCCAACCACTTAGCTGTTTTTCTATTCATACACATTATCGACACATCATGGATCGGAACCCAAAGCTCTACCCTATTAAACCCCAGCAGAGATACATCTCCCATCCCATATGGTATTTCTAGGGCTATAAGACTTTTATCAAAATACCAGGGCCCTCTCTGCCAAATATGATTCCTCTCCTCCTAATTTGTGAAATAAAACATAAATAGATTATCCCCAATAGCTTCAATTTCTACTTTCCCAAACTGACTCCATAGTTGTTCCATCAACCCTTTGAAAGCTTCCCTATTCACCTTTTTTCCCGAAAGAACTTTCCCTACTAAGCAAAGCTTAACATCCGCAACCCCATCTCGCTGAACTTCTTCCGGCATCTCATGGACGTCCACATTTTCATCTGCAATTGAAAGATTATTATAAAGCTTAGTAATCTCTGATTCCATTATAAGAAACCAAACTAGATAGATCTAGAAAAAATCTCAGATAACCACCACTTCTTCAACCCACAAAGACCCACTCCTAAAAGACCCACTACTTTTACACTGTTTACTCAGAGAGAAAAAAGCAAAAAGACATCACAACCATAAGAAATTGTTATACTTAATTTATTATTACTTAGGGATTTGTTGTGCTATTTTGATTATAAAATTAAATAAGGATATCAGTTCTATTATCACACAATAAAGTTAAATAACATAGATTTAATGTTCAATTTCTATAGATATTGTATTTTATTTATAAAGATTAGTGTTCATGGATCTTGATCTTTGCTGAGCTGATCTTTATATATATATATATATAAAGATAATGAAAGTGAAATAAATAAAAGAAATAAATCTCGACCATTGATTGCACATGTCACCAAATATATTTAGGTTAGGACAAAGATCAGCTCAATAGAGGATCCAAATTCAGTGTTCATCTAACAATTTGATATTTATTAATTAATATTTACAAATTCAATATTCAACTATATATATGAACCTAATTATCGTGGATTCTTTTTCTCAATTTAAGCATATTTATTCAGATTATATTCTTCATTTGAATTCTCTTTGTCTCGGATATGTTAAGGATGCTTCAATTTTTCCGATAATCTGATTTAGGGAGCCTTTGAATTACATTTCACCTTGCGATGGTCCTAATTTTTTATTTATTTATTTATTTTATTATTATTATTTTTTACTGTGTTTTGGTATTGTCCCTTACCTTACTGGATTAAAATTAATATAGATGGTATATCTAGCAAAAGGAAATATTTCAGATGTCTCTTTTTGTAGAGCAGTTTTCTGTGATTTAAATGGGGATTTCTTGTGGGGTTGGTTTTGGTGCTCCTCTTGATCATCAAACTACCTTTTATGTAGAATTTTGGAGAGAAAATCAAAAGTGACATTCCAAAACATTAGATTTTCATTTCTAACCACATATGAAAGTTTAATCATTAATAAGCATATTTTTATCAAATTACCTAAATACCCACATTTAAATACCATTCATCGACTTAAAAAAAACCCTGTAATTGTGAAATCGTGAAATAGAGGAGAGAGAAGAGAGAGAGAAGCACCGCCGAGCTAGCCGAGAAAGAAGAGGGGGTTGTCGCCGTCGCCATTGCAACTGGGAGAGAAGAGGGGGCCGTCGTCGTTGTTGTCGCCACTAGGAGACGAACCCCAGATTTGCTGAAGAAACTGCTTTCTCTATTTTAGTTTTCTTAGGTATGATTTTCTTCTCAATTAAGCTTTAATTTTGTTACTATGTTTCCATGTTAGGAAATTGTTTACGGAAAAATAAATTATGAAATGTATCATTTTTTTTGTGTTGATTGGATGGAGGGTTGGTATTTTGTATAATTTGGAATGAGTTATTGGGAGTCTAGTTTTTTTTTTTTTTCAAAAAAAAAAAAAAAACTTGAAACCTAACGAAAATGGTGAAATCTTTCGAAAACTTGAAATCTTGCCTTAAATCTTTCACATAAAACTTGAATTCTTCGAAAAAACTTGAAATGTTTTATGAAAACTTGAAATGTTTTGCTAAAACTTTAAATATCGGCTTAAATCTTTAACATAAAACTTGAAATCTTCTAAAAACTTGAAATCTTGCCTTAATTCTAGTGCTAGTTGTATAGGACAGAATCAAAAACCAGAGGTTAATATCAAAGTGTTGTGGAACCTTGAGGAAGAAATTACGAAGGTGATGGAGAAAAGAATGGCCATGGGATTCGATTTCAATGGAAGAAAGGAAGAGTTGATGGAGCTTATGACTAGGAGGGAGGAGGGAAATGATAACAAGTTTCGTGATTTGGTGAGAAGATTGGTGTCCAAATACAAGATAAGAGATCCAGGAATGTGTCCAGGTTTTTATGATGTTAGGAGTGGCTAGGGAATCCATCGATTGATGTTTAGTTTATTTTCTAAAGGTGGCATGCAATGTTTTGTTCCAGGCTTTCTTTTTGGGTGCTTTTGCTGAGTTAGCTTTTGCTCAGTTATGTTGTTGGAGTTCTTGGGCTTGGGCTTAAGTGGGCTGCTTTCCTTTGGTTCTCTAGGTTGCTTGTTCTTTTTATGTCTTGTTTAGTAGCAGTCCATTGGTTTGGTTTGGGTTGTTAGCCTATTGTTTTGGTAGGTGGGCTTTTTTGTTGGGTTTGTCCATGGCCTGCATGTTGTTCTTGTTTTTGGGCTTTATGTTCCTGTGGCATGTCTTTTGTGTTTCCATTCTTGGCCTTTTTCGGCTTTTTAATAAAAAAATTCTGTTAAAAAAAAAAATTACACTTGTTGGTGTAGTACCAACACTTGTGATCTTGTATTGAACTTATGTGAGAATGGTCATAACAATTATCGTATATTCTTTGTATATTCAATGAGGAATTGATGCTTATTTACTTTGTTTTATGTAAAGCTACGGAAAGATGGTTTGTTGTACGGCTCAATGTAATGGTTTATTGCTTCTCTCTACTTTAAAGCTCTGAAAATTGTTTTATTGATGTAGCTGACCAAAAAGGTATAACCTTACCTCTCTAACTCTAGCTATGGACTGCTTGTGGTGGTCCAATATGATATGTGCATGATCCAAGTCAAGCAAAGGAAGGAGACTTGATCCTAGAATTGTTAATTGATTGATAGTGCTTTATTAGTTAATTGTTAGTGTTGCAAATAACAGGGAACCCATGATAACTTCATGGCCTCATTGTTGGTGAGTGGAGTCATCCACTAACACATGATGGATCATGTTCATATTTCTTTGTTTAGTTAATTTACTGCTTACTAATTGTAATTCACTCATTCGAACAAACAGTTTATAAATAGCCGAATGTAATCAAATTGAGGTTATGTTGAATTATATGAAATAACCTTTCCTTCAAATCTTCCTATTTCTCTCTTCTAAATTCTTCTAAATTCTACTATGTGTATTTGATACACATTAATTGGTATCATAGCAATTCGGTCCTATGGACACATTTTCGTAACGGAGTTTATGAAGTCCTAACCCGTTATGAGTCCACTTTCATCCAAATTCAAAATACCCTTCAAACCATTAGGAATGAACTCCAATCTCTATCATTTTCTCAAACACAAGAAGCCACCTATCTTCCAATGTTTTTCGATGATACATATGTATCGGTGGAGGTTTTTATTGATTTTGATAAACCGTCGATATTTGATGACTATGTATTTGAGAAAATCTCATATAAAAGCAATTCACATTTTGTGGATTGTTTTTACAAGTTAAACATTTCCCTTACCATGCAATCAACCTCCCCGATCCTCCGCACCATGTAGGTTTGTCAAAATGACCCGCGACTCGTGAACCTGACACGAACCCGAGGTTGTTAAACCGGTTCGGGTTGGTTTTAAATAGTTTTGGGTCATAAACAGGTCAACCCATTTGACCTGTTTATTATACAGGTCGTGTCAGGTTTCACTAAACAGGTTAGCAGGTGACCTGTTTAACCTGTTTATCATATAGGGTATATTTGTAATTTTAAATTGTATAGGGATATAACTGAAATTTTACATAGATATATAAGTTAATGTTGAAACCCTAGCCAACCCTCACATTCATTTAAATCAAATTTTCTCTTTTCTTGGTTTCTCACTCTCTCCTCTATCTAGTTCTCTAAAACAAAAAAATTATTTATAAAAACAGTAGCTTGTTATGAATTGGTGTGTAAGTGGTGATGTAAATCAAACGGAGAAAACTATAGTGTTTGAATGTTTGATGATGATGATGTGCAAAATTTTCTGTTTTCTTCTTCTTTTTTCTTAAATTGATGATGATAATAGTAATAGAGATCCTAGGTCTCCCCAAAAAAAATACTTTATTTTAATTTTTAAAAAATTCTCTCATTTCTTTTAATTTTAAAAACTCCTTCATTTTTTAAAATCTTTTAATGGACGATAATAATGTCCAGATCTCCCCATAATGAACAGATTCTTTAATTATTTTCGTTTTTAAAAATGTTTTAAAGAACAATTATGAACAAGAAATTTTTTTCCAGTTTTTCTCTTTGTATGTTTAATGAATTAAATGGGTCAAGCAATTCAAGAACCACTTTACCCGACCCGATCCAACAAATAAATGTGTCACGAGTCAACCCTTGTGACTCGTTTAACTAATCGGGTCATGTCGTGTTACAAGGGGCTGACCCGTTTGTTTAAACGGGTCATGTCGGGTTGAGGCTAAACGGGTTGACCCATTTAAATAAATGGGTCATGTCAACCCATTGACCCGTTTTGACAGCCCTAGCGCCATGCTGGATCGCAGTAACACCCATCTGAGGTTATCATTCCCTATTTTCAGCGACGATGACTTGCAGGGATGGATTTTCAAAGATGCACAATATGTTGATTTCAAGCACATATGATCAACCAAATTTGGAGACCCTCTTAATTATGGCGAATCCGACAAGTTGAAACTCCCGGTGGACTTATTCAGAATCTATCTTTGTGGACAAGGATAATTTAAGGAGGAGAGAATGATACATGCATGATCCAAGTCAAGCAAAGGAAGGAGACTTGGCCATAGAATTGTTAATTGATTGATAGTGCTTTTCTAGTTAATTGTTAGTGTTGCAAATAATAGGGAGCCCATGATAACTTTATGGCCTCATTGTTGGTGAGTGGAGTCATCCACTAACACATGATGGATCATGTTCCTATTTCTTTGTTTAGTTAATTTACTGTTTACTAATTGTAATTCACTCATTCGAACAAACAACAACTGAATGTAATCAGATTGAGGTTATGTTGAATTATATGAAATAAAATTTCCTTCAAATCTTCCTATTTCTCTCTTCTTAATTCTTCTAAATTCTGCTATGTGTATTTGATACACATCACAATAATAGCTTTAAGTTCTCATTACATTTATCAAATAAATTAACTAAGCGACTACATCACCATCGGTCATCAATGAATTACATCATATATAGTTCTACCAAACGACTACATAACCATCGGTCATTAATGAATTACATCATATAAAGTTCTCTAACTCCAAAATTTCAAATCAATCGATACTACCTCAACAAACGTATCACCACCAACATATCGTAAATCATCCCACTGCATGTCCACTGTAGTTGATTACCGATATGTAATCCATTTACCTGAAAAAAGGTTAATTTCTAAAATAAAATAAAAACAAAAATATGTTTTCATATATAATAGTAAGATTTCAAGTTTTACTAAAGATTTCAAGTTTTCTAAACATTTCAAGTTCTTAATAAAGATTTCACGTTTTCTATCAACATTTCAAGTTTTTACAGAAGATTTCAAGTTTTCTCAACATTTTAAATTTTTATAAAAGATTTCAAGTTTTCGTACCAATAAAACTTGAAATCTTTTGGAAAAAAATTGAATCCTAATTCAATTCGATTCTTTTCACAAAAGTGACGTGATAACGCTAAAACCATGTTAAAGTAAATGCTTGCAACTAATTAATAAAAAAATGAAAGAGATTTCTTAAATTGATTTAGAGCAAAGTAGATAAGTCTTTCTTTAATAATTTCTTCAAATCTTCAACACAATTTCGAGATCAAACCTTCTTCTAGTCAGTCGATTTGCAGGAACAATAATATGGTTCTTTTAGTTAGTCGATTTGTAAGAACAACAATTTAGATTTGATGAGGAAGAAGGAAGAGAGAAAAGAGAACAAGGAAGAAGGAAGAAGACGTTGGAAAAACAAAAGAAAATAGAAAAATTGATGTTAGGGGTATTTTTGTAATTAAGGGATATACATCGAATTTTTTTTTAAAACAATATGGTTATTAACAATTAAACTTTCATATATGGTCAAAAACAAATTTCTCATGTTATATGTAGCTAACCAACTTGCAAAAATGATGTTAAGTTGCATGTCTTTTATTTGGCAGGATTCTCTTCCAAGAGAAAATCTTCGATGCACCTCGTGCACTACAAAGTGGTGCATCCGGCCACTGAAGAAAAGACATGTGACTGGTTCTCCTTCTCTAGATGCTATCAAGAAAATTCTTTTGAAGGGCGATTTGGGCATGCCTAAGTAGCAAGTTTCATAAGTTTTATTAGCTTGTTTTTCTTTTAGCTTCTCACTTGTAAGTTGTAATATTTGCATTTCATGTATCTTTTTGAATTATAAGTTTGAGAAATCCTATGATGTTCAATAAGTTTGTCCAAATTTATGTTCAAATGATATGGTATGTAAGTTGTCAACATCACATCATTTATCTCATAATCTTTTGATTTATGATATATTGACAACTCATATATCACATCATTTTGATAAAAAATTTGGACAACCTAACATTACTCATTATTATTATTATTGAAGGCAAATTAGGCTCCTTGGTCAATCTGTACTCTAATATTCCAAGATACTGTATGTCCTGTTTCTTGGGAAATATTTTCAAATTATGAATCAAAATATGAGCACTGTCCATTTGGCGGTGACCGCGGTTCAGTTGACGTTCGAACCAAACAACACACTATTTCAACTATAACAGAAACCGGAATATTCGGTTTGAACCAGAATATACTGATTCACCATTTCCAAAAACCGGGCACAAACCGAGATTCTCAACCAGTTTGGAACCAGCGGTTCATGCATTAAATAATTTTTTTTTTGAAAAAACCATCTATGTGGGCCAAGCCCAAGTGCCCAAGCCCACATCACAATCAGATTTAGGGATGTCAATGGTATAGGTCAGGGATGGGTTTTCTATTACCATCCCCAATACTAATTTGTATGAGAAATACCATCCCCGATGAAAACCCTCCTTAAAATAAACGGTGCAGGTATGGGGATTCCCTATTAGGGGATCAGTTTTTTGCCCCCTACCATCCCCATCCCATTAATGTATTTTTTATTTATGACTTTTTGATAAAGATCATATAATATCTTTGAATAATATGAAAATAATAGTGCGAGAGGTATATTATATATAATGATTTGGAATGGAGTAGTGTTTCAATTGAGGAAAAAAAATGGGAAAAAAGAGAGGGAAAATTATGTTTATATATATATACTGATAGAGGGTACGGGGATGGGGCGGGGCGAGGACTTGAAATCATATAACCGTATTGAAATTAAATCGGGGATTGAAAAAAATATCAACCCCATACCACAACTTAAATGGTACGGTTAAAATTGTCCTTAACGGAACGGGTCCCCACGGATCCTTGGACCAATAGGTAATTTTAACATCCCTAATCAGATTATTAGAATTTTAAATTATTAAAATAAAAAATAAATAAATAAAAAGCAACAGTTGGGCCACTGTCACCCAACAGTTGCAATTAGACTTTTTTATTTTATTATTAGTTTTTGAGAACTTCTTTGATAATCCATTTTTTTCTTTTTACATTTCTTATCTGAAGACACTTCATTCTCAAAATTTAATTTTTTTTTTTAAAAAAAAAAATACTAAAAACACTTCATTTTGTTACAAGATTATCTTTTTTATCTTTTTTGAATTAAATTATTAAAAAAAATTATCTCTCCTAAATCATTAGATTAATTATTACATATTAAATACTCTTTCATAAATTTTTAATTACCATATTAAACCCTCTCTCCTCTAATACATATCTCTAGTTTTTTATCTCCATTATTTCTCAAACAAAACTAACAATTAAGAAAAAAAAAAAAAAAAACTTACTAATAAGCTTAATTTTTAGGAACCATATGTATGTATATATTAAAAAAAAAAAAAAAAAAAAAAAAAAAAAACGAAATATGAAAATGCTTTTTGTTACTCTTTTAGGTATGTGATTGCCTAGAGAACTTTAATTCTTTCATTAGTTTTAGAAATTCTGAGTTTAATATAATCTAATTGCAACAATTCAAGCTTTCATATATATATATATATATATTTTTAAAAAATTGACTTTTTAATATATAATATATATTACCGTTAGTAAAAAAAAAAAAAATTCATAAATTTTTTTTCTTTAATTATTAATCAGAGATTGATTAAGAAAGTATGGAAATAGGATTATTTATTTATTTATTATTTTTTGAAAAATGAAGAGAGATTAATTAGGGGAGAATATTTAATATGGTAATAATAGATTTATGAGGGATAGTTTAATACATAATATTTAATCTAATGATTTATGAGAGAGAATTTTTTTTTTTTTTAATAATTTAATTAGTTTGGAGTGTCTTTAAATTATTTTTATTTTTTTTTAGTAATTTTAATTCAGGTTAAAATTGCCATTAATAAAAAAAAAAATTAAATTAGAGTGTAAATAGATAATTTGTGGATTGTAAAGAGAAGCTCTCTTCCCCTCCCATTTTATTTCTCTCTTCACTCCAATTCTCTCTCATATCTCTAATACTCTTTCAAATTCTCAATTCTCTCTGAATTATTCAATATTTTTTTTTTATTGCAATTAAATATTTAATTCGCAATTATATTTTTTAAAAAATATTTTTTTTACTTGATTTAATATATTTTAAAATTTTACTATTAATTATTTTAAATTTAAAAAATTGGAACCAAAATGGTTGATGGTTGGAACCGGAACCGGGTGAATTGGAACCGGTCCACCCCGATTCCGGTTTCGGTTCTAGTTCCAATTCACCAGAACCGGAACTGGAATCGGGGTGGACCGGTTCCAATTCACCTAGTTATGGTTCCAACCGTTTTGATTCCAATTTTTTTAAATTTTTTTTACTATTAATTATTTTAAATTAAAAAAAAAATTGGAACCAACACAGTTGGAACTGGAACCGGGTGAATTGGAACCGGTCCACCCCGATTCCGGTTCTGGTTCGATCCGGAACCAGAGCCACGTGGTCAGGTCTATATCCATTCATTTTAATAGAAAGCATATAATAATATAATATAGCTGTAGCTTGTAGGCAGTAGCAAAAATCTTGACATAATGACATAAGATCGCTTCATGATTGACTGAACTATGATGTGAATTGTGATCACGTTTTCGGCAATCACGTGACACTTTCTTACATTTGCAGTACTGGCTTGAACCTTTTGTACAACCGAAGGACACAAAGATCAATGTTTTATTATTATTATTATTATTAAGATTCTGGCATCCTTTTATTGTCTTCACGGCAACCAGTAACATATGGTAACAATAAGTTAATAACACTTGGGTACTAATCGGTCATCATCTAAGGTGGGTACCAACCCCGAAGAATGCAAGTTACATTGTAATACTCTATTGAGCGGGTTAGTATCTTGGGTACTGATCAGTCAATATCAAGTATTTTCCTTAACAAATGACTACTTGCGGCTCCATATGGTATAGAAGATATGATAGAATTATTTTTATATGATATGACTGGATTTGATTGGATAGCATGAGATTATATTAATTTAAATATTATCTGAAAATGTATATAAAATGAGTCTTAAATAATCTAAAGAGGGGGGTGAATAGATTTTAATCTGGTTATTACCAAATATTCCGAATTAGTCAATATTGCAAAAATAACCCCTAAAAATATATAAAAACGAGTCCTAATATAATATAGAGGGGGTGGATAGATTTTAATCCTTTTATTTTAATTTTTTTATACCAATTTTCAATATTAATTAAGATTACAAAAACAACCCCAATTAGTCAACAACTAAAATCAAGTGTAGAGAATGCAGAAAGTAAATGACACGAGATTTTTAAGTGGAAACCCACACGGGAAAAAACCAAGGGCCGTTTTGTACGCCACACTAGAACCTCAATCTACTAATTGTAAATACGATTACAATCAAGGTTGACCGCATCACACCTACGATTACTAATCCGTTTTTGCTACACACGGCCTTCAAAAGTGAATCTAGTCCATTACTTGCAAACTACCAAAAGGCAATTACAAGACTTGACTCTAAATGAAGAGATACAACAACCTAGTATGAATATTAACAATATTCAAGATGCTCAAGATGCTCAAAATGTAAGGTTAAACATTTAAGCATATCTAGGTATGGATGAACATGTTAGACATTTCTAGATATCATTTTGCTAGATGACATGCATATGACATGGCTAAATAGACAAACAAAGTTATATATGCAATGTCTACCATAATACAACTCACAAAACATAATAAACACAATCTTGAAACTAAGTCAAGTCATAAAGAAGCAATCTTGAAACTAGTCAAGTAATAAAAAAGTTATCTTGTAAAGAAAGAACATGTGAAGTGATACAAGTGATGTTCTAACTACAAGCCATGAGAGCAAATATGAAAACCCTATGAGAATCAAACTAGAACATGCTAGATGATGAATGAAACATATAAGTATGATGGGTTTTTGAGCTTTGAGTAATAAAGATGAAGTCTTGATACCTTAGCTTGGAAGAAACTCAAAAGCTTTCAAAATATGTAATTTTTGCTTTCTAAAAATGACTAAAGGCTATCAAGACATATATATATGAGATCCAAGTGAAGTGACGTCGTTTTGAAAAGTTTACCTGAAAGTGCGCGATCGGTGGTTTCAATCGGCAGTCAGGCCGCCGATCACAAACAGCCAAATGCGAAACATCACCACTAGAATGGATCGGTGGTCGAGTGTGAGTCACAAATGCAAACCGCCAAATTGGGACAGAGGACCCATGGTTAATTCGGCGGTCTGGCCACCGATTCAAGCCGTCGAATTCTGACCTATTTAAAATTCAATCAGATCAAATCGACTGTTTCGAACGGTGGTTTGGCCACCGATCGTAACTATAGAACAAGTCTAGAACTCTCTAGAATAAAACGGAGATTTCCATTCGGCGGTCAAGGCCACCGATCAAACTGCCGTTTTACCAAAAATGGTGAAACCAAAGGAGAAGCCAAGAGCATTCTCCGAGAGCGATTTTTGTGCAATATCATGCACACCAACGAGCACGCGCGGACGTTTCTGAATAACTTTGGCAAACGAATTACATCACATTTAAGACAAAAATACATGAAGTGCAAGTGTGAGAAGTGACATTTTGAATCCATCCTAATGCCTAATATGTCATGACATATATCAACCAATGATGCAATCAATTAACCATATAAACACACAAATATTTACACACAACAAGTAACAACAACATATATGGGTTGTGAATGTGTGCAACTACATCTCTTCAAATAAGAGTTAAGATCAAGTAAGCTACCTTCCTTGAAGCTCTTAAGATCCACAATGAGGTCCTTAAGCATTTAAGTAGAATTTCTTCAATTCTAAATTACCTTTACAAGATTAAGCCTCATTGTGATTTTGTCAACGAAATTAGCCAATTAAAAGTGAGGCACTTACAACCCCAAACTAGTTAAATACAAAATCAAGTGTAAAAGTGCAAAATTTAAATGACACTTGATTTTTACGTGAAAACCTTCAAAAAAAAAAAAAAACCACATGCTGTTATGTGCGCAACACAATGAACCTCCAATCTACTAATTGCAATGGTGTTTACAACCTAGATTGACCACGTTAAACCCTACGGTTACTAACCCACCACTACTACCTGCAAGCCTTTAAAAGTGAACCAAGTTCCTTGCTTGTAAATTACCAAATGGTAAATACAAAACTTAACTCTTAAAGAGGAGATAAATAACCTAAAGTGAATATGTGCAATATTCAAAGTGCATAAATGTAAGGTCAAACATTTAAGCTTATCTAGGCATGGATGAACATGTTAAAGACATTCCTAGATATCAAGTAACTATATGACATGCAACAACTTAGCTATATGTGCAAACAAAGTCTTATATGCAATAGCTATCACAAACAACTTACAAAACACAATAAAAATGCAATTTTGAAACTAGTCAAGTAATAAAAATGATATCTTGTAAAGTAAAAACATGTGAAAAGATGCAAATAATGTTCTAACTACAAGTCATGTGAGTAATAAAGAAAACCCATGAGAAATCATACCTACAAGTAATGATGTGTGAAGATGATAGATTTTGGATTTGGATGAGTAAAGATGGGATCTTGGAGTCTCTCACTTGAAAAATATTTTGTCTCAAAAATATATAATTTTTCTCTATCAAAAAGTGAAGTTACGAAGTGAAGAAGAAAATCAATATATAGATATATAAATATATATATATATATATTTTAGGTCACTAAAACTGCACCGTTTATATATGTATATATATTTGAGTTTTAAACAAACAAAACGCACCAGTTTTTGGATGTTTGATTGTAAAAGACAAAAGAGAGAATCCTGTGTAGTGAGCTCACGTGAGAGGCTCCAAGTGGTCCAATTATTTATCAAGTCAAATCCACTCATGCGATAAACAAACACAACTTAAATGAGATCACATGCAATCTTAAAGCACCCAATAAAATAGCCTTGATAAATAAAAAACAAAATGAAATCGGGTGTGTGGCGTGAGGAAGGCGTGAGGCAAACGGAACTGAGAGACGATTTGGGCGTGAGCAGCGTCCGTCCTTCACGGCCAGCCTTTCTTGTGGCTTTCATGCCATACCAAGTCGGCCTCCATTCCAAGCTTTCTTCTGTTCAGTATTAATCTCGGAATTTAGAATTCGATTTCTTCTTCAAAATATAGACCCGGATTCAATCACAAATATGAAAAATTATATAACTTTCCACTCTAAACTCGGAATTGAATTTCGATTTCCAAATATCTTAGAAATCATTTGAGACATATAGATAAGTTTCCGAATCACTCGAAACTTATCTAGGGACAAATCTACATACGGTTGAACTCGTTAAAATACGAAAAATCTCAAAAATATAATTCTTTGAAATACAATGAGATTTTACCAACTATACCAAAACAAACACAAATACTAAAATACATAAGTTGTGTGTGTGTGCACTCTAAATCTCTTCAATTAAGAGTCAAGACAAGTAAATTACCTTCTTTGAAGCTCTTGATATCCACAATGAGATTCATTAGCATTTGAGGAGATTTCTTCAATCCTATGCTACCCTTACATAGTTGAACCCCATTGTTGTTTTGTCAACGAAATAAATCAATCAAAAAGTGAGGCACTTACATGGTGCAATATAAAATATGATTAAAAATGTTAGATTAATCATATGTTTGGTGTAACATATGATATGATTAAAAATAGAAGGGGAAATTATACACACCTCCCTTTTGTTAGTCAAATCTAGATAAATTTAACAAAATAAAGAGTTTTTATTTTTTTTTTATTTTTTTTTATATTTTCATCCAAGTTTTTAATATTTTCTTTAAAAAGATTGAAAAATAAAATAAAAAAGAGATGGATCTATTATGAGGAGACCCTGATCTAGTCTCCATGGAGCCTCTCTCTCTCTCTCTCTCTCTCAACTTCTTCCTATTCTTTAAATTTGTTCCGAATCTTCTTTAGCTCTCTTCTTCTTCTACTTCTACTTCTTTTTTTCTTTTATGAATAGAATTGGGTGTGTTCCACCATCTACTCTTTTCATATGTTTTTTTTCTTAGGGGAATATCATTTAGGTCCCTGACTTTTTCTGAAAAATCAATTTTTTAAACGAGTTTGATTTTTTATCAAAACTTTCCCTGACTTTTGAAAAGTATATCAAATAGATCCATCTGACTTTTTTTTTTTTAACGGTCAAACGTGACAGAATATATAATTTGACAATTTTACCCTTAATTTTTTTAAAGAGTTTAAAAATACAAGTTTACCCTTTAACATTTTAAAATTTTACAATTAAAAAAAATAATAAAAAAGGAAAAAACGTTTTTTAAAAATAATTTATTAATATAACAAAATTAAATTAAATTAAAGATATAATTATTCTCAGATATTACCATCATCATCACTAAACCTTTACCATAAAATTCCAGCCACCAATACCCAATCCATTATGTGGAGATCCAAAATTCCAGATTCACAATCTTATCTCTCTCTCTCTCCACCACCATCGTCAACTTCAAACCACCACCCCCACCATTACAAACCCTGCAATCAAACCACATAACCACCACCAAATCAATAGCAGCAAATTAAAAAAAAAAAAAAAAAATCTGAGAACACCACCATCAAACCCAGAACAACAAATTAAAAAATAAAATAAAAAATCAGAATTGAGTGCTCAATCAAAATCCATTTTCTTCTTGAATCCTCGCCGGGACCAAACAAATCTTCAAAACCCAAGGGGATTTGACTGGAATTCAGCAAAATTGATAGGGGATATCTGAATCTCATCCCGATGGTGATGAGGTCGTTTGTGTACTCAACAAAATAATATAGTTTTTGGTTGGTTCTTGAAAACTCTTTTAAGCCACTTAATCCTTTTTTTTAAATGTGATTTGATAGCAAAATAGTGAGCAAGTTCGTTCCACAGGGAATGGAGTGTTAATTAGATAAATTGACTAATCTTTGAACAATAAAGTAAATCATAGTGTTTGATGGATGTGTGGTTTCTAAAACCACCAATGCTAACTACTCAAATGAAAATACACAAAAATGTTATGAAAAATAGAATACTCAACACCTTGATAAGAATTGTGATAAAATCAATTAATGAGATAGCTAGGGAATAGATCGATTAACAATTGAATGTGGGTAAGCTAACTAGCTACTTTAATGTACCAATCTCATTATGTTAACCACTTAGAGGCTTAGATTAGTGGGGTTGATATACCCACCACTAATCTATCCTATCCAATGGGTTCTTAATCACACAAGGATTGTCAATCCACATATGAATATATAACAAATTACTCCACTCAAGATAGCAATCAACAAGTGATATACAAGTCAATTATAATGAATGGAATCTAATTAATTTGAATGAATAGAACACATAAGAGATTCATTACAAGCTAAGCTAAACCCACAACCAATTGATCCTCAAATCTATCCCCTAGATTAGGGGTTTAGTTACACATATTTGCAATAAATGAAAAGAAGTAAATAGTAAGGAAATAACCCTTGGGTCACCTTCTTTAAGCTTGATCCTTCTTCTCCTCTATGCTCCTAGATGCAAGGAATGGAAGTAGAGGATATGTCTTAGAATGTGGGTGTTTTTGTGGGAAGTGACTAAGGATTTTGGTGGAGAAATGGTGGGATGAGGAATGATGTAGTGAAGTAATCAAGGTTTTGTGTTGAGGGTTGGATGGATTAGATGAGTTCAAGGAGAGAAATGGAGGATGATGAATAGTGTGCCATGGATGAAGAGCTAGATTTCAAATGTGTTCTCTGATCTCTTCTCAGATTTTCGATGCCTTTGAAGAAGAATGGTCGTCCTATTTATACACACTCTTGGACATGTACCGATAACCGCTTGATTCACTGATGTGGCGCCTTGTTTGCTATTTCGTCGCTATGGTGACCATGGTGCGTAAAATGGTTACAGGCAAGGGTCGCTATGAGAACCATCTTTTTCGCCATTTAGCAAGCGGCGACCATGACCAATTTGTGTAGAGGTCGCCACTTGCACCTTTAGGTCGCCATGGCGACCATATGTGGCGACCCTGCATTATGTAAAGGGGTCGCCACTTGCAACATCAAGGTCGCCTTGGCGACCCTAAATGGCGACCATTCCTTGATTGAAGAAGGTCGCCACTTGCAAGGGTGGTCGCCATGGCGACCCCAAGTGGCGACCCCACCTGGTTCATTTGGAGACTTTCTGTCGCCATGGCGACCAAGTAGCGCCCAAATAGCGACCTTCTGATGACTTTAATCCTCTGTCGCCATGGCGCCCATGTAGCGACCTCTCATGCCTAAGTGGCGAAAATGCCCTGTTTCTTCCCATTTGTGAGATATTTTCACACAAGTCCTCCACTTCATCTCAATTACTTCTGAAACCTGATAAAACCTTGAAAGTATACAAACAAGGTTAAATTGCTTAAGACGTACCTAGAGGAAGGGGGGGGGGGGGGGGTGAATAGGTTTTTCACTTAATTTCAATCCCTTGAACAAACTTACGTTTGTCCCTCAAGGTAGCCTTACATACAACATAAACAACACGGAATCATACTAAGACAAGTTATCATGTGATCATTCATACATTGTCTAAGTATCAATAAGTTGTATGAGGTATAAAGAAAATACAAAAACAATTAACTAGAATACTTGTATATCAATATATGTTCAATAGTTACAAGTATATACAAATATTGCTATACATAAAATTCTAAACAATATACAAAAGAAATGTAATTACAAATATGATCAAAAGAATATATTTACAAATCACACTTTACAAAATCTTGAATCCAAAAACATCACAAGTGAAGATTGTATTACAAGATTAAAACATATACAAAAACAAATATAAAAGATAGAGATAGAAAGAATTAACACAAGGGATTTTTTAACGTGGTAAAACCTCCAAGGAGGAAATATCCACGGGTTGAATTACAACCATTGGGTACTTATTTATATAGGAAAGTAAATTAGAAATTCCATAAAATGACCAATCCTATATCACCAACCCATGTGGAGTCTATGTTTACCCAATCCCTATTGGAAGATACAAAATCCCTCAATGATATAAACCACCACATATTGGAACTCATACCAAAACCAATATCGTTGGAAGATTAGAAATTCCTCAAGAGTGCATACATATCCCATGTACCCCGCTCTATCAGACTCTATGTCTAACCAAACACCCGAGCCTACCAATATATAAGCCAACTCTCTATATAAGGCACACGTGCCTCTAGAAAGCCTCCCATGCATGACTATCAAAGTCCTCCTGACTCTAGCCATGACTTCTTGCTTGTCTATCCAAGTCCTCCCGACTCTAGACAAGACTTCTTGCTTACCTATCCAAGTTCTCAAGACTCTAGGCAAGACTTCTTGCTTGGCTATCCGAGTCATCCCAACTCTAGCCAAGACTTCATGCCTTTTACAAGGACTTCCTAGTGTGATCATGTGAATGCAAGTGATGCAAACAATCAAAACAACATAGAACATGTGATCAATACATTCCATGGAACAACTAGATCTAGAGATGTGAAAACACAAGCAATAGAAAACTAGATGCAAAAACATGAATGAAAACCTAGAGCATGTGAATACAATTAACACATAAAACTACTAGATTCATTCATACAAATAACACTTGAACAATTCATATACATGAGGCACAGTTCAAGATGTTATAAACATACATAAAAATGCTAGAATCACAAAATGTATTCAACAAGTATTCTAGCCAAAGATTTAGAGATAGGAGATATGTTAAAAACAAATCAATCTTAAATATCTCTAAAAACACATATAAAGGCTCTAATCCTAGATTTCATCAATCATGGATCAAAGTCACATATAAAGGATTATTAATCATAAACTTGATCAATCAAGTCTCAAACAATCCTAGATATCAACCTAATCACAATACAACTCCCAATCATGTTAAAAACAAAGAATCAAAGATTCTAGTCAACATGTGTCTCTAATTAGACTATTCAATTAGATTGATTATGAAGCTACCTTTCTCAATAGCATTCACTAAACATACATATACATATAGAAGAAGAAACCCCAAGCAAATTGAAGGTTTAAAAAGATGAAATCACAAAGTTATGAACTCTACCTTAATTACACGAGCTTGTTCGGTTTTCTGTGAGGATCTCTCAGAAAATAAATCAAACAGCTGCAAGACCACTTGGAAAAGGTAGAGGACTCGAATAAGAACAATCTCCAACTTGAATCACTCAATTCCGACTTCGTATGAGAAAGTTATGGTGTTTGGAAGTTGAGAAAATTTGGGAGAAAATCATAGACGGGATTTCACAATTTTTCTTCTTTTTAAACAAATGAGAACGAAAAGTAGAGTAGCTACATCGTTTGGACTCGAAACTTAACGTATGAGTAACCGAAATGACCGGGACTCAATAAGGAATCAAATAAGACCATGTTCAAGTCCAAAACACAAGAAACACAAACATACAAACACAAGTTCACATATGAATGCTATTTCCTAGACATAGTCCTAGAACATGCAACTCTAAAATGTATGAGCATTTGAGTTCAATGCATGAGCATTCAAAATCATGTGAATGTGTTATATAAATGGTGCACAACAATGCAGGGACACATATGAATGATTTGTGTATGTGTGTGTGCCTAGGCCTTGTAAGAGGAATGAGGTCAATTATACCTTTGATGAGCAATGAAGCTACTTCCCCTTATCAAGCCATCATCTTGCATGTACCGTAGTCAAATCTTTCTTTGAAGCTTTGTATCATCATCAATATGACCACATAAACATTACAAGACAAACTCGTTTTGATATGGAATATATGCCAACAACAACCAAAAACCTAACAAACCTGAAACACTCAATTTAAAAACATTAAACACGGGGAAATGATCGAGAATCAAGAGAAAAGAAACGGAAATGAGGGCCAAAATCATATCAATTTTGGCTTGATCAGATGGTGCGGGTTAGGGTGGTGGATTTGGGCGGTGGTAGGGGACAGATTTGGGTAGTGGCGGCAAGGGGTTTGGGTGGCTAGGATTTGATGATGATGATGAGATGGAGATAAGATGATGGAGATTTTTTGTTACAAGCGAGGGGTTCAACGGCTATTGTTGTCGGATTTAATAAGCAATCCTGCTAGCTCACCTTTGTCTGTTGTTGATGATCTTTCAAATTTTGTCATTGGATCAAAGATTCATGCATTCACACTTGCTGAGCTCAGAGTAATAACACACAATTTCGCAAGGGCTAATTTGCTCAGGGAAGGTGGGTTTGGACCGATGTACAAGGGATTTGTCGATGACAAGCTCAGGCTTGGATTGGAAGCTCAACCTGTGGCTAACAAGGCTCTGAACTTAAATTCTTTCAAGTTATGCATTCTATTGCAATGTTTTATATCATTTTTCAATCTTTTGTGGCAGAAATAACTTATATTTTAATTTATGTTCATGTTTATATGTTAATATCAGTTTTAATTAGTTTTATTTTTTAATTTAATTATTGATTAGTTTTAATTAATTTTATTTCCTGCAAATATATATATATATTCAATTAGTTTTAATTTTTTTTTTATTTTGTAATATTAATTTTTTAATTTATGTTCATGTTTATATGTTAATATCAGTTTTAATTAGTTTTATTTTTTAATTTAATTATTGATTAGTTTTAATTAGTTTTATTTTCTACAAATATATATATATCTATATATATACTCAATTAGTTTTAATTAGTTTGATTTTTATTTTATTTATATTTTTGTGACACATGGCATGTTCTTGGTTCAAAGACAAAAATACCCCTGCGAATGTTAAGTTTGACTGACAACCGACTAACAGATGGACCTATTTGATATACTTTTTAAAAGTCAGGGAAAGTTTTGATAAAAAATCAAACTCGTTTAAAAAATTGATTTTTCAAAAAAAGTTAGGGACCCAAATGATACTCACCCTTTTTTCTTTTGTGAAAAGATTTGAGTTTTTCTTTTTTGAACAAATCTGGGTTTGTGAAGTGAGCATTGTTTTGATTGATGATATATGTTGGGTTTTGGATTGGAGATTCTGGGTTTATGAAGAGTGAAGATGATGAAGATGGGTTTGTGAAGATCGATGATTTAGGTTTGTAAAAATTAAGAGAGATGCTGGTTTTGGCAATCAAGGGGTGTTTGAGTAATATGGAAGATGGGAAAGAAATTAATCTCATGTATTTGGTTGGTTTTATTTTATCTCGTTGCAATAGGATAAGATAGGTAGATGAGATTATTTTATGTCATTGGGTAAGTGAGCCAAATAGGGATGACAATGGGTCGGGTTCGGATCGAGTCCTACTAGATTGAAACCCAAACCTACTAAAATTTTTGGACCCGAACCTAGACCCATGAAAATTTTTAGATTCGGGTCTGGACCCGTAGGTCTTAAGTAGACCCAGACTTGCCCCAAGGACCTACGAATTTTCACGGGTCCGGATCTAGACCCGTAGACCCACAGACCTGTAAAACCTTTAAAATACTAAAAGCTCACTTTTTTAGTTTTTTCTTTCTATTTTTATTTTTACCTATTAGTAGGGTAAAAAACATTTTATTTTTCCTTTAAATACAAAACCTTTAAAATATTAGTAGTTGAAAATATTTAAAGTGTGTCTAAATTAACCTGGTAGGTGGGGAAGGAATAGGTTTTAATCAAGTTAATTACCAATTTTTCTTGATTAGTCAATATTAAAAAATTAACCTGATACAATGAAATACAATCAACGTAATTAAAGTGCGGAAAATAATAAATAACACATTGACCTTTAGTCACACCATTATCGGTCATTAACCCACCCACTGCTACCCTACGAGCCTTTTATAGTGATTCTAGACATATTGCTTGTGCACTAACCACTTAGCCACTCTCAATGAAGAGATAAACAACCTATGTGAATATATGACAAGACCTAACTAGATATAGATATGAGAATCAAAAATCTAGTCATCAAATAAAAGCCAATCAACACAAGTTGTCATTAAATGCGGTCAGGACAATAAATGCAATCAAGAAATGCAATTAAAGAGTCCTAATCAACAATGTCTAAATGCAAAGCATAAAGACTTTGTTAGAGGGCAAAAGGGTCCTAAATGCTAGCTATCAATGAAAACTAAACTCAACCAACATTCAATGTCTCAAATATGTTAGGAACAACATTAAGCAAGAAGACATGCATTTAATTAACAAATAAATGCCAATCCTGGGCAAACATGTCATAAGAATGAAACAAGAGATTCTAGGGCGTGTAGAAATTATCTAGTCAAAGAAAACAAGAAAACCCATGCTTGGATGATGTTAGGATGATGCTAGATGCTCATGAAATGTGTTTGGTTGAGTAAAGGTGAGTTCTTGGAGTCTCTCTCTCTCTCTCTCTAGAAGAATGCTTTCTCTCATTTAGGTCATATTTTGAGCTCATAAAAACGAGCTACGAAGAAGAGAGAACATATATAATATGGCAGAACAAAGCTATGTCATTTTGGAAAAAAAGGCCCAAAACCATGTTGTGTGTTGGTGCTACGCTGGTCGAGTAGCAGACGACCATCGCAGTTCCTCTGCTCAACTTGCACGGAGCAGTGCTTTGGTGATGCGTAGGTATAGGAACCAGCACACTGACTCATCAAGACTAAAAAATAATGAGGTGCAAGTGTAAAGTGTGAAGAGAATGCACACATGCAAGCAATGAACACAAATGCAAGAAGACTAAGGCATGCATGAGAAGTGTGTGTGTGCAACTAGTCTCTTCAAAGAGTTAAGCACAAATGATATACCTTTAATGAGCTCTTGAGCTTAAGGGCTTGGGAATTCCATTTAATCTTGACCACAAACAATTAAGTGCCTATTCTACCCTTATATATTAAACCTCAGTTGTGGTTTGTCAACGAAATAAGCCAATCAAAATATGAGGAACTTACAGTAGTTTTGTTTTATGGAAAAAAACATGGATAAAGATACTGTAACTAATTTTAATTATATTTCAATTAATAATTAAATAAAACCCAACACTTTTAAATATTTTCTTTAAATTTAAATATTTTAAAATTATTTTATTTTGATTTTACTTTAAAATTTTATATTTATTTGAACAGTCGAATTGAAATCTAATAAATTTAAATTATTTTGTATATAATTACATATCGATATATCACTAATATATATAGATATGAAAATAGCATAGGTAAGTAAATAGAAGAAAATACAAAGAAAACAACAGAGCGAAGATAAGATAAGATGATATACACACAAGACTAACTCACAAAGGGCTCAGTGATTAAACCCATATCATATCAAATAAAAAACTCAGGAGCTACCAATCATGTGTTGGTGTGAGTGGTTCGGCGCTCTCATCCCTTAAGCAAGGTCGTGGGTTCAACCCCCCTTGTGAACAGAGCTACACATATTGGGAGCACTTTACCTCTTAGTGGGTCGACCCGGTGCGAGTCCGGATTAGTCAGGATGTGGTCTGGGTTGATTGCACCGTATGGTGGATCCGCCCCACCCGGAAACCGAATGGTGTAAACCAAAAAAAAAAAAAAAACTCAGAAGCTACGACCCCACTACACAAGCCGTTTTGAGAAAGTGCTTCTTCAAAGCGTTATGGGGGAAATGCAAGTGACTCACCAAAAAATTATTTTTGTCTTTTCGCAAAACTACTAGTAGTATCCCACAAACGTTTTAGACTAGTTGGGTCCATGGGTTCAGGTCTGGGTTTTTGATTAGACCCGGACCTGGTGCGGATCCTTTATTTTAGATCCATATTTAATTTGTGACTTGAGTATGAGGACTTAGACTTGTCCCATACAGTTCGGGTTCGGTTCGGTATTCATAGGTTCGGGTAAAATTGTCATTCTTAGAATCAAACATGGAAAATGGTTTTAAAATAGAGTGGTGCTATTGGCACACCCCCTACTGGTCTATTTATGCCCCACTTCTTTAATTATTTATTATTATTTTTTTTTCTTTATCAAAATTACTGAAAGAGACACACAATTTAAGAAAAAAAAAAAAAATTCTATAAAGTAAATCTAATAAAACCCCACATTTAAAAAAAAAAAAAAAAACCCAAACGTTCTTTTAATCAATATTAAAAATTCTACGAACAATTAAAAATAAAAAATTATACTTTTATATTCAATTAAAAAAAACATTGTTTTTGTTGTCTGTTTCTTTTGCTTTGTTTTTTCATTGGCTGCCGTTTGTTTTTGCTCTTCTTGCCTTTCTTCTTTGAGAATAAAGTTTGCTGCATGTTTTGAAAAGAAAAAAAAATTGTTGGTGTTGCGTGTGCTATAACAGAGAGATATATATAACAGTAGAGAAAAAATAAATTTGTTCATGGGAGGTGAGAGAAAAACGAAACCAGTAAATAGAGAGATTAGAGATGTGGTGTATTAAGTTTGAAAAATGAGTAAAAGGGTAGTTTTGGAAATAAATAAAATAAATTAATAAAACCATTTAACTTTATTTAATTAAATCAAAATTTAAAAAAGTGGGGCATAAATAGATCAATAGGGGGTGTTTCAATAGCACCACTCTTAAAAATAAGCTCATTTTCATCCAATCCCATCAAACAAACGGGCCCTAAGAGTAATGAAGATGTTCCACAAAAACGCAAGATATATGAAAATGGTTTAGAAACCTTTTTATTTTTTATTTTTTATTTTTTAATTTTTGTAATTTTTTATTTTATTTTAGGAGAAAATGGTTTAGAATTTTTTTTATAAAAAAAACAGCAAGCGAGCGCACTTACTTACTTTTTAAACAATTTTTATTGTTTGTGATTTTGGATGAGATTGTGATGGTAAAGTAGATGAAGGGTGGGGAAGAAGAAGAAGAAGAAGGGTGGGGGAGAAAGAAGCCTAATTATTTTGGGTTGCGATTTGTTTTGTATTGGTCGGGTTGCAATTTGGTCTCTGAAAATTGAAGGATAGGATGAAGAAGATGTTTTATTTATTGATATTATATTTAATTAATAAATTGTTTGGGCTAATGTGGTGATATGTTATTAGACTCTTTTTTCTTTTTCTAATAACACTAAAAAAATACCAAATTACCCTTCATTGATTAGTGACTAAGTGTATATTTGGTATGACTTTTGAAAGGATAAAAAAAGTTATTTTAATGCTAGGAAGCTATTTTGAAGTTTTTTTTTTTAAGTTGTTTGGCAAAAATCAAAACAATTTTTTTAATATATGAATTATCTCAATTACACTTTTAAAAATCCATTTTATGTGTACTTGGAGAAGCCCAAAATTTGGGCTTTTCCAAAAAGTTTTTTTGAGCTTTTTAAAAACTTATGAATTGTCTCAACCACCCTTTATAAATTTTAGATATTCCTCCATAACTCTTTCATTATAAATATATTATCAACACCATTTTTGTAATTTACTCAACTAAAAGCTATTTCTAAAAATACATTGTCAACACCTTTTTTGTAATTTACGTAAAAAACTTTTTTTTGTTAGAAGCTCTATTTCAAAAATATATATTTTAGAAACTCTACTTGAAAAGTCATACCAAACACACTCTAACTGCTGTCAATGATTAGTCAAGCGTTAGTTAACGAGTCAATGGTAAATTAATGTTATTATAATTTTTTTACCGGTTTTAGTGTAATTATATATATAATCAAGGTAAGTATGTGTAATTTGCCCATACAAATGGTTGTACAAATATTTTCTGTTCAGCATCCCCTTATTGTATTACAATCAGCACATTTTAATGTAAACTATTGGGTTATTCCAAGGATTGTTATTAAAAGAATTATTTTTTTATATTTATTTTACAAAAGAGAAAAATGGCTAGCTTTTCCTCTTACTTTTCTTATTTTACAAATAAATAAACAAATAAAAAAAAAAACATACAGCAATAACCGTATAAAAAAAAAAAAAAAAAAAAAAAAAAACCAAGAGTTATAATTGATCAAGAAATCATAGGAAGTCCCGTCTCCTGTGTAGCTCTCAAATAATAGTAATGAAAAAAAAAAAAAAAAAGCGCAGTTGAGTCAAAATCTTCATGTTCCTCTCTCTAATGTAGAGTTATATATATATGTTTTTTTTTTTTTTTTTTTTTAAATTAATTAATTAATTAATTTATTTATTTTTAATATTGGTTTTGAAAGGATGTAATATAAAGATTATAATAATGGGTGTTTAGAACATGTTGAAATTATAATTCAGAAATGAGAAAAAAAAAAAAAAAAAAGTTGAAATGGATAAAGTAACTAGCATGCTTTAAAGTGGTGACAGATTTCCAAGATATCAATTTTGTTTTAATAAATTTGACATCAAAAATCTAGTCTTGTATCCATAAAAAATAAAAAAATAAAAAAATAAAATAAAAAATCTAGTCTCGTTTGAGAGTTACGAAAGAAATGGAGGAAGATGGAGAAGAGAAACATGATGATTTGACACAGTTCTGCATTGTTTTTTCTTTCTTTCTTTTTTTCTTTCCATCTCTATGATTTCCTTGACCTCTTTTTTTTTTTTTTCATCATTACTGCTAGTTGAAAGCCAGTGTTGTAGTAAGCGCTAGACGCTAGTCAGGCGAAGACCTAGTGCCTAGGTCGATTAGTCGGGGATTAATCGGAAAACTTTTTTCTCTTATATTTTGTCACTAATTTTGGTGGGGCATGTCACAGACCATCATAACTCTTTCAACCCCACTTGACTTTTTGTTTTCCATTATTTGTTTTCCATTACTTTATGTTTTCCATTATTTTCTGAACCACATGTCACAGATTTGTGTTTTTTTTTTTAATTTTTTTTAATTTTTTTTTATTGATTTACTTATCTTTATCTTCATCAGTTCTTCTAGAACCTTCCACATTTCTCTTCAAACTCTTCATTTCTTTTGTTTTCTGTCCAACCGATCATCTTCATCTTCTTCTCAAAAGTCAAATCTCAATCATCTCCTTTTTCTCAATCACGCACCTTTCTTTTGCTGGATTGTGGAGACCGGACGAGTGACGACAACGACGACCTGGCGACAGCGGACGGCAGCTTTCAGCAATCTCGGCGACTGAAAGTGGAAGGCGATCTCGGCTTGATTCTTGTTTTGGTTGGATAGATTTGATGGTTCTCGACCTCGATCTCGACTGAAAGCTGATGGATAGAGTCTTGTTTGTTTTTCTGTGGTGCTCTATTTTGGTTGGGCTCCTGTTTTCTCTTTGTTTTTTGTTTCTTCTGTTTTGGTTGGGATCTCAACCTCGATCTCAACGGAAGATGGAAGCTTTCGGCGACTGAATGGTTTTAGCGATTTTGCTTGGTCGAAGAAGAGAAGGAAAGAATGAAGTGAAGAAGTAGAAATTTTATAAAACGATGCTGTTTTTCTGATTAGTCGGTGACTTTCCCGATTAGTCGGTCAACAGCTTTGACCCGCCTAGCCGATTAGTCGGCGACTTTTCAGATTAGTCGGCCACCGCGTAATTAGTCCGATTTTGCCTATCTCGCTTCAGTTTTTAACCGCCTAACCGTATTGGACCGATTAATCGGCCTAGGCGGTCGACTTCTAGAACACTATTGAAAGCTACATAGGTGATAGTACTTGTTATCATTCCTTGATCGATTATAACTATTGTTCTTTGTTTTTATACGGTTACTGTTATATGTTTGTTTTTGTTTAATTTGTTTTTATAAAATAAAAAGATAAGTCTTTATTTATTTTTTTTTAAAAAAAATAAGAAAAGAAAATGATAATTTTTTTAATGACAATCATTTCTTTTAATAACAATCCTTGGATTAATCCAATGACTTTCATTAAAAGGTATGGATTGTAATATATTAAGGGGTGTTGAATAGAAAATTTATGTCTATTGTGACTTCAAACTAATATTAAATATATCAGTTTCTTGCATGTGGACCATTGGATTTAAAAGATGATTAAACAAGTGTATGCTACCAAGTCAAAACATTTAGATCCAATGACCCACATATAAGGAACTGATATATCTATATATCTATATATATATATATAAAGTATATAACAAGTTTAAGAAATTATGTATATTTTATGAACTTTATTTATTTATTTTGTGGGTATATTTGGGTTGCCCAAGTAGGGCCAAACCTAAGTCCATGGAAACTAGGCTCAAGCCCAAGTCCATACACCTAATAACTATGGTTGGCAAAATAAGGGCCCAAAACCGACCTAGAACCAGATCCACAATAGACCCGCTAAAAATAAAAGGGTATAGACCTGGTTTAGACCCACTAAATAAATAACGGTTTGGATCTAGACCCGACCCTCTGTGGGTCTGGGTTTTAGCCGGATCCATATTTGACCCGGATTTAGGCTTATTTGTAACCCAGATTTTTGACCCAGATTTTTAAAGGAGTTTTTAGCTTATTTTTAATCCGAATTTCCAACTCGGAATTTTTGACCTGGATTTTTAAAGGAAATTTTTTGCTTATTTTTAGCTCGAATTTCCGACCCGGATTCTTTTCAAGGAATGTTTATCGATTCTAATATTAATAAGCTTTACAAACCAACCAAATTCGTTTTTTTTTAATATATATATATATATATATTGCATTGTAGTGTTCGACCACTCGAATCCGAAACATTATCGAGTGACCAAACCACATTTGTATATGGTAAAATAATTTTACCACCCAAAATAACAATACAACTTAGAATCCAGCACAATCAAAATTCAAACTTTTTGAAACCCAAAATCAAAATCAAGAAAAAAAAAAATTAATGTTGATACTAATAGTCTTCCTCATAAACTATTTTTTGCAACATATACTTTTTCCTTTACAATGTTAAATAATTAAAAAAATCAATTACAAACTACAGGTAACTAACCCATATTTTATATGTTCTTGCAAAAAAAATATATCCAATATTATATAAAATTATATCAAACCTTAACAAATCTTGTTTGTTTGTTTTGTTTTTGTTTTTTTGTTTTTTGTTTTTTTTGTTTAAAAAAAAAACCTAACAAATCCAAGCCTATCTTATCACCCATACACACAACAAACCCAATCTCACACAAAAAAACCATTCCAGGCGTCAGCACAAACCCACAAAACAAAACAAGAGGGAATGAAGAGTGAGAGGCGGCAGTGAAGATGAGAGAGAAAACAAAGAGAGAGCGGCGGCAGATACTAGCGACAAAGGTGACTAGAGACCAGTGACAAAGGCGACCAATGACAATGGCAAGAGGGTGGAGTCTGGAGATGGTGAGCAAAGAGACCAAAGGGGAGCAGAGATTTTTTTTTTTTTTTTTTTTTTTTTTTTGTATTTTTTTTTTGTATTGACTCTTGAGAGGGGAGAGGAGTTGAAGGCTTGAAGCGGCGTGAAGTGAATAATGATATGACCTAATTTTTTTTATTTTTTTATTTTATATATTTTTTTATACGGTTCCATTCCGGATCTAATGGATACCCGGTCTAGAACCATAATCGACCAGCAATTAATGTGGGTTTGATAATATCATAACCATCTAGATATTTGGAAGATCAGGTTCGAGTATATATCCGACCCGCATCATGTGGATATGGAAGGAACCGGTCCTTTTTGCCATCCCTAATAATAACTGATAAATAATTGTACGAGCCGGTTATATACAAAAGTGTATAACATGAAAGCATCTATTGAAGAAGTTGGCATACTGGCAATGCAAGACAACAGAGAACAAGTCCCTGTGTGCAAGTACAATGTGTGCTTGTGTTTACAGAGAGCAATATAGAGAAACACAAATAGATGCAGAGAAAATCAAGAAAATTTTCTCCCATCTTTGATCAGTGTGTAGGTACTTGCATCCTGATTAGAGATAACTTTTCAGATTCTGTTTTGTGATCGTTCCCCGACCTCTGATGATACAACCTATGTTCGATCCGCTTCCGCTATACGATTTGGATTCCAATAGTGAACGGTAATCCGATTTATTTTTGTTTATTTTTATGAATTATTCTTCATATTTGAATACTGCAAGCTAAAAGAAATCTACATGTAATTATCAAAATCATCCTATGTTTAACGAGATGATAAACAAAAGAGAATGGCAAAGAACAAGTTCAAGAAATTATGTATATTTTATGAACTATATTTATTTATTTGAATACCTCAAGTTAGAAGAAATATACTTGTAATTATCAAAATCATCCTATTTATAATGAGATGATGAACAAAAGAGCATGGCAAAGAACATTTGGTTGAATACAACGGCAAAATAAAAATATTCAATAGTATACAATTTTTTATTTATTTATTCTGTTAACCACCAAAATTGGTGGATGACCAAAGAAGAATTTTCTACCTTGATACAAGGAAGACATAGGAATCCAGACAGGACCCAGCTACCCCGTAAGAGGCTGTGTCCCAACTGATCCAGAAGAAGGAGGATCTCGACTGATCCGAATACATACCCCCTCCAACGGGATCAAAGCCCATTCATTCCCCAGCTTCTCAAGGACCCCACCAGTATCTTAATTCACAAGCATTGCCCTGAGCCGGGCTACTCGCAAATTCCTCTAGCGGGGTCCAACCCAGTCATTCCCTAGCTTCCTATGGACCCCGCAGCACCCCGACACAAAGTTCCACAAAGCAATCCAATACTGTACCATCTAGACACCCCTCTACTTCATAAGTAGGAAACCCCGCTACTGACCCGGTTGGTGTCCCGATCCTCAAGTAGCAGTAGGATACTTAGTGGTCCACGCCTCCTGGTATAATCAGCCCGCCAAGTAAGAAAATACCAAATTACGGGACTCTCATGCCAGAGTTAAAAGCTCCATGAAGATTTATTGAAACGCCACCGTCCAGACAAAACAGAGGAGATGTACTCTTTCCCGCCAACTAAGAGTTCTACTTTAAACAGGTCAACTCAGTTAGAATCCTCCTAGGAAGGAAAGATTTGCTTACGAGATTGACTCCTCCTAGGAAGGAAAGACTAGATTCTGCACGTAAAAGCTCCGAGATTATCTCCTAAAAGGAAGGAGGTCCTACAATGGCCAAACCCTAGACCGAAACTATAGGAGTGCATGGCAAGTAACGGGACCTATATATATAACAAGTTTTACACCAAGAAAAGGATCGAAAAATCATCTCCAGAAACCCTACGCTTAGTTCTACTTATCGACATGCACGAGTTTACCATCACCGCCATCTCCATTACTCATTGAACCCCCATACTTTACTGTTAATCCTGAAAAACACAGTTCATGTATTTGTAATGCAAATTGATGATCAATAAAAAGCTTATTCTTGTTTATTTTCTTGTGTTCCAAATCGTATGTGCATTGTCGAGGACATAGTCGGTATTGAACTACTTGATACCCCTCCGATCGGGGTCAATCTTGATCTTAGTCCCCTTAAAGTCGTTATTTGGAATTTCACCCCAGTGACGATTTTCCGGTAACATATTTTAATGAAGATAATTTGGTAAAATTACATTGATTCTGGTTTTTTTTTTTTTCAATAGGAAAGGGAACTTGATACTCAATTCCTAAAATGAAGGGGAATCAAATTCTCATAGCAAGAGTGGCTTGTGAAAAAAAGAGATGTCATATAAGATAAATAGACCATTTATTAAAAAAAATGTATCTCCCATGCAGCTATGTATATTCAACCTCACAATGATGTGGCAAAAAAAATATTAGATTTTGTCAACATGACGGTTTACTTTCAGACGGCCTGTTGTATAGCTTTTTTTTTTTTTTTTTTTTTTTTTTTTTAAGATTAACTCAACAAGTATTTAAAAGTGACATTAATTTTTCATCTATTTTTGGTAAGGAAAAAATAAGGAAGAAAAAAATTAGACACATTATTAAAAATAATTGTGTTTTAAATAGAAGTATTGGAGACCAAATTTTGAGTTGATTATCAATCAAACCTATCTTTATGCCATAAATGAAACAAGCCTCTTGACATTGTTGTCATGTTAACGATTTTTGGTATGTAAGCCACTTTTGCATTGAAAATGCTTCCCTTTATTGCAAAAACAAAATTCTTATTACGGTGTCAATATTGCCACGCATAAAACTAATTAGTACGCTCATATTTTTTTTGAAGCCTTTTGACATTGGTAGGATTAGAGCCGCTGGCTTGGGAGTCATTTGTCCAAGTCCCAAACTCGTCAATCTACCAATTGAACTATGCCCTGAGGGCTAGTACACCCATATTTTATTAAAGAGAGATGTTGTTGACAATCCACCAATTGTCTTTTTACACTCTATTTTAGATTTTTTTTTTTATTAATGACAATTTTAACCTAAATTAAAATTACTAAAAGGGTAAAAAAAAAAGTTCTAAGGACACTACAATTTATTTTATTTTATTTTATTTTTTTAGAATCCAATGTTATTTTTATTTCTCTTTAGTGGTTTACAAACCCTAAAACATTTGTTTTTTTTTTTTTCCTCCAATATTTTATTTGTTTGAATGAGATTTGATAGAGAATGTTATGGAACTTGATCAAATTCAAATTACTAGATTGTTAGTTCTTGATTCATCTTGATCAGCCATTGATATATTAATATATTATTGTTATTATTAGAATTGATAAAATTCTGTCAAAAAAAAAAAAAAAAAAAGAGTATATATCCAAATCATTATATCCTAAACATTATACTACTGCTTCAGTACCATCAGAACCGTTTATTCGATAGTTTTGACTCATAAGACCATCACCACCATAACTGTTGTAAACAAGATGGTGATAACAATGACAACGACGTTGTAGTTGTTGCTTGGAGAGATTTTCAACTAGAACCATGGTCACATTTTTTGACAACCCAAGAACCCAAATCAACTGCAGTTGTTTTGATGATGACAACAACAATTCTCTTCTCTAATCTCAACACAGCCATTGATTGCAAACTTTTCAAGTTTTATTTATTTATTTATTTTAAATTTAAGTATGGTTGGTTTTGAAAAATATGGAGTGTCTTTAGAATTTTTAAAATTTTAAGTTTTTAGAATAAATTGTATTTAGAAAATGAGTGTCAAAAGAAAAACTTTGATTGCAAGGAGAAAATCTCTTTATTAAAAATTTTAATTACAAAAATATCCCAATAGAAATTTACCAATAAATACAAATTACTTTAATTGAAAATAAACCAAATACTATATCCACTAATTAATTATGCATATATCTTCAACTATATTTCTTTAATAGAAAACAAAAAAAAATTACCTTTCAAAAAAAAAAAAAAAATTATGATAAACCCTAATTTTTATGATAAACCCTAATTAAACTCTAATTTTATTTCAAGTATCCATCTTTATCATTATCACTTGATTATTATATATATATATATATATTTGCCTTTATTTTATGTATAGTTATGAACTTTATCAATAAACAAAAAATACATATTTTTTAAAGATAGCTATAGATATCAATAAGGGATTTTATTTTATTTTATTTTTTAATTTTTTTTTTTTAACTTTCCTAATCATAAAATTCAGTCCTAAAAATGTATATGAAATGTACAAATACAATTATGAGCAATATAATTAAGTTGCACAAATTAAAGAGATAAGGGTTAGAAAATCAAACATAATGATTTTTAACGTGGTTCGGCCTTGCCTACTCCATGCCTCCAAGCCCTCCAAGCTTTCTAGAGGAAAAATCCATTATCAAGGGTCCTCAAGACCCAATCTCTACAACTTACAACAAATTGGTGTCTCTCTACACCAAGCTCACTAAGAGAACACTCTTCTCTTAGTCTCTCACACTCTCAAATAAATAGTCACACACTTGCAAAGTGTATTCCACTCTCAAATACAAATAATAGAAATTAAAGCTCAAGACAACAACTCTCTCAGGGTGCGTTTGGTACGTAGGACGGGACGGGACAACTTTTTGTTGTCCCACCTTTGACACGCTATTAACATGGGACGGGACGGGACAAGGTGGGACAAAAACCACCAAATTTTGTCCCACCTAAGACCCTAGGACAAGGTTGTCCCGTGACATGGGAAAAGTACAAAAATATTATTTTACCCTTTAAATTTTCAAAAAAAATATAAACATGTTTAATAATAATATATACTATTATATATATTATTATAATATATATTAGAATATATATATATATGTATATTATTACCATGTAGTCAGTTCCCTAATATTCGCTAAGGGGGATCTGTGGTGGCAACTACCGATACCTCAAAGACAGTTTTACAGCACACCCTCTCGAGTGTCTAACCTACACTAGGTGGCTAGCCTGGCAGGACATGGTAGGGTAAGAGTTCGAGCTTTGCCACACTTCACAGGGCGAGAACCCCTACTCATGTTTCCGAAATGTTATAGCCATTTTGTCAAACTGGCTTTGATACCATGGCGGGTGGCAGGTACCCTGCACTGTCAAGCTTTTAGTCTTAGAGTTTTACCCACAAAGCAGCACTCCCATGGCCTAAATAGGGTACTCACTGAATGATTGTCCACAGACGTACACAAGGACCTTAAGCCAAAAGATCAATATCCATTTTCTGATGTGCATGATCCTCAACTAGAGGCAAGCACAGAGCATACTTAGATAATTATAGATTGATATTCATCATCTAAAGAAATATTGAAGAAGAAGATGAGAGAATTTAGAAAGCCATTGAAGATAATACAAAACTTTTCTTAATACTCAAACTGATCTGAATTTTACAAGAGAGGGACTCCTCATTATATAGGAGGAGAGTGGGTAATCATAATGCTACATGAAGTTCACGTGATACATGTACGTGATACATAATTATCTTATCTGTCGGGACAGATGATAGATAGAACTAATATTTAAAAAAAAAAAGTAAAAGTAATAATATAATAAGTACATTGTCCTTATTATATAATTACATTCACGTGATATCATCCTAAACAAACAAAATACAAACCACCAAAATACAAACAAACTTTGAAAAAGCAAAAAGCATACAGACAATATATAATATATATTAATAAAGGCTATGCATGTGATAAGCTTGTCTGAGCTTGTCTGAGTGTTTGAAAAATCACAGTACGGACTGGGGATGATCACGAGCTTGGGATAAGATCACGGGCTTGACAGATTACAATTAATGTGATCTTCATCATCTGAATCTGTAGCACCACAGATCCAACAGGGCCAAAAAGCCTGAGTGTCTAGAGCCATAGGGTCTTACGAATCCTGTAAAAAATCATCTGGTAATGGATTCCAGTTTTGGGGTCAGCTTTGGGAGGAATCTCTGGGCACCCTTGGGAGGATCAAACATTCATCTGTATAGACACCATTAGTATCACAAAGAAAGTTTAATAGAGGTATCTAGAGCTTAGTGGGATACATTTGTGAGTAGTCAAAGGTGGTGTGCTATTCATAATTGATGTTGTGTGTCCAAAGAAGCTTTTTATGAGGATTGTAACGATAGGGTCTGTGAAATATCCAGATGCAGGATACATATGAGGCTGTATCAGGGTCAAGCTTCCATAAGTTATATTGTCCTATGAGTTTGGTGAGTTCAATTCTCCAATAGGACAAGGAATCGAACCACTGAAGGAATGTCCATAGGAGAGAGTGTTGTTGAGCTGGATCATGTAGATGACCATATAAGTCCTGAAGAGGAAAAACAATGGCATGGTGATGGAGAACAGACAGACACCATAAAAACCATAAAACTCGAGGAGTGAAATAATCAAAGGGGGGCATCAGGAAGGGGTCGAGGAAAGGCTTTGTTGGGTTGATGAGAGTATGATGACATCCTTTCTGGAGTTGTGTCAAATAGACAATAAGATGAGACTTTACAAAATCTTGGATTTGATCAGGCGTAGGTTGTTGTTGATCTGGGGGAAGCGATTGTAGTAGCTCTAGTGGAAAGGTTAGGTTGGTAAGAGCTGTGAGACTGGGTGAGGGATCTGATGAGGAGGAGGTTGAGGTGGCCATAAAGACTAATGGATTCGCCTGGTTGAGGTAATGAGATGGACTGGTTGAGGCCCAGAAAGCATATATGCAATTATATTGTGTTGGCCTTTCACATGTTTAACAATGAAGTCGTATCTGGAGAACCTGTCTTTGAGTCTCAACAGTTGAGGATTAGGAGGAATCTTATTATGAAACTTGAGAGTATTTGTAAAAGATGAGTTGTCCATTTCCACAATAAAGTTTCTTGTCCTGAGGTGGAAATCAAACTTTTGGATTCCATTTTTTACTACGAGAATCTCTTTGTAGATAGTGTAATAATGTTATTGGGCAGGTTTGAACTGACCGCTAGCGTGACCACAATATCTTTTATGACCATCCTTTTCTTCGATGAGGACGGCACCCCAATAGGTGTCACTGGCATAAGTCTGGAGGATTAGTTGGTTGGAAGATGGTATGGTGAGAGCCGGTGGAGACTGTGCAATTTTCTTCAGTTGGATTATTGCCTCAGTGTGTAGAGCACTCCAGGGATGAGGGTTCTTCTTTAGATGAACAGAAAGAACTGAAGTGTAATGGCTGACTCGAGGGATGAAATCTCTGATGAAATTAACAATTCCAAGGAACTGTTGAATTTGTTTGTATGTAAGATTTCAGTCAGGAAAATCAAGGAGTTGTGAAGCCAAGTGTGGTCCATGACAGTATTGTCCATTTGAAATATGCATGCCGAGGAATTCTATTTCTTTCCGACCAATTAGACTTTTCTTTTCAGATAAAATAATACCGTACTAATTCAGTAAATCATAGAAATGATGAAGGAGTTGGGTATATGAATTCTCATCTGCAAAAAACAAGAGAATATCATCAATGTAGAGTGGGGTTGAATGGAGAATAGGATGAAAGATCCTGGTGATGGCCTTTTGGAGTAGGGAAAGTGCTGTTTTGAGACCAAATGGTAGGACGGCCCATTGATACTGGGCATTAGGAAGACAGAAAGCTGTTTTGTATCTATCACTAGGATGGATACCAATTTGCCAAAAAGCTCCTTTAAGGTCGAATTTGGAGAAAATGTTGGCACCTGGGAGTTGTGAAAACAGCATGTTGGTTTGAGGAACAGGGAATTTGTCACTTTGGAGAAAGAGATTGAGAGGCTTATAGTCAATGACCAATCTTTTCTGTTGTTCGGAACGTTTTTCAACATAGAATGTTTGACATGCCCATGGTGAAGAGGTGTGTTTAACAAGACCTTACTGAAGCAAGATATCACATTCTTCATTTGCTAGCTTGAGGTTAGAGGGTGACATGCTAGAATGGGTGGCTTTTGTAGGGTTAACATCTTCATTGAGCTTGAAGGGTAACTTGATGAAGAAGTCTAGATTTTTCCACAAAGGATTAGGGTGATAGAAATCAGCATGACTATTGGAGCAAAACTGAAGTAGTTTTCTTTGGATTTGCTCAAATGAGGGTTGGATTTCGGACAAAGGGAAGATTTTAGGAATATTTGAAAATGATTTGAACTCTTTTTTGTATCTAATCCCCGTGGGTAAAAGACGGAGGGATTTACATTGGCAGTAGACATCCCATCCAATGAGGATATCTTTGTCAGGCAAAGGTGTTCCAATAACCTAGACCCAAATGGTATAAGATGGGAAAATCTTAATACCAATCTTGTTTGTAGAAATCAGATTGGTAGTAAATATTTTTCCATCAGCTGCTTTGAAATAACGGGTAAAAGGTTTCCATGCAACAGGAGAGAGGATCCTAGGATCCTAGGATCCTCGGTTCAACCTTGAAAACTCCTCTCCAGATTCTTGGAGAAAGAAGATTTCTGAAATGAGTGCATGACTTGATTTACAAATGGCAAAATCAGAATAGAATCTCAAAGCTATTCTCAGAGAATTTGTTTCTCGCTTCACAGGCTCTCTCAGAGACTGGTACCAAGCCCTCGGAGAGTACAGAAAACTCCAATTTGTCCGAGCACCTCATGCCTATCAAGCTATGGGTTACATATTCAGAGAATTTCTTGGTGATCCCGATCATTTCTACAAACAAGCCAGACAAGAATTCTTTGATATGTGCTGTTGCTCTTTCCGAAAGAAAGACATCATGTTTCACTACAAAAAGATGTCAAGTCGGTTCCACATCCTTGGTGGAATCAATGACCAAAGCCTCAAGCAAGTCTATATGAATTCTCTTCCAGAAGAACTTCACGATGAATTATAGAGAAAAATTGATGCTTCTGGCAGAACCCTCAATGATACAACTCTTGGTGAAATCCACATGTACTCTTTGAGTGCATTAGAAAAACTATGTGTCACATAGAAGGTTTTCTCCAAGATGTTACGAGAAGGACGAAGATATGAATCCAGTTGTAAGCAACCTTCTCTACAAATCAAGTGCAAATCCAAAGACACATGCACCTGTAAGACAAAAAAGAAAAACCATTTTTAGCATTCCAAATCCAAGCACAAGAACAATAAAAAGTTCAAATACTTCAAGAAGAAGTCCAAGCGTGCATGGAACAAGTCCCAGAAATATTTCATCTGTGGACAAAAGGGTCATTATGCAAAGAAATACCCCAACAAAAAGGCAAAGTCAACAAAATTAGTTCATCAGATAAAACAACTGGCCGATGACATTCCAACTGATGCTGATGTAGAATCCATCTATTCTGAACAAGAATGTGTTGATCAAAGCACAAATTTTGTGCTTCAAGACACAGATGTTACCACAGATTCAAAATACTCGGCCTCCTCAGACGCTGACTCAATCCATGAATCCTACCAGGCCTTATAGATAATTTCTCATTCAGGACCTCAAGCCTCAATTCACATCCTTCCTGACAAATATTCCAAACCAATTGATGCCATTGCTTACTTCGACATAGGATCTCATAACACCATGATGAATCCTAGGATCCTCCTTACTGCTGCATGGAAACCCTTAACCCACTATTTCAAAGCAGCTGATGGAAAAATATTTACTATCAATCTGATTTCTACAAACAAGATTGGTATTAAAATTTTCCCGTCTTATACCATTTTGGTCCAGGTTATTGGAACACCATTGCCTGACAAAGATAACCTCATTGGATGAGATGTCTATTGCCAATGCAAATCCCTCCGTCTTCTAACCACGGGGATTAGATACAAAAAAAAGTTCAAATCATTTTCAAATATTCCAAAAATTTTCCCTTTGTCCGAAATCAAACCCTTATTTGAGCAAATCTAAAGAAAACTACTTCAGTTTGCTCCAATAGTCATGCTGATTTCCATCACCCTAATCCTTTGAGGAAAAATCTAGACTTCTTCATCAAGTTACCCTTTAAGCTCAATGAAGATGTTAACCCTATAAAAGCCACCCATTCTGGCATGTCTCCCTCTGACCTCAAGCTAGCAAATGAAGAATGTGATATCTTGCTTCAGCAAGGTCTTGTTGAACACACCTCTTCACCATGGGCATGTCAAGTATTCTATGTTGAAAAACGTTCCGAACAGCTCAGAGGCAAGAAAAGATTGGTCACTGACTATAAGCCTCTAAATCTCTTTCTCCAAAGTGACAAATTCCCTGTTCCTCGAACCAACATGCTGTTTTCACAACTCCCAGGTGCCAACATTTTCTCCAAATTCGACCTTAAAGGAGCTTTTTGGCAAATTGGTATCCATCCTAGTGATAGATACAAAACAGCTTTCTGTCTTTTTAATGCCCAGTATCAATGGGCCGTCCTACCATTTGGTCTCAAAACAGCACTTTCCCTACTCCAAAAGGCCATCACCAGGATCTTTCATCCTATTCTCCATTCAACCCCACTCTACATTGATGATATTCTCTTGTTTTTTGCAGATGAGAATTCATATACCCAACTCCTTCATCATTTCTATGATTTACTGAATTAGTACGGTATTATTTTATCTGAAAAGAAAAGTCTAATTGGTCGGAAAGAAATAGAATTCCTCGGCATGCATATTTCAAATGGACAATACTGTCATGGACCACACTTGGCTTCACAACTCCTTGATTTTCCTGACTGAAATCTTACATACAAACAAATTCAACAGTTCCTTGGAATTGTTAATTTCATCAGAGATTTCATCCCTCGAGTCAGCCATTACACTTCAGTTCTTTCTGTTCATCTAAAGAAGAACCCTCATCCCTGGAGTGCTCTACACACTGAGGCAATAATCCAACTGAAGAAAATTGCACAGTCTCCACCGGCTCTCACCATACCATATTCCAACCAACTAATCCTCCAGACTTATGCCAGTGACACCTATTGGGGTGCCGTCCTCATCGAAGAAAAGGATGGTCATAAAAGATATTGTGGTCACGCTAGCGGTCAGTTCAAACCTGCCCAATAACATTATTACACTATCTACAAAGAGATTCTCGTAGTAAAAAATGGAATCCAAAAGTTTGATTTCCACCTCAGGACAAGAAACTTTATTGTGGAAATAGACAACTCATCTTTTCCAAATATCCTCGAGTTCCATAATAAGATTCCTCCTAATCCTCAACTGTTGAGACTCAAAGAATGGTTCTCCAGATATGACTTCACTGTTAAACATGTGAAAGGCCAACACAATATAATTGCAGATATGCTTTCTAGACCTCAACCAGTCCATCTCATTACCTCAACCATGTGAATTCCATTAGTCCTTATAGCTACCTCAGCCTCCTCCTTATCAGATCCCTCACCAAGTCTCACAGCTCTTGCCAACCTAACTTTTCCACCAAAGCTACTATAATCCCTTCCCCCAGATCAACAACAACCTACGCCTGATCAAATCCAAGATTTTGCAAAGTCTTATCTCATTGTCTATTTGACATAACTCCAGAAAAGATGTCATCATACTCTCATCAACCCAACAAAGCCTTTCCTCGACCCCTTCCTGATGCCCCCCTTTGATTATTTCACTACTCGAGTTTTATGGTTTTTATCGTGTCTGTCTGTTCTCCATCACCATGCCATTGTTTTTCCTCTTCAGGACTTATATGGTCATCTACATGATCTAGTTCAACAACACTCTCTCCTATGGACATTCTTTCAGTGGTTTGATTCCTTGTCCTATTGGAGAACTGAACTCACCAAACTCATGGGACAATATAACTTATGGAAGCTTGACCCTGATACAGCCTCTTCTGTATCCTGCATCTGGATATTTCATAGACCCTATCATTACAATCCTCATAAAAAGCTTTTTTGGACACACAACATCAATTATGAATGGCACACCAACTTTGACTACTCACAAATGTATCCCACAAAGCTCCAGATACCTATATTAAACTTTCTTTGTGATACTAATGGTGTCTATACAAATGAATGTTTGATCCTCCTGAAATGTACTTATAAAAATGAGTGTATTAATAAGTTTTATGGGTAGCCATATATGCACCCTTCTTAATATGTATGTGGAGTCCACTTAATTTAATCCTCTAAAAATTTGATAAACATAGGAATTTACGAAGAGATTTACTTTTTACAATTCAATTTTTTTTTTTTTCCTTTTGACACTTCTTTTCTAATGACACATCATTATAAAAATATAAAATAAAAATATAAAAAAAATAGGGTTAAAAAATTAAAAAATTAAATAGCACTTTTTAGGGGTGGTATTGTGCAAATAGCACCACATTAATAAGTGTTGTTTTAATATCACTAAAGTATGTGTTTGGACAAAAATACCCTCATATTAGGGCATCAGACATCTTATTCTAGATTTATTATTTACTTTTTACTTTTCATTTCCATCTCACTTTCTTTACTCTTTACTCATTGACTTAAGGAAACAAGACAGAGTTGAAGCAACAACGACACATCCATTGACAGCGACAACCGTGAAGACTTCGACGGCACCGGCGACAACCGAGAGGACTTCGACGGCAGCCACAAGACAACCGCAAGGACTTCGACTACAGCCGCAAGACTCCGACGACATGTCCAACACAGTTCTCGTCAATCACGATTTGAGGTATTTTCGTTTGGGTTTCAAAAATTTAAACACTTATTGATTGATTTCCATTTAGTTTTTTGCGAATTTCAAATGTTGCTGTTTGAATAATAATGGTGGTCTTATACGAGCGATATTTATTTTGAATCTATATTTTGATTTTGTTTTTTTTATTGTTTGGTTGATTTCAATTCGTTTTATCAAAACAAAAAAGAAAAGAATTAGGGTCCGTCCTGCAAGCCGTTTTCTGTTTTTGGTTTCATTTTTGAATTCCGAATACGCGTCTGGTAGCATTTACCGGAATCCGTATTTTGAAAATAAAAACGGAAAAAACGTGTCTAGTAGGATAACCGAAAACTTTCGAAAATTGAAATATCAATTTTTAAATTTTGTTTAATATTATAAAAATTATAAATAAATGATTAAATAATTAAAAAAAAACATTTTGTAATTGATCAGAGACCAGACCAGACCAGACCAGATCGGCGGCGATCGGCGGCAGGAGGAAGAGGAAGAGGAAGAGGAAGAGATCTCGGCGGCGATGCAGACCAGATCTCAACGTCGGTGGCAGGAAGAAGAAGAAGAAGAAGAAGCAGAGGAAAAAGAAGAATAGGAAGAGGAAGAAGAATAAGAAGAAGAAGAAGAAGAGATCTTGGAGTCGGCGGCGGGAAGAAGAAGAAAAAGAAGATGATGAAGAAGAAGAAGAAGAAAAGGAAGAAGAGGAAGAAGAAGAAGAAGAAGAAGACGGTGGCGGCAGTGAGCAGGGACAGGCAACCGGTGACCGGCGGAAGGCGAGCGACCACCGGCGGCAGGCAAGGACAATCGATGGCGAGATGTAGGAGGAAGAAGATGAAGAAGAAAGAAGAAGATGATGGCCTGATGTCTGGTTCATCAGAAAAAATAAAAGAAAAAAAATATTATTAATAATATGGGACCCACATCAAATGAAAAACAAGTTTTTTTTTTTTTTTCAAAATTTCCATTCTTAACACTGGTTTTGTTTTTCATTTTGTTTTTGAATTTTAAAAATAAAATGAAAAACGGTTACAGGACGCGAATTCGAAATCATTTTTGGAAAACAAAAACGAAAACAGGCTGAAAACAGCATGCAGGACAGGCCCTTAGGTTGTCTGAATTGTGGTGATGGTGGGTTAGGGTTTTCTGTTTAAAGAAGAAGATGAACAATCAACAATATACAAAATTAGGGATTTTTCAAAGCATCTGTCGAGACTTAGTACATATTTTCGAGATTTAATATTTTGTTTGTGAGACTTATTTTTGCCTTTTCTAGACTTAAATACCATTCCGAGAATTATATCTTTTTTATGAGACTTATATATCATCATTTTCAGCACTTATTTAGTGTATATAGCAGAGTTATTGATAGAGTTGTTGATATCTTTTTTTTTTTTTTTTATTCAACTGTTTGGTTATATATTTTTGTTTATTGTGAACAATACACATAGAAGGAAAAGTGAAATCTTGATTGACATATGTTGGTTAAAAAAAAAAAAATACATTGTTTTTTACTGTTTTGTGGAGCAGCCAGTTTGAGATTTTTCTGGTATTTTTCTATTTTAATAAATAAAGATGTGCATTGTCATATAGGTAATTTAGTTTCATGTTTATTTAATAGTTTTGGTTTGGTGTTAGTATTTAAGACACTTGGAAAAGATAAAGATTGAGGACGAAATGGTTTGTTATTCGAAGATTGTTTAGTTATTTTTTGGATAATTAAATTCAGATTTAGTGAGATTGCAATCACTAGGAATACGGTCGACATATGGTTCAGGTGCTGTATATTAGTGATTTGTTAGAATAAAGATATATTAAAAGCTACAATTTTTTTTATGATGTTGTATAAGAGTGCTGAAAATCATTTTTCCTGTTGTTTTTTAATTTAGGATGCATATCATAGTGATTTTGAGAAGTAATGGTGTAGCTAGACTAATTGACAGTTTGGTACATACATTTGTAATGCTACATAGATGGGTGAAGACTGATATTGTAACCATCAGTTAGAAAGATGTGTATGTGCTGATGCTAAAGAAATCAGTATGGTGCCAAAACTTAATTTTGAGACTTATATCATAATTATCAAGACTTATATCATACATTTCGAGACTTATTTAGTATATATCAAGACTTATTTTAGTATTTTCGACACTTAACATATATGTATTCGAGACTTACTGGTGTGTATATTTCTAGAAATAGTTGTTTCATTGGTGACTGATCGTGTGCTGTGTAGTTATGCTTGTATGTTTTGGGACTTATATCATACTTTTTGAGACTTATTAAGGCATTTTCGGGACTTATTTAAGTATAATCGAGACTTATTTCATTTATGTTCGAGACTTACTTGTGTTGTAATGTTCTAGAAAGATTTGCTACATTAGAGACTTATTGTGTGATGTGTAGTTATGATTGTATGTTTTGTTTATAGATGGTGAATCTAAAGAGGCTATTGAAAACTCTTGAGTCGGATTGGAATAATGAAACAATTACTTGCCACAATCACATCGAAATTCAAGTAATAGACGATGTACTTACCGGCATAGATGAGAGGGGAGAAGGGGGAGAAGGAGGGGGTGGGGGGGTGGGGGTGGGGTCCAAAAGCAGAGGTTTGGACATTTCTTACATATGCATCAAACCATGCAATTTTATGGGACAATTGTGCATCGCTTGCTTTTGTGGGAGATACATCACGATGGCAGCCCATATGAGATATGGTTGTTGTTGGGAAACATGAATGTCCAGTTTTCAAAAACCAAGTTTTAGCTAATAACATGGTTGAAGTTTGGAGTCGTGCCTGATGCGATGAAGTATTTCGAGGTGGAGAATGAAATACACAAAAGGTATTTTTGTGGTCGGGATGAAATCAGGTTTGAGGAATTGAAGGAAATGGTACAACAAGATAGATGGATAGAGCAGTTTGATGTTGTCAAGCTCTGTCTCTTGTTGTTGCTTCATTTGTTTTTGATCGGAGGGGACGAGAGGGGGAAAGTGCCTATGTGGAAGGTGTGGCTTGTAGACAACTTGGACGGTTTTGATGCGTTCCCATAGGGCTGCCTTGTCTACAGTTACGGAAATGGCGATTTGAATAGAGACCGAAGTACAACATGTGGGGCTTTTCTGATGAACACATAAAAATGCATGTTTAATAGAGTTCACTAGTAGTGTCATTAACTCTCCTAACTTAAGCACATTTACACTTTTGTCTTTTATTTTTGATATTGTTATTTTGATGTAGGTTACTTGAAATGGGAATAACTTTTCACTAAATTATTGGATTGATCCCATTCTTTTTCCTGTGGAAAGATGATTCAATTTCCTACAAAAATGCATCTAACGTTGATTTCAAGATTCAGACGTTTTGAAGGCCAAACAAAGGATGGAAGAGGACATATGCATAGTTTCCGCACACATTGAACATGCTTCAGTGTTTTGAGCATAACTTGAGCTAGAGATTTCAGATAATTATGAACCAAACCATTCTAGAATGCTAAGTAAAAAATACACACTTCTTCTGTTCATGTCAGAGGCCAATTGAAAAGCAATCAGCACGAAATCTGGGTTTAAAGACAGTACATGCATGGACAATTCAAAATTGTCAATGTTTGGTGGCTAAACATTAATTAACCATGTTTCCCTTTTGTGACCCTTTTGCCTTTCGAGCTCTCTATAAAAAGAGACCTTGTAGATGGTTGAAAACACATCTTGAAAATCTTAATTTGTCTCTTGAATCATCTTGGTTCATTGCAAGTTTACCTTGCATGTATTGTTATTATTTCTCTCTTTCACTATAAACTTTCTTCTTACTAATTAGTTTTCTTTTACATGTTTTTCCTTTTATATTTCTATGCTTATTTTTATTTCCATGAGTAACTAGTTTCATTATGGTAAAGTGAAAAGGTGAAGCTCTTGGTATGAAAATAAAGGTTTATTAAAACTATTAAATTGTGGTTACTGTTTATATTCATTTGTTATTTACTTATATGATTTATATTTTCTTTTTCTTTATTAACTTGGCTATAATCTTGATTTCTCTCTTGTGTATGAGAAGCTTGACTTATTATAGACAATTATTTCATGGATGTTTGAATCCTTCTAGATACCGTGCGGTTTTAGTTATACCTACACCTCTAGTAAATGATTCTTGATTCATGACAGTGATTGACACATTGAGTACTTGAAACCCATTAAATCGAAGAGTGGGTAATCCTTGTAATTTAATTAAATGGAAAGAGATATAATTTCATATATGTTCAAACGAGCTTAGATTGTTGTATTTTCCGATTGGAACCTCCTTTGTGTGTGGATTCCAATTGAGTTATATAAAGAGTTAAATAAACCTTTATTCTAAATACCAAGAGCGGAACCTCTAACCTTAGCATACATATTTTTATTTGAGTAATTTTATCATTATATTTGTCCATCATTCACCAATTTAATCATTCTATTTCTTGATATCTCTTGTGATTATTGTTGGTTATTGTGAACATTAAAACTCCTTCCCTGAGGAACGACCTTGTACTTACCAGGTTATATTATTACTTCGACACTCCTGCACTTGGGAGTAAAATCCTTTTTCCAATCGTGTCAAGTTTTTGGTGCCGCTGATGGGGAAGTAGCAATTGGTGTTCAAAACCATCATAAATATTTTATTCATCCTCTTTTTCTTTTTGTGTATATATTGTTATTTATTTTATTTTTGTTTAAGTGCTTGTTTGTTTTGTCTCTACTTGCATGAGAAATTGGTCACGTACATCAACTGGTAGACTTGTTTGGAAACCCTCATCTCCACTAGAAATCATGGCTGAAAACCAAGTTGATAGACTCACTTATCCTGGGGACAACTGTTCCCAACATAATGACCAAGACCAACCTAGAACATTTAGAGACTTCATGAATCCCACAAGAACGGGTGCACCATCTTGCATTGTTTACCCTCTAGATGCATCTCATTTTTACTTTAGGCCAGGTATCATTCAAGTTTTACCCAACTTCCATGGCTTAGAAACTGAAAATCCATACTTGCATTTGAGAGAATTTGAAGAGGTGTGCAACACCTACAGTGACACAAATTGTAGTATAAACACTATCAAGCTTAAGCTTTTCCCTTTCTCTTTGAAAGATAAGGCTAAAACCTGGCTACAAAATCTTAGGTCTGGATCCATCAGAAGTTGGGATGAAATACAAGAAAATTTTTTGATAAAATTATTTCCTCCTCATAGGACAAATTCCTTCAAAAGACAGATCACCACTTTCACCTAAAAATTAGGAGAGACCTTGTACCAATGTTGGGAGAGGTACAAAGAGTTGCTTAACTCTTGTCCTCACCATGGCTTTGAAACATGGAGATTAGTCTCCCATTTCTACGAAGATTTAACACCTCAATGTAGACAAATGGTTGAGATGATGTGTAATGGAGAATTTAGTGATAAAGATCAAGAAGAGGCATTAGAATACCTAGACCTTCTAGCCGAGAATACCCAAAATTGGGACACTGTAGGTACCCATGAGGCATCTAGCAAAGCTCAACCCCCTGCATCTGGTGGAGGTATGTACAACCTTAAGGAAGAACATGACCTCCAAGTTAGATTTGCATCATTAGCTAGGAAAGTCGAGGCTTTAGAACAGAAAAAAAGTGGTCACTTGAAATCCATTCAAGAAATTGTGTCTCACATATGTAATGCCAATGATCATTCAACAAATGATTGCCCAAACCTACCTGCCTTTAAAAACATCTCCATGAACAAGCCAATGTTCTAAATACTTTCAAAAGGCCAAATCATAACCCATACTCACAAACTTACAACCCAGGTTGGAGAAATCATCCAAATTTTAGTTGGAGGAATGATAATCATGCACAATCTTCACAACCTCCTCCTCAGACTCATCAAAACTTCAAGAACTCTCAAGGTTATGCACCTTATGTTCCACCACCTAGGAAAACTCTTGAAGAAACATTGCATTCATTCATTGAAAAGCAAGAGTCCATTAACAATCAAAATGCTCAAACTTTGACTGATTTGAAAGACACTCTTGCTAAATTTGCCTTTGTAATCACCATTCATGAGAAAGGAAAATTTCCTTCCCAACCTCAGCCAAATCTCAAGGGTCAATACAATTTAGAAGATGGTAGTTCAGGAAGCCAACATATGGACCAAGTCAAATCGGTCATAACTCTTCGTAATGGTAAGGTTGTCGAAAAACACATTCTTGAACTTTGTGAGAAGGATGATGAATCAGTCTCTAAGGGTAAGGAAGGGGTTGATGAGCCTACACCTAGCAAAGAAAAGACCAAATTCCCGCTTACACCTCTATTCCCTCATGCATTGAATAATCAAAAGAAATTGAACTAAAATTTATGAAATGTACAAGCAAGTAAAAATCAACATTCCTTTGTTGGATGCGATTAAACATGTACCCTCTTATGCCAAATTTTTGAAGGACTTGTGCACTGTTAAAAGAAAATTGAACGTGAAAAAGAGAGCCTTTTTAGCCGAACAGGTAAGTGCCATTCTTCAAAACAATAATGGTTTGAAATACAAGGACCCTGGTTGTCCTACAATTTCATGCATTATTGGTGATCATAAAATTAAGCAAGCTTTACTTGATCTTGGTGCTAGTGTTAATTTACTTCCATATTCTGTTTATCAACAACTCAGTCTAGGTGAGTTAAAATCAACTTCCGTAACTCTTTTACTCGCCGATAGATCAGTTAAAGTGCCAAGAGGAATAGTGGAAGATGTATTAGTACAAGTAAATAAATTCATTTATCTTGTGGATTTTATTGTCTTGGATACATAATCTATTGTTAATGGGTGCAAACCAATTCTTGTTATATTAGGTCATCCATTTTTAGCAACTTCTAATGCTTTGATTAATTGCAGGAATGGGATAATGAACCTATCTTTTGGGAATATGACACTGGAGCTTAATGTTTTCAACATGTGTAAGCAACCATGAGATGAAGAAGATGAAAGTGAGGAACCAAACATGATTGAAGTCATTGTGGATGATCGTCTTCAAACAAGGAGTTCTTCTGACCCTTTGGAAATTTGTTTAGTTAATTCATTTGAATCAAGCATGCAATTAGATTTCGATATTTCTAACATATGTTCTTTGCTTGATTGTTCACAGATTAAGGAGAATAAAGGTTGGAAACCAAAATTTGAAGAGTTGGGACATATCAATGGAGATACACACGATGAAGTACCCAAATTAGAATTGAAGCCTTTGCTTGAAGAATTGAAGTACGTATTTCTTGGAGAGGAACAAACCTACCTAGTGGTAATTTCCTCAATTCTCACAAGCGATCAGGAAGGGCAAAGGAAAGAAGGTGAAATGCCATCTCAATGGACTCCCCAAGATAAAAGGAAGTTTCTAACCAAGGTGAGAAATTTTTATCGGAATGATCCATACCTGTTCAAATACTGCCTTGATCAGATTTTTCGAAGATGCATACCCGATAATGAGGCACGTAGCGTCATTAAATTTTGTCATTCTGAAGCATGCGGAGGTCATTTCTCATCAAGAAAAATGGCTGCAAAAATCTTTCAATGTGGATTTTATTGGTCTACTTTATTTAAAGACACCCATGTATTTTGCAAAAGTTGTGAAAATTGTTAAAAATTGAGATCTATCTCCAAACGAAACATGATGCCTTTAAATCCCACCCTTGTTATTGAAATCTTTGATTGTTGGAGGATATATTTCATGGGCCCATTTCCACCATCGTTTGGTTTTATATATATTTTGTAGTAGATTATGTCTCAAAATGGATTGAGGCGATTCCATGTCGAAACAATGATCACAGAACAGTTTTAAATTTTTTAAAGGAAAATATCTTGAGTCGATTTGGAACCCCTTGAACCATTATAAGTGATAGGGGAACACATTTTTGTAACTAACCTTTTGAGTCCTTAATAAAGAAATATGCAATTACACATAAGGTTGCTACCCCTTATCACCCTCAGACAAGTGGACAAGTTGAACTAGCAAATAGGGAGATAAAACAAATTTTAGAAAAAACATTTAACCCAAATCGTAAAGATTGGTTTCTTAGACTTAACGATGCACTTTGGGCTTACCGCACCACTTTTAAAACATCCTTGGGTATGTCTCCCTATTGTCTTGTTTATGGAAAACCTTGCCACTTGCTTGTGGAATTTGACTATAAAGCCTACTGGGCCATTAAAGTTTTCAACTCAAAACTTGATGATGTTTGCAAATTACGGAAATTACAGTTGAATGAACTTGAAGAATTGAGAAACGATGCATATGAGAATTCGAGAATTTATAAAGCCAGAATTAAAGCTTTCCATGACAAATCAATTTTGAGAAAAACCTTTGATGTTGGACAAAAAATTTTGCTTTATAATTCTCGACTTCACATTTTCCCTGGAAAATTGAGATCTAGGTGGACTGGCCCATTTGTTGTGAAAAATGTATATCCTTATGGGGCTATTGACATTGAAAATCTTAGGAATGGTAATGTGTTTAAAGTGAATGGTCAAATACTCAAACCATTTTTGGAAAATCAAGCTTTAGAAGAAGAGAGTGTTTCCCTTTCTAACCCTTGTTATGAGAAAAATTGATTGAAATTGTAATCTAGATTTGCTATCCATCTTACTTTTTGACTCCATTTGTTTTTGTGATTTCAGGACACACTACAAAAAAAATGTCTATCAGTGACGAACTATTTCTAACGGTGCTAATTGCCGTCGGTAATAATACCTTTTCCGACAGCCATATCAGTGCCGTCAGAAATGAGTAAAAATCTGATACAACATTTCCGACGGCCAAATAGCCGTCGAAAATAGTCTTTTTGCCATCAATGTTGTTTCCATTTCCAACGACACAAAAAGTGCCGTCAGACATTGTCTTTGTTTCGTTGGGAATGAGGAAAAAGTAATCCAACATTTCCGATGGCCTAATTGCCGTCGGAAATAGTCACATTTCCGACGGTAAATGGTCTTTTCTGACAGCATTTAGCCGTCAGAAAAGATTAATTTTTTTTTAAGTGTCAAAAGCGTATTTTTATATAATGTTTCTTCAAATAATTTGTATAAATAAAAATTTCATGATTTATTTTTTCTTGAAAAATAAAAAGTTAGATAAAATAATTATATAAACTCTATTTCGTAGTAAGTATTTAATACACCTGATTTTCCCTAAATTGCTATTTGGATAATGACATATATGTGCAAACATCAGAAGTGAACACTTTGACGCAACAGAAATATACAAAACATTTGTCAGGGTTATGATGAAGAGATTTGTGAGATATTGACATAATTTTTTAGGAACTCCCTCTAATTATAAGTAGTTTTATCTTGAGAAATTGCTCAATGGCAAAATATTGCCAATCAACTGTTTGGAAAGTCATGTAGGGATGTCAAGGAACATTACGATGCCCTCGTACATGACATCTGCAAGATTGATTTGGGTTGTGTCAAGTTTCCGAGTTATGTCGATGACTTGTGGGACTTTTTTGTGCCGTCGGAAATATATATATAAAAAAAAAATAATAAACAGTACCGTATTTCCGACTGCTTTTAGGCCTTCAAAAATAGTCAAATAAGCCGTCAATATTACTCACTTTTCTAACAACATAAAAAGTATCATTGGAAATGCTAAAATTTAATTCGAATTACTTTATGAAAACATCTTACTAAATTAACTAAATATAAAATATAGTAAAATTATTAGTAATCACAAGAACATTTAGTTATTTTTAATTATGTTTAGTGACACTATATCAGATTTTTTAAAACAAACACTAATAATTTTAATAAAATATTATTTAAAAAAACAATATCTCAATAGTTATATTTAAATAGTATACAAAAAAAAAAAATTAATTAGATATTATACAAAAATATCAATAGCTTATATATAAATAGTATGCAAAACATATCAGATATAAAGTTATAGCAAAATTGTAAAGGTAACCCTTATTGTTATTCAAGTCAAGGGTTCGAGCCCTATGAGTTTCATGGATTTAACGTTGATGGGTGAGGTGGCGCCTGTCATCAAGTCAAATAGCGCCATTTTTTTATTTTATTTATAATTCGACTATTTCCGACGGTAATAAGCCATCGGAAATAGTGGTAAATCCGTCGGAAATATAAGTAATTTTGACCACCTTTAATTATTATTACCGACGACATTTTTATCTGTTCTGACGGCTATGGCCGTCGGAAATAGTAGTGTTATCCGAAAATCGTTAGGAGGACAATAATCCAAATAACCACTTTAAAAGGGTCAAGATCGAGAATGATCCTGGCCGGAGGGGTATCAAGTAGTTCGATACCAACTAGGTCCCTGCCAATGCATGCATAATCAAGAATACGTGAAATCAAATAAGAACTCGTTTTATTGATCACTCTTTTTTAATACATGAATACATCGACCATGAATTTCTGAGATCATCACGTTACATAAGAGTTTTAGTCGGTAATGAGGGTGATGATGGCGGTGGTGAATCTGTGCCTGTCGATAAGTAGTGTGTCCGATCTCGCCTTTTCGGCAAATTAGCTGTTATATATATAGAGGTCCTGTTTGCTTGCCATGCACTCCTACAATCTCGGATTAGGGTTTGGCAGCTTGCAGGATCCTCCATCTTTAGGAGATAATCTCGGAGATTTAATGCGCTGAATCCAATCTTTCCTTCCTTGGAGGAGTCAATCACTTACCTTCCTAGTAGGATTCAAAATGTGCTGTCCTGCTCAAATTAGGACTCTCTGATGGGAAGGAGTGTACCTCCTTTGTACGGCAGTGTTTTAGTGTGTTTCTTGCGAAGCTTTCAATTTCTGTTTCGAGAATCTTGCTGCCTGATATCTTCTTGCTCTGGCGGGCTAATTATATCAGGAAACGTTACCTAACAGGTATCGTGCTGATGAAGTAAGTAGGAATCTGACTGGTATTATAGCGGGATGTGGCGTGGAACCCCATATCGAGACGCTGCGGGGTTCATATAGTAGTAGGAATCCGTCTCGAGGTGCTGCGAGGTCCTTAGAAGACAGTGACGGGGTACTACGGGGTCCATAGGAAGCCCGGCCATAGTCGGTCTGGATCCTGCTATGAGTTATAGTGAGCATTTTGGCTCTTGACCACTCTGTTGAGCTAAGACGCTGGCGGGGTGGACTCCGCTGAAGGAGATGTGTATTTGGATCACTCGGGGTCCACTTCGTCAAGGTAGCCAGATGGTGTTCGCACTCTTATACCCTTCTTGCTGAGGTATTAGGGTGGAAAATTCTTCTTTGGTCCTTCGCCAATTTTGGCGGTTAACAGAAGTCCCCCTTGACTTGGACACTGATACCTTATCGGGGTCGGGGTCGGGGTCAGGATCTTTTTGTTTGTTTGAAGGATTTTCTACCTTATCCCCTTATTTTCCTTGTCTGACTGGGTTTCCACTTAGGAGAAGGAAATTCTTATTTTGTCCGTTATAACTGATTGCGTGTCGACTGTTGATTGGGCTCCTCGTTTTCAAAAAGAGCCGTTTTGGCGCGATTAATGCGGAGAACGCCTCAACCCATCCTTCCGGTCATCGATTCCGGTTTCCGAGTAAGTAACCGTCATTCTTTCTCTATAAATAGACCGGTTTTACTGGCGCTTCTCATCTTTGAGCTTTCAGACTTTCAAAATCGCGACTGAACACAAGAACTTTCTGTTCTACCTTCTTCCTCCTTTCTCACAGCAATCTTTCGAAGAAATCATTCTTCTCTTCTTCTTCTATAATGGCCTCTTCTTCACAACTTCCTACTCCTCAAGAAAAACTTAACGAACAAAACCCTTCTACAATGGCGAATCCTACTCATCCTGATCCTGCTTCCCCTCCCCGATCCGATAGTATTGACGCCCTCTTCAGTACGGAGGCGGCTGACGCTGTGGCAGATTCCCTGACGTCGGAGAAGAAAAAACGGGGTCGAGAGGGGGACGAAGTGGCTGAGGAAAACCTGCGGGCTCAGCGACGCCGTTCTGCCCGAAACCCCCGAATTGGGTCGGGTTTCCACAATAATCCTGAAGACCCAGTCCTGATTGGCGATGAGGTGGGCACCTCACAGTCTGGCGGCAACGAGGAAAGTGGCGGACCTGACGTCACACTGGTCGGGGTCCAAACGGGCTCCTTCGCCGCCTTTCATGATGGTCGGATTATACCCGACTCCGTTTGTACGGTGGATACGCTCAATAAACTACGGGAAGAGTACAACATTCCAGAATACATCACTCTCTCCCTTCCCCACAGGGGTTATGATGTATACACCCTGCCTCCAGACCGCCTACTGATCCACAAAGCTGCTTTTGAGTGTGGAGTCCGGCTTCCGCTGCACCCTACTCTCCGCCGAGCTATTGTCGCGCTCGAATTGGCCCCTCTCCAAATCTCGTCGGGCTTCTGGAAGCATCTGACGGGGTTCCTGGTGCTCTGGAAGGAGCAGTGTGAGAAGGATCACATCGAGCGGGAGCCGGGATTGGACGAACTCCGCTACCTTTTCAACATCGCCAGTATGGTGCCTCGGGGTCAATTCTACTTGAGGGCGTCCAACGACTTGAAGTTCACTGTCCCAGGGGCAAATGTGAAGTACTCGGCGCCCTAGAAGGAGGAGTGGCTCGTGGTGGAGGGCGAATGGGGGCATACTGCTTTCGTTGGGGGGTATGAGTACCCCGTCCCCACTCAGTTTACAGCGAGGGATAAGTGGGCAAAGGGGACGCTGGCTCCTGAGTCCCGGGAGATTCTGACAAGGATCCTGAAGAGGGGTTACACCAACATGCAGTATCCCACTTTGGATCCCTTTGAGGGAGCCCGCTTGGAGCGGTATCTGAGGATCTCCCTCGCTCTTCCTGGTGAGTTAACTGTATCTTGCTCCTCTGTTTCTATATATATATATATATTCCTTCTTCTAATTCTCGCTGAACCCTTCTCTTCTTGCAGTATCGGCTACCCCGGTGGTAACGGGATCTCCTTCATCTTCTGGAGCAGGGGATAAGACTCTGCCAGCTCTTCCTTCCCCTATTCCTTCTCCTACCCCTGCTGCCAAGACTGCGTTGGGGTCCCTCCGAGTGGGAACCGACCCCAACCCTCCTCCTGCTCCTGCTTCAGCGAGGTCTAGGGCCAAGACTTCCCTTCCCTCTACTTCTCCCTCGCGTTCGAGGATTTCGGCGATGTTGGCCAGGGCGGCTAAGGCCCGAGGCTCCGGAAGGTCAGCGCAGAAGAAAGTGGCTCCTGCAACGAAGACGTCACCTGCTCCTCCTCTTATTACAAAGTCTTTCAAGGACCCAACCAGAATCTTGGTAGAGGAGGCAGCTACTCCCATTCCTTCCCCAGTTGCTGATGTGGCTTCTGGATCGGGGTCGAGGTGTACTACCTTTGACGAGGTAGTGTCCAGGTTTGCGGCCTCCTGCCCAGGTGGAGATTTGACAGATATGGCCAAGCTTCCTACAGACATCCTGGTCACCAAGGGGGCTTCGGTTCTGGCTGAGGTAAACTTCTACTCCTTTCTTGTTGTTTACTTCCTCCTCCTGCTAAGTATTGACTCTCTTTCTTCTTACAGGGCTTCAAGTTTGCCATGGCCATGGAGAGACAGCTGCTAACATTGAGGGAGGCTTATATCGGCCTCCAAGCGAAGCTGGAGGATACCCAACAGGAGTTGGACCAGACCCAACAGAGCGTGGCTCCTCTGCTGCAAGACGCCAAAAACGCTGAAGAAGGGAGGCAGGAGGCCTTGGTAGCTCTTAGGCGTGCTGAACGCAGCCTGGACACTGAGACAGTCAGGTCTGTACGCCGCCGGGAGGAGAGGGAATGCGTGAAAAGGGAGAAGAAACTGCTACAGAGTGAGAATCAACTCCTGCGGGAGACAATAGCAGGCTTGGAGGCTCAACAAGGACCTTCATTCGAGGATGGCTACTTCACAGCCTGCTACGAGGTGGCTACAGCTTTGCCTCCTCCCTTTGACCTCGAGGCTGCCCTAAACTGGAACCGGGAGCAAATACTGGCAAGGGCTGCCCAGCTAGATGGAGGGGGACAAGAAACAGAAGTCGTTCCCCAAGAGGTGGTTCATCCGGGTCATATGGCTGACGTGGTTGCTGAGGTCGAACTTGGTGGCACTGAGGGAGCCGGACTAGATCATTCAACCATTGAGGAACAAGTGGTGGATCCCGAGTCTGCTGCTGGAGCGGTCATCATGGAGGAGGGTGAGGGACCAGCTAGATGCGAAGTCCCCGTGGTTGAAGGGATTCAAACTGGATCTTCTGCTGTGGAGGAAGCGGTCCAGGCAGAGGCAGCAGTTGAGCCTTTGGGCGAAGGGGTAGTTGGCCATGGGGAGCATCCAGAAGAGGAAAAGGAAGACTAGCCTGGCCCCCCTCTTTATGAAAATTTTTGTAGCCCGAATCGGGAGCTGGGCACCCCGTTTTATATTTTTGCCCGAATGGGAATTGGGCACCCTGATTATAAATACAACTGGTTTCTGAATTTATTCTGTGTCTTGCTCACTTCGTACTTAGAAAGTCTTCTCTGTATGTAAATTTGTTGATGCTTGGAATCCTGTTGAATACTTGGACCCCGATGAGTAATAAGGACGATGGCTGGACCCCGATGGGTAATAAAGATAAAACATGTGGCGCTTATGTGACCGTAAAAATCAGCGGGGTCAGATCAAATCTTCCTTTAATCGAACTCCCAATAGTATAAAATGTAAAATAGTCAGTTGAGGAAGCCTGCTACTTACGAACCGTTTAATTTGCTGAGGATAAACTTCCAAATCTTCCTCTGACAGTCTGTCCTCTTTCGGGAAGATAAGATGTTTTGTAACGGTTAGATTCTGATAAACTCTCCAGTTTTTTCCTCCCTGACTGTGGATCTTCTGTCGGGGTAGCAAGTGGGGGAATAAAGGACGAAGCATCTCGATGAGTTATCCCGATGTTATAGTAGAACTGTCCTGGTGGGCTACTAACGTCACTTTAGTACCAGGCTTCTCGGAGGAGGTTATCCCCCGACCGAGGCAGTAGGAGCGCCCTTAGGCTATTTCCTGGTCTTGAGGCGCTTTAACAATGGAGATCCTCTTGGCGGGCTTGACCCAGTCCAAGGCATCAGGAGCGCCCTGAGGCTATTTCCTGGTCTCGAGGCGAAGTAAGGAATCGGGTACCCTGAGGCAGCCCGACTCTTACTGTAATCTGTCCTGGTAGGCAACTAAGGCCACTTTAGCATCAGGCTTCTCGGAGGAGGGTATTCCCCGACCAAGGCTATCCTGGTAGGCAACTAAGGCCACTTTAGCACCAGACTTCTCAGAGGAGGGTATTCCCCGACCGAGGCAGCATGAGCGCCCTTAGGCTATTTCCTGGTCTTGAGGCGCTTTAACAATGGAGATCCTCTTGGCGGGCTTGACCCAGTCCAAGGCATCAGGAGCGCCCTGAGGCTATTTCCTGGTCTCGAGGCGAAGTAAGGAATCGGGTACCCTGAGGCAGCCCGACTCTTACTGTAATCTGTCCTGGTAGGCAACTAAGGCCACTTTAGCACCAGGCTTCTCGGAGGAGGGTATTCCCCGACCAAGGCTATCCTGGTAGGCAACTAAGGCCACTTTAGCACCAGGCTTCTCAGAGGAGGGTATTCCCCGACCGAGGCAGCAGGAGCGCCCTTAGGCTATTTCCTGGTCTTGAGGCGCTTTAACAATGGAGATCCTCTTGGCGGGCTTGACCCAGTCCAAGGCATCAGGAGCGCCCTGAGGCTAGTTCCTGGTCTTGAGGCGCTTTAACAATGGAGATCCTCTTGGCGGGCTTGACCCAGTCCAAGGCATCAGGAGCGCCCTAAGGCTATTTCCTGGTCTCGAGGCGAAGTAAGGAATCAGGTACCCTGAGGCAGCCCGACTAGGCAACTAAGGCCACTTTAGCACCAGGCTTCTCAGAGGAGGGTATTCCCTAGGCCATCATCCGGAGCCGGATCGCTTCTACGTAGGCTGCGGCGTGCTGTTCTAAGACATCTCGGTTGACCTCTTGCCCCGCGGGGTTTTGAGGGACAGGGTCTGCAGCCGGTGGGGGCACTGGTGGAGGATTCTCGCTCCTGATACCCTTACCCCGCCTCTGAGCTCTTTCAGTGGAGGCAAGGGATTGGAGCCCTGATGGCTCGGGATGACCCTGAGAGGATCAGAGTCTCATTCTGAATATCTCTGGGTGGAAGTAGGCTGTTGCTAAACAATGGTTGGGAAAAGCTTCCCACAGACGGCGCCAAAAGTGTTATCCGAAAATCGTTAGGAGGACAATAATCCAAATAACCACTTTAAAAGGGTCAAGATCGAGAATGATCCTGGCCGGAGGGGTATCAAGTAGTTCGATACCAACTAGGTCCCTACCAATGCATGCATAATCAAGAATACGTGAAATCAAATAAGAACTCGTTTTATTGATCACTCTTTTTTAATACATGAATACATCGACCATGAATTTCTGAGATCATCACGTTACATAAGAGTTTTAGTCGGTAATGAGGGTGATGATGGCGGTGGTGAATCTGTGCCTGTCGATAAGTAGTGTGTCCGATCTCCCCTTTTCGGCAAATTAGCTGTTATATATATAGAGGTCCTGTTTGCTTGCCATGCACTCCTACAATCTCGGATTAGGGTTTGGCAGCTTGCAGGATCCTCCATCTTTAGGAGATAATCTCGGAGATTTAATGCGCTGAATCCAATCTTTCCTTCCTTGGAGGAGTCAATCACTTACCTTCCTAGTAGGATTCAAAATGTGCTGTCCTGCTCAAATTAGGACTCTCTGATGGGAAGGAGTGTACCTCCTTTGTACGGCAGTGTTTTAGTGTGTTTCTTGCGAAGCTTTCAATTTCTGTTTCGAGAATCTTGCTGCCTGATATCTTCTTGCTCTGGCGGGCTAATTATATCAGGAAACGTTACCTAGCAGGTATCGTGCTGATGAAGTAAGTAGGAATCTGACTGGTATTATAGCGGGATATGGCGTGGAACCCCATATCGAGACGCTGCGGGGTTCATATAGTAGTAGGAATCCGTCTCGGGGTGCTGCGAGGTCCTTAGAAGACAGTGACGGGGTACTACGGGGTCCATAGGAAGCCCGGCCATAGTCGGTCTGGATCCTGCTATGAGTTATAGTGAGCATTTTGGCTCTTGACCACTCTGTTGAGCTAAGACGCTGGCGGGGTGGACTCCACTGAAGGAGATGTGTATTTGGATCACTCGGGGTCCACTTCGTCAAGGTAGCCGGATGGTGTTCGCACTCTTATACCCTTCTTGCTGAGGTATTAGGGTGGAAAATTCTTCTTTGGTCCTTCGCCAATTTTGGCGGTTAACAAGTAGTATTTGTAACGGCCCGTCGGTAAATGGTTTTTTCTGACAAGCGTATTTGTGACGGCCTCCGATGGCCTTTTCCCATAGGAAAAGCGTATTTCCGATGGTATTTAGCCATCGAAAAAGACCATTTTTTTTGTAGTGACAGTAGTTTTTGTTTTATTTTTCTTTGTTTCCAGGTTAAATAGCAGATAACGGTACTCCGTGACTTCTTAAGTCGGTATTTTCAGTTTCCCACAATAACTGATTCAAAAAAAAAAAAAAAAACTTGTTTTCTTCTTATTTTTATTTATTTATTTATTTTCATAACAATAGAAGACATTCTCAATAATTTGAAAAATCATTTCCCTTTACTTCCTCAAAAAGCTTTGATGACGACTTATGAAGAACGGTTCGAAAGATTAAGGATGTTAATGCATAAGGGTATCCTTATGGAATTACATTGGTTGATTGAAGCCAAAGTCAGATTGGCAGGTGAGTTCTCAGATTCATTCATTGCTTACATGCCTGGTCTAGGTTAAAGTAGTTTTGCAAAAAAGCAAAGACCTAAAAGATTGCATGCGTGTTATAAATGTGCTCGTACAACTTGTAACACACGCTGTCGTTATTTGGGAATAGTGTCTGTAAATTGAGAAGATAAAATCCAATTCATTAGGGATGGCCTAGGTAAGGAGTCATGAAATTCCCTTAAAGCAATAGTGTTTTATACCTATAGGGGGGGGGGGGTGAATAGGTATAGTCCCAAATTCTTCCAATATTCAAAAATGTAGAATATAAGAATGAAATGAATACTTGAAATGATATAACAATTGTATAATATGAATCAATTCATGTAAGCATCAATATACAAAAGAATCAATACAAGTGAACATATGAAAGATAAAGAAATATAAAGCGAAAATGAGACACATTGTTTTGACGTGGTAAAATCTCAAAGAGGAAACATCCACAGGTTGAATCCACAACCAACGGCAAAGCAAATCCACTATACAAAAAGGACTTACACACTCAAAGCTATCAACACTATGATATCCACTCCAAGCTATCAAGACCTAATCAACCCCCGGGCTAGTGATTCACAAAGCCTACTCTCTATCCAAGATGTGTCTTACATCTCTAGAGAGCAACTTCCTATCCAAGGCTCTCAAGCCTCTAGGAAGATTTTCTCGCTTAGCAATCTAGATCACTAGGATCCTAGTTAAGCTATCCAAGCTCAACCATCCAGAGTACACAACTCCTTGCTAAGACTTTCGCTTAGTTATCCGGATCCCCTTGATCCTAACTAAGGCTTCTTGCTTGGCTATCCGAAACCTTTCCTAGCCAAGTCTTCTTGCACAAGTTAAAGGCTTCACTCACCTTGACAAGATACTTCAATCTATTACAAGGCAATGATCTAAGTGATACAAATGATGCAAACACACACAAATAGAGTAAGTAGATCAAACACACTCTATGAACATGCTTAATGATAATCTAGAATCTACTGTCAACACACAATCACAAGTCTATCTAGAAATCAAAGCATGCCAAAATAATAAGAACAAGATTAGAATATTCAATATATGTCACAAAAACCTTAGTTCCTATATCATGAAATTGAATCTAGAAAATAAAATGAAGCACATCATACAATCAATTTCTAGAAGCAATTTCAAGCAAAAACAAGTCTAGCAAAAATATGTTCAAGAGAGATCACAAAGCTAAACTTAATTAACTAATCAATCATACAACCCTAGCATATGATCTGACATACTTCTTAAAATATTTCAACAATCAATTAGAAAGAATCAAAGAGATGATCAAGAGAAATAGAAAGAGAAGAAATTTCACATACTACCAAAGAACCTCGGACTGAAATCAGTGTGCTGGGAAAAATGACAAAGTCAAATGGCTTTGAAAATATTTAAAGTTTGTAGCTCTCATCAAGACCAACATTTTTGGCTCTTGAATCACTCGATTTCGAGTTCGTATGAAGAAGTTATGATCAAAGTAAGAAAACAAAAATCATGAAGAATTTTGTAGAAAATTTCAATTTGATGTTCTTCAAGTCTATGGAAATGGAGGGAATGAAAGGTATTTAAAGGAAGGAGAAAGGAAGAAATTTTTGACCAATCAAAAGAGGCCAAGCCACCCTCTTCCCATGTGGGGTGTGTGTGGCCCACGGGACCAGAGGGATGTTCTGGCCGTGGGTCACACAGCCTCCCCACGGGGTGGCCAAGTCATGGCCTTCGGCCATGCTTGCTTCTCCTGCGCACCTCTCGCGTTCTTCAGCCGTATTCAGGCATTTGAACTCCGAATTCGAATCCATTTTCAAATTATAAACCGTTACTCCCTCACTCACAACAAAGACTATGAAACTTTGACAAAATGTTGAGAATTCATCTCAGAAAATGACGATGAACACAACACAATGAATGAGAATGCAAAGTAGCATAAATACGTCGTACAGACTCGAAACTTAACGAATGAGTAACCAAAATGATCGAAACTCAATAAGAAATCAAATAAGATCATGTTCAAGTCCAAAACACAAGAAACACAAACAAATAAATACTATGCAACACAAGCATGCCATATCTAAGCGATAGTGAGAAAACATACAATTCTACAAGATTGTCAACAATGAGATAAATGCATGTGTATACTAAATGTGTGTGAAAGTGTTATAACAAATGTTTGAACTACGATGCAGGGACACACATGTATGAATTTTGTGTGTGTGCGCTAACTCCTTGCAAGAGGAAGAAGAATCTTGATACCTTAGCATCCAAGTATGTGATGTTCCACTTGAAGACGAAATTTGCGCGAGATGTTGCTTCTTCAACTTTGAGGCTTCTTTCTTCTAAGAATCACCTAAGCAACAACTAATGCAAATAAAGAGAGTTTTGCAATGAAATCAAACCAACACAAATAAAGGATTTTACAATCTCCCCCTTTGGCTATTCCATGGCAAAACCTCATCCTCACCATACATTGATCACTCCAACAAACTCAATGTTAATAGCATTCTCTCATCCTCACATTACAAAGAGATCCCTAGACTAAAAGGTCTTCAAGTCTTCTTGAGTCTTCAATAATCCCTTCTTTGAACTTCAAAGTACCTATGAGAAAAGAAACAACCAACAAGAGAACTTCTTCCAAAGAAGAATGGTGAGAAATTATCACATAAGCAAAATAAAACTTCCCTTATCTAACAAACAATGCATTATCTCAAGTGAATAAATGTTATTACATTTAAAGCTCTCCCTTAGACCCTTAACACAATAAGGCAAGAATTCTTTTCTCCCTCTTAGGACAAGAATTCTCCCCCTTAAGACAAAGTCTCCAATAAGCACAAAGAAGTAACTTTTCTCCCCATGGTGAAGTGTTTCCCCTTATATGGAACACAAGTTGAGATTTCTCCCCCTTTTTATCAAGGAATAGACAAAGGGCACAAGAGATAAATAACGAGATATTAAGCAAACAAATCGTATAGAAAGCGTAGTTGAATAAACTAAAGCTCCCCCTTAACATATGCTCCACATATTATCACCAAGTAGATTTGTTCATAAGGGACTCATACAGTCACACAATCAAGCAATAAGAGAAAAATATTTCATCACTTTTCAAAGTCCAAGAGAGAATCATAGATTTTCATTAATCTCTAAAAAATGTTCTCACATTGCTAATGAATCAAGCACATAAGCAAAATATGTGTGTGTGTGAATGCTTCTCACATATATAGAAGGAGTAATTGTGATATCAACATGTAAACAATTTCCACACCTATCCAACTAAAGCGTTTCCAAAAACAAGTCAAACCGATATTCATTCGTATTTTTTGCTTTAAAAGAATAGTTATCAACATGTGAATGTGTGTATGCATGTGGCTCGTTTTCCCGTTTCTGTTTGTCAACCCGAGCTTTTCACAATTCTCAACTATACACCATTAAGCTTTTTGTTTTTAATTTCTTTTAGGCTTAGAATCAAAGATTTTTTTTTTATAATGATTTTTTTCAACTCTTCTTTGATTTTTTTAGCAAAAACATATACACCTCTTGGCGGCTTTCACTCAACACAAAGGCGTAGCCCTTTCCAACATTGGGTGGCTTCACAACCAATGTGTGTAGCCCTTTCCAAGAGGGTGCTCGTTGAATACTATGTAGTGCCGAAGCAAAATGGATACATATCATAGGTCATTTATCATGTACTAAGCAATAGGCTTCTAAATGCATCCATTATCTATACATATTCAAACACATATACTCAAAACTAAAACATATAAGAGAAGCATTTGTGCACTTTTCAACAAAAAAAAAAAAAAACAAGATTTTCAAGCTCAAGTGCATGATCTAGAAACAATAAGAGTTATTAGCTTAAGATCATTACTTCTCAATTGAATAGCTCTCAAAGATATTGATATACAAATAAAGTTTTGCTCATTAAGCCACCCACATTCACAAAAGCACATCAATCAACACAAATCATGCTAATGGACATTCTAAGAGTTTTAAATCTCTCTTTGTCCAAGGGCTTGGTGAACAAGTCCGCAAGTTGATTTTTAGTAGGCATATGCTCTAGAGTTACAATAGATTGTTCAACAAGATCTCTAATGAAATGATGCATAATATCAATGTGCTTTGTGCGTGAGTGTTGAACCGGATTTTTAGAGATGTTAATAGCACTTAAGTTATCACAATAAAGTGTCATTTTCCTTGTTCTATCTCATAATCCTTAAGGATTTGTTTCATCCAAAGTAATTGTGTGCATGCACTTCCGGCCGCAATGTACTCGACTTCGGAAGAGGAGAGGGAAACCAAATTTTGTTTCTTACTAGACCAAGAAACCAAGTTATTACCAACATAAAAGCAACCGCCAGATGTGCTTTTACGATCATCTATGTTTCCCGCCCAATCGGCATCACAATAGCCAACAAGAATATCATTGGTATCAAATGAATAAAATAAGCCAAGACTGTAAGTTCCTTTGATGTACCTAATGATTCTCTTGACGGCTTTTAAGTGAGATTCCTTTGGATTAGCTTGGAATCTAGCACACAAGCCTACACTAAAGCAAATATCCGGTCTATTAGCCGTTAGGTAAAGTAGACTACCAATCATGCTTCTATAAAGGCTTTGATCAACACTTTTACCTTTTTCATCTTTGTCAAGTTTTAAAATGGTGCTCATGGGAGTTTCAAAATCTTTTCCATTTTTTAGACCAAATCTCTTAACTAGAATTTTAGCATATTTAGATTGACTTAACATTATACCCATGCTAGTTTGCTTAACTTGCATCCCTAGAAAATAGATGAACTCACCCACCATACTCATTTCAAATTCACTTGACATTACACTAACAAACTCATCAACCTTGGTTTTTTTAGTAGAACCAAAAACAATGTCATCAACATATATTTGTGCAACAAAAATGTCATGATCATGATATTTGATGAACAAAGTTCTATCAATGCCACCTCTCCTATAATGGTTGTCAATGAGATATTGATTCAACATATCATACCAAGCTCTTGGAGCTTGTTTAAGGCCATAGAGAACCTTTTTCAATTTGAACACATGATTAGGAGAGTGTGGGTCTACAAAACCCTTAGGTTGTTCAACATACACTTTTTCTTGAAGGTATCCATTTAAAAAAACACTTTTGACATCCATTTGAAATAATTTGAATTTTTTAACACATGCAATGGACAACAAAAGTCTAATGGACTCGAGACGAGCAACCGGTGAAAAAGTCTCATCAAAGTCAACACCCTCAACTTGAGTGTAACCTTGAGCCACTAGTCTAGCTTTATTTCTCACAATCTTGCCACTTTCATCGGTCTTGTTCCTAAAAACCCACTTAGTGCCAATTACATTTATATCTTTAGGTCTAGGAACCAATGATCACACTTCATTCCTCTCAAATTGATTAAGTTCATCTTGCATAGCCCTAACCCAATATTCATCAACAATAACCCAATATTCATCAACAATAGCTTCATTAATATTTTTGGGTTCAATTTGAGAAGTATAGCAAACATAAGATATTTGGTTAGCAATTTGATTTCTAGTTCTAACTCCTTCATTTAAGTCACCTATGATGTCATCTTGATAGTGTAGATTTCGAAGTCTAGGATGAGGAGAATTTTCAACAACTTGAACATTTTGTTGACTTCCATTTAAAACATTTTCCAATCCTTGACTTTGAACATCAATACAAGTATCTTTGTCATCATCTTGACTAGATTAACTACTAGCCACATCAATAGGTGCATAATGTCATTAACATGATTTTCATTAGGTTCATTGACATCATTATCATCACAAAAGTTAAGCATGCTAAGACCATCTATTTTAACATTTATAGATTCCATAATAGTCTTAGTATTCAAGTTGAACGCTCTATAAGCACGACTATTCATAGCATACCCAAGAAAAAGACCAACATCACTTTTAGCATCAAACTTTCCCAAGTGATCTCTATCATTCAAAATATAACATTTACTCCCAAAGGTGTGGAAGTAACTAACATTAGGCTTCTTGCCTTTCCAAAGCTCATAGGACGTTTGTTTTGTGCCGGGCCTTTTAAAAACTCTATTCGACACATAGTAAGCGGTATTGACCGCTTCGGCCCAAAGGTTTCTATGGATTTTCTTGCTATTGATCATGACCCTAGCCATCTCTTGCAAGACACGGTTTTTTCTCTCAATAACTCTATTTTGTTGAGGAGTTCTAGGTGCCGAGAACTCATGAGAAATCCCCAAACCATCACAAAACTCACTAAATTTAGCATTTTCAAATTCCGTCCCATGATCACTCCTAATGCGCCATATTTTCTTGATATCAAGACCTTTTTCATTTTGAACTTGATTACAAAACTTTCTAAAGTAATCAAAAGTCTCGGTCTTGTTTCTAAGAAAATAAACCCGAGTAAACCTAGAGTAATCATCAACACATCCAAAAATGTATTTTTTTGCCATTGATGCTTTCGGTTTGAATTGGCCCCATTAGGTCCATGTGCACAAGCTCTAAAGGTCTCTTGGTAGCTATATAAGAATTCTTTTTATGAGACATTTTGGTTTGTTTACCTAATTGGCAAGGTTCACAAACAATCTCTAGCTTTTTACCAAGATTAGGATGACCCCTAACAATGCTATGTTTTTCAAGCTTTTTTAAGTCTTTAAAATTCATGTGACCCAGACGTTGATGCCACAAATCAAGCTTGTTGCACTCATGTGCCATATTGCAAGTTAGAGGATCTACATTAAGACAATAGCAATTGTCTATAGACCTCTTGACTTTTAGGACAACATTGTCCTTTTTATCGATAATAGTACACACATCTTTATTAAAGCTAACTTTTTTAAAAATTTCACACAAGTGAGTAATACTTATAAGATTAGCTTGTAATCCATCAACATACAAAGTATCGTGAAGTTTAGGAAATCCGGGGATACATATAGTTCCCTTGCCAAGAGCTTGCTTCTTGGTGCCATCAACAAAGGTGACCCACCCTCCATCCTTTAACACAAGATTCTTGAAGAAATCTTTGTTCCCGGTCATGTTCCTAGAGCAACCGCTATCTAGGTACAAAGAGTAGGAGGAGTTGACACGTAAAGCATATTGTGTAACTAGACATTTAGATGTGTCTTTTCTAACCCATACACTTTTCACAACATGCTTCTCACTCTTAACTTTTTCATGCTTTGACTCAATGTTAGACTTTTTAACATGCACCTTGACCTCATTGGTTACATTCTAAAAAATATCAAATAAAGCATTATCAACTTTCTTACGTATAGTAGAGTGAGGCACAACACAAGATTTAGCAAGCAAGTCATCAACACAATTCTTCTCAACATGCTTTTCCAAGGTCTTCCTAGGTCTAGTTCTAAATCCATACATGGATGATTGCCTAGGACCATTCAAAGACATATCATGAAAATCATTATCAAATTTGCATTTCTGAATATATTCAAAACACCCAGGTCGAATATGTCCTACCATATTACAATGATGACAAATAGGTATGAATTTAAGAAATTTACCATTTGCATTTGCTTCCAAAGCATTTGGTCTTCTCACAATTTTACCTCTTTGAAGAGCAATCCTTGATGCTTCACCTTTTCCTTTTGAGGTTGATGCTTTTTGAATTTGATCTTGTTGAGTTCTTCCAGTGAACTTCCTTGTTGATGTAGAGGCACCTCCGGTAGCTTTCATTGCTTTACCTTGAGTAAGAGTACCTACATTCGGTTCAATACTTGCTTTGACAAAAATAGATTTGTTAGATGAAGGAGTCTCCTTCTCATTGATATAACCCAAAACTCTTTTGTCACTAGGATGCTTACTACTTTTAATGAGGGAATCAACTTGGTTAGAACTAGATGACATCTTGTGAATCATCCTATTAGCCTCATCAAGTTTATCATTAAGCATCGTAATTTTAACGGCATTTTTTTTCGCGATGTCATCACTAAACCTAACATCTTCACGTGATTTATTAAGCCATTGTTCATACTTTTTCTCTTGAGTTAAGTGCTCACTAAGTTTGACTCTAAGCATGTTTTCTAGCCTTTTAGCACTAACAAGAGAGTTATCCCTTTGCTCAATTTCTTGCTTCAAGATACTAAGTCTATCATTGCTATCTTTCAAGTTTATTTCAAGACTTAGAATCTTGTCTTTAAGATCATTAAAATATTTTGAGCATAGTCCATGATTTTCTAACTTCTTATTGAGAGACATATTGACTTTGGATAAGCGTTCATTTTCAAGAGTAAGATCATTAATCTTTTTCTCATCCAAGTCAATATGCTTAACAAAAGAAGCTACATAGGAACACACTTCCTTAATCATGACTATCACAAATAAAGCAAAAACACTACAAATAAAGGATCTATCTAAGTGCTTCTAGACACCCTCTCTGATACCAATTGAAATTCCCTTAAAGCAATAGTGTTTTATACCTAGAGGGGGGGGGTTGAATAGGTATAGTCTCAAATTCTTCAAATATTCAAAAATGCGGAATATAAGAATGAAATGAATACTTGAAATGATATAACAATTGTATAATATGAATCAATTCATGTAAGCATCAATATACAAAAGAATCAATACAAGTGAACATATGGAAGATAAAGAAATATAAAGCGAAAATGAGACACAATATTTTTACGTGGTAAAACCTCAAAGAGGAAACATCCACGGGTTGAATCCACAACCAACGGCAAAGAAAATCCACTATACGAAAAGGACTTACACACTCAAAGCTATCAACATTATGATATCCACTCCAAGCTATCAAGACCTAATCAACCCTCGGGCTAGTGATTCACAAAGCCTACTCTCTATCCAAGATGTGTCCTACATCTCTAGAGAGCAACTTCCTATCCAAGGCTCTCAAGCCTCTAGGAAGATTTCCTTACTTAGCAATCTAGATCACTAGGATCCTAGTTAAGCTCTTCAAGCTCAACCATCCAGAGTACACAACTCCTTGCTAAGACTTTCACTTAGTTATCCGGATCCCCTTGATCCTAACTAAGGCTTCTTGCTTGGCTATCCGGAAACCTTTCCTAGCCAAGTCTTCTTGCTCAAGTTAAAGGCTTCACTCACCTTGACAAGAGACTTTAACCTATTACAAGGCAATGATCTAAGTGATGCAAATGATGCAAACACACATAAATAGAGTAAGTAGATCAAACACACTCTATGAACATGCTTAATGATAATCTAGAATCTACTATCAACACAAAACCACAAGTCTATCTAGAAATCAAAGCATGCCAAAATAATAAGAACAAGATTAGAATATTCAATATATGTCACAAAAACCTTAGTTCTTATATCATGAAATTGAATCTAGAAAATAGAATGAAGCACATCATACAATCAATTTCTAGAAGCAATTTCAAGCAAAAATATGTTCAAGAGAGATCACAAAGATGAACTCAATTAACTAATCAATCATACAACCCTAGCATATGATCTAACATACTTCTCAACATATTTCAAGAATCAATTAGAAAGAATCAAAGAGATGATCAAGAGAAATAGAAAGAGAAGAAGTTTCACATATAACCAAAGAACCTCGGACTGAAATCAGTGTACTGGGAAAAATGACAAAATCAAATGGCTCTAAAAATGTTTGGGGCTTGTAGCTCTCATCGAGACCAACATTTTTGGCTCTTGAATCACTCAATTTCGAGTTCGTATGAAGACGTTATGATCAAAGTAAGAAAACAAAAATCATGAAGAATTCTGCAGAAAATTTCAATTTGATGTTCTTCAAGTCTATGGAAATGGAGGGAATGAAAGGTATTTAAAGGAAGGAGAAAGGAAGAAATTTTTGACCAATCAAAAGAGGCCAAGCCACCCTCTTCCAGTGTGAGGCACGTGTGGCCCACAGGACCAGAGGGATGTTCTAGCCGTGGGTCACACGGCCTCCCCACGGGGTGGCCAAGTCACGGCCTTCGGCCATGCTTGCTTCTCCTGCACACCTCTCGAGTTCTTTAGCCGTATTTGGGTATCCGAACTCCGAATTTGAATCCATTTTTGAATTACGAACCGTGACTCCCTTACGCACAACGATGACTATTAAAATTTGACAAAATGTTGAGAATTCATCTCGAAAAATGACAATGAACACAACACAATGAATGAGAATGCAAAGTAGCATAACTACGTCGTATGGACTCGAAACTTAACGAATAAGTAACCGAAATGATCAGAACTTAATAAGGAATCAAATAAGATCATGTTCAAGTCTAAAACACAAGAAACACAAACAAATAAACACTATGCAACACGAGCATGCCATATCTAAGCGATAGTGAGAAAACATGCAATTCTACAAGATTGTCAACAATGAGATAAATGCATGTGCATACTAAATGTTTGTGAAAGTTTTATAAAAAATTTTTGAACTGCGATGCAGGGACACACATGTATGAATTGTGTGTGTGTGCGCTAACTCCTTGCAAGAGGAAGAAGAATCTTGATACCTTAGCATCCAAATATGAGATGTTCCTCTTGAAGACGAAATTTACGCGAGATGTTGCTTCTTCAACTTTGAGGCTTCTTTCTTCTAAGAATCACCTAAGAAACAACTAATAAAAATAAAGAGATTTTTTGCAATGGAATCAAGCCAACACAAATAAAGGACCTTACAAGTCATTGGACAATATATTTTTAACTTTTGAGACGCATCCTATTGGATATGTGCATATGGCTATCTTCGATTTATAGATCCAATTCCGAAAAGAACATGTTCGATATAGTCTCGGGAATCCGACTTTAAAAGACCCCATTTGCCAATTTATAAGAAAATTGGATGGGAAGCCTATCCTCAACTCATAGAGGGCGTTTAAGCCGTTACTGGACATAAAAACAGAGGAAGATGTGAGCCATAATGACAACTACTTGTACCTATGCTTGTTAGCCGATGTTTTTGAAAATTTTGAACTCTAGATTGAAACCTATTTGATAACAGCCGACCTACTCATGTAGATATCATGATTAGATTGTTGTTCTGAGTTCTATAAAAGGCAGCACTTCACTCTCTCAGCCTTCAAACAAGCCTCTAATTTTCCAAATTGGGTTTGGGGTGTGTGACAATGGATCACATAAACTCATTAATATTTGTGTTTTTTGTGGGTCTAGTTTTGGTAAAGATGTGGAATTTGAGAAGGCAGCAAAGAATCTTGGAAAAGTGTTGACCGAAAAAAGAGTGCACTTATTGTATGGGGGAGGTAACCTTGGGTTGATGGGGTGTGTGTCAAAAGACGCTCAAGAGGGCGGAAGTCAAGTTTTAGGTATCATCCCAAAAGCCCTAGCCTCATGTGATATCATCAGAGATACAGTTGGGGAGGTCAAAATTGTCTCATCCATGCATGAACGAAAAGCTGAAATGCTTGACCATGTAGATGCTTTTATAGTTTTACTTGGTGGTCTTGGAACTTTAGAAGAACTTTTTGAAGTTACCTCATGGGCCCAACTAAAAATCCATCAAAAACCCAGAGGCTTGTTAAATGTCAATGGTTTCTATGACAGTCTGTTGTCTTTCCTTGATTATTTTGTAGAAAAGTGTTTCATTTTGCCTTTGGTGCGACAAATTCTTGTCACTGCTTCAACTGCTCATCAACTAATTGAACGGTTAGAAGCTTTTGTCCCTCAATATGACTATGATACATCTCAGCTAGATTGGTCTGTCGATGAATGTAGCAAAAGATGCAGACTTGATTAGTTTCTCCTTTCATGTTTTGTTATTTTTTATGTGTTTTCATTTTGTTGTGTTAGTATGTTGCAGGCTTTTCCTTTTAATAATTGCTGATTCAGGTGATGTCTTCTACACTGTACCTTTCTATATTTAGACATTGGGGACAATGTCTCAATTTGGTTGGGGAGCGGGATAGTTGATGATTGTTGTTATTGCTATTGTTATTGTTTTCCAAAAAAAAAAAAAAAAAAAAAAAAAAAGAATAGTTATAAATAAAAGAGTGATACCATTTTGTTTTGCTTTCCGAATACTATAACAAGGCTTTGCTATTCACCTTCAATTGAATTAGTTAAATATATAAACTCTTATCTTTATATCATTAAATTGTTTTGTTTCTATAAAAAAAATAAAATGTTTTACTTATTGTTTTGCTTGCATACCCTTTAGTAAGTATTTATGAACTATTCTTATCACACACACACACACACACACACACACATTGAAATATAATTGTGGGTTGCAAATTGGAATTGAGTATGCTTCATTCTTTTAGTTATAATTGAAACAATGACCAAGGGCAGTGGATTATATATATATATATATAAAAACAATTGAAAAGAAAAAAACAAGAAGGAAAAAAAAATGGATAAGTTTGGTTTCGTAGCCTTCTTAACTTGAGTAAGTAAGTCCTTAGTGGTGTCTCAACACCTAATGCCCTAAGACCAACTGGTCTGGGAGTCATTGACCTAAAGCTCGTTACATTAGTTAAGTAGAAAGCTTAAAGGAACTAGACATTACACTATCCAAAAGAAAAAAAAAAAAAGTATCTAGTCTAATATCATTCTTATCCCAAGTAATTAAGTCCGTAGGGGTGTCTTAACACCAAATGCCCTAAGGCCAACTGGTCTGGGAGCCATTGACCCAAAGCTTGATACATGGGTTAAGAGTGTGTTGTAAATAGATAATACTAATAATAAATAAATGTGTACAGCTAATAACTATCCTTGCCCGAGGAAATTGACTCTCAAGGACATTTTAGAATGAACAATACTCTTTTTCGATAAAGCCCCCATAATTTTATGTTGGTTTAACATGAGCACAAAAGAAAGTTTATTAATATTCTCACTGAGGGTATGTGGCCATAAAATTTTTTTTTACTGGAAATAAAGATATTTATGTGAGAGTTTGTTTATTTAATTAGAGCAAATTTAGAGGGAATGATGAATGCCTTTGACATATATTCAATAAATCATTACTAAACGGTATCGCTCTAATTGCTAGGGACGAGCAATAAGCTAGTTGGGGGGTGTGATGAACACATAAAAGTGCATGTTTAATAGAGTTGAAATCACTATTTTACACTAGTAGTGTCATTAACTCTCTTAACTTAAGCACATTTACACTTTTGTCTTTTATTTTTGATATTGTTATTTTGATGTAGGTTACTTGAAATGGAATAATTTTTCATTCAAATATCTGATTGATCCCATTCTTTTTCCTCTAGAAAGATGATTCAATTTCGTACAAAAATGCATCTCACATTGACTTCAAGATTCGGACATTTTGAAGGCCAAACAGAGGATGGAGGAGGACATATGCACAGTTTCCGCACACATTGAACATGCTTCAGTGTTTTGAGCATAACTTGAGCTAGAGATTTCAGATAATTACGAACCAAACCATTATGGAAAGCTAAGTAAAAAATACACACTTCTTCTGTTCATGTCAGAGGCCAATTCAAAAGCAAGCAGCACAAACTCTGGGTTTAAAGACAGCACATCCATGGGCAATCCAAAATTATCAATGTTTGGTGGCTAAACTTTAATTAACCATGTTCCCCTTTTGTGACCCTTTTGCCCTTCGAGCTCTTTATGAAAAGAGACCTTGTAGATGGTTGAAAACACATCTTGAAAATCTTAATTTGTCTCTTGAATCATCTTGGTTCATTGCAAGTTTACCTTGCATGTATTGTTATTATTTCTCTCTTTCACTATAAACTTTCTTCTTACTAATTAGTTTTCTTTTGCATGTTTTTCCTTTTATATTTCCATGATTATTTTTATTTCCATGAGTAACTATTTTCATTATGCTAAGGTGAAAAAGTGAAGCTCTTGGTATGAAAATAAAGGTTTATTAAAACTCTTAAATTGTGGTTAATGTTTATATTCATTTGTTATTCACTTATATGATTTATATTTCTTTTTCTTTATTAACTTAGCTATAATCTTGATTTCTCTCTTGTGTATGGGAATCATGACTTATTGTAGACAATTCTTTCATGGATGTTTGAATCCTTCTAGTACCGTGCGGTTTTAGTTATACCTACACCTCTAGTAAAAGATTTTTGATTCATGGTAGTGATTGGCACATTGAGTACTTGAAACCCATTGAATCGAAGAGTGGGTAATCCTTATAATTTAATTAAAGGGAAAGAGATATAATTTCATATATGTTCAAATGAGCTTAGATTGTTTTATTTTCTATTTGGAATCTCCTTTGTGTGTGGATTCCAATTGAGTTATGAAATGAAATAAATAAACTTTTATTCTAAATACCAAGAGTGGAACCTCTAACCTTAGCATACATATTTTTATTTGAGTAATTTTATCATTATATTTGCACATCATTCACCAATTTAATCATTCTATTTCTTGATATCTCTTGTGATTATTGTTGGTTATTGTGAATATTAAAACTCCTTCCCTGAGGAACGACCCCGTACTTACCGGGTTATATTATTACTTTGACACTCCTGCACTTGGGAGTAAAATCATTTTTCCAGACGTGTCATTTTCGTACACTTTATTGGCGAGGCTTACAATATCATATTATTGTTTGAAACATTTCATTTATAATTTTTATTGATGTGATATTATATTTTCTACCAATTTTGTATCATTTGAATGTTATAGATATTCCCTCTATAGGTAATTCCGGCATTGGCTAGGGAATTCGCCACTCGCCGTAACGTTGACCCATTTCCATGTATTCTCAAGTGGGAGTTCACAAGGTGACCTTGGCCGGACAAAGTCGAAAAGATTATAAAGGATAAAGTAATGTCTTTGTGACCTGTTGGATATTATCATCGATTAGATTTCTTTAGGTTTGTGATTGTTGTTTGAATTTCTTATTTCATTTCTGAACAACTTTAGATGTATGCAGAACCGGAAATCACCCCTACGAATCAAGAGGCTACTCAGTGGTACTATGATGGGCTAAAAAATGTGGATGATTTGTACCCGGCTCCTGGTGCATTAGATAATATGCTAGATTAGTGTGAAGATGGAGCCGACATCCCTACCCCTCCATGTCGATGTTTCAGAGCAGGAACTATAGGGGAGGACTAGGCCATGTAACGCAACGATCTTAGCATCCAGATACTGTCCGAAAGGTACATATTCATATATATATATATGCATAATATTAGTAATGTAATTTACAATAGCAACTTTTTTTCATTCAATTTAGGGACCACCTGGAGTTCGTACTCAACGATATGAATCAGTGATACGGCCATTCCAAGAGTCACGAAAGGAGTTTATGGATTTCGAGTCACGCGTATATGATTGGCTTAAGATTGTCTTGGATGAGCTTCGAGATAGCGACCGGTGTAGAGAGGAATAACATGCTGAGATGATGCACATCTTTCGTTCATACATGCACAATGATGACCAATCCCGTATTCCTATGGCTGACTCACTATCCATGTCACAACATGCTTGGTCTTATCATCTTTGGATCCTCAAGTGATGGCCCAACAAAGTGCATAGGTCCAGGATCCTTCAGTGGGGCTACAAAACTGTCCAGAGGTCTGCAATCCTCCATTAATGGCCCAACGAACTTCTAAGGTCTAGGATTTTCCAGTGAATTGTAGACTAGTACGCTTGTGGAAACGGGGCTGGTAGCAGACTACTCCATATATTGACTCATGTAAGCCTAAGAGAGTTAAGTCGACAGCACATAACTTCAAGCTAGATGAAAAGGTTGATGCGGAAATGTTAGCGGATTACGTAGTATTTAAGGAGGATCCAACTGGGAGGTAATTATAAGTTACAGGTCTTTTACATATATGTATGAATGATTTATGCATATTCTAACTGTTTCATTTTTTGCCAGAGGCGATGTAGACATAAAACTCATAGCTGATGTCCCTTAGTTCGTTCAATTCGAGTCCAACAACACTATTTTGGAAGACACAGTATGAATTATACATATTCTTCATGATTGAAATTGTGAGACCACATTGTCTAACAATTATGTGTAGTTTCATATAATTGTTGTATATATCCATATTTTTACAGCATTTGGAAGCCTATTTGAAGATAGTAAGGAAACGTCAGTGCATGTTTCCATAAGTATACTAGTAGAATGTCAACATCATAGATCCATATTTCTACGTAAGTAATTGGTGTTTCTAATACTATAATATATATATATAACTATGTCTATGCTTAAATTACAGTCTAACATGGTAAATTGGTGGGAGCAAATGATGTCTGCTAGAATAATGGACAAACCTTTTGAACAATGGCCAGTTTTATCTTACAGGTGGACCGCCGAACAAATTGCATGGACGAGAGGAAAAAACAATGGCAGCTGTCATTTGTGGAACGTTGATATAGTATGTTATGATACAAATGGAACTCATTTATTCTTTTTACATTTGTCAACTGATATTATTATTCATCCTCTTTTGTTTGTATTGGATCCAGCTCATGATTCCGATGAATGTTGGAAGCGGTCATTGGTTAATGGCTAAAGTGGAACTAACAATGCGATCCATCCGTTTATATGATCCATGGGGGCGGGAAGTTGAGTACCAAGTTCGCAATCAACAACTTGCTTGTTTACGGTGGTTTCTTCCTTGAATGTTGGATCAAATTGGTTGTTACAAAAAGAAACAGAAGGGCACAACTATGAATCCAGACCCATTTCATATGTTGTTAGTAAACCCACATAACATTCCCCAACAAACAACTGGGGTAAGTAATACAACTATAATGCTTATATAGATTTGAAATCTTTATTCTATTTATAAGGAAATTAACTTTTTGTAAAAGTCTTTATAGTGGCAAATGCGGAGCACACACATTATCATTGATTGAGCATATTGTGGCAAAGAGAAATAAGTTCAATTGGACCAATGAGCAAATGCCTCATATGCAACTGAAAATGGTTGTGGAATTTTTTTTTTCAAACTCCATTGTTTCGGTCCAGTGAATGCGATTACAATAAATAGTATGTTCAAACTTTATTATGGATGGATTTTTGGTTTATTACGAACGAATGTATGAATGCATTTATCATGTTCATTAACAACGGATAGATTTTTTGGTTACGGACGGATGTATGAATTATGTTGACTACTTTTGAATGATTATGTTGGATGGAATTGACATAGACATCTATAGAATGACTCTGTTTATAATGAATATTTTTGAATGAATGGAATTGGATGGTTCATTTTCAAAAGATAGGGACTTTTTTGTGAATGAATGGTTTTGTTGTCAGTAAATCTCGAATTTATTATATTTGGAACTTAATATCCAAATGTCGAGACTTATTCAGAACAGTCGAAACTAATTACAATTATTTCGAGACTTATTAGGTACTTTCGAGATTTATTATAATATATTCAGGACTTATTTGGTAATTTCGAGACATACTGGTCACAAATGTCATTATGTATTACAAACTTTTAAACCTACACTAATGAATTTTATAATTCAACATAACACCTACTAACCATCCACATGCAAATTACAAACCAAGAAATGTCATTTACCTTTTACAAATAATAAAGAAATGTCGATACATATCATCTAGAAAATATGATTAAGGATAATATAAGCATTACAGTCATCCAAAAAGTGAGATAAAGTAAAATAAATTCATTACAAGCATTACAGTCATCCAAGAATTTTATCATTTTTTAGGCAAGTTTTTTTGTTGTGCCCGATTTCATGGTATAAACTACATTTTCGACGGTATGCATCTGGAATGGTACTATTGGAACTGGGGCCCGCATTCGGACACCGCCTGGAATTGTGACTTTGTGTTCCGTATTTTGTACATTTTTATTTAATAGGCCTCTCGGAGGCAGAGGTAAATCGAGTTCTTCGGGGCCGATCAGATTGTGTTTGGATATCAAGTGTTAAGATGACCCAATTTTTGATGTCTTTTGGAACTATCCAAGTAGTTGGATGACCCACCGATATGATCGGTATAGAATATGTATCGGCAAGGACTTCCTTTTTGTAGTATTCCGCACATAATGAAATGTAATCCAAATTTCGCTCCCTGTGAATTTAACAACAAATAATATTCACCGTAATTGCAATCATAGAATAATTGTCATTGAAGAACAGAATTAAAAAAAAAAAAATTTATTATATACCTAGCAGCTGCATGTGCATAAGCACAAGGTAGTTGATCAAGATCGAAAACCTTGCATGTGCATGTTTTTTTTTTCCAACAAGTTAACTATCTACTGGTCTCCCCGTAGCTTCACTAGAAATATGTTCCAATCAACATGACTTGCGGTCATATGATTACATTCAGCTATTCGCTCTGCAATCTCCTCGTGTGCAGCGTCGGTGAGTTGAGAATGCATGTTTAATGCATTTTGGTGACAGTTGTAAAACCATTTCTAGAGCATGTTCCTAATGAACTTGGCCAATGTCATCACTGGTAATTTGCGAGCAAGTCTTAAGCAGGAATTAAGACATTCAACAACATTGGTTGTCATCATGGAAAATCTCCTCTGTGGACAATAGACATTTGACCATTTCTGAGGTCTGATTTCCAAAACATATTCATATGCGTTCTTATGCAACTTCTTTAACTCTTCCATCTCCCGATCATAATCTACTTGTCTATAAAATCTAGCAGCCTATTGAAGTATTTTTGTAACATCCTTTTTGTGGAACTTTTTCCTTACATTCTCGGAAATGTGCCAAATAAAAAATACATGAGTTGCATTTGGGAAGACTTTATGTATCCCAACTTCAATGCTTGCATAACAATCGGATACCAAAACCAAATCACCAATGTGGCCAAGTGCATCCTTCAATGTTTGTAGAAACCACTCCCATGAACTGTTGTTTTCGGAATCCCCATACCAAAACGCTATAGGATATGTTTGTTCATTTCTATCTTGTGCTGTGGCCACAAACATTGTACCCATGTATCTCCCTTTTAAATGTGTACCATTAACAACAATAATAGGATGCATACATCAGCAGAAACCTCTAATTGAAGCTCTAAACGACATGAAAAAGTGCAAAAATTGATTTTCATCTGTGCATTGTATATCTACGATTGTGCCATTATAGTTCTCCAGAACACAAGCAAATGATGGAAGCAACTGGAATGACTCCTCATGTGTTCCATATGTCAATTGCAATGCATACTGTAAGGATGTGTGTGCATTACTATACAATAGTTGGATGTCATACATAGACTTCATATCTGCAATTATGTCTCTAGGACACATGATACGTCCGTAGTGGTCTTGAAGTCTAGGAGCTACAATTTCACCAATGATGATTGCATTAGCTTGCCGATGGTGCTGGTGAACTTGTTCCAATAGACAGGTGTGCTTGTTTTCAAAACTTCGTATGTAAAAGTATGTCCCTCAGACATCCTAATTGCTTTTAATTTCCAATTACAATTTTCATGCTTGCAAACCAAATGTAAAACGGATTTGTTCGACCGTTTCACCTTCCATTCATAATTATCTCTCAATGCATGAATGCATACTAACCGTTTTAAATCCTTCTTCCTTGGGAAAAATTGTCTCTTATAAATCAGAGTGTTAGGTGTTCTTGGACCCATGGTGCTCATGTCGCCAAACGAAAATGACTTTGATCCAGAAATAACCAACGTTGTTGTATTGTTCGAACTAGAAATGAACTCTCCTTCCATACGTCTTCCTAATGTATGATGTTGTTCAAAACCATCACTAACGTCAAAACGGTCATCTAACAGTTGTTCCAACTCACAATCAAAATGAGGTACGGTATGAGGTGCATCAACCTCAAGTGCCTCGTACGAATCATTGACAACATTATTAGATTGCTGTGTTTCTACGGGATTTTGATTCATTTCAATGTCATCACCTATGACACATTCCTCGCATCTTCTTTCAACAAGTGTAACAGACACTTTCAGAATTACCTTATCTTTCCCTAGTAGAAACTGAATGTCATCATCATCTGCTATCATAGTGCGGCATGTACTGTCTAGATCAACATATATTGATTGTATGTCAATTTCATACATGTTTAGATCATAATTCACAATGGTCTTTACAACCCCCAACCGTTCTTCGTATGTCAAATTCTTTCAGACAGATACACCTTTATTAACGGCGCCGACATATCTCTGGCTTCCATCTGGTAGTTCATTCTATCGTCCATTATATGATATCAATATTCTAACATGATCCATCATCCTGGAAACAAGTAACACTATCAAAAAACCATATTAAAACTTGTAAAAAATTTACTATCGAATTTATCCCAGTAAGTCTCGAATTTTTCCATTTAAATCTCGAAATTGATATAAATAAGTTTCGATAACATATAAATAAGTCTCGATAAAGATAACAATAAGTCTCGAATATAATATAAATAGGTCTCAGAAATGATATAAAGAAGTCTCATAATTGATATAAATAAGTCTCGATAAAATATTCATAGGTATCCAACATTATATAAGTTTCGATTATAGAATAAATAATTCTCGAAATTGATAAAAATATGCTTCGAAAATAACATAATTAAGTATTGAAAACAACACATAAGTCTCGATAAACAAACATTATTCTAGCAAATCAAATCGAAATGGAGAATTAGCTTCAGTTCAACTTAAATATCTAACAAATTGAAAGTGCAAGTTTCCATACCACAAATAAAAAAAATGTTATTCACAATTTCTCAACTACTTTATAGAGGAAATTTACCTTATCAACTCTTCCAATATTCCAAATAGTTTGTCTAGATTTGAAATTAAAAATGGAGAAATTGCATTGGTTCAACATAAACATCTAACAAATAACATGTGCAACCTTCAAGACCAAAATTGAAAAAATTGTATAACAAATGAACGAGTTTCTCAACTAGTTTATTATTCAAATTTACCTTCCAAAAATCCAATTAGCTTGTCTGAATATGAAATTAATGAAGGAAAATACTCTTCAAACCTAGGTGGAAGAATGGGCTGTGAAATGGAAGAATGGAGAGGAAGAACCTGGGTCGACTTTGGATGAAAAGTGAAAATGGAAGAATAAGCTGAAACCTAGGTCATGATTTGGTTGAAAAGTGAAGATGGAAGAATGCATTGTGTCTTGGAAGAAAGGAGTTCACTGTTTGAACAAAGTGAGGGAAATTGAAAATTGAAAATGAAAATGAATAGTGGACAAAAGTAATGAAAAGTGGACAATAGTAAAAGTGGGTGCATTTTGGTCTGAATACACTTTTTGGTGCTAATAAAACAAGACTTAGTAATGTGGTGATAATTGCATAACTTCAAGTTTAAAAAGTGTTATTTTGCCCCAATCCCTCAAAAAATTACTTGAATTCAAAGCTTATGCCTCTCATTGAGTGGTTTTTCTAGGAGCCAAACCCCATTCGCTTAAACACGACACTTGCTCAACTTGGTGTTTGTGCCCGTTTCGAAGAGCTTATCTTTTGGCAAAAAGCTCTTTTATTTTATTATTATTTTTTTTTTGTATTTTTGTATTTTTTTTTTGGTATCATTTAGTTGGCACTTAGTAGAGTTTTTGGATGATTAAAAAAGATGTTTCACGTCTACTTGGAGAAGCTCAAATTTTAGGCTTTTCCAAATAGATCTTTTTGAACGTTTTTAGTAACACTAAAATGTCTAATATAACCTTATCATTTAATATAGTTTTTGAATATTTTGGTAATCCTACCATATAAAAAGCTCTTTCTAATTGGCAACCAACGACCAGCATCTTGTCGTTAAAAGTTTTACTCGTAGAAGATCTACTTTAAAAGATCTACTCCTAAAAAATATATTTGAAGAAACTCTTCTAAACGGACTTTTATACACTCGGTTTTTAGATTGCCACGTGTGCATCTTCCTCTGGCAAAGAGGGTAGAATTAATGTAACTGGCCAAGAGTATCAGGAAAGACAATTTTATAGGAGACAAGGATGTTCAAGTTCTAGACGACGATGACTTTATCTTGGTAGATCGATATTAGTACTAGGTTTTAGCTTGGATTTTTAGAGTTGATACAAATTTGATGATATTAGAAGAAAAAAAATGTTTTAGAATTTATGGAAGCAAAAGAGGAAGAAAAAAAAAAGTACTGCAAAAGTGTGTTTAGAAATTCTTTGTATTCTTTGGTAATTTAATTAAAGACAAAATTTTCATTGATAAAAAAAAATAAAAAAAAATTAATATGAGATGTATAAAGATATTCAGTGGATTGTCAATAACATTACTTATGGACCAATTTTCTTTCCCTTAGTAGGATTCTCAATTAATAAACATGACCCTATTTACAATAACTTTGTATGTCTTTGCATGTCACAAGAACCCATTATAACGCATTTAAAAAGTTACTTTAATCCCTATCAGGGATATGAATAGGAGTACAAAACCACTTGAACTATGAGTGGACGTGCTTTTGAACGGTTGTTAACAAGACAAAATGGAATAAAAAAAATGACCAATGACCAATTACAATTAATTTTGATGTGTCAAAAATATCAAGAGCTCAACAAAACTTCAAGTTGGGAGGTGGCAGTAGTTTGTTAAAATTTTGCATACAAGTCTTGTTCAGGTTTTTAAGACTAGCTATGGGTGGCACATTTCACATTTTTATTTCTGGTTTGGGATTTTGAGTCCTAACACCGTGCTTGTCAACAACTGCATGCCAATAGGTTGTGAAATTCCCTTTAAAGTGATAGTGTTTTATACCTAGAGGGGGGGGGGGTGAATAGGTATAGTCTCAAATTCTTCCAATATTCAAAAATGCGGAATATAAGAATGAAATGAATACTTGAAATGATATAACAATTGTATAATATGAATCAATTCATGTAAGCATCAATATGCAATAGAATCAATACAAGTGAACATATGGAAGATAAGGAAATGTAAAGCGAAAATGAGACACAATATTTTTACGTGGTAAAACCTCAAAGAGGAAACATCCACGGGTTGAATCCACAACCACCGGCAAAGCAAATCCACTATACGAAAAGGCCTTACACACTCAAAGCTATCAACACTATGATATCCACTTCAAGCTATCAAAACCTAATCAACCCTCGGGCTAGTGATTCACAAAGCCTACTCTCTATCCAAGATGTGTCCTACACCTCTAGAGAGCAACTTCCTATCCAAGACTAAAAAGCCTCTAGGAAGATTTCCTTGCTTAGCAATCTAGATCACTAGGATCCTAGTTAAGCTACCCTAGCTCAACCATCCGGAGTACGCAACTCCTTGCTAAGACTTTTGCTTAGTTATCCGGATCCTCTTGATCCTAACTAAGGCTTCTTGCTTGGCTATCCGGAATCCTTTCCTAGCCAAGTCTTCTTGCTCAAGACAAAGCTTCACTCACTTTGCAAGATACTTCAACCTTTCACAAGGCAATGATTTAAGTGAAGTGCACACAAGCAATATGATGCAATCACAAACATATAGAGCAAGTTGATCAAACACACTCTATGAACATGCAATTAGAGAATCTAGAATAAAGCTATCACAACTCAATCACAAAATGTATCTAGAAACCTAAGCATGTGAATTAACATCATTCATATTACTTTTCATCAATCAAATAAGAAACTTAAAGAGATGATCAATAATGAAAGTAAGAAGAAGATGAATCTCTTACAAACAAATAAAGCTAGATAATCAATCAAGCTCTATGAACATGCTTACATACATTCTAGGATATACTTTCAACAATCAATCACAAAAATACCTAGAAATCAAAGCATGTATATCAATAAGAACAAGGTATGAATATTCAATATATCACACTAAAAACCTAGTTCTTAGATCATGAAATTAAACCTAGAAAATGTCATAAAGCACATCACATATATCATTTCTAGAATCAATTTCAAGATTAATCAAGTTTAGCAAATATATGTTCAAGTAAAATCACAAAGCTAAAACTCAATTACCAAATGATCAACCACCCCTAGAATATGTTCTAACATCATTCTAAACACAAATCATCTATCAAATTGAAAGATTAAAGTGCAGATCAAAAGATGAAGTGAGAAGAAAAAGTTTAACATACAACAATGAAACTCGGACTGAAGAACAGCATGCTGCGACCAATCACGAATTCAAATGACTCTGAAAATGTTTGGGATTTGTAGTTCTCTTCAAGACCAACAATTTTGGTTTTTGAATCACTCAATTTCGAGTTCGTATGAGAGAGTTATGATCAAAATAAGAAAATGAAAATGTTGAAGAATTCTGCAGAAATTTCTTCAAGTTCATTGGAAATGGAGGGAATTGGAGGGATTTAAAAAGAATTGAAGGAGGGGCAAAATTGTCCAATTTTTTGGGGGGACTTTGGCCTGTCCACGTGTGGCCAGCGTGTGCCACACATGGCCAGAGAGGAGCCCTGGCCGTGTGGCACACGTGGTCCACACGTGGCCACCCCTTGCTTGGCTTTTGGCCGAGCAACCTCCTCGCGTTCTTCAGCCGTATTCGGGCATCCGAACTCCGAATTCGAATCCGTTTTCAGATTACGAACCGTGGCTCCATCACACACGACGAAGACTATGAAACTTTGAAAAATGGTTGAGAATTCATCTTGGAAAACGACGACGAACACAACTCAACGAATGAGAACGAAAAGTAGCGTAGCTACATCGCTTGGACTCGAAACTTAACGTATGAGTAACCGAAATGACCGGGACTCAATAAGGAATCAAATAAGATCATGTTTAAGTCCAAAACACAAAAAACACAAACAAATAAACACTATGCAACACAAGCATGCCATATCTAAGCGATAGTGAGAAAACATGCAATTCTACAAGATTGTCAACAATGAGATAAATGCATATGCATACTCAATGTGTGTGAAAGTGTTATACCAAATGTTTGAACTATGATGCAGGGACACACATGTATGAATTGTGTGTGTGTGCGCTTACGCCTTGCAAGAGGAAGAAGAATCTTGATACCTTAGCATCCAAGTATGCAATGTTCCCCTTGAAGACGATATTTGCACAAGATGTTGCTTCTTCACCTTTGAGGCTCCTTTCTTCCAAGAAACACTTAAGCAACAACTAATACAAATATAGAGAGTTTTGCAATGGAATCAAGCCAATACAAATAAAGGATCTCACAGGTTGTTTACTTTTATTATGGATTTTGGAAATGGAGATATGACTCAAACCCACAAGTCCACAACTTTAATGTGTTAGTTAGAGGGGTTATTCACCAATAGGTATGGGCGTTTCCCCATGGGGCCCCATCCCCTATGGACCCCATGGGGTTTTGGGGGTGGGGGCAAAGTTTGCCCCCAAACATAAGAAAAGGGTGCTGATGTACACACCATCGAGATGTACAACTTATACGGTGTATCGCATGCATTGTTGGTGAGAATTTAAAATTTGAAACCGTACTTTAATTGTAATTTTTTTTATATGATTGATGTTGTTACTTATTATCGTACTTATCTATTATGTAGATATTGACTTTTGAGGTTATCCTCGAACTTCACAATAAAAAATGTGGGACCCGCAGGGGGAACGATCTACCCCTTCCTCCCCCGAACCCCCCCCCCCCTATTCTAAAATGGGAGTTGAATAGCAACCGAGGGGGGAAAAACTGGATACCATTTTCACCGAAAGGATAAGTATTGTTGTTGTTAATATTTATAATTATTAGTATGTATACAATTACACTAATGTAACTCCGATTTCAAATGTTTACGCAGATTGAATTGGTGCCGACGGCTGCTGAGAAGGCTCAACGGTACTACGAAAGCATAGACCTAGGAGGCAGTCTGTATGAAGTCGATGCCGCTGATATACCTGGTCATCTTTCGGATCCTGAACGATATAAGGCTGTCGGACCCAGTGAGGAGGAGGGTCGGTATTTTGGACCCAATGAAGAGGAGGGTTGGTATTCTAGATACAGTGATATAGATGTTTCAAACCAGCAAGGTCGTAGTAGGAGACCCATGAGGAGGCATAGGCGTATACGAATCACTTTGCCTAGACAGTCTCGACTTGAAGTTGATTCAGTAGGTGGCGTTGGAGGGCATCCTCAGGTACATAAAAATAATAAAACCGCAATATTTAATTTCAATAGAGTGCTCGTTTTAGTACTGATAGAGTTTGAAATCATTTTAGGACCGTCGGTATACTGAACTGATGGATGCGTTCCGAGAGTTACGGGAGGAAATGCGCAAGACTGATGAGAAATGAGATCGACAACATCAGGACTTGCTGGATTTGATTCGAGGTCTTCAGGGTTCGACGTCGTAGCCCCGTAGTTCAGGTCCATTGTTCGATGACCCACCGCTCGATGACCGTGACCGAGACTTCAGTCCTAGAGACGGGGCTGGTAGTCATCAGGACAGGGCAGACCCAGAGACCTGGCGTGATCAACAGGGGGCTGGTGTGACCACGTGAAGAGGTTACTAGTGGTACTGGTGTTATAGGGATAACACCTATGGAGATAGAGGAGGTACCTCAGGTTTTACCAGACCAGTTTGCCTCCTTACAGCGGACCCCCTGGTCGATCCTAGTGCAGCACATCTCTCCATTCAGTCTATAGGGATAGAGTTCTACAATCGCGGACCACCCCTAGGGTTTACCCCAGCGGAGCTCACACTTGCAGCAGATTTACTAGGTACCTTCTCACAGCACACCCCTACAGGTGATCCACGGGGACCCAGTTCCTCCTTATAGAGCACCCCTGTAGGGGATCCACTAGGACACGGTTCCTCCTCACAGCGCACCCATTTGGATCGAAGTCCCTCACCCCTTGGGCATCAGGCCCGGGTTCGTAAGCCAGGTTGGCAGCAGTGGACCCCATACACTGACACATTTATAAGCGCCCCACGCATTGGTAGATGGTGAACACCTTACAGTGTACCAAGCCTATAAGAGGAACTCGATGGAGGAATTGTAAGTATAATCGTAGATATTACAATCTTTTTATTGTATTTGGAAACACCTGAGTAAAATGACTTAGTTATCTAACTTATTCACCAATTATGCAGATATGATGTGGATCTACACAAACCAATTGTTGCCCCTTGGTTCCACTGGTTTCAAACAAACTTCATGGAGTTGGAGGATACGGTATGTACCTTACCTATAAGTTGTTTTAGAAATGGTCAAATCCTAATAATACAAAATTTTCATATTTTCAACACATAGATGCGTACTTGCATATTTTATGGAAGCGTCAGCAAACATATTCCAGTGCCTATGGTGCGATGATCAACATACTAGATTCATAGTTCTATGTAAGTGTTTAAATAATACAATTTTGGCTTGTGCATTGATTTGTTATTAATATTTATACAACGTTTTTATACAATCATTCCTACTTGCACGGTGGGAGAGAATGATGGGAACTGGGGCCAACGCACCCTGTAAACGTTGGTCTATTGTGAAGCAGGAGTGGTCTAAAGAGGACCTTACGGTCGTACGTAGATCGCTCCCGGTAGGAAACATGTCATGGCACAATGTTGACGCCGTAAGTGTTTATTTTATATGGTTTCAATTTGCATTGATTTGTTGTTAATATTTACACAACTTTTTTATATAATCATTCCTACTTGCACAGTGGGAGAAAATGACGAGAACTGGGGCCAGCGCACCTCGTAAATGTTGGTCTATTGTGAAGTAGGAGTGGTCTGAAGAGGAACTTACGGTCATACGTGGATTGCTCCCGGTAGGAAACATACCATGGCACAATGTTGACGCCGTAAGTGTTTATTTTACATAGTTTCAATTTGTATAATAAATAAAGTTGACATTGATAACACTTTATTCAAAAACCTACAGGTTATGATTCCCTACAACCTTGGGCGTACGCATTGGGCCCTAACTAGCGACGACCTCACAACATGGCATATCTACTTGTTCGACCCGTTCAGACAGGAGGTTCTATTTCGCCACAGAAAAATGCAGCTCGCTTGCTTAAGGTATGTTTTACCCTCAATACTATATGCGGTGGACTTTCACGGTCACAAATGGAGGGGTGATATGACGTACCAAGAGAAGAATAGGTCATTCATTTTTTATTATGTGTCCAGAGACCGTGTGCCCCAACAGGATACAGGGTATGATTGTCTCAAAAACTTAATCCCTTCCACTTGGTTTTAATAATATTCCATTCTAAGGTATTTCATGTGGTGAATTGCATGGGTAACTGTGGTGCCCATACTTAAAGGTTGACAGAGTACCTCGCGGTGAATAGATATACGTTCGACTGAATGGAAAACGATATGACCACCATCCTAGAGAAGATGGTTGTGGAGGTTTTTGTTAACTCGAAGGAGTGGCCTTCCAAATAGTTTATGTACATAACATTTGATTTAGTTTATGTACATAACATTTGAGTAATGAAATAATTATTTTTTTACTATTATAAGCGTTTTTAATTAAAAGTTGAACACACAGTTCGTACATTCAAATCCATAAACAATACAACGAATTCTGAAAATTATAACAAATGATCCAGGATGACATTAAATGCAGAACTAAATTAAACAAAAACCATAACACAACTGTATCGAGCATGGTTCTCAATGTCTGAACGATGTTGGAAGACATTAGCAATCAAAAGCTTTTCTGATCACCATCCTCAACGGGTTCCATTCATTCAACGGTAGAGTCCTTCTCAGGGTACGTTTGTTAGTTGTGTCCAATCTCATGACAGATGCTGCACCTACGACAGTATTCCTCAGGGACAATTGTGCTGAGACCTTCATTAACCATAGGCAAGTTGGAACATCTCCTGCTATTATGTCCTAGTTGTCCACAACTTCTACACGATTGTGTGGTTGTCCTCTCCGAAGATGAGGCATGTCGACCCTCCATCGGGTGACTTGATTGTCTCTTCGACTTTGGATTTAAAACCACCCGCACTGCTATGTCAGATGACACTACCCATGAAGAAGGATGGCTAACAGGCATAATAGAAATCAAGTATACATCAATAAGTGTTTCCCTCTTGTAGTAGTCCGAACACAGAGATGTGAAATCCAAGTTTCGCTCCCTGCAACAATGAAAACAGTGAGATTTACGTTTGGGTAATATAAACAGTATGACTGTAACTTGTCATATACCTTGCCGCTGCGAGTGCATGTGAGCATGGAAAAAAGTCTATTTGGAATTTGTTGCATGTGCAAGTCTTCTGGGCTAAGTTAACCGTCCACTGTTCTCTCTTGTGTTTGACGGAGAATATGTTCTAGTCAATTGGATTTACGGTCATATAACTGCACTTCTCGACACATTTCAAGATCACAAGATGTGCAGTATTGGTAAATCGATGACGTATGGACTGTGTAGTTGCATGACAATTGTGAAACTACTTTTGTAGCATATTTCTAATGAACTCTACCAGTGTCATCAGTGTCAGTTGCCGTGCGAATTTTAGGCATGAGTTTATACACTCTGCAACATTTGTGGTCATAAGCCTGTACCTTCTTTGGGGATAGTGTATACGGGACCACTTGTGTGGATCGGCAGCAATGGCATAATCGAATGCACCCTTGTGCAGCTTACGTAACTCCTCTATGTGGTGATTATACTTGATTTCACTATACGACCTAACTATTGCATCCATTATGTCGGCAACATCCTTTCTGTGGAATCGCTTCTTCATATTTTCACTAAAATGCCAGCAACATATGGTATGTATTGCATAAGGTAAAACTTTAGAAATCCCTGCTTCAATGCTTGCATGACGATCGAAAATGAAAACCAGATAATTTATATGACCAAGGGCACCCTTCAAGCATTCCAAAAACCACTCCCAAGAAAGGTTGTTTTCTAAGTCACTGTACCCAAAAACAATGAGATACACCTGTTCATTTCCATCTTGTGCAGTTGCAACAAACATTGTACCTTCGAATCTTCCCTTCAAATGGGTACCATCAACTGCAATTAGGGATGGCCAATGGTGAAATGGGGATGGATATAGGTCCCCCCATCCCCATCCCCAATTTCCAAACCCTCCCCCATCCCCCCCCATTTCCCCATTTGGGGAAAATGGGGTTGGGGTAGATTTGGGGGGAGGTCTCCCTACCCCCATCCCCATTTCCCCCATTTTTCCCCGTTTTTCCCCGATTCCCCATTTCCCCCGGATCCCCCATTTCCCCATTCCCCCATTTTGCCTATATAAGTTAGGTTTTAAGTTATAAATATGTATTTATAGTTAGTAAAATAGAAATAATAGAAATAATAAAAATAATAAAAATAATAAAAATATAAAAATAAATATATATTAATATATTATATTATATTCTATTATATTATATTATATATTTGGGGGAAATCCCCATTTACATAATTTTTTGGGGAAAATGGGGAAATAGGGATGGGGGGACCCATCCCCATCCCCATCCCCATTTCAATTTGGGGATAAAATTCATCCCCATCCCCCCCCATTTCCCCATTTTCCCCAAAAAAAAAAAAAATCCCCAACTGGGGATGGGGGAGCGGGGATTTGGGGCCCCGGGGTAAAATGGCCATCCCTAACTGCAATCACATGACGTATACACCTCCGGAAACCTCTAATTAAGAACCCTAATAACATGAAAAAGTAGAGGAATTTACCATCGTCTGTGCACTGTAAGTCAGTGATTGTGCCAGGATTTTACTGTTCCAGAACGTATACAAAATATGGCAGCAGTTGAAAAGTTTCATGCGTCCCATAGGTCAATGACAATGTATATTGCAGGGCATCATGTGCCTTACTGTACATGATTTTGATGCCATATATTGTTTTCATATCGGCGATTACGTCTTGGGACGCATGAGAAAACCATCATGTTGTTGAAGTCTAGGTGCAACGACTTCTCCGATTATGATTGCACTAGCTTGTCAGTGGCGATGGTGAATCTCCTCCAAGGGATAACTGTGTTCGTTCACAAAACTTCTGACCAGGAAGCAAGTCCCTTTATCTCTCCTCACCGCTCTTAATTTTCACGTACACCCATCAATGATGCGAACCAGATGTAACGTTGTCTTATTAGACATTTTCACCTTCTATTCAAAGTTCTGCCGCATTGGAAAAAGACCAATGAGCCTTTTCAAATCATTTTTACTCGGAAAAAATTGACATTTATAAATCATGCTTCTAGGTTCTTGTGATGCCAATGTGCTGCTTCTACCAATAATAAATGAGTATGAATCTACTCCGGGAATAACCCACATTGTCACATTACTAGAATCAGATGCAATTACATTATGCCAGACTTCGGAAGTCTCAGGCATATCTGGTGCAGAGCAAGTTCTACACGTCTTCCATATCTTTGAATTTGTGTAGGCTCTTCATCCACATTTTCTAGATCATCAACCTGTACATTATTTGCCTCATTATCCACCTCATGGTTCTGCTTATTGTACTGTTGTACTACTCATTGTATTGCTCAATTGGACAATCAAACACATCGCCAAATTAAGGTTCAACTACATTTGCATGGTCAACCGCTACCAGTGGGACACCGCACATGTTTTCCCCACCTTCGGTGGCACTCCTTTGGGTGAACACTTGGTTGCTACCGAAAAATGATCCAAATTGTTAAGTATTTTTAGGAGGAGAAATATCATTCCCTATCACATCTCCAACTGTCCTCTCGGTTAGACTAACACATACTTGAGGGATCACTCGATCTTCCCCTAGCATAAATTGAACATCATTGTCATTTCTTATAAATGTATGACATGTACTGCGAGGAACGATTAATATTGATGCTAAATCAACATTGAATTTGTTACATCATACTTGACAATTGTATGCACAATCACCATCAATTCTTCGTAAGTCATATTCCTTGACACATACATTCCCTGGTTATCGGATCCAACAAACCTTTGACTTCCGTCGGGTAACTGGTCTCATTGACTGTTATAAGATATTACTATTCTAACCCGATTTATGATGCTGTCAAATTAATCATCACAAACCATTAATAAAAACTTAGGACTACAAAATATTTTCAAATATTACATTCACAAAGGCTCGGGTGAGGATATTGAAAAGGCTTAGAGAAGACAGGAAAAGGCTCGGGAAAGACATCAAAAGACTCGAAGAACTCTTCAAAAGGCTCGAAGTTCCAAAAACCAAAATTTATAACAATGGCTTAAGGGTTTGCAAAATACTCAGATAACATATGAAAAGGATTAAATGAAAATGTAAACAGATTCAAAGAAGTATTTGGAAAAAATATTATCTAATTGAACTGAAGCACGTCGCTTCTTTATAAGTTGAAGAAGAAAGTCGAGGCAACCTTGAACTTTTATTTATAGAAAGAGAGAGTGTTACTGAGTTAACACTAGTGGAGAGAGAAAAGTACAAAGAGAATAATATAAACTCAAATCTAAGGGGAATTTTGGTAGTTCACCATAATAGGTGCTTTTTAAACTTAACTTATTAAACCACTGACAATGTTACCAACTCAGTTTAAAAAGGTGACATTTCTCACCATTTCCACTAATAACAAGTCCCTCACTCATCAACTCCATTAAATTAGTAAAATCAGACACATACCATGTCGAGCTCAACATAAAATACATAATCAAGTAGACATCATAAGCTACAAACCTACATAACATTTTATTAAGCACAGAACAGACTCTGAAACTTATTATACATGCAATAAACAACAAACAAGGAGAACAAGACCAAACACAGTAGAGAGGAACCTCACTTACGACTTAATCTCAATGGGAATGAAACCTTTATCAATCGACATTTTGACAGTATCCAGTATCAGCTGTGTCTTCCTACTGATGATCGGCCACTTCGACTCGGGCTTTGAACCATTTTGAACATCTCCGACCAAGCGTGAGAACTCTCTTACCATGCAAACTTCCTGAGGAATATCTGTAGTTACAGTGTGCTCACTTGGAGTTGGTACCTAGCCAGTCACAAGTTCATTGAAGAAACATTTAGAATTCACATGAAAGAGGCCTCCTTATCTTGAAAAGGAATAATGAAGTCATGAAGATTCAAGGTTCTTTCTGTTCCGATGGCAGTTATGTCCATTGTCAAATTTGATAAAAAGGAGCAGAAAAAGGTTGCTAGTCTGCCATCATCCCAATGTAGAGAAGCTCCACAAGATAATACGACCCCTGCTTCATTGAGAACAGGCCCATGTAAAGCTACGACCGTTTTTGGAAGCTCATACTCATTAGCCCACAAGATGGATCTGACACAATACCACCCAGCATCACCAAGAGCACCAAGACCATCAAGATCTGGCTTCACACGAATGTCATTTTTGAGAAAATCGGGATCAGCAGCGAATGAAAAGCAGCTGTGTATCTGCAGGTAGAAAACAGATCATTCTAAAATGATAGCTAAAAGTCAATTCAAATGAGGAACTGTATCTTGCTAACCATAGCAAATTGTGAGAACAACTAGTACACGGTATGCTTATTGTGAGCACATCCTTTATCCAGGATTTGCCCTCACAAGGTTGTGCCTACAGCAATACAATGTCAACATATACACTAGTTGTCCATTAAGCTTCTCCCAATGGTTGCACGGTGTCCACATAATGCAATAATTTAGGGTGGTGGAATGTCCACCCTGTTTACAATAAGCAACAATAGTTCCAACAGGCTTCCATTTGAAGAAGTAAAAAATATCATCTTTCACCTACAACCACTTTGCAACTAATCCCCTAGCTAGTATGTGTTAAAATTATCACTTCAACTCGAACTAAGACCAAATATAAGAAATAGGATGCAAGTACGTGAAACCAATCAAAATCTTCTGGTCAAGTTAAGAACAATTGTAGGAACCAAGGACCACTAAGGAACCATTCCAAATAAACTGAACAGGTTTAAATTGTCTAGTTAATTTATTTTTTTATGTATTTGGTTTAATTTTATTTTTAGATTTTGGAAAGCAGTGACTTTGAATTAACTTCAGTTTCACAAACAAAAGAATTGAATTACATTGGATTAAAACTAAATCCCATATAATATTTCAGGGACATGAAGCACTCCTCTATGTCGACACAAATTCTAACACAATTTTTAGACTATTGGATTAGATTACTGAATTGTTAGCGGTTGAGATTAATTTCAAAATGTATAACTAATGCACATATGGAATAGAAGGCAAAAGATGTTATCTCAGTCATTTAATGAACACTGATCCAATCATCCATAAATTGTACACTGTGTAAAAGAACAAAGACACTTGATCAAAATCCATACTAAAAGAACAGTTACCTTGTTTATAAAAATGAAAACGACTTGTGATTACCAATTACTATGTTACTTGTAACCCAACCAAAACCAAACCGTACCATAATAACATTTTAATTTGGTTTCATTTCAATTTTCTACTTTGTACAGTTCAGATTTAACTTTAAATTTTGTCATTAAACAAACAAACACACCTAAGAACAACCTTGAAGCAACTTTAACAACAGCCCTGAGAAATTAACTTGCACTAGTGTTGATACGAGATTTTCACCCAATACCACCCAGTTGTTTTTGTTTTATTTTTATTATATGTTCTGTTTTTACATTGTTCCCTAGAGTAAGGATTTTGGCCTTAGCACAGCTGCCCAAAAAACTTTGTGAAGGAAAACATTGATAAGAGGCTGCCAACGGGTGTGTCAACGAAGGCCCTCCAACACTCAATTTAGGGCGCAGGTTATTAGCACATCAACTTGCTTTCTAGAGAGTTGAGCATCAAAGGGCCTTCGCTGCACAACTCCCCACGACCTCTAACGCTGTTTTCCTTAGCATATTTGTTTTGGTAGCTGTCTAGGCCAGAGCTCTCATTTCAAGCTGCATAACCATGTTGATAATCTAGGAACACTGCCCTAAGGGCTTGTTTGGTACGCTGTATTGTATTGTATTAGATTGTATTGGACTATATTGAATTGGATTGGATTATATTGTATTGAACTGTATTATTCTTATACAATCACGTGTTTGGTGATATTTTGTATTAGATTGTATTATTTTGTATTAACTAATACAACCTTCTATTCTGTATTAGATAATACGATATCCACCATATTAGACCAATTAAAATGTATTAGCTAATATAATACAGTAAACAGTGCAAAATAAACCAAACATTGTATTGTATTATTCTAATTCATTTTAAACTCCTAACACAATCCAGTGCGGCGCACCAAACAAGCCCTTAGAAAACATACCTCAAATCATGTTCTCTAATTTTATATAGAGACATAAAGTGAAAAGTGAAAAGTGAAAACTCAGTATCAACAACGAGCAAGCAATATCTTATAATCCACAAGAATAGTAAACTGCATAAATATCCCGATGCAATGAGTCACACACAACACATGCCAGCAACCAGTAAAAGAAACATAGACATCAGATAAGATTTCTTTATCAGTCATGTTAATGTAGCCTTCAAACATTTAAAGTATCTAAACAATCACTGCTCAACTTACATATCTGATTTAGTGGGTTTATTACCAGTCAGCACAAACAACCCCAGAACAAATCGCACTCACAGCAACAACAGAAAACTTGTAATTATGTATTTTCAGCCAAATAAACCAACAATTATAACATAAACTACAAATTTATATAAAAAGAAACTCACATACTTATCAACCAAAAACAAAAAATCAAAATTGAATTAAATAAAAATAAAATAAATCCGTACCGCTCTGAGCTGACCAAAACGCTCTGAATAGGAGAGAAATTCACGCATTTTATCGGTCCTGAGATTGTGTACCCACATGGTTCCGTCCATGAACTGGACTCCATTTTCCTCGCAAGCTTTGGCAATTACATCGAACTCAGCGACGTTGAGAGCCACCGGCTTCTCCATCAACAAATGCTTCTTCTTGTGCGCCACAACGACGGCCCATTTGACGTGTAGCGACGTCGGGAGAGGAAGATAGATGGCGTCGATGTCCAGGTCATCAAGCAAGGCCTCGTATGAGCCGTATATCTTGGCCTCCGGGGGGAATTTGTTGGCTTTGGCGAAGAGGGATGCTTTCTCGATCGAGTGACTGGCGACGGCGGAGATGACGGCGTTTGGAGCGAGAGAAATGGCCCGAGAAACCTTGCGAGCTATGTCAGCACAACCGATTATTCCGAAGCGGATTGGAGGGGTCTGAGTTTCAGCGGCCATTTTTGGAATTTGCGAGTAGAATCAGACTGAGCATATGTTGCCTATTTTTTTATTTATTTTTATTATTATTTTTTTGTTGAATATACGACTGCCGGGACCCGACGAGATTGGACTCTACAAGAGCAGCCTAAACTACAGCTCACACAAACCAGCTCCCACAAACGGGAGAGAGAACCCACAAATAATAGAAATATATACATGTACACAATGAACTTTGAACCTTGGTGGTGGAGGCTCCCAGGGGAGAGTCCAACCACATTGGCCTATTATCAGCCTAGGTGGAGTCTTCAACAGACGGTTTTATTGCAACTCGGTAACACCGTCCAACGTGATTGTACAATTTATCTCGAGAACATAAATATATCTTATTAAATTACAATTTGATTTGATGTAATCTTATAGGATAATGAAACCGTCTCATTAAAGATTTTTTTCGAAGGAAGGACACTTCTTGAAGCGGCACGTGTCCAATTATTATTATTTTTCATAACGGAATATCTCAACTTTAATATCGAATTTGAATCTTTAACATATGGTTGTAATCTATCGTCGAGCACTATTATCTTTTCAACTTTAAAATAATTTTTCCACAAAAATCCTTTTTTTTTTTTTTTTTTGTCCTTTGCTTTCAATACAATTTATATATTATTAGTTGATTCTATTTGATTAATTTTTAATTGAATAAATCAGGTAATCAATTAACTTAAAAATTAATTTTCAAAAAAATAAAAAATTTAACTTAAAATTAGGATGTTTGATGCTTTTGGAAGCAAACGTGATGTTCAAACAATAACAGATTTGAACCCATAATATATAATTGGAAGTGTCTCGATAAAAATTTCCTAAATGAACTCAAAATAATAAACTGTACATAAAAAACAAATCCTACTAAATGTTATTAATATCAGAAAATACTGTCTAAAAGGAAGAAAAAAAAAAACACAAAAATACATGAAGGCCGAAACGATTTAATTTGGGAAAGCTGTTGTGCATTGCAAAAGTTATCCTAATGGAAATAGTAGTGTTCATCGAGACGATTCCAACAATAAATTATGTGTTTAAATATGTGATCTTGGAAACAATATAATGTTGACCAATTGATTTACCACTCACACATGAGGTTGTGGCCTTGTGGGATTGAGTCCATCCTCTCCCCCAAAAGTTAGACAATTATCACTGCAAGTGATGATTATAATAAATCATATAATAAAATAAGAAGAAAGTAATCCGATTACGTACCTTTCTTCGGTTCTGAAAGGATCACTAAATGTTCTACAGGTCAGGAAAGAGTCACCAAAAATAGAACTCAAACTCTGATCACAATATAAGAATCCTCTCTTTTACTGTTTCTGTCTTTCTATGTATTTCACGTTGAAAGCCACACACACAAAAAAAAAAAAAAAAAAAAAAAAACATTTACAGACACATTGTCTTATTTATATCACTGACTCCTATCTTTACTCACTTACTGCATGAGTGGTAACTGTAGAATAACAGCATAAGCAGTTATCTACAATAACTGATATAAGTAGTTATTAACCTTGTGTTGGGCTAGGTTTCATGGGCCAAGGCCATGGAATTGGGTTTGGACCCATCTTGGGTGTACCCAATATATACCCGATATATACTAACAACAAGAGTAGTGACCATCTTCCAACACCAATAGCATTGATCTTATTAAAAATATTTGGGATTTAAAGAATCAAATTTATAGTTATATTGGTAAAATTTTATAAAATATTGTCAATATTTTAAAATATCGAGATATCTAAATAATTTTTTTATATATTGATATCTCTAAAATATATATAAAATATCAAAAATAGTATTGATATTTACTCATTTGCATATATTAACACATAAAAATCACTAATTTTTTATTATTTATGGAAATATTAAAATTAATTAAGTTTTAATAAATCTCTCTCTCTATATATATTATTAATTTTTTTTTGAATGATTAGTACTATAACGAATCTTTGAAAGACGAGAATATACAGTTTAACTAAAGGGTTAGACTAAATCGACTTAAATTTATGATTTAAAATTTTGACTTCAATATTTCAATCACCCATGTGCTCTTAATCCGAGATTTATAAATACATTCAACTCTCAACCATTAGATTAAGAGCACGTAAGTAGTTGAGATATTAAAGTCAAACTTTTAAATCACAAATTTAGGTTGATTTAGCTTAATCCTTAACAAAACTATGACATCCACACCTCACCTGAAACAAAATGGTTATACATTTCTATTAAAACAAAAGATTTATCATTCCTGACTCAATCTAAATCAATGATTTTGATTAATTGTATCTTTTGAGGACAATTAAGATGCGAGGAGGATCAAGATAACATGATTATAGCAACAATAATGCTAAACATCCCACCTAAAATCTCACATTTTTCATCCCACCACATGTGGCATGTAAGGTGTTAAATTGTGAGTGGATACACATTAATAATGATTTATCTCACCTACCCTGTATATCTACTCACCATTTGACACATTACATGCCACACATGTGGTGGGATGAAAAATATGGGATTTTAGATGGAATATGTAGCATTACTGTTATAGCAAACTTATCGGAAGCACAATAATGATATAATAGTACCAAGATCAATAATAACCGTTGGATCATGCAGGTGTAACAATGCCATCTAATAATATCTTAAATTTATCGTTGGATGGTGGCAATGATATTATTGTACAGATTTGAGATAACATAGCTCCAAAGTCGGATTGGAGTTGTTCACTGCATGCACATAATATTGTCTTCTCCATTGCCTAATACTGTCTTCTCCATTGCCTAGGTGGACCTGGGTATTGCAGCAATAGGCTCACCATTCACCACTCAGTAGTCACAACCATCTAGAGAATCTTGCATGCACCCTAGCCAATGGGTGCATGCCATGTGGCAAGGGCAACCATTTAAATAAGTTCTCCCTGCCACGTGGCATATATCCATTGGTTATATTGCATTGCACCGGGTGCATTAAAGTTTTTCTCCACAACCACCATGTGATCCATACACATGTCACCATTCCACTTCTCTATGGAGCCCATGTAGGGAAAAATATACCCGCAGCGGAAGCGAGACTAAAAAAATTAGTTTGAGTAGCTTTTAAAATTTTTCCAATTTTATGAACCTTAAACCCTTTTGATTAATTAAAGATATATAATAAATAATAAAAGATTAATACCACTTGTCGCGTGATCCGATTGACTTACGTCGATGGTAATCCGCAAGATCTTCAATCCTAGCACGAACGTGGATCACCTAGGAGCGTGGTCTCCCTTTCTTTGAATTGCAAACCTGAGATCGGATATAACAAACTTTTCTTGATTCGTTAGTCCCAAAAACAATCTAAAGAAACCTAAGATTATTCCGGTCACTTTTGAGTTCTCAATCTTATGATAGAAACTCGCGTGAACCTTGATCGATGTAGTATATAGAAGCTTATTGATGAATAAGCAAACAATATACCATCAAAGAATAATCTATATTCCTTTTGTTTTTAGTAGAATAAAAAACATCTATCTATGAATTGAGAAGAAGAAGAAGAAGAAAAAATTCTGCACATAAAACCCTAGTCTGGCCGAAAATAATAAATGGCCTTATATGTGGCAAAATTTCTTTTCTCTTTCTTAACTAGGGTGGCCGAATTCTTTCACCAAAAGGATTAGGGTTTCCGCAATTTTCACTCCAAAAATATAGGAGTTTTAGTTGCACCCTAATTCACTTTCTAAGAGTTCAAACCCTAATCCAACTCATAAATCTTTTATTCCTTATTTGACTAAAATAAAAAGACTTCTTATTTGATTAAATAAATAAAATTATTTATTTATTTCCTTGTCAAACAAGTCTTTTAATTTAAGTACACTACTACCAATAGTACACAAATAGGAATCATATTTCCTATTTAGAAAAGATTTGTTTCTCAATTAAACAATTAATTAATAAATTAATTAATTCTTATTTAATTAAATAATGAAAACAAAATAATATTAAGGTTATTTTAACCACCTTGCCGCCCCATATAATAATAATGGGCCCAAATATTATTTTCTTATTTCATTAAATTCATAGGACTTTAAATAAAAAGCCCACATGTGAACTAGACCCATTCTTACTAAAAGAAACAAGCCCACATGTCATTCATTAATATATAAATGTAATTTAGCAGCCCATTACATAAATAATGTGCAAATTATATTCTTAATATATTAAATGCAATTCTTGATGGACCCTAAATCGGTCCGGTAGAATATATCAAGTGATCCATGCAAGTCCGTGTGGATTGGGGATCTTGGCGGGCTATCTAAATTTAAGCTTCAATAGACATAACCTAATCACAATCAACAAATGATTCACTTAGGTCCAATCCATTAATTTTAACTCATTCCACTAAAGAGCTAAAATTGAACTCTTAAATAAAGACAGAAAAGGAAGATGTTTCCTCATTCATACCCTAGACAATCATATTGGAGATAGTGTATCCTCGTGATTAATATCAGTAATCGCCAAGAGTTCATAGACCGCCTATAACTCTCCAAGTTACCATATTTACTCATATGACCACGTTTTGAACTTGGATATTTTGACTTGTCCAGAAGCCATGTTTTCAATAGACACTATTGAAAACTCAACGTTGAGATTTAATATCCAATTACCTCAAAACATCCATATGATGATATTATACTCTCATTTAATAAATGGAGCCACGATGTCCATATCTATAAATGAAGTCCTCTATCGATTAACAAATGAATATCACCAAACTATCGAGGATAGACTATGCGATATAATCGTACTCATTGATAGCTCAAATGATATTACCTGCAACCATAAGTCCATCATTTATCTCAGGATTAAGATAGACTCTCCGATTGTCCTGATAATGAAATTACTTTTATCTACTGACGGTTATAGATAAAGTATTTCATTGTGATCCTGTTCAATGCACCCAGTGCACTAGATTCTTTTGCTCGAAGACACTCCGATGATTTTAGACTCATCATATCTCATTTGATCCCACTCAAATGCTAGCAAAAGAATTCTACAACTTTAACAAGATAAAGGTGCCCAACCTTTAACTTAAGTTGTGAACGATATTCAAGACTAACTAAAGAATTGTGTCTACCACATACATATCCAGATGTATGAACAATTCTTCTTTTCTCATAGTCTTTAGACCTTATGATTATTTACTTTGACAATTATTAAACTATAAATGCTATAAGATTTGTTTAAAACAGAAATCACTTTATTAATATGAAAAAGATTGTTAATTAATTTCCATTTAATTAAATAATAAAATAAAACAATATTATGGGCTAAAATTTAGCCATTGCCGCCCATGACCAGAACTTGGGCCTACATATTGTTTTCCTATTTTATTTAATCCATTTGGACTTTAATAAAAAGCCCACATGTGAACTAGACCCATTCTTACTAAAAGAAACAAGCCCACATGCCTTTCATTAATATATTAATATAATTAAACAGCCCATTAAATAAATAATGTGCAAATTATATTCTTAATATATTAAATACAATTCTAAATGGACCCATAATTGGTCCGGTAGAATATATCAAGTGATCCATGCAAGTCCGTGTGGATTGGGGATCTTGGCGGGCTATCTAAATTTAAGCTTCAATAGACATAACCTAATCACAATCAACAAATGATTCACTTAGGTTCGATCCATTAATTTTAACTCATTCCACTAAAGAGCTAAAATTGAACTCTTAAATAAAGACAGAAAAGGAAGAAGTTCCTCATTCATACCCTAGACAATCATGTTGGAGATAGTGTATCCTCGTGATTAATATCAGTAATCGCCAAGAGTTCATAGACCGCTTATAACTCTCCAAGTTACCATATTTACTCATATGACCACGTTTTGAACTTGGATATTTTGACTTGTCCAGAAGCCATGTTTTCAATAGACACTATCGAAAACTCAACGTTGAGATTTAATATCCAATTACCTCAAAACATCCATATGACGATATTATACTCTCATTTGATAAATGAAGCCATGATGTCCATATCTATAAATGAAGTCCTCTATCGATTAACAAATGAATATCACCAAACTATCGAGGATAGACTATGCGATATAATCGTACTCATTGATAACTCAAATGATATCACTTGCAACCATAAGTCCATCATTTATCTCAGGATTGAGACAGACTCTCCGATTGTCCTGATAATGAAATTACTTTTATCTACTGACGGTTATAGATAAAGTATTTCATTGTGATCCAGTTCAATGCACCCAGTGCACTAGATTCTTTTGCTCGAAGACACTCCGATGATTTTAGACTCATCATATCTCATTTGATCCCACTCAAATGCTAGCAAAAGAATTCTACAACTTTAACAAGATAAAGGTGCCCAACCTTTAACTTAAGTTGTGAACGATATTCAAGACTAACTAAAGAATCGTGTCTACCACATACATATCCAGATGTACGAACAATTCTTCTTTTCGCATAGTCTTTAGACCTTATGATTATTTACTTTTGACAATTATAATATTAAACTATAAATGCTATAAGATTTGTTTAAACCAGAAATCACTTTATTAATATGAAAAAGATTGTTAATTAAAATATTACACTCTTGCTATTGAGCATAATCCTAACAATCTCCCACTTGCGCTATAGCAAATGTGTCATATCTCTTAAGCCCATATTCTCTAGATGCCCATCGAAACTCTTCTAAGAGAAACACATAAAAATCTTGAGATCTGATCGTGGTGGAGAATATCTATCTGGTGAGTTTCAGCAATATGTTATTGATAATGGGATAGTTTCTCAGTTTTTTGCACCAGGTACACCTCAACAAAATGGGGTAGTAGAAAGGAGAAATAGAACTCTTTTGGATTTGGTTAGGTCTATGTTGAGTTATTCAACACTTCCTATTTCTTTTTGGGGATATGCTTTACAAACTGCTATATACATTCAAAACGATGTACCATCTAAGTATATTCCTAAAAACACCGCATGAGTTGTGGACTGGGCGCAAGCCTAGTTTACAACACTTAAGGATATTTGGTTGTCCTGCGCATGTGTTAAAAGGAAAGACAGAAAAGATGGAGTCCCGTTCGGAAACATGTATATTTGTAGGGTATCCAAAAGAAACTAAAGGATATTATTTTTATAGTCCTTCAGATCTTAAAGTATTTGTTTCGACAAATGCTAAATTTCTGGAAAATGACTATATGAATGATTTTGTGCCTAGAAGTAGAATTGTCCTGAATGAAATGTCAGGAGATACAATTCCACGAGAGTACACAACCAAACCCAATTGTAAGTTCCGATCCAACACAAGATCAACAACCTACCATTCCTCGTCGTAGTGGGAGGGTTAGAACACAACCCGAAAGATATATCGGTCTGGGAGAATCAGTGGAGAATCTCCCGGATGACGATGATCCCTACACATACAAGGAAGCTATGGAGGATGTTGATAGTCGCCATTGGTAAAAGGCAAAGCAATCTGAGATTGAATCTATGTTTGATAACAAAGTCTGGTCCCTTGTAGACTTGCCTAAAGGGATAAAACCCATTGGGTGCAAGTGGGTATACAAGAGGAAAAGAGGTATGGATGGAAATGTGGAAACCTTTAAAGCTAGATTGGTAGCTAAAGGGTATACACAGAAAGAAGGTATCGATTACGAGGAAACCTTCTCTCCTGTGGCCATGCTTAAATCCATTAGGATACTCTTGTCCATTGCAGCATCTTTAGATCTAGAGATTTGGCAAATGAACGTCAAGACAACTTTCCTTAATGGAAGTCTTGACGAAAGCATCTACATGATGCAACCAGAGGGATTCATTGAAAATGGCCAAATGGAAAAGGTATGCAAGTTGCAGAAATCCATATATGGATTAAAGCAAGCATCCAAATCCTGGAACATAAGGTTCGATCAAGCTTTCAAAGGTTTTGGATTTATTCAGAATCTTGACGAACCTTGTGTATACAAAAGGATTAAGGGTGACAAGTTGATTTTCCTGATTCATTATGTTGATGATATACTACTCATCGGAAACGATGTAGGTGTATTGACATCAGTAAAAGAATGGTTAGCAAAACAATTTGATATGAAGGACTTAGGAGAAGCAAGTTTTATTCTAGGTATCCAAGTTATAAGGGATAGAAAGAATAGAACGATAGCATTATCCCAAGCTTCATACATAGACAAGATCTTGTCTAGGTTTTCCATGCAGGATTCCAAGAAAGGTATGTTACCTTTCAGACATGGAATCAAGCTTTCTAAGGAACAAGTTCCTAAGAATGAGCATGAAGAGCAATTCATGAGTAGAGTTCCATATGCCTCGGCTGTTGGAATTCTCATGTATGCAATGCTCTGTACTAGACCAGATATTTGTTTTGCTGTTGGCATAGTTAGCAGGTTTCAATCGAAACCTGGTCCTGATCACTGGACGGCAGTCAAGCATATTTTCAAGTATCTTAAGAGAACGAGAGATAATATGCTTGTATACTCTGGTGGGGATTTAATTCTCGTTGGGTATACAGATTCTGATTTTCAATCAGATTCTGACTCCAGAAAATCCACATCAGGGGCTGTGTTTACTATTGGAGGAGGAGCAGTTATATGGAGGAGTATCAAGCAATCTTATATTGCTGATTCCACCATGGAAGCTGAGTATGTTGCTGCATGCGAGGCTGCCAAAGAGGCTGTTTGGCTCCGCCAATTCTTGATTGACTTGGAAGTGGTTCCTAGTGCGAATAAGCATATCACTATCTACTGTGACAACAGTGGAGCAGTGGCTAATTCGAAAGAACCAAGAAGTCACAAGAGAGGTAAACACATTGAAAGAAAATATCATCTTTTAAGGGAGATTGTTCAAAGAGGTGACGTGACGATTACCAAAATCGCGTCAGCAGAAAATCTAGCAGATCCCTTCACAAAGGCTCTACCTCAGGAGAGTTTTGATTGGCATCTAGAGAATATGGGCTTGAGAGATATGACACATTTGCTATAGCGCAAGTGGGAGATTGTTAGTATTATGCTCAATAGCAAGAGTGTAATATTTTAATTAACAATCTTTTTCATATTAATAAAGTGATTTCTGGTTTAAACAAATCTTATAGCATTTATAGTTTAATATTATAATTGTCAAAGTAAATAATCATAAGGTCTAAAGACTATGAGAAAAGAAGAATTGTTCGTACATCTGGATATGTATGTGGTAGACACAATTCTTTAGTTAGTCTTGAATATCGTTCACAACTTAAGTTAAAGGTTGGGCACCTTTATCTTGTTAAAGTTGTAGAATTCTTTTGCTAGCATTTGAGTGGGATCAAATGAGATATGATGAGTCTAAAATCATCGGAGTGTCTTCGAGCAAAAGAATCTAGTGCACTGGGTGCATTGAACTGGATCACAATGAAATACTTTATCTATAACCGTCAGTAGATAAAAGTCATTTCATTATCAGGACAATCGGAGAGTCTATCTTAATCCTGAGATAAATGATGGACTTATGGTTGCAAGTGATATCATTTGAGTTATCAATGAGTACGATTATATCGCATAGTCTATCCTCGATAGTTTGGTGATATTCATTTGTTAATCGATAGAGGACTTCATTTATAGATATGGACATCATGGCTCCATTTATCAAATGAGAGTATAATATCGTCATATGGATGTTTTGAGGTAATTGGATATTAAATCTCAACGTTGAGTTTTCGATAGTGTCTATTGAAAACATGGCTTCTGGACAAGTCAAAATATCCAAGTTCAAAACGTGGTCATATGAGTAAATATGGTAACTTGGAGAGTTATAGGCGGTCTATGAACTCTTGGCGATTACTGATATTAATCACGAGGATACACTATCTCCAACATGATTGTCTAGGGTATGAATGAGGAACATCTTCCTTTTCTGTCTTTATTTAAGAGTTCAATTTTAGCTCTTTAGTGGAATGAGTTAAAATTAATGGATCGGACCTAAGTGAATCATTTGTTGATTGTGATTAGGTTATGTCTATTGAAGCTTAAATTTAGATAGCCCGCCAAGATCCCCAATCCACACGGACTTGCATGGATTACTTGATATATTCTACCGGACCAATTTATGGGTCCATTTAGAATTGTATTTAATATATTAATAATATAATTTGCACATTATTTATTTAATGGGCTGTTTAATTATATTAATATATTAATGAAAGGCATGTGGGCTTGTTTCTTTTAGTAAGAATGAGTTTAGTTCACATGTGGGCTTTTTTATTAAAGTCCAAATGGATTAAATAAAATAAGAAAACAATATGTAGGCCCAAGTTCTAGTCATGGGCGGCAATGGCTAAATTTTTAGCCCATTATATTGTTTTATTTTATTATCTAATTAAATGGAAATTAATTAATATGTTAATTAATTATTTAATTAAAAATCAAATCTTTTTCTGATTAGGAAATATGTTTCCTAGTAGTATACTACTATTAGTATTATACTAAATATAAAAGACTTTATTTGTTTAGTCAAATTAGGAAATCTTTTATATAGTCACAAACACACTAAAGAGTTGGATTAGGGTTTGAATATTATATACATGACAAGTTGTATTTAGATTGCTATAAAATATATATAATATATATGGCAACTTAATGATGGCCGAGATATATAATATATATATATATATATAAAAGCAAAATACAAATCGATTAAAGAAGATATGATTTTGCAAATAAAAGTGGCTGATTGCACTATATATATATAGATATATTAGGCGGTGCAGTAACATATATATATATATATATATAATGATATATATTAGGCGTAGATACTTACTTGATTGTGTGTGCAATATAAGTGCATAGAAATATATATATTTTGCGGCAATAGATATATGTATATTCTTTATATATAGTTTTGCGGCAATAGACATATATATATATTCTTTATATATTTTATAAAACCCTAGTTTTTGCAATTGAGATTTTTTTTTTTGCTAGAGAAAAATAAGATCCAACTCTAAGACTAGTGAGTGATTCGGCCTAGAGGTTTGTGAGAGAAGAACTGTTCTTGTTTCGATAGTGTACTAGTGATCTTAATATCAAGAGATCTTGTACACACTTTCGAATTAGGTTCACGCGAATTTCAATCTTATGATTGTGAATTCAAAAGTGACCGGAACGTTCTTAGCAACCTATTGGAATTTTTGTGACTAACAGAAACCAGAAAAGTTTTGTTGTCTATTCTCAGGTATACAATTCAAAGAAAAGGGAGACCACGCTCCTAGGTGATCCACGTTCGTGCTAGGATTGAAGATCTTGCGGATTACCATCGACGTAAGTCAATCGGATCATGCGACAAAAGGTATTCTTCTTTTGTTAGATAATATATATCTTTAATTGATTAAAAGGGTTAAGGTTCATAAAAGAAATTTTTTTTAAAAGCTACTAAAACCTATTTTTTAGTCTCGCTTCCGCTGTGGGTATATTTTTCCCTACAATTTTATTGACAAGAACTCTTGGGAGGATATCAATAATCAAAAGGGTTTAAGGTTCATAAAATTGGAAAAATTTTAAAAGCTACTAAATATACTAAAAAGATTAATACCTCTTGTCGCGTGATCCGATTGACTTGCGTCGATGGTAATCCGCAAGATCTTCAATCCTAGAACGAACGTGGATCACCTAGGAGCGTGGTCTCCCTTTCTTTGAATTGCAAACCTGAGATCGGATATAACAAACTTTTCTTGATTCGTTAGTCCCAAAAACAATCTAAAGGAACCTAAGATTATTCCGGTCACTTTTGAGTTCTCAATCTTATGATCGAAACTCGCGTGAACCTTAATCGATATAGTATATACAAGCTTATTAATGAATAAGCAAACAATATACCATCAAAGAATAATCTATGTTCCTTTTGTTTTTAGTAGAATAAAAAATCTCTAACTATGAGTTGAGAAGAAGAAGAAGAAAAAATAAATTTTGCCACATATAAGGCCATTATTATTTTCGGCCAGACCTAGGGTTTTAGGTGCAGAATTTTTCTTCTTCTTCTTCTTCTCAACTCATAGTTAGAGATTTTTTATTCTACTAAAAACAAAAGGAACATAGATTATTCTTTGATGGTATATTGTTTGCTTATTCATTAATAAGCTTGTATATACTATATCGATTAAGGTTCACGCGAGTTTCGATCATAAGATTGAGAACTCAAAAGTGACCGGAATAATCTTAGGTTCCTTTAGATTGTTTTTGGGACTACCGAATCAAGAAAAGTTTGTTATATCCGATCTCAGGTTTGCAATTCAAAGAAAGGGAGACCACGCTCCTAGATGATCCACGTTCGTGCTAGGATTGAAGATCTTGCGGATTACCATCGACGCAAGTCAATCGGATCACGCGACAAGAGGTATTAATCTTTTGTTTATTTATTATATATCTTTAATTAATCAAAAGGGTTTAAGGTTCATAAAATTGGAAAAATTTTAAAAGCTACTAAATATACTAAAATCTTTTTAGTCTCGCTTCCGCTGCGTGCATGTATTTTTTCCCCTACAATGTTAGGATTATGCTCAATAGCAAGAGTGTAATAATGTAATTAACAGTCTTTTTCATATTAATAAAGTGATTTCTGTTTTAAACAAATCTTATAGCATTTATAGTTTAATAATTGTCAAAGTAAATAATCATAAGGTCTAAAGACTATGAGAAAAGAAGAATTGTTCATACATCTGGATATGTATGTGGTAGACACAATTTTTTAGTTAGTCTTGAATATCGTTCACAACTTAAGTTAAAGGTTGGGCACATTTATCTTGTTAAAGTTGTAGAATTCTTTTGCTAGCATTTGAGTGGGATCAAATGAGATATGATGAGTCTAAAATCATCGGAGTGTCTTCGAGCAAAAGAATCTAGTGCACTGGGTGCATTGAACAGGATCACAATGAAATACTTTATCTATAACCGTCAGTAGATAAAAGTAATTTCATTATCAGGACAATCGGAGAGTCTATCTTAATCCTGAGATAAATGATGGACTTATGGTTGCAGGTGATATCATTTGAGCTATCAATGAGTACGATTATATTGCATAGTCTATCCTCGATAGTTTGGTGATATTCATTTGTTAATCGATAGAGGACTTCATTTATACTTTTATAGATATGGACATCGTGGCTCCATTTATTAAATGAGAGTATAATATCATCATATGGATGTTTTGAGGTAATTGGATATTAAATCTCAACGTTGAGTTTTCAATAGTGTCTATTGAAAACATGGCTTCTGGACAAGTCAAAATATCCAAGTTCAAAACATGGTCATATGAGTAAATATGGTAACTTGGAGAGTTATAGGCGGTCTATGAACTCTTGGCGATTACTGATATTAATCACGAGGATACACTATCTCCAATATGATTGTCTAGGGTATGAATGAGGAAACATCTTCCTTTTCTGTCTTTATTTAAGAGTTCAATTTTAGCTCTTTAGTGGAATGAGTTAAAATTAATGGATCGGACCTAAGTGAATCATTTGTTGACTGTGATTAGGTTATGTCTATTGAAGCTTAAATTTAGATAGCCCGCCAAGATCCCCAATCCACACGCACTTGCATGGATCACTTGATATATTCTACCGGACCGATTTAGGGTCCATCAAGAATTGCATTTAATATATTAAGAATATAATTTGCACATTATTTAAGTAATGGGCTGCTAAATTACATTTATATATTAATGGATGACATGTGAGCTTGTTTCTTTTAGTAAGAATGGGTCTAGTTCACATGTGGGCTTTTTATTTAAAGTCCTATGGATTTAATGAAATGAGAAAATAATATTTGGGCCCAATATTATAATATGGGGCGGCAATGTGGTTAAAATAACCTTAATATTATTTTGTTTTCATTATTTAATTAAATAAGAATTAATTAATTTATTAATTAATTTTTTAATTAAGAAACAAATCTTTTCTAAATAGGAAATATGATTCCTATTTGTATACTATTGGTAGTAGTGTACTTAAATTAAAAGACTTGTTTGACAAGGAAATAAATAAATAATTTTATTTATTTAATCAAATAAGAAGTCTTTTTAATTTAGTCTAATAAGGAATAAAAGATTATTGAGTTGGATTAGGGTTTGGAAATCTTAAACAAAATAGGAATTAGGGTGCAATTCAAACTCTTCCTTTTGTTTGATTTTTGCGGCAACCCTAATTGATTTTGGCTAAGGATTTCGGCCACCCTAAGTTAAAAAGAGAAAAAGAAATTGATAGTGGGAAAATGAATAACTCAATCATAAAAATTCAACGGTGATCTAACACCCATAAATGTTACGGCTCCTTTGGGAGTTAGCACCATTTACTAGTTAGACTAGGTCCCACCTAATTGTTAACATAACAACCAGCGTTTTCAATTTTAGCCTTGCAATTTTAATGACAAGAACTCTTGGGAGGATATCAATAAAATTACATTGAGTGTGCTTCCAAGATATCGACCCTCAACTTTCTCTCACGAAAATCCCTCCTTGGGGAGTAGATCTCGTTTGAGTCCATTGTCTAGTCTATCCTTGTAAGGAAGTATATTGCTAAATTCCAATCATGGACGCCCCTTGGGGGGATTACCAATAAATAATTAAGCTCAACTAACCTTGGAGGCCATAGGTGTTACAAAAACACCTTCTCCCACTCAATTATTTAAGGCGTGTGATTAAATCTCATAGAATGATTTACCAAGTTATCTAGATGCCAATTTAGATACCTAAATCATTCAATGCATGTTCATGCCAAAAGAGATATATGAGTGGCACTCCTATTCTATATGTCATGTTATCATACAATAACAAATATTGTAATATTTAAGCAAAAATTAAATAGCAACAATTTTGGCCCATCCTAGAAAAACAAGTAAATTACAATGAATTTAAAATACAAGATCTTCAAGTGGCCCATAAACCATACGCTCATCCTTCGGCCTCCACCCTTGGGATTGCACGGCCCACAACCCCACATAAGGGGCTGCCATGCGCAGCCCATTAGGCTTTGCAAGACTGCCGTGCGCAGCCCACCAAGCTTTGGGCTTGAGAGATATGACACATTTGCTATAGCGCAAGTGGGAGATTGTTAGGATTATGCTCAATAGCAAGAGTGTAATAATGTAATTAACAATCTTTTTCATATTAATAAAGTGATTTCTGTTTTAAACAAATCTTATAGCATTTATAGTTTAATAATTGTCAAAGTAAATAATCATAAGGTCTAAAGACTATGAGAAAAGAAGAATTGTTCATACATCTGGATATGTATGTGGTAGACACAATTCTTTAGTTAGTCTTGAATATCGTTCACAACTTAAGTTAAAGGTTGGGCACCTTTATCTTGTTAAAGTTGTAGAATTCTTTTGCTAGCATTTGAGTGGGATCAAATGAGATATGATGAGTCTAAAATCATCGGAGTGTCTTCGAGCAAAAGAATCTAGTGCATTGGGTGCATTGAACAGGATCACAATGAAATACTTTATCTATAACCGTCAGTAGATAAAAGTAATTTCATTATCAGGACAATCGGAGAGTTTATCTTAATCCTGAGAGAAATGATGGACTTATGGTTGCAGGTGATATCATTTGAGCTATCAATGAGTACGATTATATCGCATAGTCTATCCTCGATAGTTTGGTGATATTCATTTGTTAATCGATAGAGGACTTCATTTATAGATATGGACATCGTGGCTCCATTTATTAAATGAGAGTATAATATCATCATATGGATGTTTTGAGGTAATTGGATATTAAATCTCAACATTGAATTTTAATGGTGTCTATTGAAAACATGGCTTCTGGACAAGTCAAAATATCCAAGTTCAAAACGTGGTCATATGAGTAAATATGGTAACTTGGAGAGTTATAGGCGGTCTATGAACTCTTGGCGATTACTGATATTAATCACGAGGATACACTATCTCCAATATGATTGTCTAGGGTATGAATGAGGAAACATCTTCCTTTTCTGTCTTTATTTAAGAGTTCAATTTTAGCTCTTTAGTGGAATGAGTTAAAATTAATGGATCGGACCTAAGTGAATCATTTGTTGACTGTGATTAGGTTATGTCTATTGAAGCTTAAATTTAGATAGCCCGCCAAGATCCCCAATCCACAGTCACTTGCATGGATCACTTGATATATTCTACCGGACCGATTTAGGGTCCATCAAGAATTGCATTTAATATATTAAGAATATAATTTGCACATTATTTAAGTAATGGGCTGCTAAATTATATTTATATATTAATGGATGACATGTGGGCTTGTTTCTTTTAGTAAGAATGGGTCTAGTTCACATGTGGGCTTTTTATTTAAAGTCCTATGGATTTAATGAAATGAGAAAATAATATTTGGGCCCAATATTATAATATGGGGCGGCAAGGTGGTTAAAATAACCTTAATATTATTTTGTTTTCTTTATTTAATTAAATAAGAATTAATTAATTTATTAATTAATTGTTTAATTAAGAAACAAATCTTTTCTAAATAGGAAATATGATTCCTATTTGTATACTATTGGTAGTAGTGTACTTAAATTAAAAGACTTGTTTGACAAGAAAATAAATAAATAATTTTATTTATTTAATCAAATAAGAAGTCTTTTTAATTTAGTCAAATAAGGAATAAAAGATTATTGAGTTGGATTAGGGTTTGAACTCTTAGAAAGTGAATTAGGGTGCAACTAAGACTCCTATATTTTTGGAGTGAAAATTGCGGAAACCCTAATCCTTTTTGGTGAAAGAATTCGGCCACCCTAGTCAAGAAAGAAAAAAGAAATTTTGCCACATATATGGCCATTATTATTTTCGGCCAGACCTAGGGTTTTTATGTGCAGAATTTTTCTTCTTCTTCTTCTTCTCAACTCATAGTTAGAGATTTTTTATTCTACTAAAAACAAAAGGAACATAGATTATTCTTTGATGGTATATTGTTTGCTTATTCATTAATAAGCTTGTATATACTATATCGATTAAGGTTCACGCGAGTTTCGATCATAAGATTGAGAACTCAAAAGTGACCGGAATAATCTTAGGTTCCTTTAGATTGTTTTTGGGACTACCGAATCAAGAAAAGTTTGTTATATCCGATCTTAGGTTTGCAATTCAAAGAAAGGGAGACCACGCTCCTAGGTGATCCACGTTCGTGCTAGGATTGAAGATCTTGCGGATTACCATCGACGCAAGTCAATCGGATCACGCGACAAGAGGTATTAATCTTTTGTTTATTTATTATATATCTTTAATTAATCAAAAGGGTTTAAGTTTCATAAAATTGGAAAAATTTTAAAAGCTACTCAAACTATTTTTTTAGTCTAGCTCGCTTCCGCTGCGGGTATATTTTTCCCTACAATTGGTATCAGAGCCTGGTTGAACCCTTTTAATTAATTAATGTATATATACGTGGATCGATTTCTTTTTATTGTGATTATGCATGTTTTAGAAAGAGATGACACTCTAGGTATTCGCATATATAATTACATGTGATGTATGGATTTATATATGTTTTTATGTGGATTGTTATTGCTCAATTTTGGTCCTAGATTTACTATGTAATTTTGATTTCGGAATTGTAACAAGAAGGGTGGTCTATCATCGCCATAATTCCTTCTTGGTAGTTGCTATATTTTTTTTTATGTATTAAAAATTGCTGCAGTTTTTTAATGTATTAAAAAAAAAAGATGCAGTATTTTTTACTGCTGTGAATAAAAAAAAAAAAAAATTTCTGCAGTATTTTTATTTTTGTTTAAATTAAATTGTAACACGTTCTACATCGAAAAAACGAAGACGTGAAGCAACCGGAACCGAGAACGAGCACCGTGCGCACCCTAGGAGTGGATTGGGCTGCGCATGGCAAGCCCAAAGCTTGGTGGGCTGCGCACGGCAGCCTTGCAAAGCCTAATGGGCTGCGCATGGCAGCCCCTTATGTGGGGTTGTGGGCCGTGCAATCCCAAGGGTGGAGGCCGAAGGATGAGCGTATGGTTGATGGGCCACTTGAAGATCTTGTATTCCAAATTCATTGTAATTTACTTGTTTTTCTAGGATGGGCCAAAATTGTTGCTATTTATTTTATGCTTAAATATTACAATATTTGTTATTGTATGATAACATGTCATATAGAATAGGAGTGCCACTCATATATCTCTTTTGGTATGAATATGCATTGAATGATTTAGGTATCTAAATTGGCATCTAGATAACTTGGTAAATCATTCTATGGGATTTAATCACACGCCTTAAATAATTGAGTGGGAGAAGGCGTTTTTGTAACACCTATGACCTCCAAGGTTAGTTGAGCTTAATTATTTATTGGTAATCCCCCCAAGGGGCGTCCATGAATGGAATTAAGCAATATACTTCCTTACAAGGATAGACTAGACAATGGACTCCAACGAGATTTACTCCCCAAGGAGGGATTTTCGTGAGAGAAAATTGAGGGTCGATATCTTGGTAACACACTCATTGTAATTTTATTGATACCCGCAGCGGAAGCGAGACTAAAAAAATAGTTTGAGTAGCTTTTAAAAAATTTTCCTTTTATGAACCTTAAACCCTTTTAATCAATTAAAGATATATAATATATATAACAAAAGATTAATACCTCTTGTCGCGTGATCCGATTGACTTACGTCGATGGTAATCCGCAAGATCTTCAATCCTAGCACGAACGTGGATCACCTAGGAGCGTGGTCTCCCTTTCTTTGAATTGCAAACCTGTGATGGGATATAACAAACTTTTCTTTTATTCGTTAGTCACAAAAACAATCAAAAGAAACCTAAGATTATTCCAGTCACTTTTGAGTTCTCAATCTTAAGATCGAAACTCGCGTGAACCTAGATCGATGTAGTATTCACAAGCTTATTGATGAATTAGCAATAGAATACCATCAAAGAATAATCTATGTTTCTTTTTGTTTTAGTAGAATAAAAGCTATCTTTCTATGAGTTGAGAAGAAGAAGAAATATAAAATTCTGCACCAAAAACTTAGTGTGGCCGAAAATTATAAGTATCCTTATATATGTGGCCAAAAATTTTCTCTTCCTTTTTGCACAAGGGTGGCCGAAATCTCTAGTGCAAAATAAACTAGGGTTGTCGCAATCCTCAACCAAAAAGGAGTTCGAATTGCACCCTAATTCCTATTTTGTTTAAGAATTCCAAACCCTAATCAAACTCATAAATCTTTTATTCCTTATTTGACTAAAATAAAAGACTTCTTATTTGATTAAATAAATAAAATTAATTATTTATTTCCTTGTCAAACAAGTCTTTTCATTTAAGTATACTACTACCAATAGTATACCAATAGGAATCATATTTCCTAATCAGAAAAGATTTGTCTCTTAATTAAACAATTAATTAATAAATTAATTAATTCTTATTTAATTAAATAATGAAAACAAAATAATATTAAGGTTATTTAACCACCTTGCCGCCCCATATAATAATATTGGGCCAAATATTATTTTCTTATTTCATTAAATCCATAGGACTTTAAATAAAAAGCCCACATGTGAACTAGACCCATTCTTACTAAAAGAAACAAGCCCACATGTCATCCATTAATATATAAATATAATTGAGCAGCCCATTACATAAATAATGTGCAAATTATATTCTTAATATATTAAATGCAATTCTAGATGGACCCTAAATTGGTCCGGTAAAATATATCAAGTGATCCATGCAAGTCCGTGTGGATTGGGGATCTTGGCGGGCTATCTAAATTTAAGCTTCAATAGACATAACCTAATCACAATCAACAAATGATTCACTTAGGTCCGATCCATTAATTTTAACTCATTCCACTAAAGAGCTAAAATTGAACTCTTAAATAAAGACAGAAAAAGAAGATGTTTCCTCATTCATACCCTAGACAATCATATTGGAGATAGTGTATCCTCGTGATTAATATCAGTAATCGCCAAGAGTTCATAGACCGCCTATAACTCTCCAAGTTACCATATTTACTCATATGACCACGTTTTGAACTTGGATATTTTGACTTGTCCAGAAGCCATGTTTTCAATAGACACTATTGAAAACTCAACGTTGAGATTTAATATCCAATTACCTCAAAACATCCATATGATGATATTATACTCACATTCGATAAATGGAGCCACGATGTCCATATCTATAAATGAAGTCCTCTATCGATTAACAAATGAATATCACCAAACTATCGAGGATAGACTATGCGATATAATCGTACTCATTGATAACTCAAATGATATCACTTGCAACCATAAGTCCATCATTTATCTCAGGATTAAGATAGACTCTCCGATTGTCCTGATAATGAAATTACTTTTATCTACTGACGGTTATAAATAAAGTATTTCATTGTGATCCTGTTCAATGCACCCAGTGCACTAGATTCTTTTGCTCGAAGACACTCCGATGATTTTAGACTCATCATATCTCATTTGATCCCACTCAAATGCTAGCAAAATAATTCTATAAGTTTAACAAGATAAAGGTGCCCAACCTTTAACTTAAGTTGTGAACGATATTCAAGACTAACTAAAGAATTGTGTCTACCACATACATATCCTGATGTATGAACAATTCTTCTTTTCTCATAGTCTTTAGACCTTATGATTATTTACTTTGACAATTATTAAACTATAAATGCTATAAGATTTGTTTAAAACAGAAATCACTTTATTAATATGAAAAAGATTGTTAATTACATTATTACACTCTTGCTATTGAGCATTGTTATAGGGGTTTTTTGTCAGCATGACACGTCAGCAAGGATAGCGAGTAATGCAGAAATATGGTGATTCCACGTCATCAAAAGTCAAATGTGACATATTATCAAAAGGGTCAACATGGATACATGACAGCACCATACGAGGGGCCATCTGCAGATGGAATTTGCTCGGCCAAGATTCCACTCGGCCAGGAATCTACTCGGCCAAGATTATACTCGGCTAGGAGTCCACTCGGCCAAGATTCTACTCGGCCAGGAGTCCACTCGGCCAGGAGTCCACTCGGACACGATTCTACTCAGCCAAGTCTACTCGGGCAAAGTCTGCTCGGCCAAGACTCTACTCGGCCAGAGTCCACTCGGCCAAGATTCTACTCGGCCAAAGATCAATACTTAGCCAAAAACAGGAAATACAGTCCTACCAAGATACGCCATATCAGGAAGAGATCTGCACAGATACGGAATCTTAGGATAATATTCCAATAAGGAAATATCCTTATTTCTTCTCCAGTACTAGAGAAGTTTAATCAGGAAAGAACTCTAAGCTTCCAGAAGGATAAATACCAAATGGGAAACGAGTCCTAATTGATCTACTCTACCAGAATCCTACACAGACTCTAATTAATGAGTCCACCGCATATACGACAGGAACTAGGGCAACCTAGATGGAATCATATAAATACACCCTTGTATTCATTATAAGAGGGGATGTTCATCATGAGCAATTGACACTTACATGAGAAAAGAGATACGAAACATAATCAATTATCTGAGAGAAAGCGAGTATTGAGTGTGTAATCCTTATATTCATAGTGGATCACTTCTCGCCATCACCGGCACCGTGGATGTTTCCCCGCCTTGGGGTTTTACCACGTAAAACATGTGTTATGCTTGTTTATCTTATATTTTCTACTTTCATTACGTTTATCTTGCAGGTTTCATTAACCTAAAACCGTTGACCGGTTGACTTCCAAAAATCACCGTCAACAAGCATAATCCTAACAATCTCCCACTTGCGCTATAGCAAATGTGTCATATCTCTCAAGCCCATATTCTCTAGGTGCCCATCGAAACTCTTCTGAGGTAGAGCCTTTGTGAAGGGATCTGCTAGATTTTCTGCTGACGCGATTTTGGTAATCGTCACGTCACCTCTTTGAACAATCTCCCTTAAAAGATGATATTTTCTTTCAATGTGTTTACCTCTCTTGTGACTTCTTGGTTCTTTCGAATTAGCCACTGCTCCACTGTTGTCACAGTAGATAGTGATCTGCTTATTCGCACTAGGAACCACTTCCAAGTCAATCAAGAATTGGCGGAGCCAAACAGCCTCTTTGGCAGCTTCGCATGCAGCAACATACTCAGCTTCCATGGTGGAATCAGCAATACAAGATTGCTTGATGCTCCTCCATATAACTGCTCCTCCTCCAATAGTAAACACAGCCCCTGATGTGGATTTTCTGGAGTCAGAATCTGATTGAAAATCAGAATCTGTATACCAAACGGGAATTAAATCCCCTCCAGAGTATACAAGCATATTATCTCTCGTTCTCTTAAGATACTTGAAAATATGCTTGACTGCCGTCCAGTGATCAGGACCAGGTTTCGATTGAAACCTGCTAACTATGCCAACAGCAAAACAAATATCTGGTCTAGTATAGAGCATTGCATACATGAGACTTCCAACTGCCAAGGCATATGGAACTCTACTCATGAATTGCTCTTCATGCTCATTCTTAGGAACTTGTTCCTTAGAAAGCTTGATTCCATGTCTGAAAGGTAACATACCTTTCTTGGAATCCTGCATGGAAAACCTAGACAAGATTTTGTCTATGTATGAAGCTTGGGATAATGCAATCGTTCTATTCTTTCTATCCCTTATAACTTGGATACCTAGAATAAAACTTGCTTCTCCTAAGTCCTTCATATCAAATTGTTTTGCTAACCATTCTTTTACTGATGTCAATACCCCTACATCGTTTCCGATGAGTAGTATATCATCAACATAAAGAATCAGGAAAACCAACTTGTCGCCCTTAATCCTTTTGTATACACAAGGTTCGTCAAGATTCTGAATAAATCCAAAACCTTTGACAGCTTGATCGAACCTTATGTTCCAGGATCTGGATGCTTGCTTTAATCCATATATGGATTTCTATAACTTGCATATCTTTTCCATTAGGCCCTTTTCAATGAATCCTTCTGGTTGCATCATGTAGATGCTCTCGTCAAGACTTCCACTAAGGAAAGTTGTCTTGACGTCCATTTGTCAAATCTCTAGATCTAAAGATGCTGCAATGGATAAGAGTATCCTAATGGATTTAAGCATGGCCACAGGAGAGAAGGTTTCCTCGTAATCGATACCTTCTTTCTGTGTATACCCTTTAGCTACCAATCTAGCTTTAAAGGTTTCCACCTTTCCATCCATACCTCTTTTCCTCTTGTATACCCACTTGCACCCAATGGGTGTTATCCCTTTAGGCAAGTCTACAAGGGACCAGACTTTGTTATCGAACATAGATTCAATCTCAGATTGCATTGCCTTTTGCCAATGGCGACTATCAACATCCTCCATAGCTTCCTTGTACGTATAGGGATCATCGTCGTCCGGGAGATTCTCCACTGATTCTCCCAGACCGATGTATCTTTCGGGTTGTGTTTTAGCCCTCCCACTACGACGAGGAATGGTAGGTTGTTGACCTTGTGTTGGATCGGAACTTACAATTGGGTTTGGTTGTGTAACCTCTAGTGGAATTGTATCTCCTGACATGTCATTCAGGACAATTCTACTTCTAGGCACAAAATCATTCATATAGTCATTTTCCAGAAATTTAGCATTTGTCGAAACAAATACTTTAAGATCTGAAGGACTATAAAAATAATATCCTTTAGTTTCTTTTGGATACCCTACAAATATACATGTTTCTGAACGGGACTCCATCTTTTCTGTCTTTCCTTTTAACACATGCGCAGGACAACCAAATATCCTTAAGTGTTGTAAACTAGGCTTGCGCCCAGTTCACTACTCATGCGGTGTTTTAGGAATAGACTTAGATGGTACATCGTTTAGAATGTATATAGCAGTTTGTAAAGCATATCCCCAAAAAGAAATAGGAAGTGTTGAATAACTCAACATAGACCTAACAATATCCAAAAGAGTTCTATTTCTCCTTTCTGCTACCCCATTTTGTTGAGGTGTACCTGGTGCAGAAAACTGAGAAACTATCCCATTATCAATAAGATATTGCTGAAACTCACCAGATAGATATTCTCCACCATGATCAGATCTCAAGATTTTTATGTGTTTCTCAAGCTGATTTTCCACTTCAGCTTTAAATGCTTTGAACATGTCAAAAGCATCCGACTTATGTCGCATGAGATACACATAGCCAAATCTTGAGTAATCATATGTGAAAGTGATGAAGTACTCATATCCACCTCTAGATTGAATGCTCATAGGTCCACATACATCAGTGTGTATCAATCCTAAACATTCAGTAGCTCTGGCACCTTTGGCAGAGAAAGTCCTTTTGGTCATTTTACCCTCCAAACAAGATTCACAAGTTGGTAGATCATCAACCTTTAAGTCACTCAAAGGTCCGTCACTTACCAATCTTTTAATCCTATTAAGGTTAATATGACCTAGGCGTAAATGCCATAGATAGGTTTCATCTTTTGATAATTTAACTCTTTTATGATCAGGTTCCGTTATTTCTGTGTCTAACGAGTGAGAGATATTTCTATGCAAAAAGTATAGACCGTTTTCCAATGTACCTTTGCAAATAACTTTGTCATTCTTACTAATAATAAAAACTTTATTAAAAGTAACCGAATATCCAAATTTTTTCAAACAAGAAACTGAAATTAAATTCCTCTTGAATTGAGGTACATAATAAACGTCTATTAAATCTAAATGCCTTCTAGAATCCAAACAAACTATAATATCTCCCACTGCACTTGCAGACACTAACGTTCCGTTGCCCAAGCGCAAATTGATCTCATTTTTATTCAGCCTTCTCTTTTCTTGGAACCCCTGCAAGGAATAACAAACATGATTAGTGGCTCCTGAGTCTATGATCCAAGAATCTGTAGAATCAGCCAAAAAACATGTTTCAAGATAATTCAAATTACCTTCTTCCTTCTTGTTCTGAGACTTTGGGCAATTTCTCTTCCAATGTCCCTTTTCACCACAAAGGAAGCATTTCCCTTTGATCTTGGTTACTTTCTTGGTCTCCTTCTTGGTAGGCCCAAGTTGCTTTTTCTTCTGTTGTTTCTTGACCTTTTGACGGGCCTTAACAGTAGCAACTTTACCAACCATATGAATCTCTTGACCTTTGTTTTTCACAAGGATCTTTTCAGCACTTTGAACATCTTGCATCAGGCTCTGTAAGGTGTATTCCTTTTTGTTCAAAGTGTAGTCCAATTTAAACTGATCAAAGGAATCTGATAATGAATTGACAACCATATCAATTTTTGTCTCACCATCTATCTCAGCGCCATGCAGTTCAGCAATGTTGAGATGTGCTATGACTTTCATCATGTGATCCTTCACAGCCTGTCCAGGTTTCATCCTAAGATTCATAAAAGCACTCACTGCCTCTCTCTTAGTCGTCCTGGACTTCATAGCAAACATCTCCTCTAGAGACATCATTATATCAGCAGCAGACTCCATTCCTTCATGCTGCTGTTGCAACACGTCGGAGATAATGGCCATAATATAACATTTAGCCATATCATCTGAAGTCTTCCACTGCTCATACTCATCTCTTTGCATTATGCTTGATTCAATATTAGGAGCAGGTGGTTTAGGAGTAGTTAGAACAAACTTATGTTTTTCACTTTGCAGCAACAACCCAATTTTCCTTTTCCATGTTACATAATTATCTCCAGTTAAGGTGTTATCTTTCAGGATGTTCATAAGTAATGGGGTCATGATTTCTGAATAAAAACAAAGCATATATAAGTAAATAATCATTATGAAGCACTTTAAATATTTATCTTGAATTAAATGAATAACTCAATCATAAAATTTCAACGGTGATCTAACACCCATAAATGTTACGCCTCCTTTGGGAGTTCGCACCATTTACTAGTTAGACTAGGTCCCACCTAATTGTTAACATAAGAACCAGTGTTTTCAATTTTAGCCTTGCAATTTTAATGACAAGAACTCTTGGGAGGATATCAATAAAATTACATTGAGTGTGCTACCAAGATATCGACCCTCAACTTTCTCTCACGAAAATCCCTCCTTGGGGAGTAGATCTCGTTTGAGTCCATTGTCTAGTCTATCCTTGTAAGGAAGTATATTGCTAAATTCCATTCATGGACGCCCCTTGGGGGGATTACCAATAAATAATTAAGCTCAACTAACCTTGGAGGCCATAGGTGTTACAAAAACACCTTCTCCCACTCAATTATTTAAGGCGTGTGATTAAATCCCATAGAATGATTTACCAAGTTATCTAGATGCCAATTTAGATACCTAAATCATTCAATGCATGTTCATACCAAAAGAGATATATGAGTGGCACTCCTATTCTATATGACATGTTATCATACAATAACAAATATTGTAATATTTAAGCATAAAATAAATAACAACAATTTTGGCCCATCCTAGAAAAACAAGTAAATTACAATGAATTTGGAATACAAGATCTTCAAGTGGCTCATCAACCATACGCTCATCCTACGGCCTCCTCCCTTGGGATTGCACGGCCCACAACCCCACATAAGGGGCTGCCATGCGCAGCCCATTAGGCTTTGCAAGGCTGCCGTGCGCAGCCCACCAAGCTTTGGGCTTGCCATGCGCAGCCCAATCCACTCCTAGGGTGCGCACGGTGCTCGTTTTCGGTTCCGGTTGCTTCACGTCTTCGATTCTTCGATGTAGAACGTGTTACAATTTAATTTAAACAATAAAATACTGTAGTAATATATATATTTTTTTTATTCACTGCAGTACTTTTTACAAACAAAAAACTGCACAATAATTAAAAAAAAACTGCACTAAAATTAAATAAAAAAAATAAAACCTAGCAACTACCAAGAAGGAATTATGGCGATGATAGACCACCCTTCTTGTTACAGTTCCGAAACCAAAATTACATTGAAAATCTAGGACCAAAATCGAGCAATAACATTCACATAAAACATATATAAATCCATACATCACATGTAATTATATATGCGAATACCTAGAGTGCCATCTCTTTCTAAAACATGCATAATCACAATAAAAAGAAATCGATCCACGTATATATACGTTAATTAATTAAAAGGGTTCAACCAGGCTCTGATACCAATTATCGGTCCATCTAGAATTGCATTTAATATATTAAGAATATAATTTGCACATTATTTATGTAATGGGCTGCTCAATTATATTTATATATTAATGGATGACATGTGGGCTTGTTTCTTTTAGTAAAAATGGGTCTAGTTCACATGTGGGCTTTTTATTTAAAGTCCTATGGATTTAATGAAATAAGAAAATAATATTTGGCCCAATATTATTATATGGGGCGGCAAGGTGGTTAAATAACCTTAATATTATTTTGTTTTCATTATTTAATTAAATAAGAATTAATTAATTATTTAATTAAGAGACAAATCTTTTCTGATTAGGAAATATGATTCCTATTGGTATACTATTGGTAGTAGTATACTTAAATTAAAATACTTGTTTGACAAGGAAATAAATAATAAATTTTATTTATTTAATCAAATAAGAAGTCTTTTATTTTAGTCAAATAAGGAATAAAAGATTTATGAGTTTGATTAGGGTTTGGAAGTCTTAAACAAAATAGGAATTAGGGTGCAATTCGAACTCCTTTTTGGTTGAGGATTGCGGCAATCCTAGTTTATTTTGGACTAGAGATTTCGGCCACCCTTGTGCAAAAAGGAAGAGAAAATTTTTGGCCACATATATAAGGATACTTATAATTTTCGGCCACACTAAGTTTTTGGTGCAGAATTTTATTTTTCTTCTTCTTCTCAACTCATAGAAAGATAGCTTTTATTCTACTAAAACAAAAAGAAACATAGATTATTCTTTGATGGTATTCTATTGCTAATTCATCAATAAGCTTGTGAATACTACATCGATCTAGGTTCACGCGCGTTTCGATCTTAAGATTGAGAACTCAAAAGTGACCGGAATAATCTTAGGTTTCTTTTGATTGTTTTTGTGACTAACGAATAAAAGAAAAGTTTGTTATATCCCATCACAGGTTTGCAATTCAAAGAAAGGGAGACCACGCTCCTAGGTGATCCACGTTCGTGCTAGGATTGAAGATCTTGCGGATTACCATCGACGTAAGTCAATCGGATCACGCGACAAGAGGTATTAATCTTTTGTTATATATATTATATATCTTTAATTGATTAAAAGGGTTTAAGGTTCATAATTGGAAAATTTTTTAAATATACTAAACTATTTTTTTTTTTTGTCTCGCTTCCGCTGCGTGTACTTTTACGGTATATTTTTTCCCTACAATTGGTATCAGAGCCTAGGTTGAACCCTTTTAATTAATTAACGTATATATGCGTGGATCGTTTTCTTTTTATTGTGATTATGCATGTTTTAGAAAGAGATGACACTCTAGGTATTCGCATATATAATTACATGTGATGTATGGATTTATATATGTTTTTATGTGGATTGTTATTGCTCGATTTTGGTCCTAGATTTTCAATGTATTTTTGTTATGAAATTGTAACAATAAGGGTGGTCTATCATCGCCATAATTCCTTCTTGGTAGTTGCTAGGTTTTATTTTTTTTATATATATAGGTGCAGTATTTTTTTTGTAAATACTACTGCAGTTTTTATTTTTTATTTTAGTGCAGTTTTTATGTGTAAAAAATACTGCAGTGATTAAAAAAAAAAAACAAATGAATACTGCAGTATTTATTATTTTATATTGCTGTAATATATTTGGGTGTTGAAGATTCGAAGACACGAAGAAAAACGAAGCAACCGGAACCGAGAACGAGCACCGTGCGTACCCTAGGAGTGGATTGGGCTGCGCATGGCAAGCCCAAACCTTGGTGGGCTGCGCACGACAGCCTTGCAAGGCCTTATGGGCTGCGCATGGCAGCCCCTTATTTGGGGTTGTGGGCTGTGCAAGCCCAAGGGAGGAGGTCGAAGGATGAGCTTATGGTTGATGGGCCACTTGAAGATTTTGTATTCCAAATTCATTGTAATTTACTTGTTTTTCTAGGATGGGCCAAAATTGTTGCTATTTAATTTATGCTTAAATATTACAATATTTGTTATTGTATGATAACATGACATATATAATAGGAGTGCCACTCATATATCTCTTTTGGTATGAACATGCATTGAATGATTTAGGTATCTAAATTGGCATCTAGATAACTTGGTAAATCATTCTATGGGATTTAATCACACGCCTTAAATAATTGAGTGGGAGAAGGTGTTTTTGTAACACCTATGGCCTCCAAGGTTAGTTGAGCTTAATTATTTATTGGTAATCCCCCCAAGGGGCGTCCATGAATGGAATTTAGCAATATACTTCCTTACAAGGATAGACTAGACAATGGACTCAAACGAGATCTACTCCCCAAGGAGGGATTTTCGTGAGAGAAAGTTGAAGGTCGATATCTTGGTAACACACTCAATGTAATTTTATTGATATCCTCCCAAGAGTTCTTGTCTGTAAAATTGCAAGGCTAAAATTGAAAACGCTGGTTGTTATGTTAACAATTAGGTGGGAAATAGTCTAACTAGTAAATGGTGCGAACTCCCAAAGGAGGCGTAACATTTATGGGTGTTGGATCACCGTTGAATTTTTATGATTGAGTTATTTATTTTAAAGTGCTTTATAATGATTATTTACTTATATATAATTTTGTTTTATTAAGAAATCATGACCCCATCCCTAATGAACATCCTGAAAGATAACACTTTAATTGGAGATAATTATGTCACATGGAAAAGGAAAATTGGGTTGTTGCTGCAAGCTGAAAAACATAAATTTTGTTCTAACTACTCCTAAATCACCTGCTCCTACTAATGAATCTAATGTGATGCAATGAGACAAGTATGAGCAGTGGGAGACCTCTAATGAGATGGCCAAAAGGCTACAATCTCATACGTGTTGCAATAGCAGCACGAAGGAATGGGGTCTGCTGCTGATATGATGATGTCTTTAGAAGAGATTCATATGGTTGGTAAAGTTGCTACTATTAAGACCCGTCAGAAGGTCAAGAAATAATAGAAGAAAAAGCAACTTGGGCTTACCAAGAAAGTAACCAAGATCAAAAGGAAGTGTTTCTTTTGTGGTGAAAAGAGACATTGGAAAAGTAATTTTTCAAAGTCTCAAAATAAGAAGGAACAAGGTAATATGAATTATCTTGAAACATGTTTTTCTGGTAGATTCTACAGATTCTTGGATCGTAGACTCTGGAGCCACTAATCATGTTTGTTATTCCTTACGGGGGTTTCAAGAAAGGAGAAGGTTGAGTAAGAATGAAATCAATTTGCGCTTGGGCAACGAATCGTTAGTGTCTGCAAGTGCAGTGGGAGATATTAGAGTTTATTTGGATTCTAGAAGGCATTTAGATTTAATAGACGTTTATTATGTACCTCAATTCAAGAGGAATTTAATTTCAGTTTCTTGTTTGAATAAATTTGGATATTTGGTTACTTTTAATAAAGTTTTTATTATTAGTAAGAATGACAAAATTATTAGCCAAGGTACATTGGAAAACGGTCTATACTTTTTGCATAGAAATATCTCTCACTCGTTAGACATAGAAATAACGGAACATAATCATAAAAGAGTTAAATTATCAAAAAGATGAAACCTATCTATGGCATTTACGCCTAGGTCATATTAACCTTAATAGGATTAAAAGATTGGTAAGTGACGGACCTTTGAGTGACTTAAAGGTTGATGATCTACCAACTTGTGAATCTTGTTTGGAAGGTAAAATGACCAAAAGGACGTTCTCTGCCAAAGGTGCCAGGGCTACTGAATGTTTAGGATTGATACACACTGATGTATGTGGACCTATGAGCATTCAAGCTAGAGGTGGATATGAGTACTTCATCACTTTCACAGATGATTACTCAATATTTGGCTATGTGTATCTTATGCGACATAAGTCGGATGCTTTTGACATGTTCAAAGCATTTAAAGCTGAAGTGGAAAATCAGCTTGAGAAACACATAAAAATCTTGAGATCTGATCGTGGTGGAGAATATCTATCTGGTGAGTTTCAGCAATATCTTATTGATAATGGGATAGTTCTCAGTTTTCTGCACCAGGTACACCTCAACAAAATGGGGTAGCAGAAAGGAGAAATAGAACTCTTTTGGATATTGTTAGGTTTATGTTGAGTTATTCAACACTTCCTATTTCATTATGGGGATATGCTTTACAAGCTGCAATATACATTCTAAACGATGTACCATCTAAGTCTGTTCCTAAAACACCGCATGAGTTGTGGACTGGGCGCAAGCCTAGTTTACAACACTTAAGGATATTTGGTTGTCCTGCGCATGTGTTAAAAGGAAAGACAGAGAAGATGGAGTCCCGTTCAGAAACATGTATATTTGTAGGGTATCCAAAAGAAACTAAAGGATATTATTTTTATAGTCCTTCAGATCTTAAAGTATTTGTTTCGACAAATGCTAAATTTCTGGAAAAGGACTATATGAATGATTTTGTGCCTAGAAGTAGAATTGTCCTGAATGAGATATCAGGAGATACAATTCCACGAGAGGTTACACAACCCAACCCAATTGTAAGTTCCGATCCAACACAAGGTCAACAACCTACCATTCCTCGTCGTAGTGGAAGGGTTAGAACACAACCCGAAAGTTACATCGGTCTAGGAGAATCAGTGGAGAATCTCCCGGACGACGATGATCCCTACACGTACAAGGAAGCTATGGAGGATGTTGATAGTCGCCATTGGCAAAAGGCAAGCAATCTGAGATTGAATCTATGTTCGATAACAAAGTCTGGTCCCTTGTAGACTTGCCTAAAGGGATAAAAACCCATTGGGTGCAAGTGGGTATACAAGAGGAAAAGAGGTATGGATGGTAAGGTGGAAACCTTTAAAGCTAGATTGGTAGCTAAAGGGTATACACAGAAAGAAGGTATCGATTATGAGGAAACCTTCTCTCCTGTGGCCATGCTTAAATCCATTAGGATACTCTTATCCATTGCAGCATCTTTAGATCTAGAGATTTGGCAAATGGACGTCAAGACAACTTTCCTTAATGGAAGTCTTGACGAGAGCATCTACATGATGCAACCAGAGGGATTCATTGAAAAGGGCCAAATGGAAAAGGTATGCAAGTTGCAGAAATCCATATATGGATTAAAGCAAGCATCCAGATCCTGGAACATAAGGTTCGATCAAGCTATCAAAGGTTTTGGATTTATTCAGAATCTTAACGAACCTTGTGTATACCAAAGGATTAAGGGCGACAAGTTGGTTTTCCTGATTCTTTATGTTGATGATATACTACTCATCGGAAACGATGTAGGTGTATTGACATCAGTAAAAGAATGGTTAGCAAAACAATTTGATATGAAGGACTTAGGAGAAGCAAGTTTTATTCTAGGTATCCAAGTTATAAGGGATAGAAAGAATAGAACGATTGCATTATCCCAAGCTTCATACATAGACAAGATCTTGTCTAGGTTTTCCATGCAGGATTCCAAGAAAGGTATGTTACCTTTCAGACATGGAATCAAGCTTTCTAAGGAACAAGTTCCTAAGAATGAGCATGAAGAGCAATTCATGAGTAGAGTTCCATATGCCTCGGCAGTTGGAAGTCTCATGTATGCAATGCTCTGTACTAGACCAGATATTTGTTTTGCTGTTGGCATAAGTAGCAGGTTTCAATCGAAACCTGGTCCTGATCACTGGACGGCAGTCAAGCATATTTTCAAGTATCTTAAGAGAACGAGAGATAATATGCTTGTATACTCTGGAGGGGATTTAATTCCCGTTGGGTATACAGATTCTGATTTTCAATCAGATTCTGACTCCAGAAAATCCACATCAGGGGCTGTGTTTACTATTGGAGGAGGAGCAGTTATATGGAGGAGCATCAAGCAATCTTGTATTGTTGGTTCCACCATGGAAGCTGAGTATGTTGCTGCATGCGAGGCTGCCAAAGAGGCTGTTTGGCTCTGCCAATTCTTGATTGACTTGGAAGTGGTTCCTAGTGCGAATAAGCAGATCACTATCTACTGTGACAACAGTAGAGCAGTGGCTAATTCGAAAGAACCAACAAGTCACAAGAGAGGTAAACACATTGAAAGAAAATATCATCTTTTAAGGGAGATTGTTCAAAGAGGTGACGTGACGATTACCAAAATCGCGTCAGCAGAAAATCTAGCAGATCCCTTCACAAAGGCTCTACCTCAGAAGAGTTTCGATGGGCACCTAGAGAATATGGGCTTGAGAGATATGACACATTTACTATAGTGCAAGTGGGAGATTGTTAGGATTATGCTCAATAGCAAGAGTGTAATATTGTAATTAACAATCTTTTTCATATTAATAAAGTGATTTCTGGTTTAAACAAATCTTATAGCATTTATAGTTTAATAATTGTCAAAGTAAATAATCATAAGGTCTAAAGACTATGAGAAAAGAAGAATTGTTCGTACATCTGGATATGTATGTGGTAGACACAATTCTTTAGTTAGTCTTGAATATTGTTCACAACTTAAGTTAAAGGTTGGGCACCTTTATCTTGTTAAAGTTGTAGAATTCTTTTGCTAGCATTTGAGTGGGATCAAATGAGATATGATGAGTCTAAAATCATCGGAGTGTCTTCGAGCAAAAGAATCTAGTGCACTGGGTGCATTTAACTGGATCACAATGAAATACTTTATCTATAACCGTCAGTAGATAAAAGTAATTTCATTATCAGGACAATCGGAGAGTCTATCTTAATCCTGAGATAAATGATGGACTTATGGTTGCAAGTGATATCATTTGAGCTATCAATGAGTACGATTATATCGCATAGTCTATCCTCGATTGTTTGGTGATATTCATTTGTTAATCAATAGAGGACTTCATTTATAGATATGGACATCGTGGCTCCATTTATTAAATGAGGGTATAATATCATCATATGGATGTTTTGAGGTAATTGGATATTAAATCTCAACGTTGAGTTTTCGATAGTGTCTATTGAAAACATGGCTTCTGGACAAGTCAAAATATCCAAGTTCAAAACGTAGTCATATGAGTAAATATGGTAACTTGGAGAGTTATAGGTGGTCTATGAACTCTTGACGATTACTGATATTAATCACAAGGATACACTATCTCCAATATGATTGTCTAGGGTATGAATGAGGAAACATCTTCCTTTTCTGTCTTTATTTAAGAGTTCAATTTTAGCTCTTTAGTGGAATGAGTTAAAATTAATGGATCGGACCTAAGTGAATCATTTGTTGATTGTGATTAGGTTATGTCTATTGAAGCTTAAATTTAGATAGCCCGCCAAGATACTCAATCCACACGGACTTGCATGGATCACTTGATATATTCTACCGGACCAATTTAGGGTCCATCTAGAATTGCATTTAATATATTAAGAATATTATTTGCACATTATTTATGTAATGGACTGCTCAATTATATTTATATATTAATGGATGACATGTGGGCTTGTTTCTTTTAGTAAGAATGAGTCTAGTTCACATGTGGGCTTTTTATTTAAAGTCCTATGGATTAAATGAAATAAGAAAATAATATTTGGCCCAATATTTTATATGGGGCGGCAAGGTGATTAATTAACCTTAAATATTATTTTGTTTTCATTGTTTAATTAAATAAGAATTAATTAATTTATTAATTAATTGTTTAATTAAGAAACAAATCTTTTCTGATTAGGAAATATGATTCCTATTAGTATACTATTGGTAGTAGTATACTTAAATTAAAAGACTTGTTTGACAAGGAAATAAATAATTAATTTTATTTATTTAATCAAATAAGAAGTCTTTTTATTTTAGTCAAATAAGGAATAAAAGATTTATGAGTTTGATTAGGGTTTGGAAGTCTCAAACAAAATAGGAATTAGGGTGCAATTCAAACTCTTTCTTGCTAGAGAATTGCGGCAACCCTAGTCTATTTTTGGCTAGAGATTTCGGCCACCCTAGGAAAAAGGAAGAAAGAAATTTTGCCACATATATAAGGGCACTTATAATTTTCGGCCAAATAAGGTTTTTGGTGTGCAGAATTTTGTTTTTTTCTTCTTCTCAACTCATAGAAAGAGAGCTTTTATTCTACTAAAACAAAAAGAAACATAGATTATTCTTTGATGGTATTCTATTAGCTGATTCATCAATAAGCTTGTGAATACTACATCGATCAAGGTTTACACGAGTTTCGATCATAAAATTGAGAACTCAAAAGTGACCGGAATAATCATAGGTTTCTTTAGATTGTTTTTGTGACTAACGAATAAAAGAAAAGTTTGTTTTATCCAATCACAAGGTTGCAATTCAAAGAAAAGGGAGACCACGCTCCTAGGTGATCCACGTCCATGCTAGGATTGAAGATATTGCGGATTACCATCGACGTAAGTCAATCGGATCACGCGACAAAAGGTATTCTTCTTTTGTTATATGTTATATATCTTTAATTGATTAAAAGGGTTTATGGTTCATAAAGGAAAAATTTTTAAAGCTACTAAACCTATTTTTTTAGTCTCGCTTCCGCTGCAGGTATATTTTTCCCTACAATTGGTATCAGCCTAACAGCCCATGTCACCCTTCAACGACTTATCAAATTCAATTATGCCAGACATATTGTATGGAAAAATATCTTCTGTCATTGTCGTGTCAAATTTTGCCATAGGATACAAATATACAATCGCAATGGGAAGGCATGTGCATCCCACGGCACCCAAATTTCTTTCCTTTTATACCTCATTACAATATTAAGAGTCAGTTTGGTATTGTTGTAACTTTTATAATAATCACTACTAGCACATGAATAATCAGTTGTAAAGTTAATCAGCATATGTTTAGTTAATTATATTTTAAAAAGGGATAATTACCCTAGTGGCCATCAATTGATGACACACTATCAAAATGATCACTGGATTGGAAACTTGTTTCAAAATGACCATTTTTGGCGAACTTTGTGACATCAATGACCATTCCATTAAACACTGTTAACTTCTTGTTCTTTTGGTATCAAAATAGTCATTCCCATATTAAAGCTATAATCCCAAGTTTTTCATCTTAGTTAATAATCAACATAAGAGATTTTCACCTCATATTCTTTTTTTAATTTATTTTATATTAAATTAATCACCACAACCAAACTGAAACTTCGAGAGATGGAAAAAGTCACAATATCAATTTAATGGGAAGATGAAGACCTTGAAATATTCAAAGCAATGAGTGTTTTCGCTTGAAAAAACAAAATGTTAAATGTAATCACAATAAACTACGAAGTAGAACGTTATGTTATCTAAGTAAATACAAGTGCGTTCATTCTTCTCATACTGTAACTTGGTTGAAAACTCTAACAAGTCAGGCAACCACATACACTATTCTTTAGTTAAATGTAACATGTTAAAAGTTCTATATCAAGATGACCATTACAACTATTCAATTTTTTCTACAATTAATCTATTAGTGATCGGTCATTTATTGTATATGTTTTTGATCCCCATTCCTCTAATCAATTGCTTGCTTCTTGAGTCTTTTAATGTTTTAATGGGTGTTTGAGTGTTTTCAGGTTATTGGACCAGATTGATATATTTGAAGAATATCAGATAAAAAATGCTATTTTGGAGAAGTCAAGGGTCTTTTTTTGCAAATTGGACAAAAACGCTCTCACACCGCTGCTATTTTCAGAGAGAGGCGTTGCAGCGATTAAATGGGCAGAGGAGTCCGCTGTGCCAAACGCTGCCTCACCGCTGCCAAAGTGGCAGCGTTCCCAATTGTGTGCAAACCGCTGCCACACCGCTGCCACACCGCTGCCACAGTGGCAGCGGTCCGGCAGCGGTATGGCCTAATTCCGCGTTTTAATAGGTTTTTCTCCACTGCAGCCCGAGAAGATATAAATAGTGGAGTATTTTATTTAGGACGCTCTGGTTCGTCTCTCACAATTAGACAGCCATCCTTCATAGCCAAAATTACTCAACAAACTCTCATCCACCTTACATATAGAAGATTCGAAGGAAGGAGAAGATTTCAGCATCACAGATTGGAAGAGAGTCTACTATTTCCATGGGTTCTATCAATTACTTCTCTCTTCTCTTTATTTCAACTATGTGTAACTAAATCCATACTAGAGATTCAATGAGAACCTCTATGAATACTCTTTGTTAGAATTGATTATATATTCTTAATACAAGTTTTGATTCATTCAATTTATGATTATTTATTCTTGTTGATGCATGTTTATGCTAGGCTTGAATTTAGGGTTTGATATTTTAAGGGTTGAGATGCGAGTGAGTTTCATCATTCTCAGCCAATATTTAATTGAATGGATAGGATTTATCGTAGCAGGATATTGCACATAAATTCTGGTTCTCTTGCTCTTGTGCTTAATGGGTTCTCAGTCACAGTTTATACGCAGGTTTTGAGGTAGACTGTAATTGAGAATACTTGATTGTGTGCTTTGTGGGTTTTAGGTTATAGTTTATACACAGGTTTTGGGGTAGACTTAAGTGAGAACGCTTGGTGTATGGTTGATGTATTTTCTGTCATAGTTTATACGCAGGTTTTGAGGTAGACTATAGTAGAGAATACTTGACTTATTCCAGGACCACATAACACTAATTATACATGATTTAAGAATGAACCCTTAACTTGATTAACATTCTTTGTAAAAGTCAATTCAAAGCATTGAGTAAACGTAGTTGGGAAGCATTGATGACCTAGTCCTCTCACCTCTTGATCACATTCACAAATTCTTGTTAACTGCTATCTTCGTTTAATATAGTTTTAATCAAATCAATCAATCAATCTCAAATCTCTTGGTTACTGTTACTTGCTTAGCTTTAATTAGAATTAGTTTTAGTCAATAAATCACTTTTTCTCGTGGGAACGATCCCTACTTGTCGTTGTACTTATCTCACGATTCGTGCACTTGCGAGTTAGGTTTTTATAACACGATTTTATGCATCAATTAGCCATCCATTTGATTAATTGATATCAAAATGATCATTATATGTAATCTATATTGTATAGAAAAATAGAGTAAACAATCATAAACAATAAAATTTTATTCAAATTAAAAAATACATAAATTCATAAACAATGGAGAAAATGAATTCTTTATTTCATTCAATATAATTTCAGTTTCATACATTTCAAATATTATTTGTCAAATTGCACAAGTATACCAACCTTTTTCTTTTGATCTGAAAACAGCTCCAAAACCATGCCTTTTTTTTTTTTTTTTGCACAAATATACCAAGATTGCCCTATTTAAAACCACACAAAAATATACCAACCAAATTTCATGGTTTTAGCTTGGTCGTTATGATTAATTTAATATAAAATTAATTAAAAAAGGAATATGAGGTGAAAATCTCTTATGTTGATTATTAATTAGAATGAAAAACTTGGGATTATAGTTTAAATATGGGAATGACCACTTTGATACCAAAAGAACAAGATGTTAACGGTGTTATGACTGTGTTTGATGGAATGGACATTGGTGTCACAAAGTTCACCAAAAATGGTAATTTAGGAACAATTTTCCAATCCAGTAGCCATTTTAATAGTATCTCATCAATTTGATGACCACCGAGGTAATTATCCCTTTTTAAAACTACTGTATAACTCAAAAACAGTATACATTTATTTAGTAATTTTATTACAAAAGTACTGAGATTAGTTATATTGACTAAAATATACATGAGTTTAGGACCCTAATTCATTTTTTTTCATTAATTATATATATTAAATCAATATTTAAGTAGAATATTTAAATTAGAAAAAAACAATTCTATAAGAACAATAGAAATATTTTTTAAAGATTTTTTTTAATCAAATCAATATTTAAATATAATATTTAATTTTGAGATGAAATGAAGTATATAAATGATTTTAACTTGATTTCATAAGGTTGATAATGATATTTTAAAAGATTCATTAAATGCTGAAATATGTTATTCAATAATCACTTTCAAAAAGTAACCCCCACCTACTTCGCAAAATCACTGTCAAAATCTTCCAGATTATCAATTAATCACTTTTGGAAGTTTTACCAAACATTATTTTATGTCAAAATTATAAATTAATCTGGTTTTAACTTTTCAAAAGGAATACCAAACTGATCCTAAGGATACAATGATTTATCTCATTTGTCATATATTATGTAAGGATTCTCATTTGTTGATTAGTTTGTTTCATGGACAAACCACATGTTGGGGTTGATGTAAGGGTAGCCTAGGAATTGGTGATCATTCAATGGCCCTCTCAAGACCTCAAGAGAAGAAGCACAAAATGTATATTCTTGTGCTTACTTGCTTTGAAGAGATCTAGTTGCACACACACACAACTCATGCATATCTCTTATTCTTGTATGTTGTGTGTTTTATATGTGTGCATTCTTAATTGTTGAATGTCTCTTCATGCATGTTTATTTGATTGCATCTAGTTTATTGAAATGTCATAACATGTTTAGGCATTAGGATGCAAAGCCATGAATTCTATTCATGCATATTTGAATTAACTGCATCTTGTTCTATGCAATGCCATGACATGTTAGGCATTAGGATGCATTCACTACCCATACATGCACTTCATGTATGGTAGTTTTAAGTGTGGTGTAATTTGTTTCCGTTTGAGTGATCGGAAACGTCCGTGCTTGCACGATAGTAAGCATGTCTTAGCACGATGATTGACCACTTGAGAATGTCTCATTCTTCTCTTGGATAAGTGGTAGATTTGGTTTGGCTATTTGGAGTGAAGTGTCTAGGTTCAAAATATTGGATTTCAATGATTTAAATATTTTTCAAAACTGACCTTTGTATGGTCTTGTGACTATAACTTTTTACACAAAGTTTCAAATTGCGTTTTGTAAAATTTTGGACAAACTAAACACCCATACCTTTCCAACAATATATTATTCATAATATTTAATAACTATTTGGATTGGTTTTAAAATCTCCAAACTGACTACTAAAATAGGGCATCATAGCTGTTATCCGTATCTGACCTTTGGTCACTCAAATGACCATAACCTTTTTTACAGACATCAAAATATCATTCTGTAAAAACGAGTAGAAAGTAGACATCCATAGATTTTCAACAATATATTATATAAAAGTTTTTGATATCGTTTGGTCATGTTTCGAAGCGTTTGAATCTTGAGCTACTGCACTATCGCGTGTATCACGAAAATGCCCATAGTTTTTCTATTTCTTCCAAAACGACATAGTTTCACTTGGGCACTATAAATATAGATCTTTCTCATAATTTTGAGAGCAGAGCCATAAAATTAAACCCTAGAGAGAGAGGCTCCATATTCTTGAGAGAGAAAGCACCAAGATTGTTTTTTTAACTCTCTAAATCCAAAACTCATTTTCATCTTGCATCATTCAACATCATTTGAGCATGGGTCTTCTTCAACACACAAGGTATGGTATGTTGAACACTATTATCTTACGTAATTAGTGTTTTACTTATCAATTATATCTCATATATTACTTGTATGTGTTTAGATTAATTTCTACATACATGATTGAGATTATGTGTTAATTGGGTTATTTTGTGATAGCTAGGATGTTTCATGTTTATCTAACATCTAGCTAATTGATCTCATTAACATGATTGAGATTATTTGTGATAGCTTTGTATCTAGGATTGGTTATCCTTTACTTAACTAAAGTTGTATGCCTTGACATATAGCTATTTTCATATCTAGGATTGATTTTATTGTCATCATATAATCATAGGTAAGTATCTAGAGTACCCTAGCTCTATCTTGCATATTTGGATATCATTGCATATTTAATTAGGGTGTTGATCTCTTCGGAGAAGTAAGTCTTTTGTGGTAGATCAGGATTAGGTCGTACATCGAGATTAGGTGGTCACATAAGCAAATTGGACTCGATCCACTTTTACAGGTCTACGGGTAGTGGTAGCGGGATATTGGTCGGGATTAGGCCGTCAAACTGGGATTAGGTTGTATACGCTATCATAATTAGTGGATTCAAGGATCGTGTGTGGTGCACATATTAGCCCGTGGTTTTTCCTTGTTTAAGGTTTCCACATAAAAATCAAGTGTTCTTTAATTTTCACACTTTACACTTGATTTATTTTGTTATGTGTTTGGGTTTTCATATGTTAACATTGACTAATCGAAAAATTGGTAATAATCGATTAACAACCCATTCACCCCTCCTCTAGGTTGTTTAAACACACACGCAACATTTATTTTCATATCATGTGAATATTATTGTCGCATCATAAGTTGGGATATAAATGAAATACAAATCTGAGATGTAGAGTATTACTCTCTCACACTAGTTATACCTTGGATAGTCATTCATATTCTCTCTCTCTCTCTCTCTCTCTCTCTCTCTCAATTTTGCAATATAATATATTTCTTTTAATTTTTGGGAAATCTCACTTTAGTTCTTACTTTTTAGCGAAATGTCATAGTGTTTTTGTCATATTAGCAACTTCATTTTTTGTTTTTTTTTTCTTTCTAAAATGCATCACTTTAATTTTTTTCAGCCAAAAGTTAATCAAATTTAATAGAACTAGGGTTATTTTGGTCTGTTGCATAATAACACATGCCAACTAATTTCTTTTTAAAAAAAAATTATCAATTAGTCAAGGAGATCTGGAGATTGGATCTCCACCGTCAAAGAAGTGCATCTAACATCATTGAGTCTCCATTACCATTGAATCAATCTTCGAGTCGACAACATGCAAAGGGTGCAGGTCCCTGAGTATACTTTGAGCATCGAACCAGTGGAGGTGATCAACATGTTGAGGAGGATAAGAACATAGGTCAAATTGTCTCCTAAGATGACATCACCCCCGAAACATATGAATTCGAATAGGTGGTGTGAGTTCCATGGCAACCATGGACATCGAACAGATGAATGTGTCACCTTAAAACTCGAAGTGGCAGAATTGCTAAAACAGGGACGACTAAAAGAGTTCCTGGCTGACAAGGGAAAAACCACCCTAGTGTAGCAAGATGAACGACTGAAAAGTAAGGGGAAAGACTCAACCCTAAATCCGCCTGAACCAGAGCGCATTGTTCATTTCATATTGGGCGAATCCGAGGTAAGTGGGATATCACATTCTACAGCCAAAAGGCATACTTGACAAGTATCAAATGCTGAGGTGAAGCCTTCCCAAATGAGCGACCCTTTAGTCAATATGGTAATTTCTTTTAATACAACTGACAATTCTAATTTATTTTCACATCACCACGATGCACTAGTAATTTCTTTATTCATTGCCAATTGTCTTATCAAGCGATGCTTGGTCGATAATGGCAGTTCTACTAATATTCATTTTTTAAGTGCACTAAGAGATGCAGATCGACGAATTTGGGATCACTCGCCGCTCGACTACCCTAGTAGGATTCAGCGGAGATGCCAAAAGCACAATTAGAGAAATCATTCTCCTCATATATACAGAAGACGTGAATATACAAACAAAGTTTTTGGTGCTTGTTTGTCAGAAGAATTTCTAGATAGATAGATAGATAAGATTAGAGATATCGATGTTGCTATTGGTTGTAAAAAAAAAAAAAAAAATTAGGTTTGATTTTGTTAACTACTAATCAATTAACATTTTTCTTTTTCTGTTGGGTTGGAAAGATAGAACCACAATACTATCACGGTCAACTATAATGATTCTTTCATCTGTATATAATTTGATCGTGGGTCAACCATGGATCCATGAGCTTCGGGGGGTCCCTTCGACCCTTCATCAAACAATATGCTTCTTGACCAAATGGGGAGTTCGATAAATTAAAAAGGAATAGGAGACCTCTAGGGAGTGCTACCAGACCAGCTTGAAAAATAAGAAACGCAAGTTATAGTAATACAGAAACTTGGGAGGAACTTGAAGAAGTATAAACCCATACTGATATCCCAGAACACAAGGTTCAAATAGGTTCAAGGCTCGATCCCGTGATCAGGGAGAAACTAATTGATTTCTTGAAACAACACCACGATTCTTTTGCATGGACACATGCTGATATGGTTGGAATCAACCTCGAGGTCATAGTGGATCGACTCCAAGTTGACCCAGATCATCGACCGGTGAAGCAGAAGAGTAGGAAATTCACCTCAGAGCAAAATAGAGTTATTAATGAAGAAGTTCAGAAATTGATCGACATTGGATCAGTAAGGGAGGTCAACTACCTTGACTGGTTGGCTAACGTGGTCATAGTGAAAAGAAGAACAGGAAATGGAGAGTCTGCATCGACTTCATCGATTTGAACAAAGCCTACCCAAAGGATTCATTCCCTCTTTCTCATATATACATGTTGGTCGATGTCACAGCAGGGTAAGAGCTATTGAGTTTCATGGATGCCTTCTCAGGCTACAACCAGATCTTCATGCATCTAGACGATCAAGAAAAGATGGCCTTTATAACTAAACGAGGTATATTTTGCTATAAGGTAATGCCTTTTAGTCTTAAAAATATAGGTGCGACATATCATCGGCTAGTGAATAAGATGTTTTCAGAAATGCTTGGAGAAACAATGGAGGTCTATATTGACGACGTGCTGGTCAAATCGTTTGTAGTAGATCAACACCTCGAACACCTGAGGCAATCCTTCGAAGTACTCGACAGGTACCACATGAAACTCAATCCCACTAAACATGCATTTGGTGTTTCTTCAGGAAAGTTTCTCGGCTACCTTGTCACCCGTAGAAGGATCGAGGCAAACCCTCAATAGATTCTATCGATTATGCGAATCGAGTCCCCTAAATGCATTAAAGATGTATAAAAATTAACCAGACGTATAGTAGCCCTAGGTCGTTCATATATCAATCCTCGGAGAGGTATCATGGTTTCTTCGAAACTTTGAAGAAGATGAAAATATATGAATTAAGTGTCTAAGTAAACCTAGATTGAGAGGGGGGGGGGGTGTGAGTAGGTTTTAACCAAATTAATCGCCAGCTATTTCAGTTAATCAATATTAATCACAAACACCCCTAATGTCTAACAAAAATCGTCATGTAAAGTAAGCACGGAAAAATAATGACAATGACACAATGATTTGTTTTATGAGAGAAACCCCAATAGGGTAAAAACTCACGAGCATAATTGTCAATTGAACCCTCAAATCTACTATTTGCAAAAACGATTACAATCTAGGTTGACCACATCGCACATATATGATTACTAATTCGTCTTTGCTACCCGCGAGCCTTTAATAATAATTCTAGGCTCTTGCTTGTAAACTACCCACGGTAAATACAAGACTTAACTCTCAATAGAAGAGAAATGCAACTTAATGTGAATATGAACAATATTCAAAGTGCAAAAATGCAAGGTCAAACATTTAATGCTTATTTAGCCATGGATGCACAAGTTAAACAATCCTAGATATCATGTTGCTATATGACATACATACAACTTAGCTATATGAGCAAATAAAACGCTAGATGCAATAGCTATCACAAACAAAGCTCAACACACAACACAAAAATCTTAACCTACAGATAAAAATCTAATCTTGATACTAATAAAGTCATAAAGGAGATATCCTGTAAAGCAAGAACACAATAATGGATGAAGATGATGTTCTACGTACTAATTCATGTGTGTTTAAGAAAACCCATGAAAAACACAACCTAGATGATGCTAGATGATGTTTGAAACATGAATGGATGATGGGTATTTAAGTTTTGGTTGAGAAAAATCAAATCTTGGTATCTTTTCTTAGAAGACACTCTTTGGCTTTCAAACGATGTATATTTAGCTCACAAAAACGAAATAAGGAGAAAGAGATACATATATATCAGCCCTAAATGAAACTACGACGTTTTGGAAAAATACCTAAAAAAGCACGCCTAGTGCGCTGGTGTGGCGCTGGTCAAGTGGCGCATGACTAGCGTTGATCCCTTGCTCGAGATGGCGTGAGTGCGGTGCATGACGACCAGCGTAGAACCTCTGTTCAAGTTGCGCTGGTGTGGCGCTGGTCTAGTAGCGCCATGACAGGCGCACAACGCCTATTGCACTAAGGGCTCAAGGAAACTATGTCCCAATGGCCATGAGCAAGGATCAAACATAGAAATCCAAACAAAGAGGTGCAAATGTGAAGTGAGTAAACAACATGCATGAGCATTAAACATGTTGTTAGGATTATGCTCAATAGCAAGAGTGTAATATTGTAATTAACAATCTTTTTCATATTAATAAAGTGATTTCTGGTTTAAACAAATCTTATAGCATTTATAGTTTAATATTATAATTGTCAAAGTAAATAATCATAAGGTCTAAAGACTATGAGAAAAGAAGAATTGTTTGTACATCTGGATATGTATGTGGTAGACATAATTCTTTAGTTAGTCTTGAATATTGTTCACAACTTAAGTTAAAGGTTGGGCACCTTTATCTTGTTAAAGTTGTAGAATTCTTTTGCTAGCATTTGAGTGGGATCAAATGAGATATGATGAGTCTAAAATCATCGGAGTGTCTTCGAGCAAAAGAATCTAGTGCACTGGGTGCATTGAACTGGATCACAATGAAATCTTTATCTATAACCGTCAGTAGATAAAAGTCTTTTCATTATCAGGACAATCGGAGAGTCTATCTTAATCCTGAGATAAATGATGGACTTATGGTTGCAAGTGATATCATTTGAGTTATCAATGAGTATGATTATATCACATAGTCTATCCTCGATAGTTTGGTGATATTCATTTGTTAATCGATAGAGGACTTCATTTATAGATATGGACATCGTGGCTCCATTTATTAAATGAGAGTATAATATCATCATATGGATGTTTTGAGGTAATTGGATATTAAATCTCAACGTTGAGTTTTCGATAGTGTCTATTGAAAACATGGCTTCTGGACAAGTCAAAATATCTAAGTTCAAAACGTGGTCATATGAGTAAATATGGTAACTTGGAGAGTTATAGGCGGTCTATGAACTCTTGGCGATTACTGATATTAATCACGAGGATACACTATCTCCAACATGATTGTCTAGGGTATGAATGAGGAACATCTTCCTTTTCTGTCTTTATTTAAGAGTTTAATTTTAGCTCTTTAGTGGAATGAGTTAAAATTAATGGATCAGACCTAAGTGAATCATTTGTTGATTGTGATTAGGTTATGTCTATTGAAGCTTAAATTTAGATAGCCCGCCAAGATCCCCAATCCACACGGACTTGTATGGATCACTTGATATATTCTACCGGACCAATTTATGGGTCCATTTAGAATTGCATTTAATATATTAAGAATATAATTTGCACATTATTTATTTAATGGGCTGCTCAATTATATTAATATATTAATGAAAGGCATGTGGGCTTGTTTCTTTTAGTAAGAATGGGTCTGGTTCACATGTGGGCTTTTTATTTAAAGTCCAATGGATTAAATGAAATAAGGAAATAATATATGGCCCAATTTGTATGAATGGGGCGGCAAGGTGTCCATTTAACCTAATATATTATTTTGTTTCATTGTTTTAATTAAATAAGAATTAATTAATTTATTAATTAATTGTTTAATTAAGAAACAAATCTTTTCTGATTAGGAAATATGATTCCTAGAGTTATACTATTGGTAGTAGTATACTTAAATTAAAAGACTTGTTTGATAAGAAAATAAATAATTAATTTTATTTATTTAATCAAATAAGAAGTCTTTTTATTTAGTTAAAATAAAAGAATAAAATATCTATGAGTTGGATTAGGGTTTGAAGTCTTAAAATTATAAGTGAATTAGGGTGCAACACAAACTCCTATTTTGTAGTGTGATTTGCGGCAACCCTAGTCCTTTTAGGAAGAGGATTTTCGGCCACCCTAAAAGGAAAAGAGGAAGAGAATTCGGCTAGTGTGTGTGTGTGGTGCCTGATTCAATTTTCTTCTTCTTCTCAATTCATAGAAAGGATTTTATTATACTAAAAACAAAAAGAGTGAATAGATTATTCTTTGATGGTACACTAATTGCTTGTTCATCAATAAGCTTGTGTGTACAACATCGATTTAGGTTCACGCGAGTTTCGATCATTAGATTAAGAAATCGAAAGTGACCGGAATAATCTTAGTCTTCTTTTGATTGTTTTGTGACTAACAAAAAGAAAAGCAAAGTTTGTTTGTCCATTCTCAGGTTTGCAATTCAAAGAAAAAGGGAGACCACGCTCCTAGGTGATTCACGTTCGTGCTAGGATTGAAGATCTTGCGGATTACCATCGACGTAAGTCAATCGGATCACGCGACAAAAGGTATTCTTCTTTTTGTTGATTATATATATGTTTAATTAATTAAAGGGTTAAGGTTCATAAAAAGGAAAAAATTTTAAAGTTACTAAATCTATTTTTAGTCTCGCTTCCGCTGCGTGTACTACGGTATTTTTCCCTACACATGTAACAAACAAAAAGATATACAAGATATGTAAATGCATGAGATATGTGTGTGTGCTATTAAGTCTCTTCAATTAAGAGTCAAGACAAGTAACCTACCTTCCTTGAAGCACTTGAAGTCCACAATGAGGTCCAGTAGCATTTGAAAATAGTTCTTCAAACCTAAGCTACGCTTACAATTTTAAACCTCATTATGATTTTATCAACGAAATAAGCCAATCAAAAAGTGAGGCATGTACAGAAGAACAAGGAGTTCAAATGGACCAAAGAATGCGAGGTGGCCTTACAAGATTTGAAAGTATACCTAACAAGCCCTCCCATGCTATTGAAACTAGTCGACGAAGAGTCCCTCTATGTCAACCTGACTATATCGGAGACAATTGTCAGAGCAATACTTGTAAAGGAAGATGAAGGTAAGCAATTGCCTGTATATTATGTGAGTAGGTCTTTGCTCGATGCATTGACTCGATACAACCAGCTGGAAAAACTAGCACTTGTGCTCATCGTAGCGGCAAGGAAGTTTTAACCTTACTTCTAATGTCACCCAATAGTTGTTCTCATAACATATTCGCTCAAAAAAATTTCCACAAGCCAAAGCTGTCCGGTTGCTTGACCAAGTGGGCAGTGGAACTCAGAGAGCATGATATCTTTTATCGACTAAGGACCGCAATCAAGGCACATGTATTGTCTGACTTTGTAAATGATTTTTCTTGTAACATGTTGGAACAAGTTAAAAAGAAAACGATAAACATGATCAATAACTTAACCCCAGGAACATGGGCGTTATTAGTCGATGGCTCAAGCAATATCTGGGGAAGTGGACTTGGACTTTGGTCCCCAGAAGGAGTTGTCGTCGAACAGGCTGTAACCTATAGCTTTAAAGCAACCAATAACGAAGCCGAGTACGAGGCTCTCATTGCAGGGCTCACCCTGGTAAGGAGCTTAGCCGTAAAACGAATCAAGGTTAGTAGTGATTATTGTTGGGATTTATACCTTAAAGCTTGTAATATGTAGATGTTATAAATACAATAATAAAAGAAGTGGTTGTTTCATTCAAATATATTAATTCATATGCTTATATTATTTATGCAAACATCTAAGATTGCTAGATGAATTCTCAAACTGAGTATATGAATGTCATATACAAAGGAATTCAGTTTGAGACATGCAATCTAAATAGTCTGTAAAAAGCAAATAAAGTTGGGTACTTTATTTGTAGTTAATCTACAGCTGCGGTCCATTCCGTATTGTGTAGTGGTCTTATCCTAGACTACTCATATGGTGTTATAAGAATAGAGACACCTTATATGATGTGATCATATAGGACTGGGCCACGATCTATATGAATTTGTCACTAAGATCCGTTAGTTGAAAAGATTCATATATATCGATTAATGATGGCTATATACGGGTGATCTAAATCCTACTTCTTCAGGTTAGATCGTGGTTTTTGATTTACCATGGGTGAGATCAGAATATCATTCTCGGTCAATATCTCTGTATCTTGGAATCACAGTTTAACTTTTTTCTAGGAAGATATTCACACAATAGTTGAATCCATTCCTTCTTGTGAGAAGTAGATAAGTAGTTCCTTTAAGGGTTGATTCGGGGATTGAACGATTAAGAGCGCTCTACTTCTTCCATAAAGGAATGAAGAATATAATCATTCAAGAGAATCAATGGTACTTAAAGGAAAAGATATAATTAGAGAGGTATAACGGATTTTATGACATAGCTCTAATTATGAACTACTTGTTGAGGATCATGTCATATGTAATAGCTATATCAATGTACACTGATAAAATTGGTAGTGTAAAACATCTGTAGTTATGAGAGTACAACCTTGGGTTTTTAGTGGAATAACTCCAAGGTTAATAATTGTGAAATATTAATTAAATAGTTTAATTCATTTTTTCTATGAATTATTGGAGCTCACATGGAGAATTGGATAGTCCAATTAATTGTGTTACGAAAGTAACATAAATATATTTTGGGAATTAATTAAATGATGTGATTATTTAATTAATATATTATTTAATTGTTGAATTAAATATTATTAAATAATATTGTTATTTAATTGACATATTAATAATTAAGAATTATTAAATTGTCATATAGAGGTTTCAGTTTCTAACCTTGATAATAGCAAATAAAATAATAAGTGATTATTTTTATTTACTCTAAATAGGTCAAAGATTTAAACCTTAGTAAAAAATAATAATTAAAAAAAAGATTTAGAATCATATTTTAACTTGGATTACTAAACCCTAGGTTTCTAGTATATAAGATATACTTGTTAAGAAAAAGAAGCTATTTTAGAACCCTACAAAGAACAAAGGTGGGTGGCAACTATAGAGGGAAAAGAGAAATATTTTTTTTTTTCTCTCATACTAGGGTTGGCTGAATTCGTCAAGGGGAAGCAAGGTGTTATCTTCCGGTTCTCTCAAACCTCCATTCAACCGCTCTCGAAATCCGTGATGTGCTTACACACAGAGTTGCTAGATCGCAGGATATAGTTAGGAAGACTTAGTGGTATTGGATCGAAAAGACGGATAAAAAAGAAAACGAATGAGTGTTCTTTAAAGGTATGAAAACAATTATCTTCCTTGTATTCATGTATATACAAAAGGTCCCAAGAAGACGATAGAACATTTTTGAAACCTATTGTTCTTATTTTATTGATTAATTTCAAATAAAAACTCTTTATTTTCCGCTGCGCGACTTACAGTTGGTATCATAGCCAATTTTGTAATACATGAATATGTTATATTTGTTTTTAAAGTCTTTTTGATATGTATAATATGTGTAGGCACAATCTAGGGTTGAATGATGTTTATATATATATATATAAACATGGTTGATCATTAATTGTATGGTATGATGAATTTAGTTAAATTTTGTTTCAGGTTGTAACAATTAGTTATTATTATTTTTCAATGTAATTGTTCCATGCAGTGGCGTAGCCAGGATTTCTGACTATGGGGGGCTAGACTAAAAACCAATGTTCAAAAAAATGGAAAAAATGGAAAAATTGGCCGTTTAAGCGTCGCCTATATGCTAAGCGGATGCCAATCATCCCGGTTCGGCCAAATCGACCATATTAGGCAACTGGAAGAAAATCGACTGATTTGGCCGAAAAAATCGATTGATTTGGCTAGGAAAATCGAGCTAAGTGGAGTCAATGGCTCCGCCTAGTCGTTGCAAAGACTCATCGTCGACGGAAGTCGCTTGACTGGTAAACCGTCACCATTGTTCATTATAAATACATTTTCAACACCTTTTTTTGTAATTCACTCAATCAAAAACTATTTCTAAAAATATATTGTCAACACCTTTTTAGTAATTTACACAACCAAAAGTTTTTTTTGTTAGAAACTCTACTCATTAGAAGCTATACTACAAAAAGGATCTACTCTAGAAGCTCTACTTGAAAAGTCATACTAAACACACTCTTAGTGTTATTAAAAAAGCCCAAAAAGATCTATTTGGAAAAGCCTAAAATTTAAGCTTCTTCAAATAGACGTAAAATAGCTTTTTTAATCATCCAAAAACTCTACTGAGTGACAACCAAACGATTAAAAAAAAATTAAAAGTTATTGTAGCAATAGAGAAGCTCTTCCAAACGGGCCCTAATATTGTTGTGAATCAATGAATAACAGATAACAAAAATAAAGTGAGAGAGACAAAAAGAGATGAGAGAGAATTATAATATGATATATTGAGAGAGAGCTTAACGCAATATAATGTGTGTGTGTGTGAGAGAGAGAGAGAGAGAGAGAGTTTTGTGTGCAAGTGGATAGGCGGGTGTGTGCAACTGTGCAAGTGGAGCTATCAAGTGGATAGGATCCATTGGATCAAGTTGAGAGTTGATCAAACGGTGGAACATGTGTAGAAGCGTTTCCACCGTTAGACACTTAGGCTATGGAAATCCACCAGATTACAATAAATAATATATATAAGTCAATGCATATAATATATATAATTTTATTTTTTGAAAAATCTAGACCGGGCTATAGCCCAGTCTAGTCTCTATCTACCTACGCCCTTGGTTCCATGTAAATCAATATCTTGTAATATGACTATGTAACTTTGTATGAAGAAGAAGATTTGAGAAGACACGAAGAAAGAAAGCAACGCACAAGTGTTGTGCGCATGATGCAGTCGCATGCACAATAGATGTGCACAGCCATATGCAATTGTTGCGCAATACACAGATGCAATATTCAAATTGTTGTGCTGTTATATGTTCGTGCAGAAACACATATCACGCACATGCAATTGTTGCACAACACATGCAAGCAGCAACACATTGTTGCGCATGCGCAATGCTGCAATATATTAGTGTTATATTGATTGTGCGTTTATGCAGCTGTCACCCATGCCTATGCGCTGGTCATGCGTAGGTGCAACAGTTGCGCACGTGTTGCGCAAGGGTTGATGTGCGCTTGGCGCATGGTGTGGGCGTGCTGCGCATGCTCTTCGTGCGGATGACGGCTACGTGCGAAAGCGTAAGGTCGAATGTTCGTGATGTTAGGGTTTGTGTATTTGGAAGCGTGAATAGGCCGTAATATTTTTATTAATAACTTGGGCCTCCAATAAATGTTAAGTGTAACATATGGGCCTTAATTTATGATTCATGGGATGGATCACCATTAAAAATATGAGTGGCGATATTGGAACCCCTCAAAAACTATTTGTACACCCCTAAGATATTTTTAAAATCTTTAATTCGTAAATAAACCACATGTAATACCAAAAATACCCTTTCTTTAATTTTATTGTATTATATTTTTGCAAGTACACCCCACTATTTTGTTATCTAATAACTTTTAGGGATAATATCATTTTAGTCCCTACTGTTTACCCTATTATCCATTTGGGTCCTCGTCGTTCCAGTATTAGCTTATTTAGTCCTTCTGTGATGGTTTCTGTTAAAATTAGGTCTTACCCTTCTAATAAATATTTAAAACTGATATTTAAAAAAACAAAAACAAAAACAAAAACAAACATAAAAAATCTTAAAATCTAAATTCTGGATTTATGGCCACTTAAAAAAACTAAGTTAATTTTTTTTTTCTATTCATAATAATCAAATTGAAACTTATGTTTTATTCTTCAAAATCTGTTTCGATTCTTTTTTCCAATTCTTCATAATCAACACCAGAAACCAAACCCAATCTCCAAGACCAAACCCACACCACCATTCATCTCAATCACCAAACCCCAGAAACCATCATCAAACAAGAATACCCATCCAGAAACCAAGAACCTTGAAAATAAATATAAACGAGTCCTAATATAATCTAGAGGGGGGGTGAATAGATTTTAATCCCTTGTTACCAATTTTTCGAGATTAATCAAGATTACAAAATAACCCCAACTAGTCAACAAATGAAATCATGTGTAGAGAATGCGGAAAGTAAATAACACATGATTTTTATGTGGAAACCCACACGGGGAAAAACCACGGGCTGTTTAGTGCGCCACACTAGAACCTCAATCCACTACTTGCAAATACGATTACAATCTAGGTTGACCGCATCACACCTAAGATTACTAATCCGTCTTTGCTCCCCACGGGCCTTTAGAAGTGAACCTAGTTCATGCTTGCAAACTACCAACAAGGCAAATACAAGACTTGACTCTAAATGAAGAGATAAAACAACCTAGTGTGAATATGTATAATATTCAAGATGCTCAAAATGCAAGGTTAGACATTTTAGCTTATCTAGGCATGGATGAACATGTTAGACAATCCTAGATATCATCTTACTAAGTGGCATGCATAAAACATAACAAAATAGACAAACCAAGTCCTATATGCACAATCTACCACAATACAACACACAAAACACAATAACACAATCTTGAACCTAAGTCAAGTCATAAAGAAGCAATCTTGAAACTAGTCAAGTAATAAAAGAGCAATCTTGTAGAGAAAGAACATGTGAAGTGATGCAAAGATGTTCTAACTACAAGTCATGTAAGTAAAGATGAAAACCCTAAGAGAATCATACTAGAACATGCTAGATGATGAATGAATCATGCAAGAATGATGGGTTTTGATGTTTTGAGAGATAAAAATGTGTTCTTGATACCTTAGCTTAGAAGCAACTCAAAAGGCTCTCAAAAGTGTAATATTTTCTCTCTCGAAAGAAGTCAAGGCAAACAAGACATATATAAATAAGAGGCAGAGCAAAACGGCGTCGTTTGAAACAAAGACACGAAACGTCGTAGAGGACCGCTGCCATACCGCTGCCAAAGTGGCAGCGGTCGGGCAGCGGTCTTCACTGCCAAGGCCACCGCTGCCTATAAAATGGCAGCGGTCCGGGAGCGGTCTCCACTGTCCGCGAACCGCTGTCCTACCGCTGCGAAGAAAATCACAGCGGTCCTGGGAGCGGTCTGAGGTAAAAATTGACCTCTATAAAAGCCTTCAAGCAACTTCCAAGGCCAATAAACATGCCAAAGAATAAATACACAAAGATAGAGTGATCATGCATGAAAACTAATATGCAACAACACAAATCACACAACAAACAATATAGAACATAAGATCATGAAATGTGTGTGTGTGTGCAACTAAATCTCTTCACATAAAGAGTCAAGATCAAGTGGTTACCTTCCATGAAGCTCTTGAAATCCACAATGAGGACCTTAAGCAATTGAGAAGAAAAACTTCAATCCTAAGCTACCCTTACAAGATAGATCCCCATTGTGATTTTTATCAACGAAATAAGCCAACCAAAGAGAGAGGCACTTACAAACCTAACAACCATAAAAAGCTTCAAAAATCCAAATTGTAGAGCCTAACAAACAAGGCAATTGTAACTAGGTGCAGACTGCAGAGAACTATATAGTACAAAATTACATCAACTTTTCAAAAAAATAATTCAGAAATTACATATAAGATACACGATCTGTAGCCACCAATTCAATGAAAGATCATATTTTGCAAAGCAAACAAAAAATAAAAAAGAAATGCAAGTATTCCACTACTGGTTCGGGCATAAAAACAAACACCTTGAAGACATGCTTTAACCGCAACAAATATTCTTCAACTTATCTGTTGCCGATTCATCAATCGAGTACTTGTTGAGCACCTATATGGAGTGACTGTAGGATCTGTTGAAGAGCTCATCTAGCGCTTTGGCATCGTTGGCATCGACTTCTCTATAGTTGATGAAATTCTCGGCTGCTAGGCTTGGGTTTAGAGAGAGAAGAGGATTTCGATTTAGAAAGAGAAGAAGGTAAGGAGGGAGAGAGATAAGGGATCTAATCTGACCTAAAATTGGCTTGAAAATCACCGCCGAATGAGAGATTGAGAGTGTGAGAGAGAGGCGGTCGTGAGAGAGAGAGAGATGTGGTGATGAGAGAGAGAGACGGCAGTGAGAGAGAAATTCGGTGTGAATTTTGTAGAGAAATAGAGTGGATGTGAGATGGGTGGCTAGGGTTTGGTGAAGAAAATGATGAGTGGGTGGCTGGTTTGGTGAAGAAGAAGAAGAAGAAGGGTTTTTTTTAATTATTTATTATTTAATTTAATTATATTTATTAATTTGATTAGGTGATTAATGATCAATTTACCAATATACCCTCACTCTTTTAACTGAACCCTAACAGAACCTAACGGTAGGGACCAAACAAACGATTAATAGTGAATGTTTGGACCTGTATAGCCAATACTGGAATGACGAGGACCCAAATGGATAATAGGGTAAACAGTAGGGACTAAAATGATATTATCCCTAACTTTTATTATTATTTAATATAATTTTTTTTGAAAGTTTATTTTATCTTTTTATTCAACTAAATAATTTATAGTAAAAAAAGTAGAAAAATTTCCAACTCCTAAAAAAACAACTGGGATCACTTTAAAATTTTCTGAACAAAATTTCTTTTCATTGCAACTTTACTTTTTTTTTTTTTTTGAATTCTTTAATTTTTTGAAGCTCAAAATTCTCTCAATCTTCTCCAATTCCACCAAATTGCAAAAGCTCTCACTCCGAAGGCAGAAAAATTATCTCTCTCACACTCGAAGCTCAAGTGATTTTGGTATACTGAGGTCGACAAAGCAATTTATATCGGAAATGAAATCACCAGAAAGTGAGGGAATTGCTGGTCTAGAAGACTAAATCAGAGTAGGTGAGGGGTTGGCCGGTGGCTGCATTGATGAGAAATGATGAGTCGGAGATGGTGGTGGTGGAGTGGTGGAGAGAGAAAATGAATTGAGCATGGAGAGAGTAATTAATATATATTAGTAAGCAATTTTGGTGGATCACAAGACAAGGTTGATAGGTCTACACCTCTTGATCGCCATTCTTCCTTCAACAACCCCACTTTTCAAGCAGGAAGTATTGAGGAGGCATGGTATGATTCAGTCGGAATATTTGACTCTGATTGTGAAGATTTCCAGAGTGTTCAAGATGATGTGTCATCTATTAGTGGCTGTGATGGTGTGTCCAGATCAAGTAATGTATCTCTAACAGATGCTAATCATCGAGACCACAATGTGAATTCTCAACAATGTAGCTCTTCGACTAACCAGTTGCAAAAACAAAGGCATTCATCAGCTAGAAACTCTGCTCGCAATTCAGATTGAAGTCGAGGAATTCGTTAAATCAATATGTTGTATTCTCGTGATAAGTACCCCAAGCACCGCAGGCACATAAAAGAGGGTTTTAACATAATTCATGTATGTCTATAGAGGTAAAAGAGAGATCGCAGTCATATCCCCATTTGAAAGAACAAAATCTTTGAAAGAATTGCAGGGTATGCTTGTAAAACCAATTTTTTTTGTATCTTCATACTATCATTATGTGTAATGTATAGGCCTAATAGATATGATCTCTTCATTTTTCAAAAAAAAAAAAAAAAATTTAATTCAAGCTTGTTTGTCAAACCCAATCATCCCAACATGTCTTTATAGGGTTCTACAGACTTCTACTCTCATCCTTCCTTCTTTCTAATTACCAAATTCTAAATTCCGTCTCCTACTCTCCTCCATGACATCCTTCATTTTCTTAGGTAAAATATTTCTTATGTGGTGTTTTTGTTGGCATGATGATCTTATGAACTTCATTATAATGTTAATGTTGAAAAACCTGTAGCACAAGTATTTGAAGAAAGTCTCCACAGAAAACCTGATCAGCTGAGAGCCAAAACTGAAGGCACCCAGAAAACAAAACAACAGACACACCCCATAACCCACTAGCAATCACCCCATTTAATTATGTTACAAGCTTATGAGCTCTTCCTCTAGCCTTGATCATAGATCATCATAGGATTAGATGATTGATCCACTACATGGCAACAAGTACAAAAGGAATGTTGGTGCCTGGATTAGCTTCCTTAACACATAGGAAGCCCAAACTTTATCAGTCAAAATTTGAGCTGTTGTAATACCTGTAACACATGTGCTAAAGAGAAAAGAAATTGAGCATAGTTGCATTCTTTATAACTTCTGTAATACGTGTGCAAAAAAATGAAGTTTATAAATTCTAATGTGTCAACTACAACAACCAAAAAAAAAAAAGAGGACAATTTAATTGTTTGTGCCAACCTCAAACACACCTAAGTGGGCATCACACCTAAACAGGAAGCAACCATTCCATCAAAGAAACAAAATTAAAGAAAATAAATAGTTAATGGTCTTAATTCCATTTTAAGCATATCAGTATGATCATGATACTATAATACCTGTAGAAAAAAAGTTGAATATGAAACGTAATAAAATGCTGTCAATAAATAAACTTAAATAGCCATAAAATATTAATAATAATACTTGTTACATACAAGAAAGTACAAAATTTAACACGGAAAAATGTGCTCATTGGCTATCTAGAGTAATTGTCCTATGTTTAGCACCATCGGATACTAAGTTTCTAAAAGCACTTATATTAGTTGTATATGGAGTTGCCCATCCCTCTGCGCATGGATAACGATATTTAAACCAATTAGATGCTACAGAAGGCATAGGTGAACCTGGAAACATGAAGACCTGTAGACCATATAAATAAAAATCATCAAACCAAAAAAATAATAATTGAATTATGTGAAATCATTCTAAATTATTTAACATATACCTTTACGAAATGACAATCATTCACAAAACCAATAGAAATATTTTTTTGAGAGGAGTGGGGTAATGGAATGGATCGTAGTGGGAGAAATGTAAGACATTGTCGTTGAGATATTAATAATAGTACAACATTATATTTAGAAGCAATTAGATGACTAGTGTCTGGCATGGTCATCCAATAGTCAATGCCTGGATTGGCCTCAACGTATGAGAGTGAATTCATAACCTCTTTTGCTCTATCACGATAGCCAAATAATTGAGTATAATAATCATAATGTTGTTGCAACTCATCAATCAAGTCTCTCCTTACTTGGATCCAATTATCATCACTAATATCCATCCAACTAGCCACTACTTGAAATTCACAATTACCATCACCAAGAACATCCTTAACATCACGAATATAAGGTCTTAATCCTACTGGAAATGAATCAATGAAAGAGATAGTCTTAAATGTTCGTGACTTAACCTCTTTTAATTTTTCTTGCCTTTTTAAATGCACGGCATTTGTACTCAAAGACATCAAAGATGGAGAATGATTTCCTTATGTGGATAATACATACTTGAACATAGATGGATCACGACGAGTAGATGTATCATGCTTCGTTGGAGGTCAACCTCTTGTATTACACTTAACCTCTGGCTCGATAAGAGAAGTTGATGCTGGATTTGCTAACTCCTTCAATTATTTTAGTAATTGCAACTTGCTCCCATCATCAATCTTGTCAAAACGTTTCTCAATCATCTCCATCTCAACTTTACAATTTAATTTTGGTGATTCATTACCAGTAGTGGGAACAAGGTCTAATTTTCTCCAGTGGGAATGTATAGAGGATAAAGGAATAGGTCAACCTTCTCGTTTGTATCTTGAAATCTCATGAGCACATGGTAACCTGTGTGTGAGTAGAACTACACAACAGTAGATAGCGTCATTTGAATCAACTCTTTCATACTTATCAAGTATCACGTTCAATGCATTTCATGATACAAATCCCCTTAATTCCTTAAAATCTGAAGGTTTATAAGAATGTTGCACCAAGGTCAAGCTCCTCTCAAATGAAGCTTTAATCTCATTATGTTGCAGTTGTAACAAACCATGAATTTTTGTCCATGACGTTAGGAAATTGCCTTGAGATGACCCTAGTTGTCTCTTCAATTGTGAATGAGAAGATTCGGCCCTGTAAACACAAAGTTTAATAATATCATAAACTATGTCAAAATTTAAAATTATATTCATAAAAGTAATTTTTTTTTTTTTTTTACCTATTTGTTGTTCAATTTCCCAAATGCATAACTAAATCAGTCCATGCTGCAATAAACTTTTCTTTGTACTTATCCAACCATGCTTGCTTCACGTAATCAAGTGCAATCGGATAGTTAGAGAATTCCCCCTCCATAAGACTTAAGTTATGAATATATTCTTGCTTCGTAGAAGATAACACCAATATATTCCAACTACAAATGAATGTCTCCCATTTCTCATTAGTCTCAAATAGCTTTTTGCAATGAGCTAGTACATTTCTCGAAATATGCCATCTACAGAGAAGATTAGATGCATTTGGAAATACATTTTGAATGGCATTCATTAATGCAATCTCTCTATCAGTCAAAATCACACTCGAAAGCATATTTTCATCGATAATAGTTTTCAATTTCTCTAAGGCCCATGTATAGTTATCTGTCCGTTCATTTTCAAGAAACAAAAAAGCAACTGAAAATGTCATCTCTATTGATGTGACCCCAACTATCTCCAATAACGGAAAACGATATTTGTTGGTTTTGTATGTACAATCCATAATTAGAACACGGGGAAAAGCTCGTAACAACTCAATTGCTAAAGGATGTGCCCAAAACAAATCTCTAACACTACCCGTATCCTCATTTATTCGATGCCACTCAACATAGTTATAATCAGCTAATTTGCTTAAAAGTTGTTGAATTTGCGATCGCCCACAAAGTTCTTTAAACTTAAACTTTCGACGTGCATTGTAGATTGTTGTCATTGTAGTAGCATTGTTCTCATCTCTACCCTTTAATGTAAGTAATATGTCTTTCAGCTTAACATTACTCTTTGACATATGAACCAAAATTTCAAATTCTTCCTTTGTAAGCCTACCTACATATGAGTGACCCTCAAGATGGTTCGCAGTAGGATGATTATGTACACCACATATCACTTTTAACATCCAATCATCATTACTTTCCAACTTGAGTCTCTTTAACAAAAATGGACAGTCACATTTTTTTGTATCGGTTGCCTTGAATCGCTTTCGCTTTTGACTCTCGTTATTTTTTTTTTCTTATAAACACCATTTCTTTCACATGCAAAACTTATTTGTGGTCTTCTCCTATCAACATTCACATCAGATTTTTTTATTACTATAACGAGTCTGTTATTACTTCCTTTGTCTTGTGCCCATTCTATTAATGATTCTCTACTGTTGAAAACCTACATGGTAACATTCTTATTTTAGCCAAATGATTATGTGTATATGTGACTAACAAAAAAAATCAAAAACATATATACCTGATTCGTTGTAAAAATTTCAGTGTAGTCCTCAAGTTCTAGCTGATTTTCAATGATACTACAATTTTCATCCTTAATATATCATTAAAAATAAATAAATAATAATAAATAGACATTTATACAATTTAGTCAATCAAATAAAATAAGACATGAAGTTTATGTTATTCATACAACAGTACAGAGTTAAAACAATAAACAAAGCTCATACATATTTTTTTTAATTTTTTTAAAGGCAACTTTATTGAAGAAAAACAGTACAAGGCCACAGCAACAACAAAAACGAGAGGCAACAAACAGCCAAAACACAAAGCAAGTCAACAAAGCAAAAACAATAGGCCAAAAAGAAACAAGGCAGCAACAATAACCCAAATACATGCCAAAAACAAAAGTAGAGCATCAGGTATTTCAATTTAATACTTACTTTTTCACAACCAACTTTGTCTGATGATTTTAATTCATTCTCCATATTTCCCAATCAATTTGTATTCCTCAGAAGAAATTGAAATTAGTATTTAAATAGAAGTTAGGGTTTGAGAAAATAGAATGATTTTTATTATATATGTGTATATCAAATAGGAAACTTTTTTTTTTTTTTAAGGATTAATATAAAACCAATTAATAATTATTGGTGGGTGTACTTACAAACTATTTAGTCCTTTAAGTAATTTTGCTCAAGAGTAATATTGGATTTTCAATAAAATACTACTTTGGGGTGTACGAACAGTTTTTGAGGGGTACGAATAGTTTTTGAGGGGTGCCGATATCGCCACTCTAAAAAATATTATAGTTAATCAAGTTGGACTTGGTTAAAAGCCCTTTAGATGCAAAAGATGGACTTGAAGAAAAAAGGATTATAAGAAAACCAAGGAATGCCTTGGATTAAATTTTTGTAATTAGATTTTTTTTTTTTTTTTTTAATTTTAAAGTTAGATAGCTCATCATACTCGGTCAACTCATGTATTTTTTAGGGATAATTACCCCGGTGGCCATCGAATTAATGACACACTATCAAAATGGCCACTGGATTGGAAAGTTGTTCCAAAATGACCATTTTTGGCGAACTTTGTGACACTAATGGCCATTCCATCCAATTACATCCAATTCCATCTAATTCTATCCAATTAGTGGCATTTTGGTAAATAAGGGGATGCCATTAATTTATTTTAGATGTTTTTTTGAAATCAATTTTTTCAATGAGTGACATTTTGGTAAATAAGTGGATGACATTAATTTATTTTAGATGTTTTTTGAAAACCAATTTTTTTCTTTTTTTGAAAAGAATAATTATATTTAGTGTATGGGTATATATATATATTTATAGTAGATCAATACACATGTCTCTTCTTTGTTTTTAGATTTTTTAAATTTTATAGCCTTAATCTTCTTGAAATATATATATATATATGTGAGATATGCTATACATATATACACACTAAATATAATTATTCATTTCAAAAAACAAAAGAAAAAATTGATTTCCAAACAAAAAAATCTAAAATAAATTAATGTCATCCCCTTATTTACCAAAATGCCACTCATTGGATGAAATTTGATGGAATGGTCATTAGTGTCACAAAGTTCGCCAAAAATTGCCATTTTGGAACAACTTTCCAATCCAGTGGTCATTTTGATAGTATGTCATCAATTCGATGACCACCGGAGTAATTATCCTATTTTTTATTTATGAGATAATTAAAGCATTGTCATGCATATATACTTATGCCATATAGATTAAAAGAGCCTACACTTGCATTATAATAAATCACTAGTGTGTAACCCATGCGATGCACAGGTTTTATTAAAAATATATATATTTAAAATACGTCGTGTAATATAATTTTATATACCCAAAGTGCTTCATATTCCATAAATCTTTTTGTCAATTAAGGACTTTGGGTATACAAAAGTCTATAATTTTGCAATTAGAATGTAATAAAAATTTCTCTTTAGTAGTAATTATTTATGTTAAGGATGTGGTATTGTTTTGGTTTTCAACTTAACTTATAAAACTTCTATACTTCTCATTTTCCTTTTATCATGTCTTTTGAGTTTTGAGTGGAATGTTAATAAATTCTTATTAAATTTAGAAAATCAACTGCTTTTTCCCTTAGGTTAGTCCAATTTTATTAAAAAAAAAAAAACATTTATGATTATATATGATATATGATGCCATTATATATTACATGATTAAAATAAATTTAAAAATAAAATAAAAATTTGAACAACATTTATGATTACCATGTGTCGCAACCACATCAAAAGTAGAAAAAAAAAACTATTATATATATATGATTAAATGAAATTTTAAATAAAATAAAATAAAAAATTTGACAACATTTATGATTGTATATGATATATGATACCATTATACATTATATGATTAAAAGAAATTAAAAAAAAAAATTAACAACATTTATGATTACCATGTATCGTAACGACATCAAAAATAGAAAAAAAGTATATTATATATATATATATGATATGATATGATATTAAAATTTTGAATTGTGATCCTTTTATTATTACTGTGAGAGCTAGAGAGACCTAGGATTTAAATTCAAAGTATTTAAAGTTATTGTTGTATTAAAATTTTGGATTGTTGGTATTTTAGTATTCCCTATAACATAAGATGGTTTAATGTTGAATTCATTAATTATTAATGTTATTATTAAATATTAAAATTTTCCATTTTCTTTTTACAATTCTTTTTGCATTTCTCCCATTATAAGCATTTTAAAATGCACTCATTATTTGATGCTAACTAATATAAGCCAAATCAAATCAATAAATAACAAAGCTCCTCACAACGACACGTGATATATGGGGTTCTATTTTAGTATGCTATCAGTTTGTGCGGGCATTGTAATCATCGAATATATATTTTAAGATTTATTGTGTAAATGACTTGATTCTGTGAAAATGTAAAAAACAAAAGAAAAAAAAAACAAATAAAACAACTATTCTTATATAATATTACAATTGAAATTAATAAAAATACATTAAAAAAATTGACTACAAATTTACAAACATGATTTGTAATGTAATTTTAAATTCAATTGGAGATGGGATATACCGGGACCGAGATCAATCGCTAAGAGCACGATCCGAAATATAATTTCTACGACTTGAGATAAATAATAATATAATATTAGTTATTTAATGGAGGTTCCAAACAGCTATGTAACTTTATATATATATATATATAAGAAATAAAAATGTTTGTGATGATTGAAGCATTAGTTTCTTAGTTACTTACATCAATAGAGGCCAAAACTAAAGTAATCTTTGAACCTTGAAAATTCAGTTAGATCCATCACAGTTTGAAGAGGCTTCTTTCTTGTCATATATGTGTGATTCGTCTTCCATCTAAGCGAATTTTGCATGATATTTCAATGCACGCTCTAAATTGGTCTAATTTTTAAAAAGTTTGAACATAATTCAAACAGTTCTTCAAATGCTCAGCTTATGCTGCTACATCCACACCTTTGCTGTTGTTAAATCATCAAAGTAGTCCTTTCAGGCATTATCAGCAGCGAAATAAAAGTCCTACACAAAGAAGACCATTTTTAGCCATGGGGCTTGTTGTTTCCATTTTCCTAAGTACGTTAAAAACAAAGTATGAAAAAGGGAGAGTGACATGCAGAGTATTTTTTTGTTTGAACATGCAAGAATTCCAAGTTAAAAATAAAGTATTATTTCTATTCACACATAACTATGTGAACAATGTGCTTGAATACATTAGCATAACACAAAATCTTCTTTTTGGTAAGATAATCAATATAAGAACACCTACAAATTTTAATATAAAGCTTTCTTAAAAATAATAAAAAAGGGAGAGTGACATACAGAGTAATATTGAAAAAGACAACAAAAGAAGAGCTTCAAAACAAAAATCGATTGTGGAATAGACTTCCCTTTGTAATCAACCAAGAGGAATGTAGTGGACAAGTATCCCAAGACGATGGATCAATTATCTTGGAATTGTTTAAATAGAAGGTTAGCAAGGAGTTGAAGGGACTGCTGACTTGTGGCAATTAATTAATTAATTAATAGTCTCTTGAATCTTGAATTTATATGATTTAAAGGAGAATATGATAGGTTTTGTGAAGTTAATATTGGAATCCGGCCAGCTTGTAATTTCACATTCATATGAATGTATGAATTAATGTATTAATATTCATATTAATTTTTAAAAGAGAATATGATGGGTTTTGTGAAGTTAATGTTAAGATCTTGGAAATCAATTTCAATTTCACTTTTATTTATTGTTTGAAACGGTTGGTTAATATGAATGTTTTAATATTAATATTAATTTTAAAAGATAAAGACAGCACATGTTTGATTTCCTAAGAGGTTATAATTGTTGGTTCATAATGTTCATTATCCTCATTATGATGCTATTAGTCCCATTTCAAAAGTAATATATGGCATACATGACTTTGAACAATATTTAAAATAAAAAATTTAACAACATTTATGATTATATATGATATATGATGCCATTATATATGATATGATTAAAAGAAATTTTAAAAAATAATAAAAAATTTAACAACATTTATGATTATATATGAAACAAATTACGATGTGTTCAATATATTAATCTAGGGGGGGTGGTGGTGTGGTGTGAATAGATTTTAATAAAATTTACCCAATTTTCGCGTTTAGTCAATATTACGAAAATACCCCAAACTAGTCAATATATATAACAAGTGTAATATGTGCGGAATTTAAATAACACTTGATATTTATGTGGAAACCCTCACGGGAAAAACCATGGGCTGGTAAGTGCGCCACACTCAAACCTCGAATCTACTAATTGTGATAACGTATACAACCTAATCCCAGTTTGACGGCCTAATCTCGGCCAATATCCCGCTACCACTACCCGCAGGCCTGTAAAAGTGGATCTAGTCCAATTTACTCATGTGACCACCTAATCTCGGTGTACGACCTAATCCTGGTCTATCACACAAGATTTACTTCTCCGAAGAGATCAACACCCTAAGTGAATATGCAATGATATCCAAATATGCAAGATAGAGCTAGGGTACTCTAGATGCTTACCTAGGATTATATGAAATCAATCCTAGATATGAAAATAGCTATATGACATGGCATACAACTTTAGCTAAGTAAAAGATAACCAATCTTAGATACAAAGCTATCACAAATAATCTCAATCATGTTAATGAGATCAATTAGCTAGATGTTAGATAAACATGAACAATCCTAGCTATCACAAAATAACCCAATCAACACATAATCTCAATCATGTATGTAGAAATTAATCTAAACACATACAAGTAATATAAGAGATAAAATGATAAGTAAAACACTAAAATTAGATGAGATTAGTGTTCAACAAATCATACCATGTGTGTTGAAGAAGACCCATGCTCAAATGATGTTGAATGATGCAAGATGGAGATGGGTTTTGGGTTTAGAGAGTTAAAGAAGCAATCTTGGTGCTTTCTCTCTCAAGAATATGGAGCCTCTCTCTCTAGGGTTTCATTTTATGGCTCAACCCTCAAAATGATGAGAAAGATATGTATTTATAGTGCCCAAGTGAAACTATGTCGTTTTGGAAGAATTAGAAAAACTATGGGCATTTTCGCGGTACACGCGACAGTGCAGTATCTCAAGATTCGAGCGCTCCGAAACATGACCAACCGACATCGAAACCTTTCATATAATATATCATTAGAAAGGTATGGGTGTCTACTTTCTATTAGTTTTTACAGAAAGACATTTTGATGTCTTTAGAAACAGTTATGGTCAATTGAGTGACCAAAGGTCAGAAGCGGACAACAACATAGTTGCCCTGTTTTTGTGGTCACTTTGGAGATTTCAAAACCAATCCAAACAGTCATGAAATATTACGAATAATATACCGTTGGAAAGGTATAGGTGTCTAGTTTGTACAGGAATTTTCAAATTTCATGTTAAAGCTTTTTATAAAACGTTATGGCCACATGACCATACAGAGGTCAGTTTTGAAAATAATTTAAATCATTGAAATCCAATCTTTTGAAACTAGACACTTTACTCCAATCAACCAAACTAAATCTAACACTTATCCAAGAGAAGAATGAGACCTTCTCAAGTGGTCAACCATCGTGCTAAGACATGCACACCATCGTACAAGCACGGACGTTTCCGATCACTCAAACGGAAATGAATTACATCACACTTAAAGCTAACAAACATGAAATGCAAGTGTGAGAATTGAATGCATCCTAATGCCTATCATGTCATGGCATTATCATAAAACAAGATGCAATCAATTCAAATAAGCATGAATAAAATTCATGACTTTGCATCCTAATGCCTAAACATATCATGGCATTTTAATGAGATAGATGCAATTAAATAATCATGCATGAAGAGATATTCAACAATTAAGAATGCACACCTATAAAACACACAACATACAAGAATAAGATATATGCATGAGTTGTGTGTGTGTGCAACTAGATCTCTTCAAAGCAAGTAAGCACTAGAATATACCTTTTGTGCTTCTTCTCTTGAGGTCTTGAGAGGGCCGTTGAATGATCACCAATTCCTAGGCTACCCTTACATCAACCCCAATATGTGGTTTGTCCACGAAACAAGCCAATCAACAAATGAGAATCCTTACAATATATATATGATATATGATGCTATTATATATGATATGATATGATATGATTAAAAGAAATTTAAAAATAAAATAAAAAATTTAACAACATTTATGATTATATATATGATATATGATATAATGATATGATTAAAAGAAATTGATAAAAAAAAAATATTTTTCACGACGATATGTGGCGCTGTGAAAGTTTATTATATATATATATTTATGATTAATTACTTAATATCAAATATAAGAAAAAAAATATTTTTTAAAAAATATTAATAACATTAAAAGATGCCACATGTCGCTTCCATATGAAAAGTGGTTATTTTAATATTTTATAATATAATATATGATATATGATATATGATTGCGGATTTTATTGGATTAGATTGAATTGGATTCATAAAAACTAATTAAACTTTGGAAGGAAAATATATATATATATATATGATTGCAGCGCGTCGCAACCACATTAGAAGTATAAAATAATAAATAAATAAAAAGTCTATTATTATTATATTATGAAATAAACAACCTTGGAGTACTCCAAGACCATACATTGAATCTATCCCCTGGAATTTAACTTATCATTTAATGATCTCAAAATGGCTGTGTAAATTTTATATATTTTATAATTATATATCTATACAATTAATTCTATATATTATATTATTAAATAAATTATAATTAATAATTAATACAAATTTAATGATAAAGTAACAACATGACGACACGTGTAAAGTTGAGATTCCATTTTACTATATTACTAGTATGTAGTCTGCATGATATGCGAGCTTTGTAAAATAAAAATTGAAAAATCATATAAGTTGGCATGATCCTAATTCACAATTTTAATCTGTCATATTTTCATATTTTTTATATATAAAATTAAAATTTCCACGACTAAAAAAAAGTAATCACCACTCTTATTTGTAAAGGTTCAGGAAAGTATATCAAATCAACTAATTTAAATTCACTGTATCAATATAAGGAACTCAAGGTAATTTCAAACACACACTAAAAGCACACCCTCTTACTCTCTTTAATTCTTCAACCGGTATTTTGAAGGAAACAATTACAGGAAATGGTTTCAACTTTCTTTTAAATAAAAAATAATTGTTTCTAAATGCATGGTATATTTCTTAATTTTTCTGCAATAAAAGTTGTATGTAAAAAAATATATTAATTTTATGGTTTATAAGTTTATTTTTTTTTTAATAAATAAAATCTTTTCAAGTAAAGATATTGTTTGTGGATGTGGGGTTAGATTAGAGTTCTCTTTGTAGAACAATTATTATTGCATTGGATGTCTCTTAAAATAATTTTGGTAAAGAATATAAATATCTTATTAAAGAAATGTCAAATATGGGGTACTATTATATTTTGATAAAACAAAAAACAAAAAACAAAAAAGACTAAAAAAAGCTCTTTCCTATCCAATAGTAAATGTTAAATTCATTATTTACGAATATTAATAATAATTAATAAATTAAGAATGCTAATTACATTTTGATAAAAAAAATAAATAAATAAATAAAAACATTTCCTATCCAATAAATGTTGAATTCATAAATGATTGAATTATTGATATTATTAATAAATAACTAATTATATTATGATAAAAAAAAAAACCTAATTATAAAACAATAAAACAAGATGAACCGGTTCTTAAGTAGTTAATCAATCTGATTTTAATTAAATCATTGTCAATTATAATGATGGTTATTGTCTCTAATAATCCATTAAGAAAACTCTTAGATCTCCAATATCATTAATAAATAGAGACTCTCCATTTCTATCACCATTATTCCAGTTTAGATGAATAGATTCCTTAAGGATTATTTAATTTATTATATAGGTTAATTAAAAATTATTTATTGTATTAATTGAAAATTTCTCTATCTCTATAGCATATCATTAATATATTTCCATTGATATGCTTATAAAATTTACCATTAATTCCATAAAAAATAAAAAAATAAAAAACATATTACCATTGATCTGGTAATACAATTAATATTTTAATTTGCTTTGTAAAATATTTATTTATTGCCATTTATAAGAATAATTAAAATTCAAAAACTTTTATTTTTAGAAATAATCATATTGTATTAAATGCATAGTTAATACATTCTAAACAATCTAAAAGAAAAGAAAACAAAAAAGTAAAAAATAGAAAAAGAATTATAAATATTTATAATTATATAGAGATAAATAACTATTGAGATTAGCTATTTACAATCCATTTTTTTTTTTCATATTTATTTTCTTAAGACATTTCATTTTAATATTCACATTCATTTCATTTTACAATCCAAGTGATAAATTAATTTATTTTTCCACACTTATTTTCTAAAAACATTCTATTTTTTAATAAATTATTTATTAGATATTTTTTAAGCGTCCATATCATAGATGATTCAATAAAAAAAATAAAAATGTGAAGAATTTTATGGAGATGCAAATAGTAGTAGGAGTTATTTGTTTAATATCTTACAAAAAAAATATATTATTTATTACCATATATATATATATATAATTAATAGTGAATTTCATATATTTAGAAAATGAATCTATTGAATTGAATGCAATAATTAATGTTTATAATGTGTTGCCATTAATAATTGATCAAAAACTATTATTTTAATTTTTTTTGAAACCATTATTTTAATTATTTGTTATCTTATCATAATGTCATTAATATTTTACAATTAATATGTTTTTAGAATTTAGCATTAATTCTTTTCTTTTTTTTAAATGGATTACTATTAATTTGGTATTACAATTGATTTTTTTGAAAAATATTTGTTTATTATCATTTATATGGATAATTAAAATTCAAAAATAATTATTTTTGGAATAATAATCTTGTATTCAATGCATAATTAATACATTCTAAAAAACCAAAAAGAAAAGAGAACTAAAAGGTTAAAAAAATATAAAGAAAAAAACTACCAAAAATATTGTATAAATTACCTTTAAAAATTTCGGGGAAAAATCGAGTATTGGATACCCAAAAACCGGAGTAGATACAATATTTTTTTTTAAGAGACAATATAGTGTTACACTTAGAACAAAGAATATAACCATAATATTTATCTATAGTAATAGTATGTCTATCGAATCCATCGTTCATAAGTACAAAGCACATCATAAGTCTTGATCGGTTCATTGATTTTTTGCGTTGGTGGTTATGAGCATGATGCTAGCCTTACCGGATGGTTCCATAATGAACACCTTAGTGGACATCTAATTGAAAATTCAAGACCTCCAAAGTTAAAATTCCATGATCAATCCAAAATTACCTTTTTAACTACTAAAGTGTTTCCTCAAAAAAAAAAAAAAAAAAGATTAAAATTATTCAATCAAATATTAAAACAAAATTCGTAGAAATTACTCTCACCGCCCAACGCCATCAAACTCCCCACTGCTTGTTTTGAGTTTGCTCATGAGGGAGAGTCAATAGGATGAGATGGAAAGAATGTGAGATTAAAAACAAAAAACTAAAACTAAAACTAAATGTTTAAAATTATTCAAAATATTGAAAGAAAGAAAAAACTATAGAAATTCCTCTTACCACCCAACGGCATCCAATTCTCCATTGCTTGTTTTGAGTTTGCCGAGAAAGTCAATGGAATGAGATGGAAAAAATATGAGATTTTGGATGGTTTTTATAGAGAAAAGTGAGGGAGATGAGAGGGCATAAATGGTTGAGAGAGAGAGAGAGAGGATGTAAGGATTCCCATTTGTTGAATGGTTTGTTTCGTGGACAAACCACATGTTGGGGTTGATGTAAGGGTAGCCTAGAAATTGGTGATCATCCAATGACCCTCTCAAGACCTCAAGAGAAGAAGCACTAAAGGTATATTCTAGTGCTTACATGATTTGAAGAGATCTAGTTGCACACACACACAACTCATGCATATCTCTTATTCTTGTATGTTGTGTGTTTTATATGTGTGCATTCTTAATTGTTGAATGTCTCTTCATGCATGTTTATTGATTGCATCTAGTTTATTGAAATGCCATAACATGATTAGGCATTAGGATGCAAATTCATGAATTTTATTCATGCTTGATTGAATTGATTGCATCTTATTCTATGATAATGCCATGACATGATAGGCATTAGGTGGCATTCAATTCCCACACTTGCACTTCATGTTTGTTAGCTTTTAGTGTGGTGTAATTCGTTTCCGTTTGTGTGATCGGAAATGTTCGTGCTTGCAGGATGGTGTGCATGTCTTAACGCGATGGTTGACCACTTGAGAAGGTCTCATTCTTCTCTTGGATAAGTGTTAGTTTTGGTTTGGTTTGGTTGTTTGGAGTAAAGTGTCTAGTTTCAAAATATTGGATTTCAATGTTTTAAATGTTTTTCAAAACTGACCTTTGTATGGTCTTATGACTATAACTTTTTTATAAAAAGATTTAAATTGAGTTTTGTAAAATTATGAACAAACTAGACACCCATACCTTTCCAACGGTATATTATCCGTAATATTTCATGACCGTTTGAATTGGTTTTGAAATCTCCAAAGTGACCACCAAAACAGGGCAACTATGTTGTTGTCCGTTTCTGACCTTTGGTCACTCAATTGATTATAACTTTTTCTAAAGACATTGAAATATCATTATGTAAAACCTAGTAGAAAGTAGATATCCATACCTTTCCAACGATATATTATATGAAAGGTTTCAATGTCGTTTGATCATGTTTCAGAGCACTCGAATCTTGAGCTACTGCACTGATGCGTGTACCGCAGAAATGCCCATAGTTTTTTTATTTCTTCCAAAATGACATAGTTTCACTTGGGCACTATAAATACATATCTTTCTCATCATTTTGAGGGTTGAGCCACAAAATGAAACCCTAGAGAGAGAGGCTTCATATTCTTGAGAGAGAAAGCACCAAGATTGCTTCTTTAACTCTTTAAACCCAAAACTCATCTCCATCTTGCATCATTCAACATCATTTGAGCATGGGTCTTCTTCAATACACATGGTATGATTTGATGAACACTAATCTCATCTAATTTTAGTGTTTCTACTTTTCAATTTTATCTCATTTATTACTTATATGTGTTTAGATTTATTTCTACATACATGGTTGAGATTATGTGTTGATTGAGTTAATTTTTACATAGCTTAATTGATTAGGTCATTATTGCCTAAAAGCTATGCCATAAACATTCTTGTGTGATTTATTGATAACTAGGTCGATAGATTGTTTTTAAATCAACTAGTTAATCCTTTGAATGTTTCTGGGTTATTTGTAATAGCTTTGTATATAGGATTGGTTATCCTTTACTTAGCTAAAGTTGTATGCCATGTCATATAGCTATTTTCATATCTAGGATTGATCTTATTGTCATCATATAATCCTAGGTAAGCATCTAGAGTACCCTAGCTCTATCTTTCATATTTGAATATCATTACATATTCACTTAGGGTGTTGATCTCTTTGGAGAAGTAAGTCTTATGTGATAGACCGGGATTAGGTCGTATACCGGGATTAGGTGGTCACATGAGCAAATTGGACTAGATCCACTTTTACAGGCCTACGGGTAGTGGTAGCGGGATATTGGCTGGGATTAGGCCGTCAAACTAGGATTAGGTTGTATACGCTATCACAATTAGTGGATTCGGGATTCGAGGTTTGAGTGTGGCGCACTTACCAGCCCGTGGTTTTTCCCATGAGGGTTTCCATGTAAATATCAAGTGTTATTTAAATTCTACACATATTACACTTGTTATATATATTGACTAGTTTGAGGCATTTTCGTAATCTTGACTTAATGCGAAAATTGGGTAAAATTTGTTAAAATCTATTCACCCCCCTCTAGATTAATATTAGAACACACCGTAATTTGTTTCAGAGGATATACCAATGGTTTAAATAATTGATTTATTGTATTTATTAATTGTAATCATGGGTGCCTATTTAACTTGTGTATTAATACAGAGTGCTGACCTAATTTGTTAATATACATAGAAATTAATGTATTTAAATCTAAAACTCTCTTAAGATAAAATTTGAGTGGAATGTGGCATTGATTTAGATTCCAATTTGAGTTTTGAAACTTCCATGCTTTTCATTTTCCATATACTATGTTTTGAAACTTTCATGCTTTTCAATTTGCATGTATTATTTGTTTCTTTTAAGATAGTGTTTTAATGATCAATATAATTATAATTTAAAGCTAGAAAATCAAATGAATCAAAAATCATATATATGGAAATGAATATATAGCATTTAAATTCAAAACTTCCTCACGGTGACATGTGACACTGTGAAAGTCTATTATTATTATTATTATTATTATTATATATGATAATATATGATTACCACATGTCGCAACTACATCAAAAGTATATTAAAAAAAAAATCTATTATTATTATATTATGAAATTAAAAACCGTAGAGTACTCCAATGTGGATCCATACCCTAGAATTTGTTTTATCATTTAATGACCTCAAAATGGTTGTGTAAATTTTATATATTATATAATTATATATCTATACAATTAATTTTATATATTATGTTATCAAATAGATTATAAATTTATGATTAATAATTAATACAAATTTAATGATAAAGCAACCACATGACAACACGTGTCAAGATGAGATTCCATTTTACTATATTATATATAGATACATTATTAATAGCTCATTTATTTAATATGTTGTTTTAAAAATAAGGATTAAAATAGAATAATCACATAAATGACTATTAATAATGAGATTAGTTTTTAGGAGTAAAAACTTGGTAATTTTCATTAACTACTGCTCTTTCATTAAAGAATTTAATTAAATAGATTAGCAAAGCCCAATACATTATTAAGATTAATATGATTAAGGCCTTAATAATAATTAGACCAAATAATGTGATTTAGTTTTAATAGTTAAAACTTGGTAATACTCACATTTAATTCTAGTCTATTTAAAGTAGTTTACATAGATTAGAATTCAAATAATAAATTAGTTTTTAATAGGTAAAATTCCGGTTTATTATTTAATGTTAATAGGATGAGATTCTAGTAACATAACCTAAAAGAACTAGATTTTTCTTAGCTGTTTAATCTAGGTTCATCTAGAAACACTAGAATACCCTAACAGCAAATAGTGAGTGATCCCGTAGTCTCCATCATTAGTAGAACACCGTGAGATTCAAGTGGGGCTTAGAGACAGCTTTGTTTTCATCCTCCCTAAGAAAGGTCTCCATAAGAGTCAATACCAAGGTTAATTTCCTAACAGATAGGATTTCTGGATGTATTTTGGGATTGACTAACCCTAAGGCAACAACTCTCAAGTTAAGTTTTAGAGATCTGAAATGATGGGTTACACTCACAAGGATTTAATTAAATAGTTATTATAATCCTGACTAAAATAAGCGATGATTAAATAATACAAGAATAAAGAGTTATTCTAGAGTATCATTTAATTGAGAATGTATCAATTCGACATACAAGCACTTGACTTACCCTAAGGTGGCACTTGTGGCATGTTGTATTATCGTGGCATAGTAACATTTTTAGGGATTTTTATTGTTCATTAAATATGTTTCATGCATCATGTTTAATTATATGCCGAATAATTTTATATATGATTTAAATGTATGAATGAATGAATAAGTTATGTTTATTTTAGCAATATCTTTTGCTTTACTTTCAATACTTGTCAATGACAAATTAACCGGGGATAATTATACTAAATGGAAAAACAACATTAATGCAATCCTAGTCACCAAAGACCTAAAATTTGTGCTTACGGAGGAATGTCCTCCATAGCCTACAGCCAACGCAGCACGAATTGTTTATGAAGCCTACGAAAAATGGATTTTAGAAAATGAAAAATGCCTGCATTTACTTGCTAGCTAGCATGACAGAAGTCTTTTATACAAAACATGAAGCAATGACAACAGCATATGAGATGATGGAGTCATTGCAGGCCATGTTTGGGCAACCTTCTGAGAAAAAGTGGCACAAAACTGTTCGTTCTGCAATGACTGCTCATATGAAGGAATGATTATCAGTCTGGGAACATGTCCTGGGTATGATGTTCCATTTCAATACTAATGAAGTCAATGGTGGGACCATATATGAGGTTTGCCAGGTGAGCATCATATTGACAACTCTTCCAAAGATCTTTGATCAATTCAAAAGCAACTATGGGATGAACAAGTTGAAGTTCAATCTGATTCAGTTGTTTAATAAGGTCACAACTTTTAAGGCCATGATCAAGAACAACAAAAGTAAGACCAGTGAGGCAAATGTTGCTGAACCATCTTCCTCTGGATTAAAGAAAAGAAAGAGGTCTATTGACAAGACAAAGGCTAAGCCAAAGAAGAAAAGGTTCAAAAATAAGAAAAAGAGCACCACAACTGACAAAGCAAAAGGGAAGTGTTTCCACTGCGACAAGGTTGGTCATTGGAAGAGGAACTGTCCGCAGTAAGTCGAGGAGCTCTCTAAGAAAAAGAAAGTGAAAGGTAAATCTGATTTACTTGTCATTGAATCATGTCTAGTGGAAGATGAATCTTCACATTGGATAGTTGATTCAGGGGCGACTAACCATATTTGTTCTTCTTTACAGTGGACGGATTCTTGGACAGAGATTGAGGAGGGGGCCTTGAAAATACTTACAAGGTTATACTAAACAACTTGAGAAGTGGGGGGGGGGGGGGGGGGGCGTGAATAGGTTGACACTCTAATTTTAAAAACTCTTTCGATGCTTTTATCAAAACCTTGGTGAGCATACAAATTAACCTTTAAAATGATTGTTATGAGAAAACAACAATCACATGTATGCTTAATTCACCACCCTTAGTCCATACAACATACAACAAGAAACAATGTATCTTATATATAAGAATGTTCAATGCAAAGCAAATTACTGTACTTAGAGTATTACAATGTAAGTTCGCAAATAGAACTTTACAACTTGATATAAAATATCACAAGATACAATGTTAAGCACTTACAAAGATACAAAGAATGTGTGTCAAAGATCTTGTCTTGCAAAGAAATATGAGTACATGTAAGATCAATTTGATTCATATAAACAAAATCAAAGAGATAAGGAAAGAGAAACTTAACACACAATATTTTTAACATGGTAAACCTCCGAAGAGGAAACGTCCACGGGTTGAATCCACAACCACCGGCAAAAATGTTTTTCACTAGTTAAACAAGAGTACACCCTCAAATGTGACCAACTCTCATGTATCACAATTTATTAGATATCCCTCATATCTATTCCCACTATAGATAAACTTGCCTATTTTCTAACCGAGACATATCACATGCCTCTAGAGAATATTCATGCTCGGACTTACTAGAGGCCTCATACCTCACGCCAAGACTTCCCTTGCTCTATGTTGAAGAATCACTCAACAACAAGAGACTTTTCTTGCTCGGACTTATAGGAGCTTCACACCCCTTGCCAAGACTTCCCTTGCTTGTCTAACTCGAGCCTCACACCCCTAGACAAGACTTTGCTAGGACTTACTTAGAGGCCTTACACCTCTTAGCCAAGACTTCCCTTGCTTGAGCTTACTTAGAGTCTCACACTCTTAGCAAAAACTTCCACCTTTTACAAGACAAGTGATCTATATGATGCAAATGATGCAAGCACAAACAACATAGGACATATGATCAATATGGGAACTAAAATTAGACAATGAGCACACAATGCATGATATTCTAATTTGACATCCAAATGATGCAATCACACAAGATGATGCATGAACATATGAAATATATAGATTAAGTAAAAATCATGTAGAACTAGACTTAGTCAACAAAGTGCACCAACAAAGTTCACAACACAAAATAGCCTAGGTTATTAATGCATGAAAACTGAAATCTAGAGTATGCCAAAACACCAAACACACTTTAATCTTATATTTGATTCATGCAACTAAAGCTTAAGATAAATACATGTTCATGAAGCACATCTTCAAGCATTTAGTACAAAATCGAAAATCCTAGAGAAGTGAGATTAGATCTGCAAACTTCTTCTAGAAATCAATTAGAACATGTATTCAAATATCAATTAAGTGAATCCAATCAATGCTCTAAAACATACACAAACATGTGCTATTTTCAAACATGTTCAATCAAGGAAACATAGCACAACTAGGAATCATTTATCATTAGAATATCAATAATCAATGCACAAATATTCCTAGATACAAAGCTGATCACAATACAACTCACAAGCATGTGAAAACATAGGTTTAGAAAACCTAACTCACATTCAAGATTCTAATTAAGATCAAATTAGCTTTTAATTGAAGCTCACAAACCTAATAACACTTGATCAAGAACATACTCATATATAGGAAGAAAGCCCAAGGTAATTGAAGAACATTTAAGCTCAAGAACACAAAGGTTTGAACAATTACCTATAACAAGTAGGTGAAGTCTGAAAATAGTGTGAAACCAAATGAAAGATTGATCAAATGACCTCAAGTTTGCTTAGGGTTTGCAGAGGACTCCAGTACGAAGATTCTCCAACTTGAATCACTCAAATTGGATGAAGGATGAGAGAATATGGTGTTTGAAAGTTGGGAGAAAATCAAATGAAAAATCTGCACATTATTCTCTTCACACACAAACTGAATTTATGTGGAGAGGGGAATATAAAGTGAAAGAGATTCATCCAATGTGCTGAGCTCACACAACAAAACTCTTAAATGACCAATAGAAAATAATACCAAGTCAACACATGAATGAGGTTGAGCATGGCACACCAAAATTCATGTGTATGCATGCATGCAATAAAAACCCATTACAAAATGTAAATGAATTTAAATCATGCAGCTCATGAATCTGATGGAGAAGATCAGCGTGGTGCAATGTTTGCATCACGTGGAGACCGAGAGGAAGATTTGGCGAGGGCACCACGCGCCTCCACGACCAAAGGTTGAAATGGCAATTTGCCATCTCTTTTCCCCTTTGACCTCACCTCTCGTGTTCTTCGATCGTTCTTCGATCTCCGAATTAGAATCTTTTTTTGGATTACGAACCAGGACTCTCTCATGGATAAGAACATCAACAAAACTTTCATAAAAAATATGAAAATCGAAAAGACGAAAACCATGTACAATAAATGTACGGAAAGTTTTGTAATGACGCGCACGCGATAGTTCTATAAACTATCGTAAATGATGGTACGTGCAAGTGTTTTTACCCTTTCGTAAGTATACGAATCGTTTGCCACGTATAATGGTTATGAGTAAGGGTATCGTTCTCACGAGGAGGTGTGCACCTTAAATCGGTTCTAAGTCTTAGGTATACATATACAATATATTTACACTAATTACATGCAAGAAAGTAAATAGCGGTTGTCACACGTAAGCTAACAATTAAACTAAGATTACACTAAGATGGCTTCAATTAAATTACAACTAAATTAACATTAATCAACTAAACTAACTAAACTAACAAGCTTACCAAATACAATTAATTAATCTAACACTAACTAACTAAACTAATTACCAACTAAACTCTTGCATGGTCATGGGAGAGTGTAGTTGTGAGGTGGTAAGGGCATGGAAATGCTAGGAAATGGTGTTCATGCCATAAATCCAATTCCTAGTTGATGGCAATAAGCTCACAAGATTGGTTATAATCAATCTAAACTAGGATAAAGACACATACATAATATCCATTCATGCATGTTAATGATGTCTCAATTAGTCTAAATTCATTACATAACAATCAATTGATTAATCAATTAACATGTATATATGAAGCTCAAGCAAATAAACAATCAACCAAAATATGAATATTATTACAATCTCACCAAAATTCCCAACATCAACATGTAGTAAAAACACAACAACAAGCTAAAGTAAACAAAGAGATAAAGAAGACAACCCAATATCTTGTGAAGTCTTCAAGCTAGCTAAACTTCTCCTTGTCTTTCCCAAGCTTGGAATCAAAAGGTGTTGAGAGTGAGAGTCTATGATTGTCTAAGCTATTTAGGATATTTGTTGGATATTAGGGATTATTCTAGGTTTTTCTTAGCTAATGTAGGTATTTGTTGGATATTAGGGATATGGTTTTTGTACACAAAAGAGGTATATTTGTAGAGGAAGAGGTTGGGGAAATATCTAGACATGAAAGGACAAGAAAATCCCTATGAAACGTTGAGCTCGTGGGTTCCAAACCCCTGTCTCGCGAGTTCTTACTCTTCGGATGAACTCACGGTGGAAAATTGGAGTTTGGTCGCGAGTTTGCACCTTCTAGCTGGCGGGAATGTTCCAGCGACATGAAGACGTGAAGTTCACGAGAGTTTAGACGTCTTTGCGTGTGAAAGAACCTGCTGGAACGAGCTTGAAGCATGGTTGGCCATGGAAACTTGAAGGATTTAGAGAAGATGGAAAACCTTTGCATGGGAGCCTAAAAATGGGTCCATTGTGACCAGAATGATGTTGGCCGTCGATCTAGGAGGAGATTGGCTGGAAAAACTGTTGAAAACAAATCGAAAAAGGTCTGGTTGCATGTTGGGTCATGTCGGGTCTACCGGGTAAACGAGTCGACCCGACTAGAAGTTAGGGATGACCTGACGTTAGTGTGACATCAGGCTAATGCAAGACGGTCCAAAACGGCGCCGTTTCACACGTGACGTGGCAGCTGACACTATGCTTTGCGCGAAAAATTACAATTTGTACCCCTGACTTCTCTTCTATTCACAGAATCTTCAATCTTCTCCAGAATATTACATTTTAGTCCATATTTCTCCAAAATTACCACAATGCCCCTAAATTCCTTTATTTACATGAAACACTTATTTAAACCATTAAATACCCGATTTTACCCGAGAAATAAGCACAAATTATTAGGAATTAGGGGTGTAAAATATGTACTTTTATACCCCGATCAAACCCCTAAACCTAACTTTTGCTAGTCCTCGAGCAAAACAAAACAGAAAAATAAATAAAAATACACTAAAGCATAAATAAAACATAAACTAAGCTAGTCCACTGTCGTGGGAGAAACGATGGCACTTAGCACGTGCCACAAGCTTTTTAAACCCCTAGGTGTCCCTAGTAGGAGGAGTGCAGTCTCCTGAGGGTTTACCGCTACGATACCCACAAACGTAAAGCTAACACTTAAAAACTAAAATTAAAAACAATTTGTGAAAGCCTTGCAAAAATGAGATATCATAAGAGTTGTGCATATGAAGAGTAACACATGTGAGAACCGCTGAGTGGAGGGTAACATGAAGTCATTCCATTGACTGAAACTCACAATGCATATCCCACACTCTTAATGGCATATCATCAAATTCAGCATACTCAAATGCTTCGGATATAATTTGCCTCGACTCTAATCCTCACTGGATTTCACTCTAATTTTCTCTCAAAGTCCTAGGCACACTCTCTATCAAACATATGTGATTTGGAAGTTATGTAAATGGAAATCAAATATATAATGCATGTGAGTATTCGAAATAAAGCATATTTTTAGTGAATTGATCTCATGAAGGAACTAAATCCCATGAACGTGGTAGAGCATATTAAAAACTTGTATTCCCGACATAGACTTCCTAAAAGATCAATTAGATTCTTCCCTACTTGTGTTGGCCAAGGTGAATGGTGTATTGAATGTAAATGAAGATACTAATCATGCCAAGATGGGCACATTACATTTTTCAATGTGAAGCTCATTTTAGATTACTTATTTACACAAGCGTCTAGGCTACAATTTTGAACTTTGGATTGTGCTATCTAATTACCCTCATTGGAGTAGTCATTGCTATGAAGATTGAAGGCTTTAAGTGCTTAATTTTTAACACTTAATTTTTGAAAGCCTATATTAGCACAAGTTACAAAATATGCCTCAGTACACTCTATTAGGGGTGTGCGGCGGATCGGATCCAATGGATTTACCATGATCCAAGATCCGATCCGATCCGATTGGATCAAAGAAATTGCAATCCGATCCGATCCAATTAATATTTCATCCGATCCGATCCGATCCGATTATAAAATACTTTAATCCGATCCGATCCAATCCAATATGATCCGATGGATTGAATTAATATAAAGTCAATCGTAATATATAAAAGTTATAATCTGAAATAAATAAAATCAAATAAATTATTTAAACATTACTAATTAACTCAAATAAAATTAACATTAAAAAAATACATGACATAACTTGTAAACTTTATATAATTCAAAAAGTTTATAAACATTATTCATCAGCTCCAAATGTAAACTTAATAAGCCGTGATGTTGATGAAGAAGAATAGAAGAAAAGAAGATGGTGGATTGTTGGTTATAAAGAAATTGAGAAAGAAAACCCAAAATATTAACATTGAAAATTGTATTTTGGTTAGGTCTTTACATTAGAAAGTAGTGGATAAACTAAATTGCCCAATATAAAAATAAGGCCTAATATTTTAGGCGGATTGACGGATTCGGCAGATTTTCAAATGGAAATCCAAGATCCGATCTGATCCGATCTGATCCGATCTAATCCAATGGATTTTAGAATTTAGGATCCAATCCGATCCAATCACCTCTCTGGATCCGATCTAATCCAATGGATTGGATCTGATCTAATGGATCGTATTGGATTGGTTTGGATCCTGCACACCCCTACACTCTATTGTATAATTTAGAGCTTAATGGCTGAATTCTCTACTTAGTAGAACTTGACAAGATTAGTAGCTATGTAAGATTAGGTCTATGGATTAAGGTGTTGTGTGATAGGTTTATGTGTTTAGATAAGTGTTTGGCCAAGTTTATATTGAATCATGCATAAAGGGAAACGGACGTGTTTAGACAATTTGGTCATGGGTACTAACAAAGTCCTAATATCATTTCTTGAAGTCCATCTACCATGGGAATAAAAATTCAACATGTTATCCAATTTATGAATGTTCTATGGCAATCAATACAAATGAAGTAATGAGATCACAATGAAAAACATGTTCGAAGAGTGTTTAAGAGTAGAAACAAAATTTACCCTCCGAAAATGCCTACAAGGTTATACTAAACAACTTGAAGGAAAATTGGGCCACATCTAGTAGCTTTGCCCAATCTCGCTGATGAGGCTCACGTAGTGCCTCAAGTATAGCTCCAATAGCCCATTGAAGCGCTCAGTCTACCCGTTGCTTTGGGGGTGGAAACTGGTTGAGAAGTTCAGATCCGTCCTTAACATCTTGAAGAGCTCCGTCCAGAACCTCCTAGTGAATCGTGGGTCACGATCACTCACTATAAAGCTTCACCACGTGCTTGAGGAAAAGGCGGGTAGCTTCCTCAGCTGTGCAATCCTTAGAGGCAGGTATGAAGGTGGCATACTTGCTGAATCGGTCGACTACCACCATGATGCTCCCACACCCTTCAGATTTCCGAAGTGCTGAGATGAAGTCCATCAAAACACTCTCCCAAGGTCGTCCTGCTATGGGTAGGGGCTCCAGCAGCCCTGCTGGACGTTGTTGCTCGACTTTGTCTTGTTGGCAAACCAGGCAAGTCCGCACGTAGGCATCAACGTCGTCTCGTATCTAAGGCCAATAGTAGGAGTTTTGGAGGAGTGCTAGAGTACGCGTCATTCCTGGGTGACCAGCCCACTTGGAATCGTCGTGCACTCACAAAAATGATATAATTTTGTTTGATCTTTGAAAACCTTTTTAAGCCACTTAAATCCTTTAAAATGTGATTTTATAGCAAATGGTAAGCAAGTTCGTTCCACAGGAATATGGAGTGCTAATTAGATAGATTGACTAATCTTGGACAAGTAAAATAAATCATAATGTTTGATAGATGTGTGGTTTCAAAAACCACCAATGCTAACTACTAAATTAAAAATACACAAGTGTTATGAAAAATAGAATACTCAACAACCTTGATAAGAATAGTGATGAAAACAATTAATAAGATTGCTAGGGAATAGATTGATTAGCATTTGTGTGTGGGTAATGCCATATAGCCACTTTAATGTACCAATCTCTTTATGTCAACCACTAAAGGCTTAGATTAGTGGGGTTGATATACCTACCACTGATCTATCCTATTCAATGGGTTCTTAATCACACAAGGAGTGTCAATCCAAATATGAATATATAACATATTACTCTACTCAAGATTGCAATTAACAAGTGATATACAAGTCAATTACATAATGAATAGAATCTAATAATTTGAATGAACATAACACATTAAAGATTCATTACAAGCTAAAGCTAATACCCACAACCAAATGATCCTCAAATCTATCCCCTACATTACTGGTTTAGTTACACATATTAGCAATAAATGAAAAGAAGTAAATAGTAAGGAAATCACCCTTGGGCCTCCTTCTTTAAGCTTGATCCTTCTTTTCCTTTATGCTCATAAATGCAAAGAATGGAAGGAGAGGATGTGTCTTGAAGTGTGGATGTTTTGTGGAAAATGACAAAGGAATTTGGGTAGAGAAATGGTAGGAGAGGAATGATTTAGGGAAGTAGTCAAGGTTTGGTGTTGAGATTTGGATGGGATTAGATGAGTTCAATTAGAGAAATGGAGGATAAGGAATGGTGTGCCATGGATGAGAAAGCTAGATCTAAATGTGATCAATTTCGTGCTCTTCTAAAGTTGGATCCCTTTTGAAGATGAAAGGTCGTTCTATATATACACACTCTTGGACATGTACTGATAACTACTTGATTCGTTGATGTGGCGCCAAGTTCGCTATTTTGTTGCTATGGCGACCCTGGTGCTTAAAACGGTTAGATGCAAAGGTCGCCATGAACACCATCTTTTTCTCCATTTAGCAAGTGGCGACCATAAGCAAATTGTGAAGAGGTCTCCATTTGCACATGAGGGTTGCTATGGCGACCATATGTGGCGACCCTGCTTAAAGGTGTGAGGTCGCCATTTGCAAGGGTGGGTTACTATGGCGACCCACCTGATGCATTTTTGAGACTTTCTGTCGCCATGGCGACCAAGTGGTGACCTTCTGAACCTTTGAATAATCCTCTGTCGCCATGGCGACCATGTAGCGACCTCCTCTTGCCTAAGTGGTAAAAATGCCCTGTTTCTTCCCATTTGTGAGCCTTTTTGCACACAAGTCCTTAACTTCATCCCAATTGCTCTTGAAACCTGATAAAACCTGAAACACCCAATTTAACACCATTAAACATGGGGAAATGCCTGAGAATCAAGCAAAAAGAGTCGGAAATGAGGGCCAAAATCATACCAATTTTGGCTTGATCAGGGGGGGGGGGGTGAATATGTTGACACACTAGTTTTAAAAACTCTTTCGTGACTTATGTCAAAACCTTGATGAGCATACAAATTAACCTTGAACAAGATTGTTATGAGAAAACAATTTGCACAAGTATGCTCAATTCACCACCCTTAGTCTACAAAACATATACCAAGAAACAATGTATCTCATATATAAGTATATTCAATAAAGAGCACATTCCACAAGTTGTATGATTTATATTATAATGAAAGATCACTAAGTAAAACTTTACAACTTGATATAGAATATTGCAAGATACAAAGTTCAAACACTTACAAGATATAAGAAACAAATGCTGATTCAACAAGCAATGTGTGCATCTTTTTCTTTATCAATAACATGTTTATAAGGATGTGAGGAATCGAAGATCATAAACAAGTTATATTGAACAAACATACAAATATAAAGAGATAGAGATAGAGACATTTGACACATTGATTTTTACTTGATAAAACCTCCAAAGAGGAAATATCCACGGGTTGAATCCACAACCACTGGCAAAGCAATCCACTATATGAAAATGACATACATACTTAAGATTATAATACTATGATATCCATCTCAAGCTATCAAATCCTAATCTACCCTCGGGCTAATGAACCACTAAGCCTACTCCCTATCCAAGGTGTGCCCTACACCTCTAGGAAGCAACTTCCTATCCAAGGCTCTCAAGTCTCCAAGAAGATTTCCTTGCTTAGCTATCTAGATCACAAGGATCCTAGTCAAGCTTCCCTAGCTCAACCATCCGGAGTACCACACTCCTAGCTAAGACTTTTGCTTGGCTATTTGGAACACTTTCCTAGCCAAGTCTTCTTACTCAAATTGAAGCTTCACTCACTCCAAGATGAGACTTCCATCTTTTACAAGGCAAATGATCTAAGTGATGCAAATGATGCAAACACATGAAATAGAATATATGATCAATACATCCTATGGATACTAGAAATAATCAATGAGCACACAATGTATATTTTTCTAGTTTATGATCCAAAACATGACACCACACAAAATGATGCATGAGCATATGAAATGTATGGATAAGGTACACTCCATGAAGATCTAGACATAGGCAACAAAGTACACAAAACAGGATTGTCTAGACCTTAAACATGAACAAAAATCTAGAGCATGCAAAACACCTAAAACATGCCAAATCCTAGATTCTATTCATGTTACTAAAGCTTGAAAACAAAGCATGATCAGTAAGCATATATTCAAGACTTTAGAACACAAACAACAAAAATGCTAGAATTACAAGATATGATCAATGAATATTCTAGCAAGTACTTATAGCAAATATATACAAAATAATCAATTAAATCCTAATTAGCTCTAAATACAAAATCAAATGTGCTAATCCTAGAATTATTCAATTAAAGGATCAAAGCACATTTCAAGGATTATTAATCATACAATGATTCAATCAAGTCACAAATAATCCTATATATCAAACTAATCACAATACAACTCTCAATCATGTGAAAAACCTATTATCAAAGAAACTAGTTCACATATGTCTCTAATTAGACTTTTGATTAGGTCTGATTGTGAAGCTATCTTTCTCAATAGCATTCACCATACATATACATACATATAGAAGAAGAAACCCCAAGCAAATTGAAGGTTATAAAAGAAGAAATAGCAAAGATATGACCAATACCTCAAGATCACGAGCTGGTTCGTTTTTCTGTGTAGAACCACTAGAAAAGTCTATCAAACAGCTGCAAGACTAATTGGAAATTGTAGAGGACTTGATTACAAACACTCTCCAATTTGAATCAACTAATTCCGACTTCGTATGAGAAAGTTATGGTGTTTGGAAGGTGAGAAAAATTGTAGAGAGAATTTTGGACAGATTTCAAGCTTTTCTTCTTATTGTGAAAATAGGAGGGAATGAAAATATTTAAAAGGAAGCAAGAGAGAGAAAATAGATCGGCCAGCCACAGCGTGCCATGTCAACATCATGTGTGGACCATGTGTGGCACACGTGGATAGAGGGCCATGTTGGCCGTGTGGCACACGTGGCCAACAAGCTTGGCCGTTGGCCTTGCTTGTTCCTCCTGCGCTCCGATCGCGATCTTCGGCCGTATCTGGGCCTCTAAACTCCGATTTCGAATCCATTTTTGGATTATGAATCATGACTCCCTAATGCACAATAAAGACTATGAAACTTTGACAAAAGGTTGAGAATCTATCTCGGAAAACAAAGACAAACACAACTCAACGAATGAGAATGAAAAGTAGCGTAGCTACATCATTTGGACTCGAAATCAAATGTATGAGTAACCGAAATAACCGGGACTCAATAAAGAATCATAAGAGATCATGTTCAAGTCCAAAAACAATAAAATGTAAATATATAAGCACAATGTCACACATGTATGCTGTTTCCTAGACATAGTCTCAGAACATGCAATTCTACAATGTATGAGAATTTGAGTTCAATGCATGAGTATGTAAAAGCATGTGAATGTGCTATATAAATATTGTACAATGATGCAGGGACACATATAAATGATTTGTGTGCCTTAATGCCTTGCAAGAGGAAGAAGAAACTTGATACCTTAGCATCCAAGTACGAGTTTTTCCTCTTGAAGACGATATTTGCACAAGATGTTGCTTCTTCACTTTTGAAGCTTCTTTCTTCCACGAATCATCTATGCAACAACTAATACAAATATAGAGAGTTTTGCAATGGAATCAAGCCAATACAAATAAAAGATCTTACGATCTCCATGTTGGGAAAAATTGTACCCGCAGCGGAAGCGAGATTAAAAAAAATAGTTTGAGTAGCTTTTAAAATTTTTCCAATTTTATGAACCTTAAACCCTTTTGATTAATTAAAGATATATAAAAATAAACAAAAGATTAATACCTCTTGTCGCGTGATCCGATTGACTTGCGTCGATGGTAATCCGCAAGATCTTCAATCCTAGCACGAACGTGGATCACCTAGGAGCGTGGTCTCCCTTTCTTTGAATTGCAAACCTGTGATTGGATTAAACAAACTTTTCTTGATTCGTTAGTCCCAAAAACAATCTAAAGAAACCTAAGATTATTCCGGTCACTTTTGAGTTCTCAATCTTATGATCGAAACTCGCGTGAACCTAGATCGATATAGTATTCACAAGCTTATTGATGAATAAGCAACTAGAATACAATCAAAGAATAATCTATGTTCCTTTTGTTTTTAGTAGAATAATAGATCTCTAACTATGAGTTGAGAAGAAGAAGAAGAAGAAAATTCTGCACACAAGCCTTAGGAGGGTGGCCGAATTCTATAAGTGGCCTTATATAGGTGGCCGAATTTCTTCTTCTTTTTACCCTAGGGTGGCCGAATTCTTCCCCAAAAATAATTAGGGTTGCCGTAAATCCTCCTACAAAAAAGGAGTATGTTTTGCACCCAAATTCCTATTTTGTTTAAGATTTCCAAACACTAATCCAACTCAATAATCTTTTATTCCTTATTTGACTAAAATAAAAAGACTTCCTATTTGATTAAATAAATAAAATTAATTATTTATTTCCTTGTCAAACAAGTCTTTCTATTTAATTATACTACTACCAATAGTATACAAATATGAATCATATTTCCTATTTAGAAAAGATTTGTTACTTAATTAAACAATTAATTAATAAATTAATTAATTCTTATTTAATTAAATAATGAAACAAAATAATATTAAATGCTATTATAGCATCTTGCCGCCCCACATGTATAATTGGGCCAAATATTATTTTCTCATTTCATTTAATCCTTTGGACTTTAAATAAAAAAGCCCACATGTGAACTAGACCCATTCTTACTAAAAGAAACAAGCACACATGTCATCCATTAATATATAAATATAATTGTGCAGCCCATTATATAAATAATGTGCAAATTATATTCTTAATATATTAAATTGCAATTCTAGATGGACCCTAAATTGGTCCGGTAGAATATATCAAGTGATCCATGCAAGTCCGTGTGGATTGGGGATCTTGGCGGGCTATCTAAATTTAAGCTCCAATAGACATAACCTAATCACAATCAACAAATGATTCACTTAGGTCCGATCCATTAATTTTAGCTCATTCCACTAAAGAGCTAAAATTGAACTCTTAATAAAGACAGAAAAGGAAGATGCTTCCTCATTCATACCCTAGACAATCATATTGGAGATAGTGTATCCTCGTGAATAATATCAGTAATCGCCAAGAGTTCATAGACCGCCTATAACTCTCCAAGTTACCATATTTACTCATATGACCACATTTTGAACTTGGATATTTTGGACTTGTTTAGAAGCCATGTTTTCAACATACACTATTGAAAACTCAACGTTGAGATTTAATATCCCAATTACCTCAAAACATCCATATGATGATATTATACTCTCATTTAATAAATGGAGCCACGATGTCCATATCTATAATGAAGTCCTCTATCGATTAACAAATGAATATCACCAAACTATCGAGGATAGACTATGCGATATAATCGTACTCATTGATAGCTCAAATGATTTCACCTGCAACCATAAGTCCATCATTTATCTCAGGATTAAGATAGACTCTCCGATTGTCCTGATAATGAAATTACTTTTATCTACTGACGGTTATAAATAAAGTATTTCATTGTGATCCTGTCAATGCACCCAGTGCACTAGATTCTTTTGCTCGAAGACACTCCGATGATTTTAGACTCATCATATCTCATTTGATCCCACTCAAATGCTAGCAAAAGAAGTCTCAACTTTAACAAGATAAAGGTGCTCAACCTTTAACTTAAGTTGTGAACGATATTCAAGACTAACTAAAGAATTGTGTCTACCACATACATTTCCAGATGTAATGAACAATTCTTCTTTCTCATAGTCTTTAGACCTTATGATTATTTACTTTAACAATTATTAAACTATAAATGCTATAAGATTTGTTTAAAACAGAAATCACTTTATTAATATGAAAAAGATTGTTAATTACACTATTACACTCTTGCTATTGAGCATAATCCTAACACTCCCCCTTTAGCTATTCCTTGGCAAAACCTCATCCTCACCATACAATGATCACTCCAATAAACTTAATGTTGATAGCATTCTCTCACCTCACATTACAAAGAGATCCCTAGACTAAAGGATCTTCAAGTCTTCTTGAATCTTCAAGAATTCCTTCTTTAAACTTCAAAGTACCTATGAGAAAATAAGCAAACCAACAAGAGATCTTCTTTCAAGGAAGAATGGTGACATATTATCACATAAATAAAAATAAAAACCTCCCTTATCTCATACAAAAAAATGCATTATCTCAAGTGTATGAATGTTTCCACATTAAAAGCTCTCCCTTAGATCTTTAACATAATAAGGCAAGAATTCTTTTCTCCCCCTTAGGATAAGAATTCTCCCCCTTAAGACAAAGTCTCCAATATGCACAAAGAGGTATAAAACTCACACAATTGGAACATTTCTCCATATTGAACATGGTGAGGTTTTTCCCCTAATATGGTGAGGTTTCTCCCCCTTTTTGTCAAGAAATAGACAAAGGGCACAAGAGATAAAGAACGAGATATTAAGCAAACAAATCATATAGAAAACATAGTTGAATAAACTAAAGCTCCCTCTTAACATATGCTCCACATATTATCAACAAGTAGATTTGTTCACAAGGGACTATGAATCACAAAAGCATAAATTTTACTCTTAAAGCACATGGGTCATATCTACCAAGTTCAACAATTGCATGAACAATCATATCAACCCCAAATATGAAGGAATTGGTATCAACAACAATCATCTCGACTACATTCAAGAAGAGATTTGATTATAACCACAACTACTATCACTCTAAGCAAGGAGGAATTTTCTGCAACTACAATCAATAGAATTGATTACAACCACAATTACTATCGACCCCAAACAAAGAGGAACTCATTGCAATTACACTCAATTAAATTGATTATAACTATAATTACTATCAACCCCATACAAAGAGGAACTCATTGCAATTACTTTCTTATCAACCTCAAGAATGAAGAAATTGATTGCAATCTCAACTACTATACAACCTCAAATAAGGAGAAAGTGATTGCAAACACAATCATACATTTATTACAAAAAGATTCATGCATTAATTGTGATCAAATATACAAAGGCAAATATCATTATGAAGAATCATCATGCATATCAAGACATATGAAATAACATCTTCAAGATTCATCATATCAATCAAAACAATATGCCAATATTTAAAAACTCGAAGCATGTGAACATATCATAAAAGAGAACAAAGCCTAGCTAATTATGTTCCTCCTTGATAAGAACTCTATCTAAGATCAAGATAGAAAATTTGTTCACAATAAAATCCACACAATCACACATTCAAGCAATAAGAAAAAATATTTCATCACTTTTCAAAGTCCAAGAGAGAATCGTAGATTTTCATTAGTCTCTCAAAAATATTCTCACATTGCTAATGAATCAAGCACATAAGCAAAATTTATGTGTGTGTGTGAATGCTTCTCACATATATAGAAAGAGTAATTGTGATATCAACATGCAAACAATTTCCACACCTATCCAACTAAAGTGTTTCCAAAAATAGGTCAAACCGATATTCATCCAGATTTTCACTTTAAAAGAATAGTTATCAACATGTGAGCATGTGTGTGCATGTGGCTCATTTTCCTGTTTCTATTTGTCAACTTGAGCTTTTCATAATTCTCAACTATACACGATTAAGCCTTTTATTTTTCATTTCTTTTAGGCTTAGAATCAAAGATTTTTTTTAATGATTCTTTTCAACACTTCTTTGATTTTTTCTAACAAAAACATATACACCTCTTGGCGGCTTTCACTCATCACAAAAGCGTAGCCCTTTCCAACATTGGGTGGCTTCACAACCAATGCGTGTAGCCCTTTCCAAGAGGGTGCTCATTGAATAATATATAGTGCCGAAGCAAAATGGATACATATCATAGGTCATTTATCATGTACTAAGCAATAGGGTTCTAGATGCATCCATAATCTACATACTTTCAACCACATATACTCAAAACTAAAACATATAAGAGAAGCATTAATGCACTTTTCAAAAATAATATTTTCAAGCTCAAGTACATGATCTAGAAACAATAAAAGTTAATTGTTTAAAATTATTACTTCTTAAGTGAGTAGCTCTCAAAGATATTGATATTCAAATTAAGTTTTGTTCATCAAGCTACTCAACAATCACATAAGCATTTCAAGCATCATGAATAAGATCATTGTGAACACATCACTAAAAGATATTTAGAGAGCACATGTCAATGGGAACTGTTATAGGCAAAAATAGTCGTGGCAGACACGTCATCACTATATATAGCCACGTAAGTAGGGGTCAAGATAAGTCGACTAACGGAGTAAGAAATCCCCCACGAGAACTTACTCGGAAAAAGAGTAAGTTGCCCGACCACCAAAGAAGATAATCTGCTCGGGCAGTAAATCTTACTCGGGCACATACTCGGGCATACTCGGGAATCAGCGAAACAGATAGTCACCAGCGTCTACGCTCAAAACACAAGATATAATCAGCAACCAGTATCTTTATGATAAGCAATGGTGAGGCTGCTCAAAGTTCCAAGTAAGGAAACAAATAGTTTCTCCGTAAGTAAAGGAGGAGGAATCAGAGTCGAACTGGGACTCAACCGAATCAGGAAATATACCACAAATAAGGAAACAGAGTCCGTTTAGGATTAGAATGCACACCCCAAAACTAGGGCACCGCATGTCAAAACCCTAGTAGCAACATGTATAAATACCCCTTCTTTACGCAAAGAAGAGGGGGGGGGGGGGGGGGGGGGACGAAAAAAGAGCTTGAGAGAGATTATAATTCAACATTCTTGTAATCGTTCTTCATAGTGAATTCGGCTTCGTTGCTAAGGCAACAATCCGTGGATTTTTCTCCGATCATTGGAGTTTTTACCACGTTATTTCTCGTTATTTCTCGTTAATTCTTCTTGACTTTAATCATTCTTGTTCATAAACCATAATAATTCAAAAGCAAATCATTGACTCGGTGATCACCGAAAAATCACCGTCAACAATTGGCGCTAGAAGAAGGGGAACCCAAAAATTTGTGATAACAATGGCTGGCGAAGGAGATGGTAGCGATTCCAGGTACAGTCAAGGCGTGCCAAGTAACGAGCTGGAAGATGACACCATGCTCAATATAGCGGATGCCACCCTAACGACGGCAGACCAGTCAGCCGCCCTAGCTGGTATTCAACGTTTCCCCACAACTAATGAAGAAATCGCACAACGATTTCATGCTTCTCTGCAACAACTTATATCAGACGCGGCAAAGCAAGGAATTGACCTTTCCACCACGGGAGGTTTGATGTCGCCTCACAGTCTGTCCGCCCCAAACCAGCAGGCTGCGAGATTGCGTTCTGCAGTGGTGATACCAATGCCTGATACACCCCTAAAAGCCAGACGAGATCCTACAGGCAGACCAGAGATGTTATCTAAAAGAGTGAACAGGAGGAGTAGAGAACATAGAGAGGGGAATGATTCTGACAAGGGTTACGATCAAGATCGGATAGTTGTAAATTGAGATCACCCAAGGAGGCGCAGTCACCGGAGAGACCGGTCCTCATCCTCGAAAGAAAGTGAGCAGAATCATCATCGCAAGCGCCGAAGGGGCACAGTTCGGCTGCATGGCCTAAACCGAGATCGCAGAGAGTTGAATCTGGAGGAAAGGGGTCAAAAATTGACCATAAGTCAAAATTTCAATGCGACAGGAGAACCAGAAGGAGACAAAGATATACTCATACAGAGTCTGACCCGGGAAGTTCAGAACAATCGTCGACAAATGGATGCTTTAGTCAGGCGATATGGGTGTAATGAGCTGTCGGATGACGAATCCGGAAGCCCTTTCACTAGTGGGGTCCTGAGGACACCTTTCCCGGAGAGATTCAGGATGCCACACGTGGAGTTGTTCAAGAAAGATACCAATCCAAAAGAACACGTCCGGAGATATAGGAGCGCTATGGCACAATATGTCCACAATGACGCGCTGCTATGTTTGAATTTTCCTCAGACTCTTGGGGATCTAGGCTCCCGGTGGTTTGGTAGATTACCAGCAGCAAGCATAAATGAAACAAATTATGGTGTGTTCAATATTAATCTAGAGGGGGGGTGAATAGATTTTACCCAATTTTACCAAATTTTCGTTAATGGTCAAGATTACGAAAATACCCTCCACTAGTCAAAATACAATAGCAAGTGTAATATGGTGCGGAAATTAAAAGACACTTGATATTTACGTGGAAACCCTCACGGGAAAAACCACGGGCTATGTAAGTGAGCCACACTTGAACCTCGAATCCACTAAATGTGTAAAACGATTACAACCTAATCCCGGAAGTAATCACACACCTACCTAATCCCGGTATAAGTGAACCTAGTCCCAATGCTTGTGATTTATGCAACCTAATCCCGGAAGCAACACAAGACTTAGTTCTCAATGAAGAGAAAACAACCTAAGTGAATATATGAAATACTCAAAATGCAACAAGAGCAAGGCAACTCTATATGCTTACCTAGAATGATGATACATCAATGAAATCAATCCTAGATATCAAAAGCTAAATGACATATCATAAAGCTTAGCTAGATGTTATCAATCACAAAACAATCCTATCTATCAAACAATGTCAACATGTCCAAACATGTGAACTCAATTAGTTGTAGAGAATTTCTAACAACATAATTGTCAATTAAATCCACAAGAACATTCAATTAAGCTTGACTAGATAAATAAACATTAATCTATCAACCTAATCATCAACCAATTGTACAAGAATGTTCTAGGGTTAGCTATTTAGGGAAAATCATCCTAATCATGTAAGCTACCACAAACAAAACCCAATCATGTCATAACTTCACTAAATATGCAATAAAAGTGAAGATTTGCTAAACTAAGCAATAAAAGACATGTCTTGACTAAGATAGAACAATAAATGAAGATGTTGTGTTTGTTATACTTACCAAGTCATAAATGAAGAAGACCCATGGAAGATTGATGCATGAAACATGTTAGATGCACATGGGTTTTGGGTTTGGAGAGTTAAAGAAGCAAGATTGAAGCTTTCTCTCTCTAGGGTTTGAGTTTCTCACTCTAAGGTCTGATTTTGAGCTCTTTTGAAACGAGCAAGGAAGAAGATGATACTTATATAGGACCCCTAGATGAAATGACGTCGTTTTGAAAAATTTGCAACAGACCGCCCGATTCTGCGCCCTTGTTCTGCGCCCTTGGCCGCAGAACAAGGGCGCAAAAATGCACCTGACAAATTTTGCGGCCCCTAAACGCAAAAACCAAGGGCGCAGAAAAGAGGACAGAGAGTATGAATTCTGATCCTTGTTCTGCGCCCTTATTTCTGCGGCCTTGACCGCAGAACAGGGCGCAAAAACGCACCTGATGGAGTTTCCTAAAAAGAAAAATATGATGTGTAATTCCAAGCAAGATGCACCCATATGGACAAGAATGAAGAGAGATTAAATGAGCAATTCATGCATACACACAATAAAGACACAACACATTCAAGAATAAGAATTATGCAAGTGTTGTGTGTGTGTGCATCTATTTCTCTTCATTACAAGAAACACTAAGAATTATACCTTTGGAGTGCTTCTTCCCTTGAGGTCTTGAAAAGGGCCTTTGAACATGATCTTCAATCACCTAACTACCCTTACAATTCAAACCCCCAATATGTGGTTTGTCTACGAAATAAGCCAATCAACAATGGGAATCCTTACAATCTCCCCTTTTGGCTATTTCGTGACAAAACCACCACTCACATTGATCCTCACAAGATAAAAGAAACTTCGGGAAATTCTACATTACAAAGTACAAAGAGATAAGAAAATAAAACTTCAAGTCTTCAATCTCTTGTAGAATAACCAAACCTTCAAAACAATTAGATTACACTTCCAAAGCAAGTGTATGTGAGATGATCAAGTGAAAGAAAAACAAGCATTTGCATATGAATCTTTTAACCACAATATCATGCAATGTATGAGTATGCAATGCTCCCCCTCAAAGGTTACTCTCTCTCAAACTTCTCCCCAAAGCATACACAATGCTCCCCCTATATCTCTCAAGACTTCTCCCCCTTTTTGTCATGAGATAGGCAAAGGAGCTCCCCCTATTGGATTGCTTTAGCAAAGAGAGCTATTTGCACAAAAGGCATTTGCATAATCATATAAACGAACTTTATGCAATTCAAGAATTGAGAGAGATTCAAGGAGATTTTATTCACAGAAAAGTGTGTGTGTGTAAAAGTTGCTTAGCATGTAATACAAGCACTATTGAGCTCATGCATAAGAATCAATCAAAGCAACAATCAACAGGTTTTCCAAATGAAGTCAAACCAATTAGAGCCCTGTTGTTATGACAAGAAGATATATATCCAAGCATTTGTGTGCAGAGTGTACTAATCACATCAAAAAATATATCATCTTTTCTACATTGCAAGACACATCATCAATCAACAATTTTGAGGTCTTTATTAAGCAATGCTTCACACACATCATCAAACACATTTCAACTTTTCTGTTTTTCTCCTTTATCCTAGAAAGCATGTATTTCTGTTTATCATGCTAATGTAACTCTCTTGAAGGCTTTCACTCGGTTTCAAATGAGTAGCCATTTCCTACATTGGGCGGCTGCACGTCATATTGCCAGTAGCCCTTTTTCAAGAGAGAGCTTAAGAATGCATATCAAAGAATCATGAACATGGAGAATAATTTGAGGTCAATCACATGTACTAACAAGTAGAACATTCCTCAAATGGATAAGCACACTCAAGCAAAAATAGAAATCATGCAGTACATGCTAGGCAACCGTGCAAGGTGTTATTAAAAACATTATTAAAGCATTAATCAATGTTATTCACCAAGCATTCTCAAACAATCATAAAAGAGCATAAAAGAAGTTAACTTTTTGCATATGACAATTCATGCAAGTTTGCTCTCTTTGCTTGAGCTCCCCTTATTGGGGTCAAATACTAGAACTCATCACTCCACAAGACATATTCCAATAGATCTACTAAGAGTTTTAAATCGAGTAGCATCTAGAGGTTTTGTAAACAAGTCGGCTAGTTGATCATTTGTACCTACATGCTCAAGTACAATGCATTTATTTTCAACTAGTTCTCTAATGAAATGATGACGGATGTCAATATGCTTAGTTCTAGAATGTTGAACCGGATTCTTGGAAATATTAATAGCACTCATGTTATCACAAAAGAGAGTGAGTGTACCTTGGTTGAATCCGTAGTCTACTAGCATTTGCTTCATCCATAGGAGTTGTGTGCATCCACTCCCCGCGGCTATGTACTCGGCCTCCGCCGTGGACAAGGAAATTGAGTTTTGCTTCTTGCAAAACCAAGAAACAAGATTGTTTCCAAGAAAAAAGCAACCGCCCGATGTGCTTTTCCTATCATCACAATTTCCGGCCCAATCCGCGTCACTAAAGCCTACAAGACTAGCATTAGTGTCAAATGAGTACCAAATCCCATAGTTAGAAGTCCCATTCACAAATCGAATGATTCTCTTGACGCAAGAGAGATGGGACTCCTTGGGATCGGATTGGTACCTTGCACACACACCCACACTAAAGGATATGTCGGGCCTACTTGCGGTCAAATAAAGCAAGCTTCCTATCATACCCCTATAAAGTGTTTGTTCAACACTTTTACCACTAGCATCTTTGCTTAGTTTCAAAGTGGTGCTCATGGGTGTGTTACAATGTTTGGCTTTCTCAAGACCAAACTTCTTCACTAGGTTTTTGGCATATTTGGCTTGGGATATGAAGATTCCATCACTTAATTGCCTAATTTGCAAACCTAAGAAGTAACTAAGCTCACCAACAAGGCTCATCTCAAATTCATGAGACATAACATCAACAAATTGTTGGACTTTGGTGTTGTTGGTGGATCCAAACACTATATCATCAACATATATTTGAGCTATAAAAAGCTCATCATTGTCTTTCTTGATGAATAGTGTCTTGTCAACACTACCTCTTGTGTAGTCATTGTTGACAAGAAATTGAGTGAGGCGCTCATACCAAGCCCTCGGTGCTTGTTTCAACCCATAAAGAGCCTTCTTGAGGCGATAGACATGGTTGGGGTGGTGTGCATCCACAAACCCCTTGGGTTGCTCAACAAACACTTCCTCTTGCAAGAAGCCATTGAGGAAGGCACTCTTAACATCCATTTGGTGCAATTTGAACTTGTGCACACAAGAGATGGACAAGAGAAGCCTAATGGACTCTAGGCGGGCAACGGGAGCAAAAGTCTCCTCAAAGTCGATACCCTCAATTTGAGAGTACCCTTGTGCAACAAGTCTTGCCTTGTTACGCACTACGTTGCCATCCTCATCGGATTTGTTCCTATATATCCATTTTGTGCCTATGACATTAGTGGTCTTAGGCCTAGGAACTAGAGTCCAAACCTCATTCCTTTCGAATTGGTTTAGCTCTTCTTGCATGGCAAGAACCCAAAACTCATCATTTAGAGCTTCATCAATCTTTTTGGGTTCTATTTGAGAGGTGTAGCATGTGAAGCTAATACGATTAGCTATTTGCCTTCTAGTCCTAACACCCTCATTCACATCTCCAATAACATCCTCTTTGTTATGGAGTCTTCTAACCCATGGAGCGGGTTCATTAGAGTCCCAGTTAGGAACTCTATCAATAGGTTGTGTGTCATTTTCAACAACATTGGATGTCCCCACATTAGGAGTCACAACAACCTTCTCCAAAGGAGAATCATCACTAAGAATAACCTCCTCCTCATGATTACTACACTTGAGCCTTTCATCATCAAATACAACATTAGATGATTCCATAACACTTAGAGTTTTCTTATTGAAAACTCTATAGGCTCTACTATTCAAGGCATAGCCAATAAAGATACCTTCATCACTCTTAGCATCAAATTTGCCAAGTTGATCTCGGTCATTTAAAATGTAGCATTTGCTTCCAAATGTGTGGAAGTAGCTAACATTTGGCCTCTTGCCTTTCCATAACTCATAGGAGGTATTCCTAGTACCGGGCCTTAGGAAAACTCTATTTCCTATGTAGCAAGCCGTGTTGATGGCTTCGGCCCATAAATTCCTAGACACATTGTTGCTAAGCAACATCACACGGGCCATCTCTTGAAGGACCCTATTTTTCCTCTCAACAACTCCATTTTGTTGAGGTGTTCTAGGAGCCGAAAACTCATGGGAGATACCTATACTATCACAATAGGTTTCAAAAGAAGCATTCTCAAATTCCCTCCCATGGTCACTTCTAATCCGTTTTATGCTTTTAATGTTAGAATTCATTTCATTTTGAAGTTTAGTACAAAGCATTTTAAACTTATCAAAAGTTTCGGATTTTTCTCTAAGAAAATATGTCCATGTGAACCTAGAGAAATCATCTACACAAACAAAAATGTATCTCTTTCCACCCAAGCTCTCGGTTTGCATAGGACCCATAAGATCCATATGGAGAAGCTCTAGAGGCTCCTTGGTGGAGAGATACTTGCCCTTTTTATGCATGCTTTTAGTTTGTTTTCCTTGTTGACAAGGTCCACAAATACCATTGGCTTTCTTCCCAAGCTTAGGGAGGCCACGCACACATTCAAACTTTCCAAGGGTCCGTAGATCCCGAAAGTTCATGTGGCCAAGTCTTTCATGCCACAACTCAATTTGCTCATCCTTGGACACATTGTTTGAGACTATTCTAGCTTCAAGACAATAGCAATTGTCGCTAGATCTCATACCTTTCAATAAGGTTTGTCCATCGGGCTTTAAGATAGAGCAATTCTCTTTGTTAAACAAGACGGAATATCCTTCATCACTAAGATGAGAAATGCTAATCAAATTGGCTTTCAAGCCATCAACAAGTAAAGCATTGGATAAGGAGGGCAATCCGGGAACGGAGATGGTTCCTTTCCCTATGACATTCCTTTTGGATCCATCACCAAAGGTGACATTTCCTCCTTCCTCCATAACAAGAGTCTCGAAGAAACTCTTGTTTCCCGTCATGTGCCTAGAGCACCCACTATCAAGATACCAAAGATTAGAAGAATTTGCCTTCAAGGCAATTTGTGCAACATGGCAAACATTTTCATTCTTTCTAATCCATTTAAGAACAACATTTTCTTTCTTAATGGTCTTTGGTACATGGGCTCTAGATGTCCTAGGATCATGCAAATTAGTCATATCATTCCTAGGAACATGCATCTTGGCTCTAGTATTTCTCTTCTCAATCATGCTTCTAGTTCTACACATTTTAATATATCGAAAGCAATTTGGTCTTATGTGACCATAAAAACCACAAAAGTGACAAATTGGAATGAATTGAGGAATCATACCTTGTCTTTGAGCTTGCATGGAAGTCTTCCTATGTCTTTGTGGTTGAGAGGGTTCAATCCATCTTCTTTGTTGAACCGGTCTATCTTGCTTCCCTTTTTGAGCCAATAGATGAGGAATGTTGGCTTGAGGTTGTCTCCTTGGTGCAACCTTCACTTGTGCACTTTTTGAGCTTTGTCCTAGATCTATTTTCTTCCTAGGAGTGTGCACCGGAGAAGCTTCTATGTTGCCCAAGCTCTTAACAAACACGGTCTTCTTAGAGGAGGTGGTCTCTTGACAATCTTCAAACCCAAGACCTCTCTTGTCACATGGACTCTTTCCAACACCAAGCATGTGATCTAATTTTTTGGTGCTAGAGTCCATCCTAGTAAGTGACTTCTTAGCTTCAACAAGCTCCCTCTTCAAACCTTCTTCATTCCTCCTAGATAAAGCTAACTCCTCTTTTAGCTTATCTTCTCTCTTCTTAAGTCTTTCCACTTCTTCACTTAGGAGATCATTGTGAGATGAAAGCTCAAGATTTTCTTCTCTCAACATCTTGATCTTCTTAGTGGTTTTCATCTCTAAGCTCCTAAACTCCTTAAGATATTCAACTAACACTTCTTTCTCCACATATCCATTTGTGGAGTTAGCATCGGAGTCATCTTCACTAGAGTCACTTTCCCTTTGACTCTCTTCCTCTTTTTCACTACCCCTTTTGCTCTTGTGAGAAGAGGCAAAAGCTAGGAAGTTAGCCATGATGTCTTCATCATCCGAAGAATCATCATCTTCATTGGAGTCATCACTACTTCCACTCCAAGTGGCGGCCATCACTTTTCCCTTCTTCTTTTCCTTGTGATTAGCACATTCGGGAGCAAAGTGACCAATCCCGCCCACTCAAAGCAACGGACCCCTTTCCTTTCGGTCCTCTCTTGCCTTGGTTCAAACTTCTTGAAGGGAACCTTTTTCTTGTCTTGGCCTCTAAAACCAAATCCCTTCTTTCCAAACTTCATAACCTTGTTGAATCTTTTCACAAACAAGGCCATGTCTTCATCCGAGTCATTATTCACCTCCTTTTCATCCTTAGAAGCTTTCAAAGCAATACTCTTTTGCTTTTTAGGAGGAGTAGTGCTAGGACCCTTCCTAGACTCATAGGCTAGAAGTCTTCCAATGACTTCACTCGGCTTCATATCCTTATATCCACTATTTTCTTCTAAAGCCGTCACCTTTGACTCAAACCTATCCGGTAAGGATCTCATAATCTTTTGTTTAATCCTCCTATCCGAATAAGGATCACCAAGTTGATGACTTTGGTTGACTATGTCCATCAACTTGATCTCGAAGTCGTTGAAGCACTCATTCTCCTCCATCTTGAGCATCTCAAATTGAGTTTGGAGAACTTGAAGCTTGGAGTCCTTCACAACTTCGGTTCCCTCATGAGCAACTTCTAGGATTGTCCATGCCTCCTTAGCAACCCTAGTGTTTTGAATCAACTTGTATTGATTCTCATCCATGGCACATAGGATGGCATGCATAGCCTTCCTATTCCATTTTGACGCCTCAAATTCTTGTGCACTCCATTGTGCCTTAGGCTTCAAAACTTCTTCTCCTCCACCCGTAGGAGTCATCATGGGAAGATCATATCCATCTTCAACCGACATCCATGCTCGGTCATGAAGTTGACATATGTAGGATTCCATCTTCCCTTTCCATGAGGAGTAATTCAATCCGGTGAGAAGAGGAGGACGTGTGCTAGAAGCCCCCTCGTTGCTACCACCGTTTCCACTCATTGTGTTTATGAATGAAATGAAATGAATGCACAATGTATGAATGAACAAAAATCACACAAATGCAAAACACACCAAAATGAGCAAGGATCACCTATGTATATCTAGGAACCCGCTCTGATACCAATTGAAACAAATTATGGTGTGTTCAATATTAATCTAGAGGGGGGGTGAATAGATTTTACCCAATTTTACCAAATTTTCGTTAATGGTCAAGATTACGAAAATACCCTCCACTAGTCAAAATACAATAGCAAGTGTAATATGGTGCGGAAATTAAAAGACACTTGATATTTACGTGGAAACCCTCACGGGAAAAACCACGGGCTATGTAAGTGAGCCACACTTGAACCTCGAATCCACTAAATGTGTAAAACGATTACAACCTAATCCCGGAAGTAATCACACACCTACCTAATCCCGGTATAAGTGAACCTAGTCCCAATGCTTGTGATTTATGCAACCTAATCCCGGAAGCAACACAAGACTTAGTTCTCAATGAAGAGAAAACAACCTAAGTGAATATATGAAATACTCAAAATGCAACAAGAGCAAGGCAACTCTATATGCTTACCTAGAATGATGATACATCAATGAAATCAATCCTAGATATCAAAAGCTAAATGACATATCATAAAGCTTAGCTAGATGTTATCAATCACAAAACAATCCTATCTATCAAACAATGTCAACATGTCCAAACATGTGAACTCAATTAGTTGTAGAGAATTTCTAACAACATAATTGTCAATTAAATCCACAAGAACATTCAATTAAGCTTGACTAGATAAATAAACATTAATCTATCAACCTAATCATCAACCAATTGTACAAGAATGTTCTAGGGTTAGCTATTTAGGGAAAATCATCCTAATCATGTAAGCTACCACAAACAAAACCCAATCATGTCATAACTTCACTAAATATGCAATAAAAGTGAAGATTTGCTAAACTAAGCAATAAAAGACATGTCTTGACTAAGATAGAACAATAAATGAAGATGTTGTGTTTGTTATACTTACCAAGTCATAAATGAAGAAGACCCATGGAAGATTGATGCATGAAACATGTTAGATGCACATGGGTTTTGGGTTTGGAGAGTTAAAGAAGCAAGATTGAAGCTTTCTCTCTCTAGGGTTTGAGTTTCTCACTCTAAGGTCTGATTTTGAGCTCTTTTGAAACGAGCAAGGAAGAAGATGATACTTATATAGGACCCCTAGATGAAATGACGTCGTTTTGAAAAATTTGCAACAGACCGCCCGATTCTGCGCCCTTGTTCTGCGCCCTTGGCCGCAGAACAAGGGCGCAAAAATGCACCTGACAAATTTTGCGGCCCCTAAACGCAAAAACCAAGGGCGCAGAAAAGAGGACAGAGAGTATGAATTCTGATCCTTGTTCTGCGCCCTTATTTCTGCGGCCTTGACCGCAGAACAGGGCGCAAAAACGCACCTGATGGAGTTTCCTAAAAAGAAAAATATGATGTGTAATTCCAAGCAAGATGCACCCATATGGACAAGAATGAAGAGAGATTAAATGAGCAATTCATGCATACACACAATAAAGACACAACACATTCAAGAATAAGAATTATGCAAGTGTTGTGTGTGTGTGCATCTATTTCTCTTCATTACAAGAAACACTAAGAATTATACCTTTGGAGTGCTTCTTCCCTTGAGGTCTTGAAAAGGGCCTTTGAACATGATCTTCAATCACCTAACTACCCTTACAATTCAAACCCCCAATATGTGGTTTGTCTACGAAATAAGCCAATCAACAATGGGAATCCTTACAATTAAACATCTTTGGAGAGCTGAGCAAAGCTTTCTCAAGGAAATTCCTCGGGAATGTGCATAGGAAAAAATCGGTAGCTCACTTATCCCAACTCAAACAGGGAAAAGATGAGTCGCTAAAGAAATATCTGGGGAGATTCGGTCAGGAAGTGTCCGAGATTGGGAGTGCCAATGACGAAGCAATAATTGCTGCATTCATCAACAACCTTCAGAATGGCCAATTGTCATTTAACCTCAGAAGAGCCCGACTAACTAACTACGTTGTTATGATGGACATGGCAGGGGGGTACGCCCTGGCTGAAGAGGAAGAAATTGCCACAGGAGGTTACTTCATGCATGGCGGTCGCCCAGAGGGATCCAAAACCAAAGACCAAACAAAGGCGCCCGACGCCAAAGGAGACAAACAGAAGAACAAAGCGCGGGATGGTCGGGATGGACGGTGAGCATACGACCCGAAAACCGATCAACCGCGGCAGAAGTTCCAAGGCAGATATACAAATTACACCCCGCTGAAGAAAGATCAAGGTGAAATCTTGGCAATCCTAGAAGAGAAGAACATGTCTAAAGAACCGCCTAAGCAGTCAACATATGCTCGAAGGGACACCACCAAATATTGTCGTTTCCATAAGGAGAATGGGCACGAGACATCCAAGTGTTTCCAATTAAGGGACAACATCGAAACCCTCATCAGGGAAGGACACTTGAAAGACATTGTCCTCAAAAAGGTGGACAAGACAGATGGACAGAAGGACAGCCGGCAGGATGGACGGGCAAGAAAGTTCAGTCCCAAGAAAGCCGAGGATGAAGGAGCAATTAACACCATCTTTGGAGGACCGGCAACTGGCAAGAGTAACAGGGAAAGGACCCAGGAAATCCGGGAGGCCATGGAGGCACGGAGAGACCTGGACGTCAATTCCATTGAACCCGACCCGAAAAGAATCAAAGAGGGATGGGACCCGATCATATTCACAGAAGCCGACTCACATGGAATAGATGTTAGGCCAAATGACGCACTAGTAATCGACGCACGAATCGGTCATAGAGAGGTTCATCGAATTCTGATTGACAATGGGAGTTCAGCAGATATTCTAAGTGCAGAGGTATATGACCAGCTGAGGTTAGATAGAAAAGACCTACAGCCATTTCCCACGCCCCTTAGGGGATTTGGGGGAGTCGAGGTAAGGTCGCTAGGCACGGTGAAATTACCCGTGAAGATTAGGAAGACACCTTACCAAAAAACTGTGCTACTCGACTTTGTGGTGGTGGATACAGAAAACTGGCCATACAACGCCTTATTGGGCCGACCATTCTTGAATAAAACCAAAGCGGTGACGGCAACCTATGCCCTCATGATGAAGTTCCCGACAGAATATGGAGTAGGAGTAGGAGTAGTTAAGGGGTCACAAGAGATGGCCCGAAGAGCAAACTTGTCAGTATACAAAGATAGGGAAGTACACCAAGTGTACGCGGTAACGGCCCAGCAAAAGATGGAAGAACCAGAAGAGCAGGCAGAAGTGCCAAAAGAGTTTGAATTGGACCCCAGAGAAGAACCTGATGTCAGAAAGGATGAGCCGGCCGAAGAAGTGGCCCTGAATCCGGTGGATCCGAGTAAGACAGTGAAAGTAGGGGCAAGTTTAAATATGCATGTCAAAACCCAACTTGTCACATTGCTAAGAAGTTATGAGGATGTTTTTGCTTGGGGTCACGAGGATATGCTGGGAGTAGACCCAAAGGTGATATCACACTGCCTTTCCATCAACCCAGAGTCCCGACCAGTGGTACAAAAGAGAAGGTTGTTCAATCCAGAGAGAAGCGTCGCAATCAAGAAAGAAGTGGAGAAGTTACTTTCTGCAAGATCGATAAGGGAAGTCAAGTACCCGGAGTGGGTAGCCAATGTAGTATTGGTCAAGAAAAAGAACAACCAATGGAGGATGTGTGTAGATTTCACTGACTTGAACAAGGCTTGCCCGAAAGACAGTTTCCCACTACCGAGGATTGACCAGTTGGTAGATGCAACGGCAGGATACGAACTACTAAGCTTCATGGATGCCTACTCGGGATACAATCAGATTCGGATGAACAAAGCAGACGAAGAAAAAACATCTTTCACCACGGATCAAGGGTTGTATTGCTACAAAGTGATGCCATTTGGATTAAAAAATGCTGGAGCAACGTACCAAAGGTTAGTGAACCGGATATTTGTTCGGCAGATTGGGAGAAACATGGAAGTCTATGTGGACGACATGCTGACCAAGAGCACTACGGCAGAAAAACATTCAGAGGATTTGAAGGAAACCTTCGATGTCCTGAGGAGATATAAAATGAAGCTTAACCCCAGTAAATGTGTGTTCGGAGTACCCTCGGGGAGGTTTCTAGGTTTTCAGGTTCACCAAAGAGGAATTGAGGTAAATCCCGAGAAGATCAGAGCACTAGAGGGAATGGCTTCACCAAAGACATTGAAAGATGTACAAAGGCTGACGGGATATCTTGCGTCACTCAATCAGTTCATTGCCAAGTCAACAGACAAGTGGGCCCCATTCTTCAGGGCAATAAAAAAGGGAAAAAGGCTCGAATGGAGTACAGAATGTGAAGAAGCCTTCCAGAAGTTGAAAGAATATTTGGGGAGAGCACCCATCCTTTCAAAACCGGTGGTGGGAGAAACATTGTACTTATACCTGTCGGTCACAGAGGTGGCGACAAGTTCGGTATTAATCCGGTTAGAGGAATGGATACAAAAACCAGTGTATTACACAAGTAAGGCATTGTTACCAGCAGAAACTAGGTATTCGCCGGCAGAAAAAATAGCGCTAGCACTAATCACATCGGCCAGGAAATTGAGGCCATATTTCCAAGCGCATACGATAGAGGTATACATTGACTGCCGATTGAAACTAATCCTTCAAAAGCCAGAGGTGTCGGGAAGGCTGACCAAATGGGCAGTAGAACTGAGCGAATACGACATCAGATACACACCTAAATCGGCAATTAAAGGGCAGGCGGTATCAGATTTTATAGCAGAATTCACCGAGCTCGATGCCGAGGTAAGAAGGACAATGGAAGATGAACGGACTGGTAAACTCCAATGGAAATTGCATGTAGACGGATCATCGAACACACATGGCAGCGGGGTAGGAATAGTCATAACAACCCCCGAGGGAGATACCGTGGAGTGTGCCATGAGATTCGATTTCAAAGCAACCAACAATCAAGCAGAGTATGAAGCCTTATTGGCCGGCCTAAGGGTCTGCATAGCATTAGAAGCAGACGAGCTGGAAATTTACAACGATTCACAAGTCGTGGTTAATCAAATACTGGACGAATACCAGGCAAGGGAAGAGCACATGATAGTTTATTTGGACATTGCAAAAAGGCTACTTAGAAAGTTCAAAGTATACAAAATCTCTCAGATCCCTCGGGAAGAGAACAAGAAAGCAGATGCTTTGTCCAAATTAGCTTCAGCCACCACAAGCATCAGATCCAAAGCAATACCAGTGGCACATCTGACTAAACCAAGTACAGTAGAATCAGAGGAAATCATGATAGCGGAGATCCGACCAAGCCCAAGCGACTGGACATACAAACTCAGAAAGTACTTGGAGGAAAATATACTACCGGAAGATGCAGTGGAAGTAAAACGCATCAGATACAGGTCAACCCGGTACACAATTCTAAGGGAAGAATTATACAGGAGAGGATTCTCAAAAGTATTGCAAAGATGTGTGGCCGGTGAAGAAACCGGAAAAATCCTAAAAAGTGTCCACAGTGGAGTGTGTGGGAACCATACCGGGGGTAAAAGCCTAGCACACAAGGTACTTAGGCAAGGATTCTATTGGCCTACTATGTTCGCAGAGGCGCAGCGATTCGCAGAGAGCTGTGAAACATGCCAAAGAATAGCAAACGACATTCGGCAACCCCCAGAATTACTCAGAAGTTTAACCTCACAGTGGCCCTTCGCCATGTGGGGACTCGACCTAATAGGACCAATGCCCACAGGAACAAAGGGAGGGGCAAAACATACCATTGTAGTAGTGGACTATTTCACCAAATGGGCAAAAGCGGAAGCACTTGTACACATTACGGAGGCAAACACCACCAGCTTTGTCAAGAAGAACATCATATATAGGTTCGGGATCCCGAGTATCATTATAACTGACAATGGAACCTAGTTCGACAACAAGAAGTTCAGAGAAATGTGTGAAGAATTCAAGATCACGAACTATTACGCATCACCTGCTCACCCTCAAACCAATGGCCAGACAGAGGCTGTGAATAAAGTGATCAAGCACACACTGAAAGCAAAACTAGAGGCAAAGAAAGGTGGCTGCGCGGACAAATTGCCCGAGGTGTTGTGGGCATACCGAACAACGATGAGGTCGTCCACAGGGGAGACTCCTTTTGCGCTGGCATTTGGGACAGAAGCTGTCATCCCAGCAGAAACAACTTTTACATCCCCCAGGATACAGTTATACAGCCCCGAGCACAATATAAATATGCTGCAGCAGAACTTAGACGAACTTGAGGAAATCAGAGATACAGCACAAGTAAGAAATTCCGCGTACCAGCAAAGGGCTGCGAGGTACTACAATTCCCACGTTCGGGAGCGGAGATTCCAACTCGGAGACTTAGTGCTAAGAAGAGTATCCCCAAACACCAAAGATAAATCTTCAGGATCTCTCGCCGATAAATGGGAAGGGCCATACATCATCAAAGGGGTTGTAGGACACGGGGCCTACATGATAGCCCGACCAAAGGGTAGCCTAGTACCCCGACCATGCAACGCACAATACTAAAGATCTTCTATCCCTGAGGGATCCGACCATATTTTTATAATTAACTTATTCCGCTTTAGCTCAGTTTTTAGTTCCCGCCTTTATTATTTCAGGTTTTTTTTTTGGTTTCATAATCATGTTCATCTAATGAAGTTCATGTTGTTAGGATTATGCTCAATAGCAAGAGTGTATTAGTGTAATTAACAATCTTTTTCATATTAATAAAGTGATTTCTGTTTTAAACAAATCTTATAGCATTTATAGTTTAATAATTGTTAAAGTAAATAATCATAAGGTCTAAAGACTATGAGAAAAGAAGAATTGTTCATACATCTGGATATGTATGTGGTAGACACAATTCTTTAGTTAGTCTTGAATATCGTTCACAACTTAAGTTAAAGGTTGGGCACCTTTATCTTGTTAAAGTTGTAGAATTCTTTTGCTAGCATTTGAGTGGGATCAAATGAGATATGATGAGTCTAAAATCATCGGAGTGTCTTCGAGCAAAAGAATCTAGTGCACTAGGTGCATTGAACAGGATCACAATGAAATACTTTATCTATAACCGTCAGTAGATAAAAGTAATTTCATTATCAGGACAATCGGAGAGTCTATCTCAATCCTGAGATAAATGATAGACTTATGGTTGCAGGTGATATCATTTGAGCTATCAATGAGTACGATTATATCGCATAGTCTATCCTCGATAGTTTGGTGATATTCATTTGTTAATCGATAGAGGACTTCATTTATAGATATGGACATCGTGGCTCCATTTATTAAATGAGAGTATAATATCATCATATGGATGTTTTGAGGTAATTGGATATTAAATCTCAACGTTGAGTTTTCAATAGTGTCTATTGAAAACATGGCTTCTGGACAAGTCAAAATATCCAAGTTCAAAACGTGGTCATATGAGTAAATATGGTAACTTGGAGAGTTATAGGCGGTCTATGAACTCTTGGCGATTACTGATATTAATCACGAGGATACACTATCTCCAATATGATTGTCTAGGGTATGAATGAGGAAGCATCTTCCTTTTCTGTCTTTATTTAAGAGTTCAATTTTAGCTCTTTAGTGGAATGAGCTAAAATTAATGGATCGGACCTAAGTGAATCATTTGTTGATTGTGATTAGGTTATGTCTATTGGAGCTTAAATTTAGATAGCCCGCCAAGATCCCCAATCCACACGGACTTGCATGGATCACTTGTTATATTCTACCGGACCAATTTAGGGTCCATCTAGAATTGCAATTTAATGTATTAAGAATATAATATGCACATTATTTATATAATGGGCTGCACAATTATATTTATATATTAATGGATGACATGTGGGCTTGTTTCTTTTAGTAAGAATGGGTCTAGTTCACATGTGGGCTTTTTATTTAAAGTCCTATGGATTTAATGAAATAAGAAAAATAATATTTGGCCCAATGTATATATGTGGGGCGGCAACATGCTATAATGGCATTTAATATTATTTTGTTTCATTATTTAATTAAATAAGAATTAATTAATTTATTAATTAATTGTTTAATTAAAGTAACAAATCTTTTCTAAATAGGAAATATGATTCCTATTTGTATACTATTGGTAGTAGTATAATTAAATAGAAAGACTTGTTTGACAAGGAAAATAAATAATTAATTTTATTTATTTAATCAAATAGGAAGTCTTTTTATTTTAGTCAAATAAGGAATAAAAGATTTATGAGTTTGATTAGGTTTTGGAAATCTTTTCTAAATAGGAATTAGGGTGCAATTCAAACTAATTAATTTTGTTTGGAAATTGCGGCAACCCTAATTATTTTAGGAAGAGAATTCGGCCAACCCTAAAGAAGGAAGAAGAGAAATTTCGGCCACCTATATATGTACACATATAGATTTCGGCCACCACTTTAAGAACTAGGGTTTTTGGTGCAGAATTTTTCTTCTTCTTCTTCTTCTCAACTCATAGTTAGAGATCTATTATTCTACTAAAAACAAAAGGAACATTGATTATTCTTTGATTGTGTTCTAGTTGCTTGTTCATCAATAAGCTTGTGAATACTATATCGATCTAGGTTCACGCGAGTTTCGATCATACGATTGAGAACTCAAAAGTGACCGGAATAATCTTAGGTTCCTTTAGATTGTTTTTGGGACTAACGAATCAAGAAAAGTTTGTTTAAATCCAATCACAGGTTTGCAATTCAAAGAGAAGGGAGACCACGCTCCTAGGTGATCCACGTTCGTGCTAGGATTGAAGATCTTGCGGATTACCATCGACGCAAGTCAATCGGATCACGCGACAAGAGGTATTAATCTTTTATTACTTTATTATATATGTTTGATTAAGTAAAAGGGTTTAAGGTTCATAAAATTGGAAAAATTTTAAAAGCTACTCAAACTAATTTTTTAGTCTCGCTTCCGCTGCGGGTACGATTTTTCCCTACACATGTTGATCATTCAATAAAGTTCAGTTGCTAGTACGGAGTAATTCAGCAGAATTGATAATCCATGAGCAAAATTTCAACAGCGGCCCACCAAAAGTTGGTCGAATAAACACCAGAAAATTCGGGCGCAATAAGCCCGCGAAAGAGCGGACGAATGGTGCCCGAAGGGCGGAAAAGCTATAGTAGCATGCCCGCCTAGCTAAAGTGATAAGAACGTATCCCTTAGCAAAAAGGCAAAATCGAGGCACCAGAATGAACTGGAAAACTGCTCGGAGCGCCGCTAGAAAGGCTAGTGAGATGCGCGGCCGTGTTGGCCGGTACGAAGTACCCCAACTATTCGGCGAAACCTTACACAGATAAAACCGGGAGACGTCCTAGGTAACATGTGTAAGGACCTTGACGTATGGTCGTGGCGAGCCTCGGTGTAACGTTGAGGTAAAACAAACTCAAAAATCAAAAGATAAAAGGCCAGTTACATGAGACACTCGGCCAAAACTAGTTACCGGTTAAATAAGATACGCGGTCTAGGATTATTGAAAGGCCAGTTACATGAGATACTCGGCCAAAACTAGTTACCGGTTGAATAAGATACGCGGTCTAGGATTATTGAAAGGCCAGTTACATGAGATACTCGGCCAAAATTAGTTGCCGGTTAAATAAGATACGTGGTTTAAATTATTGAAAGGCCAGTTACATGAGATACTCGGTGATCAGGCCAAAATTGGTATGATTTTAGCCCTCATTTCCGTTTCTTTTTGCTTGATTCTCGGGCATTTCCCCGTGTTTAATGTTGTTAAATTGAGTGTTTCAGGTTTTATTAGGTTTCAGAAGCAATTGAGATGAAGGTGGAGGACTTGTGTGAAAATGTCTCACAAATGGGAAGAAACAGGGCATTTTCGCCACTTGGACATATGAGGTCGCTACATGAGCGCCATGGCGACAGAGGATTCTCCAAAGGCATCAGAAGGTCGCCACTTGGGCGCCACTTGAGCGCCATGGCGACAGAAAGTCACAAAAAACAATCAGGTGGGGTCGCCACTTGGGGTCGCCATGGCGACCTCCCTTGCAAGTGGCGACCTAGTGCACTCAAGGCATGGTCGCCACTTAGGGTCGCCATGGCGACCTTGATGGTACAAATGGCGACCTCTTCACTTTTCCAGGGTCGCCACTTATGGTCGCCATGGCGACCTAGAGGTTACAAGTGGCGACCTCTACACATATTGGTCATGGTCGCCACTTGACAAATAGCAAGAAAGATGGTTTTCGAAGTGACCTTTTCATCTAACCGTTTTACGCTCCAGGGTCGCCATAGCGACCAAATAGCGACCAAGGCTCCACATCAGCAAATTAAGCAGTTACCAGTACATGTCCATGAGTGAGTATATATATGTAGCGTCTCTCCATCTTCAGAGCATCGAAAATCAGAGCAAAAATTCAGAGAACACTCATTTCAGATCTAGATCATCATCCATGGAACATTATTCATCATCCTCCATTTCTCTCCTTGAACTCATCTAATCCATCCAACCCTCAACACAAAACCTTGATTACTTCACTACATCATTCCTCATCCCACCATTTCTCCACCAAAATCCTTAGTAACTTTCCACCAAAACACCCACATTCCAAGACATTTCCTCATCCTCCATTCCTTGCATCTAGGAGCATAGAGGAGAAGAAGGATCAAGCTTCAAGAAGGTGACCCAAGGGTTATTTCCTTATCATTTACTTCTTTTCATTTATTGCAAATATGTGTAACTAAACCCCTAATCTAGGGGATAGATTTGAGGATCAATTGGTTGTGGGTTTAGCTTAGCTTGTAATGAATCTCTTATGTGTTCTATTCATTCAAATTAATTAGATTTCATTCATTATAATTGACTTGTATATCACTTGTTGATTGCTATCTTGAGTGGAATAATTTGTTATATATTCATATGTGGATTGACAATCCTTGTGTGATTAAGAACCCATTGGATAGGATAGATTAGTGGTGGGTATATCAACCCCACTAATCTAAGCCTCTAAGTGGTTAACATAATGAGATTGGTACATTAATGATGCTAGTTAGCTTACCCACATCCAAGTGTTAATCGATCTATTCCCTAGCTCTCATTAATTGATTTCTATCACAATTCTTATCAAGGTGTTGAGTATTCTATTTTTCATAACATATTTTGTGTATTTTCATTTGAGTAGTTAGCATTTGTGGTTTTAGAAACCACACATCTATCAAACAATATGATTTATTTTATTGCTCTAAGATTAGTCAATTTATATAATTAACACTTCATTCCCTGTGGAACGAACTTGCTCACTATTTTGCTATCAAATCACATTTTAAAAGGATTAAGTGGCCTTAAAAGAGTTTTCAAGAATCAACCATAATCTCTATTATTAATATTTTGTTGAGTACACAAAACGACCTCATCACTCGGCTAAAATTAGTTGCTGATTAAATAAGGCACTCGGTCAAGGTAAAGATAGGGATTCCTGAAGGACCCAAATCCCTTAGGACCAACAAGTTTGAAGAAAGCCAAATACAAGCAGGCGAAACGAATCTAGGTTGTCCCATTCACACGTTCGCAGAAAATTCTATGAGAAAAAATCCGTATGTATATATATATGAGAAAAGAATACAAATATACAAATATAGTTGTACAAATACAGTTACAAATAGTTACACTGTTAGTCTGTTACAAAAGAAACTTGAAGTTAAATACTCAAGAGGGTGGCGCTGGGGGTCGGGAGCTACTTCCGCCAACATCCGGATCAGGCTCCATCACGTACTCACTCAGCAGGCTGTCATCCAAGGGCCAAACAATTACGTCCTCCTCCTCATCGACCATCCAGTCGGTATAATCAATCCCGAGGACGGGTCCCAAATCAGGTGTCTCGTTGTCAATCCCCACCTTCTCACAGGCATAAAAAGTGGAGAAGGAGTCAGCAGAAGGAACCTCAAGGTGCATGGGATGTGGCGCTTTACCTTTACTTCTACAATACGCTCGCCACTCTCTCATCTGGACCCGAAGAGATTCCAGAGAGGTTTCCACATGCTTTTTGATTGAAAGGCTCCAGTTGGCCCTAGCCCGATCAGTCGCCCTATTCTTCTGCTTGAAAAATTCCCCAGCCGAGACCATTCCCCGCTGGAATTCACGCAGAAGCAAAGCATCATAGGCTGGAGACCTCTTGAACCGATCAACGCTTTATATTTCCAGCTCTAGCCTAGCTTCCTTCAATAGGGATCTGACTGTCAAGGCCTAACGCTCCAAGTCTTCAATTCGGCACTCATAAGCAGACTTGGCGTCTTCAGCGGTCTGCTCAGCCTGGAGCAAAGCACCCTGAGTGGATGACAACTGATCCTGCAGAATCTTAACCTCCTCAGCGGCGGAAGATGCTCGCTGCTCAGCCTCCAATTGCCGAGCCAGGCATTGATCCAAAAGCACCTAACTCGACTTAGCCCCCTCTTGACAAGCCCTCTCAGCTCGAGAGCAACAATCCTCACTCTCCTTAAGTTGGGCTTCCAGTGACATCTCAGCCACCATCTGCAGCAAGTTAATAGCAAAAAAAAAAAAAAAAAAGGTATTACTTACGTACGGAAAAAGGAAATACGAAATTTTAGACATAACCAAGGCATTACTTACGTAAGAGGCGCTGTTGAAAAAGTTACAGAGCCGGTCAGACACAGTCCCCGTCCTGAGGTGACTCCAGTGATCCTCCCCGATATAGGCTCGGCCTGAAGCCATGGCCCTTAGCATGGTCTCGGGGGTAGGATCATCGGTCTGGGGGAAGGACTCCGAACCGCCAACACTAGTCTCATGAAGCTTAGCAGACGAGGCTACCCGAGGAGAGTCGGTTAAGCCTTCAATATTATCCTTGACCTGATCCAGTGGAGGGGCCACGCCTGCATCTTTTCGAACCGCACCCTCCCCTTTGTCATCCGAAGATGAATCAATATAAGCGACCACTCGGGGGATCTTGGGGGTTGGGCGGCCAGGAGAAAACGAAGCCTTCCTTTTCCCAGGCTTTCTCCCACGAGAACTCGAGTCAACTGCCTGATCTTCAAAAATCTTGCCAGGCTGCCCCACCTCAACATCGCTACCTCCGGGGGTAGGAGTGGGATCGGCAGGAGCTGGAATCTCCGGAGCAGCAGCAGTAGTCGACTCGACAGAAGTCGGGATCTCTGGAACAACCGTGCCCGAATGTCCCCCGGCTGCTTCAACACCTTGAGAAGTATCACTTGGTGTATGTGCAGCAGAACGGGGAGAATTGGACTCACCGGGGAAGCATGCCTGCTCAGACTCGGAGGGGTACCCCACCTTTTCTTTCCCCTTGGAAGTAGAAGGACCTCTTTGGTTGCCCTGATCAGCGTCGGTCCTACTTACTCCAAAGCCTTCCGGGTCGCCCACGGCCTCAGTCGAACGCGCGGTCATATCATGACCATGGGCTTCCTCGGGCACATATTCAGGCACCCTCTCTTCCTCGTCTTCATCGGGAAGATCTTCGGGAGTGCTCCCATCAGAGTTGTCTTCGGGAGGGGCTATTCCAGAGTCTCGCTGACGAAGGGCCTCCTTCCGGCTGGCTTCCACGATGCCCTTCATCCGGCGGGCCTGAGCATCGCAGACTATGTCTACATCAAACACTTAAAAAACAAAAGAGCCCGAGTCAGTAGATTAATTTCGGAACAAGAATACAGGAATAAAAAAAAAACAGTAAACTTACAGCGTCTGCGGCACGCGGAAATCTGGGGAAAAAGGCGAGCTTTAATCATCTTCCCCTCATTGTACAGATAGGGTTTACCCCTCTTCTCCAAGGGACGGACAGCAGCCTGAGCCAAGGTCTTGAGCTCCTCATCAGTGAAGACTGAAGTCATGTGGTTCCATTGGGGCGAGCAAAAGTAACAAGGAACCCTGCAGGTCATCCGAGTGCCACCCAGATCAAAGCTGATTGATTGGCCCCATCGTTTGCCCACAAAGAACCAGTTGTTCTTCCAAAATTTGTTTGAGGTGGGGAAGCCCTAAACAAATCCCTTCATCTTCTCGTCAGTGGTCGGCTCAATTTCACCCTTCACCACTACGTCCTTGGGAACCCAGAGCTCGGGCTGGGTCGATTGAAGGAAGTAAATCCCCATCTTCCCCACGGGCCTCAGCGAATAGAAATGTCGGATTTCGTGAGGTGTGGGAGGTGGCCGCTTCATTCTATGCCACATGTGCCACATGCACATCAAAATCCGATAACTATTCGGAGTCAGCTGCGCCGGAGCGAGTCGGGCCTCAGCCAAAAACCAAGTGATAAAAGGTTGTAAGGGGAGAGTAACACCGCAAGTGAGCATCGCCTCGTAGATCGCCACGTGGCCAGGTGGGGGATTCCATGCGGCTCGACCATCAGCAGGAATCAGCGAAATCACATCGCCATCTAGATTGAACCGCCGCATATACTTTTTTATCTCGTCAGGGCCGACCACGTTCGGCTCGACATCATAAGCGCATATACGCTCGGCAGAAAAAGGAATGCGAACGGCCCTATGCTCATCTTCAATATCACCCTCAACAACCCTCTGGGCCCCGACTCGGCTCTCCAGTGAGTGAGAATCCTTATAAACTTAACGAGTACTCATCTTTTTTCCCGGTCGTCTCCAAGGCCGAGTGTCGACAGAAGAGGAAGAAGAATCCGACCAAGCTTCAGGCTGATAGTCGGGAGGTGATGAATCCGAAGAAACAGAGTGAACTTCGGGAGGAGAAGGAACTCCGGAAGGAACAAAACCGCCGCGATAAACTACAGCAACGTCGGTGTCAGTAAAATGTGGTTGATCAAAGAGAGGTGGCTTCAGTAAACTGTGAACAACCGATGCAGTGTGAGCATCATTTTGCTCAATAGCAATCATACCAACAGTAAAAAGACGGTACCTAGCTGCAGAATCCATGGGAACTAACCTTGATATAGCGAGAAAATGGAAGTGATGCAAACTGCAGAGAGAATCTTTGAGAGAAGGGTCTGGGATTTGCAGCAGATGAACTCAACAAAGCAGGACACGCAAGCAGAGAGAATACGCGAAGATTGTAGAAAACGAAATAAGAAAAAGAAGAAAAGCACCACCACAGCCAGTTTATATAGGCAGCACATTGATTTCAAAATTTTTATAAAAAAAAAAAAAAAACCCAAAACCCTAGGAGAAATACAGGGAAGCGGGAAACAGGGGGGCGTGGGCGATGACATAGTCTGCACGCAAGTGAACAGAAAGGTTATGTCTCATAAATGCATCGTACCACCGTCGTACCACAGCCAAACAAATAAGGACAAGTGGCAACCGAAGAGCGCATTGAGCCGCCGGTGAGCAGAAGCGTCACCATCAAGAGATTTCTGAAATGATTGATAAATCGAATGCGTGCGGTCGTAATTAAGACACGTCATTTAAGAGCTTTGAATCAAACGAGGATACATTAATACAGAAAACGACAAACGAGGACTAGTTGTAAATAAGTATGAGGTTAAATATTTGACCCGAGAGGAACTGACTCAGCATGATCGGCACAAATATTTAAGGGGGTATTGTTATAGGCAAAAATAGTCGTGGCAGACACGTCATCACTATATAAAGCCACGTAAGCAGGGGTCAAGATAAGTCGACTAACGGAGTAAGAAATCCCCCACGAGAACTTACTCGGAAAAAGAGTAAGTTGCCCGACCACCAACGAAGATAATCTGCTCGGGCAGTAAATCTTACTCGGGCACATACTCGGGCATACTCGGGAATCAGCGAAACAGATAGTCACCAGCGTCTACGCTCAAAACACAGGATATAATCAGCAACCAGCATCTCCATGATAAGCAATGGTGAGGCTGCTCAAAGTTCCAAGTAAGGAAACAAATAGTTTCTCCGTAAGTAAAGGAGGAAGAATCAGAATCGAACTAGGACTCAACCAAATCAGGAAATATACCACAAAGAAGGAAACAGAGTCCGTTTAGGATTAGAATGCACACCCCAAAACTAGGGCACCGCATGTCAAAACCCTAGTAGCAACATGTATAAATACCCCTTCTTTACGCAAAGAATAGGGGGGGACGAAAAAAGAGCTTGAGGGAGATTATAATTCAACATTCTTGTAATCGTTCTTCATAGTGAATTCGGTTTCGTTGCTAAGGCAACAATCCGTGGATTTTTCTCTGATCATTGGAGTTTTTACCACGTAATTGCTTGTTATTTCTCGTTATTTCTTTTTGACTTTAATCATTCTTGTTCATAAACCATAATAATTCAAAAGCAAATCATTGACTCGGTGATAACCGAAAAATCACCATCAACAGGAACCATATGAATGCTATCCTAGTTCTCTAATATGACATGCTACATGATGTAAGGCAAACATAGAGTCGAAAGATGAAAAGCTAGAAAGCAAGCATTAGGATATAGAAATACCTAAGCAAGCTTTTTCATCAAATGCAAAGCCTTCGCTTTTTTTTATAAGCTTTCTTGGCTTGTTTGTCCTCATGACAACGAGTTGTTGGTGTGTTATCCTAAGAGAATAAAGACTTAAAACTTCAACTCAAACACATACATGAAAATGACTTTCTCAAAAAGTATTAACTTAATTACCACCAAATAGATTTCATGATATACAACTTCTCAAAAGTTAATCAACACATTTTGACTATCATAGCAATATTTGTGAGATAGCTAAGTTCATGTCAAAGTCATAGAGAAACAAAGCTAGCTAGCTAAGTTACTCAAAACTAGACACTAATCTTAAAGCTAACTCACATGTGCAACTTACACTAATGATAAGAGCACTCACCCTTGACCCATTTGGTCTTGGGGTGCACAAACACAAAAACCATCATGATCATTCCTCAAGGCAATATTATATCTAGAAGATAAATCATCAACTATCTTCTTTATAATGATATTCTCATGTTATACACAACTTTATTGCCATCAACAAAGATATTATCAAGACTATGCAAATGATCATGTGAAACACTCATTTTCACCCAAATCTTCTTGACAATAATCCTTACATGATTATCATTAACACGCACAAAATTCAAAGTGTTATAAAGTAAGAAACATTCATAGAAGATTTTCTCATCTCACTAACATGCATCTCATTCCCTTGTTTGCATTGTCTAATAAACTCATGGCATCTAGTTTTAGTATGCACTACAATATTTCAAAAAATGGCAAATCGGAATACATGTGGAGATGATACTATTTAGGTGAGAGTGTACTGACGGTGATGGCTCCTTACTCTTCTTGATTTTGCACTTTGACCTTGGAAGATTGACCTTTGAAATTCTTTTTGATCCTTAGTGATTTGCCTTTAGTTGTAGGAGACTCCACTTGCTCATCTACAAAGCCTAAGTCACTTGAATCTTCATGAAGTTTACCAAGCTCTTTGGCCTTCATGATTGTCAACTCCTCTTTCTTGCCTTTGATTGTTTCCTTCAAGAAAAGAAACAAATTTTTAGCAGAATCATTCATTAAACAATATAACACAAAAAGAAACTTCAATCGTCTTCTCTTCTAGACAATCGATCACTTCAACTTCCTTCACAGCTTTATCTCTTTCCTTCTCAAGAGATTGAGCTCTTTGTTGAAGTTGGTGGTCATGATCATGTCTAGAACGATCATCCTTCGGGAAAACTTCTTCTTCTTTGCTTTTATCAATAACATTCTTTTCAAGCTTATCAACAAAATTATTAGTGGACAAATGAAAAATAAAACAAGAAGAACCTATTTCGCAAGTAGCTTGGAATTAATTCCATGCCTCTTTTGCCATTTTTGAATCTTTATTAAGAACAAGGTGATTAAAGCCTAACACCACTATTAATGACAAAAAGGTATAAAAGTTTCAACTTCTTAAAAATAAACCTCATTCATACTTCATGGACATATTGGTTTAGAGAAACTACTCCATCAATTATAAAACATGAAGAAGAGAAACCTTTCTCGAAAATTCAACCAGGCTTACTCATCACTAGACTTAGTCTTTCATGAGCATTTTTAACAAAACAAACATTTTCCCAATCAACAAAGGAAGAAAACCATTACAAACAATTATAGACTAAAGGTTGTTATCATAGTAAATAACCATGTAAATCCCGAATCACACTAATTGCTTTAAGTGACCCGCTCTGACACCAATTGAAAATGCTTACAAGGTTATACTAAACAACCTAGAGGGGGTGAATAGATTGACACACTAGTTTTAAAAACTCTTTCGTGACTTATGTCAAAACCTTGATAAGCATACAAATTAACCTTGAATAAGATTGTTATGAGAAAATAATTTGCACATGTATGCTCAATTCACCACCCTTAGTCTACAAAACATATACCAAGAAACAATATATCTCATAGACAAGTATATTCAATAAAGAGCACATTCCACAAGTTGTATGATGAATATTACAATGAAAGATCACTAAGTAAAACTTTACAACTTGATATAGAATATTGCAAGATACAAAGTTCAAACACTTACAAGATATAAGAAACAAATTGTTAGGTTTTTGGTTGTTGTTGGAATATATTCCATATCAAAACGTGTTTATCTTGTAATGTTTATGTGGTCAAATTGATGATGATACAAAGCTTCAAAGAAAGATTTGACTACGATACATGCAAGATGATGGCTTGATAAGGGGAATTAGCTTCATTGCTCATCAAAGGTATAATTTACCTCATTCCTCTTACAAGGCATAGGCACACACACACAAATCATTCATATGTGTCCCTGCATCATTGTGCACCATTTATATAACACATTCACATGATTTTGTATGCTCATGCATTGAACTCAAATGCTCAAACATTTTAGAGTTGCATGTTCTAAGACTTTGTCTAGGAAATGGCATTCATATGTGAACTTGTGTTTGTATGTTTGTGTTTCTTGTGTTTGGACTTGGACTTGTACTTGATCTTAATTGATTTCTTATTGAGTCCCAGTCATTTTGGTTACTCATATGTTAAGTTTCAAGTCCAAACAATGTAGCTACGCAACTTTTTGTTCTCATTCGTTAAGTTGTGTTCGTCGTCGTTTTCCGAGATGAATTCTCAACCTTTTGTCAAAGTTTCATAGTCTTCGTTGTGTGTGAGGGAGTCACGGTTCGTAATCCAAAAATAGATTCGAAATCGGAGTTCCGATGCCTGAATATGGTTGAAGAATGTGAGAGGTGCACGGGAGAAGTTTGGTGGCCAAAGGCCTTGGCTAGGTATCCAGGTGTGGAGGCCGTGTGCCACACGGCCCAGCCAACTCTCTGGCCGCGTGTGCCACACGCGCCCCACACATGGGGAAGGCTGGTCTGGTCCTAATTTTTGTGGACAAAAATGTTCTTATTCCTTCCTTTTAAATCTTCTCCGATTCCCTCCATTTGTTTTCTAAGAAGAAAGATTTGAAATCCCATCTATGTTTTTCTCTCCAATTTTCTCAACTTCCAAACACCATAACTTTCTCATACGAAGCCGGAATTGAGTGATTCAAGTTGGAGATTGTTTGTATTCGAGTCCTCTACCTTTTCCAAGTGATCTTGTAGCTTTTTGATTGATTTTCGGAGTGATCTACTCAGAAAACCGAACCAGCTCGTGAAATCAAGGTAGTGTTCATATCTTTGTGATTTCATCTTTTTAAACCTTCAATTTGCTTGGGGTTTCTTCTTCTATATGTATATGTATGTTTGGTGAAAGCTATGGAGAAAGATAGCCTCACAATCAATCTAATTGAATAGTCTAATTAGAGACACATGTTGACTAGAATCTTGGATTCTTTGTTTTTAACATGATTGGGAGTTGTATTGTGATTAGATTGATATCTAGGATTATTTGAGACTTTATTGATCTATTTTATGATTAATAATCATTTATATGTGTCTTTGATCCATGATTGATGAAATCTAGGATTAGAGCTTTTGTATGTGTTTTTAGAGATATTTAGGATTGATTTGTTTCTAACATATCTCCTATCTCTAAATCTTTGGTTAGAATACTTGTTGAATACATTTTGTAATTCTATCATTTTTATGTATGTTTATAACATCTTGAACTTGTGCCTTATGTATATGAATTGTTCAAGTGTTATTTGTATGAATGAATCTAGTAGTTTTATGAGTTAATTGTTTTTCACATGCTCTAGGTTTTCATTCATGATTTTGCATCTAGATTTCTATTGCTTGTGTTTTCACATCTCTAGATCTAGTTGTTCCATGGAATGTATTGATCACATGTTCTATGTTGTTTTGATTGTTTGCATCATTTGCATTCACATGATCACACTAGGAAGTCCTTGTAAAAGGCATGAAGTCTTGGCTAGAGTTGGGATGACTCGGATAGCCAAGCAAGAAGTCTTGCCTAGAGTCTTGAGGACTTGGATAGGTAAGCAAGAAGTCTTGTCTAGAGTCGGGAGGACTTGGATAGACAAGCAAGAAGTCATGGCTAGAGTCGGGAGGACTTGGATAGTCATGCATGGGAGGCTTTCTAGAGGCACGTGTGCCTTATATAGAGAGTTGGCTTATATATTGGTAGGCCTGGGTGTTTGGTTAGACATAGAGTCCGATAGAGCGGGGTACATGGGATATGTATGCACTCTTGAGGAATTTCTAATCTTCCAACGATGTCGGTTTGGTATGAGTTCCAATATGTGGTTTACATCATTGAGGGATTTTGTATCTTCCAATAGGGATTGGGTAAACATAGACTCCACATGGGTTGGTGATCTAGGATTGGTCACTTTGTGGAATTTCTAATTTACTTTCCAAATATATATAAGTACCCAGTGGTTGTAATTTAACCCGTGGATGTGTCCTCCTTGGAGGTTTTACCACGTTAAAAAATCTCTTGTGTTAATTCTTTCTATCTCTATCTTTTATATTTGTTTTTGTGTATGTTTTAATCTTGTAGTACAAATCTTCACTTGTGATGTTTTTTGGATACATGATTTTGTAAGGTGTGATTTGTAAATATATTCTTTTGATCATATTTGTAATTACATTTCTTTTGTATATTGTTTAGAAATTTTATGTATAGAAATATTTGTATATACTTGTAACGATTGAACATATATTGATATACAAGTATTCTTGTTAATTGTTTTTGTATTTTCTTTATACCTCATACAACTTATTGATACTTAGACAATGTATGAATGATCACATGATAACTTGTCTTAGTATGATTCCGTGATGTTTGTGTTATATGTAAGGCTACCTTGAGGGACAGACGTAAGTTTGTTCAAGGGATTGAAATTAGGTGAAAAACCTATTCACCCCCCCCCCCCCCTCTAGGTACGTCTTAAGCAATTTAACCTTGTTTGTATACTTTCAATTGGTATCAGAGCGGGTCGTCGGACGGCACTCGACGAGATCCGGGTTATACTTACAAGTGAATTGCTTAGGTTTTTGCTAGTATGGTTTTCCAAGATGATGTGATGACCGAAGGGGCTTCGAATTCTAGGCCTCATCTTCTCAATTGTCCCAACTACGGGTTTTGGAAATTGAGGATGAAGGCATACATTCGCTCTATTGATGAGAGAGCTTGGATGACCGTTGAAGAAGGTTATCTAGCTCCCAATAAGACGAAGAATGGTATGACTGTTTCTAAGCCTAGGAGTGAGTGGTCTACTAATGAGTTTGAATTAGCAAAATGGCATTATCGAGCGGTGAATGCTATTTTTGGAGGTGTGGATAGTAGACAATTTAGCTACATCCAAAATCTAGAAACCGCAAAGGAGGCTTGGGATGCAGTCCGGGTCACCAATGAAAGGACTAAAGCGGTGAAGAAGTCTCGTCTTCAATTGATCACTTCCCAATTTGAAGTTTTGCAAATGGGTGAGGAAGACAAGTTTGTTGACTTCCAAGATAAGCTACTAGACATTGCTAACAAGTGCCAAGCACTTGGTACTCCTATCTCCGGTGAGAGGCTAAATTGGAAGATTCTAAGATCTTTGCCAAAACGGTTCAAGGCCAAGGTTACCGCTATTAAAGAGAGCAAGGATGTTGATGACATGAGCTTAGATGAACTATTAGGGTCTCTTCAAACTTTTGAAGCTTGTATGAAACCAAAGGCCAGGAACAAGGGTTTAGCTCTCAAGGTTGTAAAAGAAGCTAGTAGTAGCGAAGAGGATGAGGAGATGGCATTGTTAGTAAGGAAGTTTAGGAAGTTCTTGAAGAAAGGAGCCAAGCCAAATGGCAAGTACTCAAGAGACAAAGAGGTCAAGAAATCCTTTACTCCACCTCATGAGAGGAGTGGCCATGTCAAGAGCAAAAGGAAGGTCCAATGCTTCAAGTGTAAGAAGTTTGGACATTTTGCTTCGGATTGTCCAAGTGGTGATTCTAAGAAGGACAAGAAAGGAAAGGCTATGGCGGCTACTTGGAGTGAAGATGATGAATCTAGTGATGAGAAGAGCTCAAGTGATGAGTCTTCAAGTGATGAAGAGCTAGTGAGCAACTTTGTTGACTTCATGGCTTCCTACTCATCTCTAGATAATGTTAGTCAAGATTCTTTGGAAGATAAGGTTGATTCAAATCATCAAGTGTGCTTGAGTGAAAATCCTACCTATGATGGACTTTTGGCTAAGGTAAAGTGTCTTGAAAAGAGTTTGAAGATAGCCTTAAGTGAGGTAGATGAGAAGAATGATTTGATCAATATACAAGTGGATGAGTTTGTTGCTACAACTCGAAGGCTCTTGAGTGAAAAGAATGCTATTGCCAAGAAGCTTAGAGAAGTTAAAGAGGTTGTTCTTGAAAGGGATAGGATCATCTCTAATTTGAAACTATGAGGCTCAAGTGACGCGGTAGTTGAGGAGAAGCTCATAGAAGCATCACTTCCTACAAGCGAGGTCATAGTTGACAAGAGAGCTCCTAAAAAGAGACGTTCCAAGATCAAGAACAAAGTAAAGAACAAGCTACTCCTTGACACTTCCACTTCCACTTGTGTTTCTCCCATTCCGGAAGGTAAAATCTCTTCTTTTGTTCCCATATGTCATTTTTGCAATACCATAGGTCATATTAAGCCCAAGTGCTATAAATTCATTGAATATTGCAATATGGAAAATGCATCTAGGAATAGAGAGATTGCTTTTAAGCTCAAGCATGCTAAAGCTTTTGAATATGGAAAGCATGTTAATGATTCAATGCTTGCTAAGAGTTCCCGGAATGTGAAGAATAAAAATCTTGTTAATATTGACAATGCACATGGTGCTAACAATGTTGGAAAGAAGAGTATTAATGATATTATTGTAAATCATGTTGTAGAAGAACTTTACTCTAGATTCAACATTGTTGTCAATAAGAATCTTGATGATGTTTTTGTTAATTCACCCAAGACAAAGTTTGTCAAGGGTGAGTGCTCTTACCAATAGTGTAAGTTGCACATGTGAGTTAGTGATGACTTGCTTTTTGTGTCGTTATCAAATTGCGAATTATCAAAAGAATGTTTATAAATGAATTCTTACGCAATGTGCTTTAAGTTTTTAAAACTAGTAAAGCGGTAAGCTTAAGATTCGTTCCACAGGGATTATGTTAGATTAATCAATTTGTTATCTAATCTAAGTTAGTCTAACTAGTGTGCAATAAAGTAAATCATGATTAGTGGGATAGTGTGTGGTTTGAGAAACCACCAAACAATGCATGTAAAGTAAATATACAAAAATGTAAAGAGAATATGAATGGAGATAGGAATCCAATACAAACAACTTAGATAAGAAAATGGGTTTAAACAATTAAGAGAGGTTTAGGGAAATGATAGAGTAGCTAATGGACCATTGAGCAATTCATACAAAACTTCATTAACGCACAATCTACATAATCAAGGACCGATCTCATTCGAAAGTGTTGTTTAGGTCGTCACTACGAACCCTAAACAACTTCCCACCAAAATGCCTAACCGATTAAGGAAAGGGGGTCAAGGTAGGATCGGTTAGTGACAATCGAATGGCCTAGGCAATTGGGGTGATATCCCCACCAACAACCTAACCTATTCACTTTGTGCTCTAATCAATCAAGTGTGTCAATAACTTAACCAATTTTATCACAAATAAATCCTACTATATATTGTAATCAATAAGTGTGTCAATACTCATTTAATCACACAAGTGCAAAATCTAATTAAAAAGTAAATAGAACTATAATCATGCAAACAAAATATCCAAAGCTTTAATAAATACTCAATGTCCAAATAATCTCTCAAATCATCCCCCTAAAATGGGGGTTTAATTACACATAATAACAAACAAGAAAAGGAAGTAAAATGTAGAGAAATCACCCTTGGGTCTCTCTTGTAAGCTTGATCCTCCCTTGAGCTTCCTTGCTTGAATCTTGTACAAAGATTGGGTATTGAGGATGTGTCTAGATAGGTGGAGTCATATGGAAAGTAACAAAGGAAATGGGTGGAGAAGATGGAAAGAGAGGAATGATTTAGGTGGAGTAATCTAAGTGTTTATTGGAGAGGAGAATGGTAGGATTAGGAATGGTTGAAGAAGGGAGGTTTCTTGATGAACAAGAGTTGTCAAGAGTTGTCCATTCTCTATAAAAATGGTGTATTTATATGCTTTGAAGGCTAGGGTTAGAAATAGGCATGAAAGGACAAGAATACCCCTAAAAAATGGCTTGAAAACGTCCATTTTGCTGCTTCTAGAAAGTGGAGTTCGCCATGGGGTCGCCATTTGGTCGCAGTGGCGACAGGGAGTGCGCAGCAGTTACTAAAATGGGCATAACTTTCTGTAGAAGACTCGAAATCACAATCTGTAAAAACCGCTGGAAAGTAGACTTCCGAGGCTTTCTGAATATATGTAATTGGAAATGTGGTTTGATCTGAGGAGAGAGATATGCCTCTTTGAAGATGAATGATCTGTACACACTTTTTACAATTTCAACCCCTTTTGCCACCAATATTACTCCAATGCCTCTGAACTTTATAAAAACCTGAAAACACTTAATTCACACCAATAAATCATGGGATATTACCCAAGAATCAAGCAAAAAGAGAAGGAAGTGAGGGCCAAAATCATACCAATTTTGGTTCGATCAGTTAGCTTTGAGATTAGTGTCTTGTTGTTAAGAAGCTTAGCATTTTTGCTTAGTATCTATACAACTTGACATGAACTTGGCTATCTCACATTCTTTGATATGATAGTCAAAATTTGTTGATTAACTTTTGAGAAGTTGCATATCATGTTATCTATATGGTGTTGATCTTTGTTAAGGCTTTTAGAGAAAGTCATTTTTTTGTTGTTTTGAGTTGAAATGCTTAGCCTTTAGTCTCTTAGAATCGACACACCTATAACTTGTAGTCATAAGGACATACAAGCCAAGAGGACTCATAAAAAAGAGTGAAGGTCTTGCATTTGGTGAAAATAGCTTGCAAAGGTATATCTTGTATCACATTGCTTGCTTATCTATATTTCATCTCTCAACTCATTGTTTTACCACTTCATGTAGCATGTCATACTTGAGAACTAATATAGTGTTTATATGGTCCTCGTTGACATTTGCTTGTCTAAGATCTTTTGTGATAATTGTTCACATTGATCTTTTCGTGTTGTGTGTTATTATTTGTATGATTGTTAATATGTTTCATATTCTTTGAAAGCTACTCTCTTGAGAAGTAGAGATCTTAAGTAAGTCTCATTACTTGCTTTTTGATCATGTGCTTTTAAGCCTTAAAACTTGGTTTTAAAAATTGCACTTTGCTTCTCTTATATGGTTTGTTATGTTGTTGAGTTTGATATATGTGTGAGTATTGGATACTCTTGATGTTCTATAATTAGTACATTTAAAAATGACCTTTGGTTTGTATCCATTTGCTTCGGCAATATAGTATTCAACGAGCACCCTCTTGGAAAGGGCTACAAGCATTGGTTGTGAAGCCGCCCAATGTTGGAAAGGGCTACGCCTTTGTGATGAGTGAAAGCCGCCAAGAGGTGTATAAGTTTTTGTTAGAAAAAATCAAAGTAGAGTTGAAAAGAATCACTAAAAAAAAAATAATAAAAAAAAAAAAACATTGATTCAAGCCTAAAACAAAAACAAAAAGGCTATGGAGTATAGTTGAAAAATCAAATGAGCTCGGGTTGACAAATAGAAACGGGTAAACGAGCCACTTGCACACACATCGCTCACATGTTGAAAACTATTTTCTTTAAAAGCAAAATTCGGATGAAAACCGGTTTGACTTTTTTATGGAAAGTTTAAGGATGGATAGTGATGGAAAATGTTTGCATGTTTGATTACTAAACTACTTCATTTCATATTCTTGAAGCAAAATCTTCACACACTCACTTTTGCTTATATGGTATATTTGATTCTCTAGCAATTTTTGAAGATATATGAGAGTGATTGAAAATCTAGATGTAACTCTCTTTGTTATATGGAGCTTATTTGGAAAAACTTTTGAATATTGCTTGAGATATGATTGTGTGATGATTTTTGTGAACAATTGTCTATCTAGATGTTAGATAGGGCATTTATCAAGGGGGGGCATAATATGCTATGTTTTTGTTCTCTTTTGTGATTTGTTCACATGATTCTTCAAGAAATTATTTGTTGGCATAATTCATATTTTTGATAAATCTTAAGATGCTTTGATGTTGTTAATATGTATAATGATTTGTTCAAAAATAATGTTTTTTGCCTTGTATATGTTTATTGGTTTCTAACTTGGTTTGTTGTTTCCTCTCATATTTGTGTTTAGTATTTTTGTGTGATACAAGGTCATGGGAAAAGCTAAGAAAGTTGGTGGTAACGTTTCTTCTAATCCTATTGACAAATCAAAGCCTACATCTTCTTCCAAGATATCCAAAGCAATCAAGGTGAAGGATTTGGGGATGTTTGGGTGCAAGTTCATTCAAGAAAGAGGTATTGATTTGGATTCTTGTATTAACTCTTATGTTCATGAGGCTATATGTGAAAGAAAGTGGAACTCTTGGATTGACTCAATGGGAATTGCAAATGAAACATTAGTTAGAAAATTCTATTATGAGTACAAGGAGAGTACCAACATTGAAGATGCCGTCATGGAATTAAGAGGTGTAACATTTAGAGTTTGTGCTTGGAAATTGAATGAGTTTTTAGAATTGCCTAATGAGATTGAATCGGATTTCTTAGATGTTAATGTTGAAGAAAATCTAGATTTGATGGGTAAAACTCTTTGTGATGATGTTAATTTTGTGTGGGGGAAACGTGCTTTTATTAGGCAAAGTGAGTTGACCAAGATTAGTGCATTTTGGCACTTGTTTGTTTGTGCAAATTTGATTGTCTCTACTAATGTTACCGAACTCAATAGAGAAAAGATTAGAGTTGTATATGCATTAGTGACTCGTAAGCCTATTAATCTTGGACAAATGCTTATTGAACAAATTGAGTATGTTGCTAGCTCTTCTGTTTTGGAAAAGAAATTAGCATTTCCGGGATTTATTTCTCATTATTGTCTAGCCATGGGGTTGAAGGATCAAGAAGGTGATGTGTTTCTACCTCCTTTGGACAAGATAAGTGAGAAACGTTTATCTATCATGTCTTACAAGGGAAAGGGAGGACCTAATGATACTATTAGGCTTTTTGATGAATCATGTGGTTCAAGCCATGTACTTAGTGCACCTATTCTTCCTTCGTGGGCTTTACTTTTGACGAATAAGGTTGAAAAGTCGGAGAGACAACTTGAGGAAGCACACTGGAAGATTGAAGAGCTAAATGCTAGAGTTGAGCTTCAAGATGAGAAGATCAAGGATTTGGAAAGGAATGCCACTACTCCAAAGCATTATGCAAGATCATCCAATCGCTTAGTTTTCCTCAGTGGTAAAAGAGACTAGAATGGCCTTAAGGTATATTTTTCTTATTTCCTTTTCTTTGGCTTCATATCATGTAAAAAAGGGGGAGAATGATAGGGGAGATATATGGTTGTTCTAGCTTTCTTATTTCTCAAGATATTATGTTTTTAGTGTATTTTGTTTTCTTGAACAATATGGCTTGTAATATTGGCTAGAATATTTTGTTTGATGGCATGTATTTAGGGGGAGCATACATGTTATCAATATGGACTTTAATTGTTTTATTTCTCTTGCCAATATATATCTTTTGCCATATGTGTTGTCTCTTGGATATGTGTTGTCTCTTGGAGATCTTTGTGCTTTCAAGCTATTTTATAGGTGATTTCAAGAGAAGACCAAGATGAAGTTCAAGACTTGTTATTGGAAATTTTGTCTTAGAGTGTAAATCATTGTACACATTGTGACCAAATTTTCTTTGTAATTGTTTTAGTATTTGTATAGGGGTTTTGACATGGAATTTGCCAAAGGGGGAGATTGTTAGGTTTTTGGTTGTTGTTGGCATATATTCCATATCAAAACGTGTTTATCTTGTAATGTTTATGTGGTCATATTGATGATAATACAAAGCTTCAAAGAAAGATTTGACTACGGTACATGTAAGATGATGGCTTGATAAGGGGAATTAGCTTCATTGCTCATTAAAGGTATAATTTACCTCATTCCTCTTACAAGGCATAGGCACACACATCATTCATATGTGTCTCTACATCGTTGTGCATCATTTATATAACAAATTCACATGATTTTGTATGCTCATGCATTGAACTCAAATGCTCATACATTTTAGAGTTGCATGTTCTAGGACTATGTCTAGGAAATGGCATTCATATATGAAATTGTGTTTGTATGTTTGTGTTTCTTGTGTTTTGGACTTGTACTTGATCTTAATTGATTCCTTATTGAGTCCCGTTCATTTCGGTTACTCATATGTTAAGTTTCGAGTCCAAACGATGTAGCTACTCTACTTTTCGTTCTCATTCGTTGAGTTGTGTTCGTCATCATTTTCCCAGATGAATTCTCAATCTTTTGTCAAAGTTTCATAGTCTTCATTGTGTATGAGGGAGTCACGGTTCGTAATCAGAAAACGGATTCAAAATCAGAGTTCGGATGCCCAAATACGGCTGAAGAACGTGAGAGGTGCGGGGGAGAAGTTTGGTGGCCAAAGGCCTTAGCTAGGCATCCACGTGTGGAGGCCGTGTGCCACACGGCCCAGCCAGCTCTCTGGCCACGTGTTCCACACGCGCCCCACACGTGGGGAAGGCTGGTCTGGTCCTAATTTTTGTGGACAAAAATGTTCTTATTCCTTCCTTTTAAATCTTCTCCGATTCCCTCCATTTGTTTTCTAAGAAGAAAGATTTGAAATCCCATCTATGTTTTTCTCTCCAATTTTCTCAACTTCCAAACACCATAACTTTCTCATACGAAGCCGGAATTGAGTGATTCAAGTTGGAGATTGTTTGTATTCGAGTCCTCTACCTTTTCCAAGTGATCTTGCAGCTGTTTGATTGATTTTCGGAGTGATCTACTCAGAAAACCGAACCAGCTCGTGAAATCAAGGTAGTGTTCATATCTTTGTGATTTCATCTTTTTAAACCTTCAATTTGCTTGGGGTTTCTTCTTCTATATGTATATGTATGTTTGGTGAAAGCTATGGAGAAAGATAGCCTCACAATCAATCTAATTGAATAGTCTAATTAGAGACACATGTTGACTAGAATCTTGGATTCTTTGTTTTTAACATGATTGGGAGTTGTATTGTGATTAGATTGATATCTAGGATTATTTGAGACTTTATTGATCTATTTTATGATTAATAATCATTTATATGTGTCTTTGATCCATGATTGATGAAATCTAGGATTAGAGCTTTTGTATGTGTTTTTAGAGATATTTAGGATTGATTTGTTTCTAACATATCTCCTATCTCTAAATCTTTGGTTAGAATACTTGTTGAATACATTTTGTAATTCTATCATTTTTATGTATGTTTATAACATCTTGAACTTGTGCCTTATGTATATGAATTGTTCAAGTGTTATTTGTATGGATGAATCTAGTAGTTTTATGAGTTAATTGTTTTTCACATGCTCTAGGTTTTCATTCATGATTTTGCATCTAGATTTCTATTGCTTGTGTTTTCACATCTCTAGATCTAGTTGTTCCATGGAATGTATTGATCACATGTTCTATGTTGTTTTGATTGTTTGCATCATTTGCATTCACATGATCACATTAAGAAGTCCTTGTAAAAGGCATGAAGTCTGGGCTAGAGTTGGGATGATTCGGATAGCCAAGCAAGAAGTCTTGCCTAGAGTCTTGAGGACTTGGATAGGTAAGCAAGAAGTCTTGTCTAGAGTCAGGAGGACTTGGATAGACAAGCAAGAAGTCATGGCTAGAGTCGGGAGGACCATGCATGGGAGGCTTTCTAGAGGCACGTGTGCCTTATATAGAGAGTTGGCTTATATATTGGTAGGACCGGGTGTTTGGTTAGACATATAGTCCGATAGAGCGGGGTACATGGGATATGTATGCACTCTTGAGGAATTTCTAATCTTCCAACGATGTTGGTTTGGTATGAGTTCCAATATGTGGTTTACATCATTGAGGTATTTTGGATCTTCCAATAGGGATTGGGTAAACATAGACTTCACATGGGTTGGTGATCTAGGATTGGTCACTTTGTGGAATTTCTAATTTACATTCAAAATATATATAAGTACCCAATGGTTGTAATTCAACCCATGGATGTTTCATCCTTGGAGGTTTTACCACATTAAAAAATCCCTTGTGTTAATTCTTTATATCTCTATCTTTTATATTTGTTTTTGTGTATGTTTTAATCTTGTAGTACAAATCTTCACTTATGATGTTTTTTGGATACAGGATTTTGTAAGGTGTGATTTGTAAATATATTCTTTTGATCATATTTGTAATTACATTTCTTTTGTTTATTGTTTAGAATTTTATGTATAGCAATATTTGTATATACTTGTAACGATTGAACATATATTGATATACAAGTATTCTTGTTAATTGTTTTTGTATTTTCTTTATACCCCATACAACTTATTGATACTTAGACAATGTATGAATGATCACATGATAACTTGTCTTAGTATGATTCCGTGATGTTTGTGCTGTACGTAAGGCTACCTTGAGGGACAAACGTAAGTTTGTTCAAGGGATTGAAATTAGGCGAAAAACCTATTCACCCCCCCCCCCCCCCCTAGGTACGTCTTAAGCAATTTAACCTTGTTTGTATACTTCACAAATGTTGATTCAACAAGCAATGTGTGCATCTATTTCTTTATCAATAACATGTTTATAAGGATGTAAAGAATTGAAGATCATAAATAAGTTATATTGAACAAACATACAAATATAAAGAGATAGAGATAGAGACATTTGACACATTGATTTTTACATGGTAAACCTCCGAAGAGAAAACATCCACTAGTTGAATCAACAACCACTAGCAAAGCAATCCACTATATGAAAAGGACATACATACTCAAGACTATCAACACTATGATATCCACCTCAAGCTATCAAATCCTAATCTACCCTCAGGCTAGTGAACCACTAAGCCTACTCCCTATCCAAGGTGTGTCCTACACCTTTAGGAAGCAACTTCCTATCCAAGGCTCTCAAGCCTCTAGGAAGATTTCCTTGCTTAGTTATCTAGATCACAAGGATCCTAGTCAAGCTTCCCTAGCTCAACCATCCAGAGTACCACACTCCTAGCTAAGACTTTTGCTTGGCTATTCGGAACACTTTCCTAGCCAAGTCTTCTTGCTCAAATTGAAGCTTCACTCACTCCAAGATGAGACTTCCATCTTTTGCAAAGCAAATGATCTAAGTGATGCAAATGATGCAAACACATGAAATAGAATATATGATCAATACATCCTATGGATACTAGAAATAATCAATGAGCACACAATATATATTTTTCTGGTTTATGATCCAAAACATGACACCACACAAAATGATGCATGAGCATATGAAATGTATGGATAAGGTACACTCCATGAAGATCTAGACATAGGCAACAAAGTACACAAAACAAGGTTGTCTAGACCTTAAACATGAACAAAAATCTAAAGCATGCAAAACACCTAAAACATGTCAAATCCTAGATTCTATTCATGTTACTAAAGCTTGAAAACAAAGCATGATCATTAAGCATATATTCAAGACTTTAGAACACAAACAACAAAAATGCTAGAATTACAAGATATGATCAATGAATATTCTAGTAAGTACTTAGAGCAAATATATACAAAATAATCAATTAAATCCTAATTAGCTCTAAATACAAAATCAAATGTGCTAATCCTAGAATTATTCAATTAAAGGATCAAAGCACATTTCAAGGATTATTAATCATACAATGATTCAATCAAGTCACAAATAATCCTATATATCAAACTAATCACAATACAACTCTCAATCATGTGAAAAACCTATTATCAAAGAAAATAGTTCACATATGTCTCTATTTAGACTTTTGATTAGGTTTGATTGTGAAGCTATCTTTCTCAATAGCATTCACCATACATATACATACATATAGAAGAAGAAACCCCAAGAAAATTGAAGGTTATAAAAGAAGAAATCACAAAGATATGACCAATACCTCAAGATCACGAGCTGGTTCGTTTTTCTGTGTAGAACCACTAGAACAGTCTATCAAACAGCTGCAAGACCAACTGGAAAAGGTAAAGGACTCGATTACAAACACTCTCCAATTTGAATCAACCAATTTTGACTTCGTATGAGAAAGTTATGGTGTTTGGAAGGTGAGAAAAATTGTAGAGAGAATTCTTGACGGATTTCAAGCTTTTCTTCTTATTGTGAAAATGTGAGGGAATGGAAAATTTTTAAAGGAAGCAAGAGAGAGAAAATAGATAGACCAACCATAGCGTGCCATGTTAGAACCACGTTGGCAGAAGGCCATGCTAGCTGTGTGGCCCACGTGGCCAACAAGCTTGGCAGTTGGCCTCGCTTGTTCCTCCCGCACTCTGCTAAAGTTCTTCAGCCATATTCGAGCCTTCGAACTCTGATTTTGAATCCGTTTTTCGATTACAAATCATGACTCCCTCATGCACAATGAAAACTATGAAACTTTGACAAAAGGTTGAGAATTCATCTTGGAAAATGAAGACGAACACAACTCAACGAATGAGAACGAAAAGTAGCATAGCTACATCGTTTGGACTCGAAATCAAATGTATGAGTAACCAAATTGACCAGGACTCAATAAGGAATCATAAGAGATCATGTTCAAGTCCAAAACAATAAAACATAAACATATAAGCACAATTTCACACATGTATGCCGTTTCCTAGATATAGCCTTAGAACATGCAATTCTACAATGTATAAGAATTTGAGTTCAATTCATGAGCATGTAAATACATGTGAATATGCTACATAAATGTTGCACAATGATGCAGGGACACATATAGATTATTTGTGTATGTGTGCCTTAAGGCCTTGCAAGAGGAAGATGAAACTTGATACCTTAGCATCCAAGTACGTGTTTTTCCTCTTGAAGACGATATTTGCACAAGATATTGCTTCTTCACCTTTGAAGCTTCTTTCTTCCACGAATCACCTATGCAACAACTAATACAAATATAGAGAGTTTTGTAATGGAATCAAGCCAATACAAATAAAGGTTCTTACACCCTCAAAATGAACGCTAAGGCACAAAATTTACGAATAGTCTCCACTATTAATCCTAACAATTGAGTATGGAGTCTCGTCCACTTAGACACTAAGAGAAAGGGACTAAATTCACATCATGCGAAGCAATCCTTGACTGACAAAAGTTAGCCAAGACTCAGCAACTAACACATGCGAAAGACTCCTCAATGACATAACTCAAAACATCTCATTCAAACAATTTTGTTCAAAGATGGCTCATTTTGCAAAAAAATTCAAAATTTTAGTAAAAGCACAAAAACAAAATATTCACAACACATAAATCACGTAAACACCAAAAACGATACTAAGGTGTCCACACCCCTAAACCTAAACTCGACATTGTCCTCAATGTTGAAAAACAGAAGTACATGGGCAAAGAGTTAATCGGTTTGAAAATCCGGGTACAAAACATACTAACACATGTGAAAGATGCTTCTAAAAATAGAGGACAACATTTCAAGAAAACTGTCAATTTTTGACTTCAAACAATGTTTGTTCTTCAATGCATTTTTTCAAAGTCAATCAAACTTGTTCAAATTTTGACACAAAAATATAGACATGCAAATGAAAACTTTTCGTGAAGAAAATATTTAGAATTCAATTTGGAAAAGTGTGAAAACAGACGTTGAAAACAACTCACGTGCAGAATTTTGAAAACATGGCACGTCTATGACCTTTGGTTGAAGAAACACTCATAACTTTTAAACCACTGCCCAAAACTTTATTTTCTTTAAACCGTTGGAATCATATCGAAAAAATAATGAATGTAGCATAGGCGGAATAATTTATTTATTCACCGATTAGTACAGTTTTCAAGAAACATTCGCCTCAAAATTTCAGATATAGGGCATCTTCACAAAGTTTGAAATAAAACTACAAAAACAAAAATAAAAATACAACAATAAAACATGTATACAATCCTAATATCTACAACTAACATGTGAACACATATTTACAATCCTAATATCCATCACTAATCACATTACAACATCCAATCCTAGTCACTATGCAAAAACAACCAATTCACACTCTAATTAAGCTAAATAAAAGATATCAACTTGAAGTAAAAGCTTAAAAGTAAGAGATTGGACCTAAGATTTGGCATTCGTAGGATGATGTGGCTTTGTGGTACGGTTTATGGTGCAAGATGTGTGTCGCAACTTTGTTCCCGTGGGTTCATTCCCGCGGTCTCTTCTCGCGGGTAATTCACTAGAATCCGCACGGGTTCACACTTTCTGTATGGTGGGATCTTTCCCATCGATATAAAATTGCGGAAGTGGTGCTGCTTTGTCTCCCTTATGCGCGGGCATTTTCCCGCGGACTTGATGTTAGGATTATGCTCAATAGCAAGAGTGTAATATTATAATTAACAATCTTTTTCATATTAATAAAGTGATTTCTGGTTTAAACAAATCTTATAGCATTTATAGTTTAATATTATAATTGTCAAAGTAAATAATCATAAGGTCTAAAGACTATGAGAAAAGAAGAATTGTTCGTACATCTGGATATGTATGTGGTAGACACAATTCTTTAGTTAGTCTTGAATATTGTTCACAACTTAAGTTAAAGGTTGGGCACCTTTATCTTGTTAAAGTTGTAGAATTCTTTTGCTAGCATTTGAGTGGAATCAAATGAGATATGATGAGTCTAAAATCATCGGAGTGTCTTCGAGCAAAAGAATCTAGTGCACTGGGTGCATTGAACTGGATCACAATGAAATACTTTATCTATAACCGTCAGTAGATAAAAGTTTTTTCATTATCAGGACAATCAGAGAGTCTATCTTAATCCTGAGATAAATGATGGACTTATGGTTGCAAGTGATATCATTTGAGTTATCAATGAGTACGATTATATCGCATAGTCTATCATCGATAGTTTGGTGATATTCATTTGTTAATCGATAGAGGACTTCATTTATAGATATGGACATCGTGGCTCCATTTATTAAATGAGAGTATAATATCATCATATGGATGTTTTGAGGTAATTGGATATTAAATCTCAACGTTGAGTTTTCGATAGTGTCTATTGAAAACATGGCTTCTGGACAAGTCAAAATATCCAAGTTCAAAACGTGGTCATATGAGTAAATATGGTAACTTGGAGAGTTATAGGCGGTCTATGAGCTCTTGGCGATTACTGATATTAATCACGAGGATACACTATCTCCAACATGATTGTCTAGGGTATGAATGAGGAACATCTTCCTTTTCTATCTTTATTTAAGAGTTCAATTTTAGCTCTTTAGTGGAATGAGTTAAAATTAATGGATCGGACCTAAGTGAATCATTTGTTGATTGTGATTAGGTTATGTCTATTGAAACTTAAATTTAGATAGCCCGCCAAGATCTCCAATCCACACGGACTTGTATGGATCACTTGATATATTCTACCGGACCAATTTATGGGTCCATTTAGAATTGCATTTAATATATTAAGAATATAATTTGCACATTATTTATTTAATGGGCTGCTCAATTATATTAATATATTAATGAAAGGCATGTGGGCTTGTTTCTTTTAGTAAGAATGGGTATGGTTCACATGTGGGCTTTTTATTTAAAGACCAATGGATTAAATGAAATAAGAAAATAATATATGGCCCATTTATAAGAGTGGGGCGGCAAGGTGTCTTTTTAACCTAATATATTATTTTGTTTCATTGTTTTAATTAAATAAGAATTAATTAATTGTTTAATTAAGAAACAAATCTTTTCTGATTAGGAAATATGATTCCTAGAGTTATACTATTGGTAGTAGTATACTTAAATTAAAAGACTTGTTTGATAAGAAAATAATTAATTTATTTTATTTATTTAATCAAATAAGAAGTTTTTTTATTTAGTCAAAATAAAAGAATAAAATATCTATGAGTTGGATTAGGGTTTGAAGTCTTAAAACTAGAAGTGAATTAGGGTGCAACACAAACTCCTATTTTGTAGTGTGATTTGCGGCAACCCTAGTCCTTTTAGGAAGAGGATTTTCGGCCACCCTAAAAGGAAAAGAGGAAGAGAATTCGGCTAGTGTGTGTGTGTGGTGCCTGATTCAATTTTCTTCTTCTTCTCAATTCATAGAAAGGATTTTATTCTACTAAAAACAAAAAGAGTGAATAGATTATTCTTTGATGGTACACTAATTGCTTGTTCATCAATAAGCTTGTGTGTACAACATCGATTTAGGTTCACGCGAGTTTCGATCATTAGATTGAGAACTCAAAAGTGACCGGAATAATCTTAGTCTTCTTTTGATTGTTTTGTGACTAACAAAAGAAAAGAAAAGTTTGTTTGTCCATTCTCACGTTTGCAATTCAAAGAAAAAGGGAGACCACGCTCCTAGGTGATTCACGTTCGTGCTAGGATTGAAGATCTTGCGGATTACCATCGACGTAAGTCAATCGGATCATGCGACAAAAGGTATTCTTCTTTTGTTGATTATATATATGTTTAATTAATTAAAGGGTTAAGGTTCATAAAAAGGAAAAAATTGTAAAGTTACTAAATCTATTTTTAGTCTCGCTTCCGCTGCGTGTACTACGGTATTTTTCCCTACACTTGAAGTCACGGGAATTACTCCATAGAATGTTGCGGCTTTGGTTCTTTTGGCAGGCGGGCTTATTCCCGCGGGTATGAAATCGCGAAGGTTCCTCAAGCTTCACGTGGGTTCATCCCTTCTGTCTCGCTGGTTCTTTCCCGCGGACTTTTCTCACACAAGGTTCCAAGAGAACCTTGCGGCTTTGTTAAGTGGGAATAAACCCGTGGACTCATACCACGGTAGGCATTCTTAGCCTATTTGCCCTTCTCTTTGATTCCATAGCCTACACAAACAAAAACAACACAATAAATAAATAAATAAATAAAAAATACACCACAAGTATATGCTATGCAAGGATATAAGTAAGGAGTATAACCCCCAAACCTATCTATTTCCATGCATCTTATATCTATGATTAAGCACCAATGAAACATGACAATTGGATAAATAAAGACTCTAGACTCTAAACACTAAACTAATAATTGTTCAAAATAATTACAAACTAAAAAGTCCTTAAATAAAAACAAATGTACATTAAGTGCATCCTTTCCTTAAAGCTTGAAATTCCTACACATTAACAAACATATCAAAAAGTTCATACAATACAAGCACTCAACCACCATCAAAGATGGGTGGCTTTACCACAACATACCCATTCTCACTTTTCTTGACCCAAAGGGGTCCATTCCTCTTGAGTCATTCAAGCTTGGTTTTGTCAATCCATATGGATTTAACAACTAACTTTGTAGTCCAGGACTCACAATTGTCACCCGTTGCCATTTCATATTTGAGCATTGAGGTCCAATATGACCTCTAATGTGGCACTTGTAACAAATAGGACTAAAGTGAGAGATTGTACCTTTTTAATTTGTTGCGGTTTTCTTGGAGGCTTGCTTGATCTTGTCTTGCCTTGGGGCCAACCTTGGAGTAGGTTTCTTGAGGACTTCTTGCATTGGTTGCTTGTCCTTCTTGTGTATAGGTGGAAGTGGGGCTTGTTTGCTCTTCTTTGCTTTGGTGAGACTTGGTTTGGTGACCATGGCACTTGAAGTTCATTGACTAAAGTCAAGCTCATCTTTCGAAAATGGGATCACTTCCTTGTCCTTTGCCATCAACTCTTGGTTAGCCTTTGCAAGCTTTGCAAGGTGGTCAAGTTCCCTTGTCTTCATTAGATCCAAAGCCACATCTTTTGCTTCGATGTCGGCTTGCATTATCCGCACTCTCTAAGCAAAGTCATCCTTAAGCTCTTCAATCACTCTTAAGGATGAATCCCTTTCCTTCTCAAGCGAATTGATTTTCATCTCTAAGTTCACACCTTGATTCGTTAATTCCTTGCTCTCTTATGCAACCTCTACTACCTTCTTTTCTTCATACTCTCCATACTCCTCCTTAAACACCCTCTCTAATATGACCATAAGTTCATCCACGTGGTCATATTTTCCTTTTAAGGATTTGAAGATGAACTCAGGTTCTTCGACCTCTATCGAATTCAACTCTCCGCTTTGAAGATCGGTTAGTGCCTTTTCAGCCAACTTCCCTACTTGGGCTGTTGTATTCTCTATCGGTTCTCCTAGGCTACTAATATATTGCTCGGTGAACGAGGGGTTGTCTTGGCTGCCCCATTGGTAGTTCCATTCTTGACTATTGCTTGCTTGATGGTTGTCTTGATGATACAAATACATGACTTGCGCCTCTTCCATTGCCAATTATTGCCTAGAGTTTGCCTTGAGATTCTTCATTTCCTGTGACATGTTGGCCAATTGCATTCCTAAGTCTGCATTGGCCCTCTCCTCACAAGAATCATCTCTTCCTTTTCGTTGTTGGGAATTTTCACCCAACATCTCATATATGGCAAACACCTCCTTGGCGGTTTTCTCCCTCATTGCTCCCCCCACAAGCATTATCAATAGTGGCTTGTGTGAGTCCCGTCAATCCATCATAGAAACACTGTATTAGTAGGACGAAGGGGAACATGTGGTGTGGGCACTGTGCAAGGAGTAATTTGTACCTGTCCCAAGTTTCATTGAAGGCTTCTCCTGGTTCTTCTTCAAAGGTTGCTATATTACCCCGTATTTCTCGTGTCTTCCAAGAAGGATAGTACACTGAGAAAAACATGGTCTCTATCGCCTCCCAAGTAGTCAATGATCTTGCTGGTAGAGCTAATGACCACTGCTTTGCCTCGTCTTTCATGCAGTACGGGAAGCATCTCATCCTCAACTGATCTTTCGTTAGCTCTCCGAGTCGGATGGTAGTGAAGATATCGTAGTACTCCTTTATGAATTAAAGGGAATCCTCATCCGGTTTACCACGGAAGACTGGAAGAATGTTGAAATGAGAACTTTTCAACTCGTAGCTCAGTTGCAAATCACTTAATAGAATCGATGACGGTTGAGCTCCCATAATCGGCAAAGCAAGGTCCTTCTTTAGCCTCTTAGTAATGGGCACAATGGTAAGGTTCTCCATGTAAATCTGAATCCTGAAAAACCAAACAAACAAAAATCAAATCGAACAAGATACGATATGAACAATGAAAAATTAAACTACAAATAACAAAAATAAAACTAACACTAAAACTAACAAAAGATAATACGCCTCCCCGGCAGTGGCGCCAAAAGCTTGACGCGCATGCAATAGTTCTATAAACTATTGTATATGATGGTACGTGCAAGTGTTTTTACCCTTTCGCAAGTATACGAATCGTATGCCACGTATAGTGATTATGAGTAAGGGTAACGTTCCCACAAGGAGGTGTGCACCTTAAATCGATTCTAAGTCTTAGGTATATATACAATATATTTACACTAATTACATGCAAGAAAGTAAATAGCGGTTGTCACACGTAAGTTAACAATTAAACTAAGATTACACTAAGATGGCTTCAATTAAATTACAACTAAGTTAACATTAATCAACTAAACTAACTAAACTAACAAGCTTTCCAAATACAATTAATTAATCTAACACTGACTAACTAAACTAATAACCAACTAAACTTCTACATGGTCATAAGAGAGTGTAGTTGTGAGGTGGTAAGGGCATGGAAATGCTAGGAAATGGTGTTCATGCCATAAATCCAATTCCTAGTTGATGGCAATAAGCTCACAAGATTGGTTCTAACCAATCTAAACTAGGATAAAGACACATACATAATATTCATTCATGCATGTTATCGATGTCTCAATTAGTCTAAATCCATTACATATCAATCAATTGATTAATCAATTAACATGTATATACGAAGCTCAAGCAAATAAACAATCAACCAAAATATGAATATTATTACAATCTCACCAAAATTCCCAACATCAACATGTAGTAAAAACATAACAACAAGCTAAAGTAAACAAAGAGATAAAGAAGACAACCCAATATCTTGTGAAGTCTTCAAGCTAGCTAAACTTCTCCTTGTGTTTCCCAAGCTTGGAATCAAAAGGTGTTGAGAGTGAGAGTCTAGGATTGTCTAAGCTATTTAGGATATTTGTTGAGGAAGAGGTTGGGGAAATATCTGGATGTGAAAGGACAAGAAAATCCTTTTGAAACGTTGAGCTTGCAGGTTCCAAACCCTTGTCTCGCGGGTTCTTGCTCTCCGGATGAACTTGCAGTGGAAAATTAGAGTTTTTCCGCGAGTTTTCACCTTCTGGCTTGCAGGAATGTTCAAGCGACATGAAGATGTGAAGCTTACTTGAGTTTGGACATCTTTGCACGTGAAAGAACCCGCTGGAACGAGCTTGAAGCATGGTTGGCCATGGAAAATTGGAGGATTGGAAGGAGATGGAAAACCTTTGCATGGGAGCCTAAAAATGGGTCCACTGTGACCGAAATGATTTTGGTCGTCGATCTGGGCGGAGATTGGCAGAAAAAACCACCGAAAACGGGCCAAAAAAGGTCAAGTTACATGTCGGGTCACGTCGGGTCTACTGGTAAACGGGTCAACCAGGCTAGAGGTTAGAGACGACCTGACGTTAGCGTGACGTCAGGTTGATGCAAGGCGGTCCAAAACGGCGCCGTTTCTCAAGTGATGTGGCAGCTGACGCTGTGCTTTATGTGGCAAATTACAATTTGTATCCCTGACTTCTCTTCTATTCACAGAATCTTCAATCTTCTCCAAAATATTACATTTTAGCCCTATTTCTCCAAAATTACCACAATGCCCCTAAATTCCTCTATTTACCTGAAACACTTATTTAAACCATTAAATACCCGATTTTACCCAAGAAACAAGTACAAATTAATAGGAATTAAGGGTGTAAAATAGGTACTTTTATACCCCGATCACGTAACCTCCTACTCAAAACTCGAAAACAAATTAGTGAGTAACTGAAATGATCGGAACTCAACAATGATTCATTTGAGAACATATTCAAGTCCAAGTCACATACACACAAACAAATAAACACAAGATCATATAAGTATGCAATCTCCTAGACATAGTCCTAGTACATGCATTTCTACAATGTATGTCAATATGAGATCAATGCATGAGCATACTAAAACATATGAATGTGTTATACTAATTTGGTGCTATGATGCAGAGACACTTATGAATGATTGTGTGTGTTCGTGCCAAAGCCTTGTAAGAGGAAATAGGTCTTATTACCTTTGTAGTCAATAACGCTTTCCTCACATAAAGACTTCACTTTGCTTGAATCGTTGTCCATCTTCTTTGAAGCTTAATAAACCGAATCCTAGACAACTAAATAATACAAAGGAAATATCATTTTGATATAGAATGATGCCAACATAAATCAAAATCCTAACAGGCCTTCTCAATGCACATTGGAACAGGGAATGTCATTTCAGCAAAAGTAATGGGAGCAGTTAGACTAACTTTTAATAATAATTATTTTCTTTCAATAGACAATATTTATTACATTCACTACTACAAAAAACGCAAAAGAAATCGGTTATTTTACATGGAAGAAATCGGTTTTTAAAAATTTTAAAACCGATGTCTATTTGAGTAATTTAGAAAAAAGCGAGCTAAAGACATCGGTTTTTAACCGATGTAAAAGCATGAGAAAACACATCGGTTATATATAAAACCGATTTAAAAACCGTGACGTAAAATTGATGAATTATAAAAAATAATCTTGCCGTCCGACCATTCCACCGTCCGGCCGCCGTTGTCAGCCAACCCCACCTCTAATAATAATCACAATTAATCGTCAATATGAGAAATCGAACTTGCAACCTCAAAGTCAAAGTGGTAAGCCTTCAAAGCCTGACTACAAGATTGAATGTGTTAACTATTGCATAATATTTATATATAACCTATATGAGTTGTTAGAAATTTAAAAAAAAAAAAAAAAAAAAACTTGTTTGATAAATTTAAATTTACTCAACTAATCAAAATTCTAATTTCTACTACAAACATCCATTAAAAAAACTTATTGGTGGGTTTATTTTTCATTTCATTTTTTGTGTGGTTTTGCATGTGTTTTGTTGGAGATATTTTTGTGCAAACTTTTTTCTTAAAACTGTATCTTTTGGTAATGAAATAAATTTTTTTGTCCATGCTGAGTTCTTCAATTTTTTGATACGAATCCAACGGTATAAAGAACATAAAATTTTGAGCGGTATTTTGAAAGTTATGAACAATTATTCAGTCAAAGGTCAGAAGTGATTGGAGATATTTTTGTGCAAAATATTTCCTTAAAACTGTATCTTTTGACAACGAAATAAATTTTTTCTTCTATGTTGGGTTCTTCAATTTTTCGATATGAATCCAATGGTATAAAGAATGTAAAATTTTGGCCAGTATTTTGAAAGTTATGATTGATTATTCAGTCAAAAGTCAGAAGCGATTGGAGATGATCAATTTTTGTGCAAACTTTTACCTTAAAACTGTATCATTTGGTAAATAAATAAATTTTTTCGTCTATGTAATGTTCTTCAATTTTTTGATATGAATCCAACGGTATAAAGAACGTAAAATTTTGGCTAGTATTTTGAATGTTTTTTTTTTAAAAAAGGCAATCATATAAACAAGGCACCAAGCCAGGCAACAACAACAGGACACCCCACCCACAGCAGCCCCAAGCAAAACAAACACCCAAAGAACAAGAACAAACTGGGGACAGCAACCCCAAAGACCAAAAGCAGAAGGCAAAACACAACAGAGGCCACAACCAAAACAACACAAACGCACAGACCCCAGACCGAGCAAGAAAACAGAACCAAACCGAGCCAACTCAAAACAAACTCCACCAGACCTCCTCCACGCCCTGCTGCATACCATTCTTAGCAAGGATGTCGGCTAGTATTTTGAATGTTATGGTCGATTATTCAGTCAAAGGTCAAAAGCGATTGGAGATGATCAATTTTTGTGCAAAATTTTACCTTAAAACTGTATCTTTTGGTAAATAAATAAATTTTTTCGTCCAAGTAATGTTCTTCAATTTTTCGATATGAATCTAACGGTATAAAGAACATAAAATTTTGGCCAGTACTTTGAAAGTTATGATCAATTATTCAGTCAAAGGTCAAAAGCGATTGGAGATGATCAATTTTTGTGCAAACTTTTACCTTAAAACTGTATCTTTTGGTAAATAAATAAATTTTTTCGTCTAAGTAATGTTCTTCAATTTTTCAATACAAATCCAATGGTATAAAGAACATAAAATTTTGGCCAGTACTTTGAAAGTTATGATCGATTATTTAGTCAAAGGTCAGAAGCAACTGGAGATGATCAATTTTTGTGCAAACTTTTACCTTAAAACTGTATCTTTTGGTAAATAAATAAATTTTTTCATCCATGTAATGTTCTTCAATGTTTCGATAAAAATCCAACAGTATAAAGAACATAAAATTTTGGCCAGTATTTCGAAAGTTATGATCAATTATTCAGTCAAAGGTCAGAAGCGAAGCGAATCCGCGAGTGAGATGTTTTCATCGCTCATTTTTAAACTTTTCTAAATCGATTTTTGGAATATTTTCTGAATGAAAAATGTTTGTTTACATGTCTACTTTCTTTTATCAAAATTTGAGAAAATAATGTTGAGTATTTTTAGAGATGTGCACTTGAATGTGGACATAGGTCAGATTTGAATTTCAGCAGAATTTTGCTTTTGAATCCATATCGGTTTTCCCAAAAACCATTGTCTTTTCAAACCATAATATTTAAGACATCAGTTTTAATGGAAACCGATTTCTTATTGGAAAAAAAAAAAAAAAAAAACATATCGGTTTTTTCAAAAACCGTTGTCTTTTCAAATGGTAATATTTAAGACATCGGTTTTAAGGAAAACCGATTTCTTATTGGAAAATAAATTCATATCGGTTTTCCCAAAAACTTTGTCTTTTTAAACCACAATATTTAAGAAATCGGTTTTTATAAAAACCAATTTCTAAAAGTTTTTTTAAATCGGTTATCAAAAAACCGATGTAAACAACCGATGTCTTTTTACATTTTTGTAGTAGTGATTCCTGAATTTATAAGGAATTTGATTTCTGTATCTAGATTATTGGAACGTTTATATTCATTTTCTTTTAATAATAAATCAGTTATTGTTTCTAGAAACGGTTTGAATATTTGTTCTGGTTTGATTGAAAACAACTTGTTACATACATCACTACTTAATACTGAATTGTTTAAAGTTGAAAAACCTAAAACAAAGAGACAAAAGATTTCTCCAAATAATGAAACGTATCTGTGGCATTTAAGACTTGGCCACATCAACCTTGACAGGACAAATAGACTAATAAGAGGTGGATCTTTAAGTCAGTTGGAGATCGACACTTTACATGTCTATGAGTCTTGTTTAGAAGGTAAAATGACCAAGAGACCTTTTTGTGGAAAAGGGCTTAGAGCTACACAACCACTAGAGCTTATACATTCAGACGTCTACAGACCTATGAATGTTGGTTATGAGTATTATGTCACTTTTAGTAATGATTACTCAAGATACGAATATGTTTACCTAATGCAACAAAAGTCGAAAACATTTGAAAAGTTCAAAGAATTCTGAGCTGAAGTTGAGAACCAATTAGGTAACGCTATCAAAGCTCTACGATCAGATCGTGGAGGTGAGTATCTTGACCAAGAGTTCGAGGATTATATGGTTAAGCATTGGATTGTATCCCAATTCATAGCTCCAGGAACACCACAACAAAATGGTGTAGCGGAGATGAGAAATAGAACCCAAATGAAAATGGTGAGTTCTATGATTAGTTTCTCATCATTACCAAACTTTTTTTGGAGATATGCACTACAAACTACGGCCTACATATTGAATGTAGTTCCATCCAAATTTGTTCCTAAGACAAGTGTTTGTGTTGACAAATGCAAGTGTTACTGGAAAATCGTCATTAGGGTGAATCTCCAAATAACAATTTTAAGGACCGAGATTGAGGTAGATCCCAGTCGGAGGGGTATCACGTGGTTCGATACCAGCGATACTCCTTACAAAACAAGCCAGATTTAAATACAAGAAATAGGGTGAATGAGTAATATTTTTATTGATAATATCTCTATACTATGAATACAAAGGATGTATTTTCTAGACTAGGGTAGTATGTTGAGCTTCAGTAGGCGATGGAGATGGTGGTGGTGTACTCGTGCATGTCGATAAGAAGAACTGAATATAGGTTAGGGTTTCTAGAGATCCTCCCTTCTCTGTTGAGTATATTGTTGAAATTCCCTTAAAGCAATAGTGTTTTATACCTAGAGGGGGGGTGAATAGGTATAGTCCAAAATTCTTCCAATATTCAAAAATGCGAAATATAAGAATAAAATGAATACTTGAAATGATATAGCAATTGTATAGAAAGAATCAATACATGTGAATCATCAATATACAAGAGAATCAATACAAGTGAATATATGGAATATAAAGAAATATAAAGCGAAAATGAGACACAAGTTATTTTAACGTGGTAAAACCTAAAAGAGGAAACATCCATGGGTTGAATCCAAAACCACTGGCAAAGCAAATCCACTATATGAAAAGGACTTACACACTCAAAGCTATCAACACTATGATATCCACTTCAAGCTATCAAATCTTAATCAACCCTCGGGCTAGTGATTCACAAAGTCTACTCTCTATCCAAGATGTGTCCTACAATTTTAGAGAGCAACTCCCTATCTAAGGCTCTCAAGCCTCTAGGAAGATTTCCTCGCTTAGCAATCTAGATCACTAGGATTCTAGTCAAGCTACCCAAACTCAACCATCTGAAGTACACAACTCCTTGCTAAGACTTTGGCTTAGTTATCCAGATCCTCTTGATCTTAACTAAGGCTTCTTGCTTGGCTATCCGGAATCCTTTCCTAGCCAAGTCTTCTTGCTCAAGTTAAAGCTTCACTCACCTTGACAAGAGACTTTAACCTTTCACAAGGCAATGGTCTAAGAGAAGTGCACACAAGCAATATGATGCAATCACAAACAAATAGAGCAAGTTGATCAAACACACTCTATGAACATGCAACTAGAGAATCTAGAATAAAGCTATCACAACCTCAATCACAAAATATATCTAGAAACCTAAGCATGTGAATTAACATCATTCATGTTACTTTTCATCAATCAAATAAGAAGATTAAAGAGATGATCAACAATGAAAGTAAGAAGAAGATGAATCACTTACAAACAAATAAAGCCAGATAATCAATCAAGCTATATGATCATGCTTAGATACATCCTAGGCTATGCTTTCAACAATCAATCACAAGAGTACAAAGTTGAACCTAGAAATCAAAGCATGTATATCACTAAGAACAAGATATGAATATTCAATATATCACACAAAAAATCTTGGTTCTTAGATCATGAAATTAAACCTAGAAAATGTCATAAGGCACAACATATACGTTATTTCTAGAATCAATTTCAAGATTAATCAAGTTTAGCAAATATATGTTCAAGAGAAATCACAAAGCTAAAACTCAATTATCAAATGATCAAACACCCCTAGAATATGTTCTAACATCATTTTAAACACAAATCATCTATCAAATTGAAAGATTAAAGTGTAGATCAAAAGATGAAGTGAGAAGAAGAAGCTTAACATACAATGATGAAACTCGGACTGAATAACAGCTTGCTGCGAACAATCACGAATTCAAATGACTCTGAAAATGGTTGGAATTTGTAGCTCTCTTCAAGACCAACAATTTTGGTTTTTGGATCACTCAATATCGAGTTCGTATGAGAGAGTTATGATCAAAGTAAGAAAACAAAAATTGAGAGAAAATTTCTGGTGTTCTTCTTTTTCAATTTTCTCCTTAGAATGAATGTGAGGGAATGGAGGAGGTTTAAAAGCTTTCAAGAGAGAGAAACTTCAAGCAAATCAGAAGCAGCCACATCACATTCCCGTGTGGGGCACGTGTGGCCCACGGGACCAGAGGGCTGCTCTAGCCGTGGGTCCCACGGGCTCCACACGTGGTGGCCAAGGCATGGCATTTGGCCATGCAAACCCCTTTCGCGCACCTCTCACGTTCTTCGACCGTATTCGGGCCTCCGAACTCTGAATTTGAATCTGTTTTCAGATTACGAACCATGACTCCAAACTTTGACAAAAGGTTGAGAATTCATCTCGGAAAATGACGATAAAGACAACTCAACGAATGAGAATGTAAAGTAGCATAACTACATCGTATGGACTCGAAACTTAATGAATGAGTAACCGAAACGACCGGAACTCAATAAGGAATCAAATAAGATCATGTTCAAGTCCAAAATACAAGAAACACAAATAAATAAATACTATGTAGCACAAGCATGCCATATCTAAGCGATAGTGAGAAAACATGCAATTCTTTAAGATTGTCAACAATGAGATAAATGCATGTGCATACTAAATGTGTGTGAAAGTGTTATATCAAATGTTTGAACTACGATGCAGGGACACACATATTTGAATTGTGTGTGTGTGTGCTAACGCCTTGTAAGAGGAAGAAGAATCTTGATACCTTAGCATCCAAGTATGCGATGTTCCTCTTGAAGACGAGATTTGCACAAGATGTTGCTTCTTCACCTTTGAGGCTTCTTTCTTCCAAGAATTACCTAAGCAAACCCTAATACAAACAAAGAGAGTTTTGCAATGGAATCAAGCCAACACAAATAAAGGATCTTACAATCTCCCTCTTTGGCTATTCCATGGCAAAACCTCATCCTCACCATACATTGATCACTCCAATAAACTCAATGTTGATAGCATTCTCTCATCCTCACATTTTAAAGAGATCCCTAGACTAAAAGGTCTTCAAGTCTTCTTAAGTCTTCAAGAATCCCTTCTTTGAACTTCAAAGTACCTATGAGAAAAGAAACAACCAACAAGAGAACTTCTTCCAAAGAAGAATGGTGAGAAATTATCACATAAGCAAAATAAAACTTCCCTTATCTCTTAACAAACAATACATTATCTCAAGTGAATAAATGTTATCACATTAAAAGCTCTCCCTTAAAAACCTTAACACAAATAAGGCAAGAATTCTTTTTTCCCCCTTAGGACAAGAATTCTCCCCCTTAAGACAAAGTCTCCAAAAAGCACAAAGGAGAGGTATACAAATCTTCCCTATGTTAAACATGGATTCCCCCATATTAAACAAGGTGAGGTACACAATTTCTCCCCCTTTTTGTCAAGGAATAGACAAAGGGCACAAGAGATAAATAACGAGATATTAACCAAACAAATCGTATAGAAAGCGCAGTTGAATAAACTAAAGCTCCCCCTTAATATATGCTCCACATATTATCACCAAGTAGATTTGTTCACAAGGGACTCATACATTCACACATTCAAGCAATAAGAGAAAATATTTCATCACTTTTCAAAGTCCAAGAAAGAATCATAGATTTTCATTAATCTCTCAAAAATATTCTCACATTGCTAATGAATCAAGCACATAAGCAAAATATGTGTGTGTGTGAATGCTTTTCACATATATAGAAGGAGTAATTGTGATATCAATATACAAACAATTTCAACACCTATCCAACTAAAGCGTTTCCAAAAATAAGTCAAACCGATATTCATCCGTATTTTCACTTTAAAAGAATAGTTATCAACATGTGAGCATGTGTGTGCATGTGGCTCATTTTCCCGTTTCTGTTTGTCAACCCGAGCTTTTCACAATTCTCAACTATACACCAATAAGCTTCTTTTTTTTTAATGATTCTTTTCAACTCTTCTTTGATTTTTCTAACAAAAACATATACACCTCTTGGCGGCTTTCACTCAACACAAAGGCATAGCCCTTTCCAACATTGGGCGGCTTCACAACCAATGCGTGTAGCCCTTTCCATGAGGGTGCTCGTTGAATACTATATAGTGCCGAAGCAAAATGGATACATATCATAGGTCATTTATCATGTACTAAGCAATAGGCTTCTAAATGCATCCATTATTTACACATATTCAAACACATATACTCAAAACTAAAACATATAAGAGAAGCATTTGTGTACTTTTCAAAAATAAGATTTTTCAAGCTCAAGTGCATGATTTAAAAACCATAGAAGTTATTTATTCAAGATCACTCTTCTCAAGTGAGTAGCTCTCAAAGATAATGATATACAAATAAAGTTTTTTGCTTATCAAGCCACTCAACGATCACACATAGATAATAATCAACACAAATCATGCCAATGGATCTTTGAAGAGTTTTAAACCTCTTATGTCCAAGGGCTTAGTGAAAAAAGCCGCAAGTTGATTATTTAGTAGGCATTGCTTTAGAGTAACAATAGAATGTTCAACAAGATCTCTAATGAAATGATGCCTAATATCAATGTGCTTTGTGCGTGAGTGTTGAACCAGATTTTTAGAGATGTTAATGGCACTTAAGTTATCACAATAAAGTGTCATTTTTCCTTGTTCTATCTCATAATCCTTAAGGATTTGTTTCATCCAAAGTAATTGTGTTCAACCACTACCGACCACAATCATACATATAATAACACTCATCATGATAAGATCAATTGTGAACAATTTTCTGTTGCGGAAAGTGCCCTAAGAACAAGTGTTGTTAATCTTTTGCTGAATTAATAATTAGAATGACATTCTATCATATATTTGTGTGCATTTAATGTTATTAATAGTGTATTAATAACATAGAATTCCATGATTATTAAATGTAATATTGAACATAGTGTATAAGTCGTTATATACATGAGGATTATGTTTAATATAATAATCTTAATTGTCTGTAATTGATAATTAAAGTTGGGATCTTTAATTAATAAAAATTACTAGTACGGTTCATTCCCATTAAGAATGGAACAGTTTTATCCAAACTGTTGATGTGGTGACATCAGAATCAAGGTACTTTGTATAATAAGATTATACAAGACGTGGACACGATAAATTGGAATCTTTAATAATCTCCATCTTGAAATAAAGTATTCCCTTTTATCAATCAGATGGTCATATATGGAACGATCTTAATCCTGAGTATTTAACAGACTCCTACTTATAAAGTTGTGTCTTTTGACTTACTCGGTATGGTTTGCTCTAATTGCCAAACCTAAAAACCTTGTATCTTGGAAACATGATGATATACTTAGCTGAGAATGATAATTTACAAGATGGAATCCATTCCTTCTTAATTGAAATAGATAAACAGTTCTCTTGAGTAAATGATTCAGGTCTTGAACAATAGAGCGCTCAATTTATGATAAGATCATAAATAATTGTTTATTAGAGAATCACGGGCACTCAAAGATAAAGAAGTAATTGAGAGATCAACGGATTTGAACCTAGCTCATATTACGAACTGTTTATGGAGGATTGATCTATATGTAATGATTATATCAATGGACTGTTCAATTCCTATTCGAGTAATTAATTCTATAATGACAAGAGTGCAGTTCCAGTTTTTTAGTGAAATAAATCTGGAATTAATAAATCTAATATTTAATTAAGGAGTTTAATTAAATATTGAAGATTTATTGGAGCTTGAAATTATAGGTCCATGTGTCCCCACACCATCTCTATAATACTGTATTGAACATTAAGGTATACTGAGGCTTAGTGATTAATTTGGAATTAATCATCTATACATAAAGAAGTTTATGTATTATTTTATTAATTAAATAATGTTTGATTATATAATTATATGTATTAAATAATATTTTGATTATTTAATCATATATATTGTAATAATATTGATTATTTTAATATATATATTACATTTTTTTTGACTTGGTAAATCGGTGCTTCTTTTTTTTGTTATGAATAGTCAAAATGGGGTGGTTTAACAATTGGGGTGGGTTGTATTATTGTTGTTAATAGTCAAAAAGAATGGGGTGGTTTTATTATTGTTACTATTAGTCAAGAATGGGGTGGGCGGCAAGCAAGTTCCCTTGCCTTTCAACTAGTGCTTTTTCTTTTGTTTGTTTTTTCTTCATTGCATTAAAAGCAATGTGGAATTCAAGCTCCTATTCTATGCTTCTATATACCACCCACCCTAGTACTATTATTGTGGAAATACTTCACCACCCAATACTTCACGTTTTTTTTGAAGAAGCATAAAAGGAAGTATTTTATGTATTAAGAGGTTTTTCATTTTAGCTTAATAAAAACAAGACAAGAAGAGTTCTTTGTTTTGAGAAACACTAGTTCTAAACAAGAGAGTGATAACAAAAGAGAAAATTTATTTTTAAGGTCTAAGCCTCTAAAAATATTGTGAGATAGTCTCTCAATATTTTTCCAATTGTCTCAAGTGTTGAGTACACAACTAGTACAGAAATTCAAGAGTCGAATTTTTCTGTTCAATACCGAGACGCCCACTCGTCGGTTCTTTGGTGTTGGAGATTCAGTGTGGAAGAACTTGGTTCGAGGGAATCACAAAGATTATACAGTGGAGGAACTCGATTCGAGCGAATCACAAAAAGTCTACAAGGGTAACGATTTCCTTCCCCACCATTTATATTAAATATTAGAATCAATATAATGACAACGATCTGGCTAAAACGTTTTTGTTTTTACGAGAAATTTTAAAAACCCAACCCACCGTCCTTCCGCTGCGTGGATACCGGTTCTGGTTCCTGGAACCAACAATTGGTATCAGAGCCACGTTGTAATTTATATTGATTTTAATATTAAAATTGATTCCAGTAGTAGGCACTTTGCATTAAATGTGATTTAATGGTTTTTTTTTTTTTATTCATGTGAAGAATGGTAAATAAAAATGATTTTTGGTCGTTAATTATATGGTTCCTTTGGATTTTATGTTTTATCGCTTCTTCAATTTTTAGATAAAAATTTTATAAACCCAAGGGGTATAGGATTTTTGTAAATTGTGATATTTAAGAGGATGGCGTTATCAACAAATTGATGAGATTGGATCGGATGCTGAAGAAAAATTACGACAAGACCATTTTTGTAATTTGATTTATTTATGGGTTGTAATTTAAATATCCAAAGGAACTCGGCCAAAATTCATTTAGTTTTTATTTTGCTTTTTCATATTATATTTTATGTGATAATTATATAATATGTTCAAGCATATAATATGTCATCTTAGTTAGTAAGTGCCTACTGGAATCGTCATAACATGACATGCATACATATTCTATTCTAAAACTGTTTTAGATTAGAAAATGTTTTATAATTTGTTATAAATATTATTATTATTACATAATATTGGATATTTTGTAATTAAAATACGGCAATTCAAAATATTGAGTGGGAGAGGGTAATATGACAATATTACCCATAGTCTCTACCATTAGTACAACATCGTGAGATTTAAATGGCGCCTCGAGACGCTTTGATTTCATCCTCCCTACGGAGGGCGTCCATTTGAGTCTTAGCATGGTTGTCTTCCATGCGATAGGATTTTTAGATGTATTTCAAAATTGACCTACCCTACGGTGGCAATTTTTGAGTTAAGTCTGAAAAATCTGAAATGGTAGGTTACACTCAAAAGATGTAATTAAGCTTGTTAATTACAATCTTGATCAAAGTAAACGGTGATTAATGAAAGTTGAAAATATGAGATATTTTGATTTAACTTTTATTGATTGAGAAAGTTGATGAGCGTCGTTTGTGTACTCAACAAAATGATATTTAGATGTGTTCGTTTAGAAAACCGATTTTCACCACTTAGATAGAAATTTAGTAAAGTGGCAAGTGGGATTCGTTCCACAGGGAATTAAGGTGATTAGTTGAATAAATTAACTAATCTAAATGCGGTAAAATAAATCATAAAAATATGGATGAGTGAATGGGTTGTCAAGCCATCAAACATACATGAAAAATAAACCTAATAAACTAATAAAAGAATACTTAACAAATCTATATCAGATAAATGGAATTAACAATTAAGAGAATAGCTAGGGAATTAATGGGATCACAAATGAATTACGGGAAATGCTTATCAAGCTACTTTAGTGAACGAATCTCACAAATGTTAACCAATTGATTTCTAAAATGTGTTTGGGCCATTATTATGAACCCTAAACAACTTCCCACCGCAATGCCTAACCGATTAAGGAAAGGGGGTCACGGCGGGATCAATTTGTTACAATTAACGGCTTAGATTATCGTGGTTGATATACCCTCCGACAATCTATCCTATTCACTAAGTTCTCAATCCATCAAGGTTGTCAATCCAATCAAGATTATATAACAAATTATCCTAAGCAAGATTATAATCAACTAGTGGGTATACATGTTAATTATATAATGCAAAGAATCTAATTATAAAATGAATAGAACACAAATAGAAATTAAAATATATTAAAGCTTAAGCAAATCCCAATCCAAATATTCTCACATCAAAACCCTAGAAAGGGGATTTAATTACACATATTACAATCAAAGGGAAGGCAAGTAAAAGATTAGGAAATCACCCATGGGCCTCCTTTTGTAAGCTTGATCCTTTCCTTGCCTTTGATGCTCCTTGTGTAAAGAGTAGATGATGAGGATGTGTCTAGATAGGTGGAGTCAAATGGGAAGTGACTAAGGAGATTTGTGGAGAAGATGGGAAGAAAATGAATGATTAGGGGAGGTAATCTAGATGTTAAGTTTAGGTAGGAGAGAAAATGAATGGTGGAGAAAGGAGGTTTCTTGGTGGTCAAGAGTTGTCTAAAAGAGGAAAAATGTGATGAATTTATAGGATTTTCAAATTAGGTCACGGGTGACAAATTACCAAAACACCCCTGACCATGGCAAATTACCATTTAGTCCAACAGAGGGGTGCATTTTGTAATTTGCACACCCAATCAGAAATGCACAGAGAGGCAGTCGCAATTTGCTTCAAATGGCGACCTTGGAGCGACAATGTGGCGACCTTATCAGGTGTGGAAATCACCCCCCTGTCGCCATGGCGACATCGAACGACAAATAGCGACCATTTCAAGAGAGTATCATGGCTGAACCGGGGAGTGACGCACGCTGAATCGGGAAGTGACACACACGGCTGAACCGGAATTGATGCCATGGATTTCGGCTACTGGGAGGGCCGAGAAGTCACCGATTAGTCTTCCGTTGACCTGGCCGTAATTTTGGGGAGGAGATCGGCCGGAAATGGGAACGGGAAGGCTACTTTCCGGAGACGTGCAGTTGTGCTTGGAGGTCATCAATGGCTGCTCGTGAGATGAAGGAAGGAGATGAAGTTGGAGAAGATGGGGGACGCTTAGCAACTGCATGGGGTGCGTACATTAGCTGTGCTTGTCTAGAAGGAAGGTGCAATTAGAAGTAGTTTGGGCTGCGCACAGCAGCTATAAGTTGACTAAAAAGGGGGGCCATTTAGAAGAACATAGGGGTGCACACAGCTGCTCCTTGATTGACTTAAAAGGGGGGAATTCAACAAAAGGCAAGGGGGCGCTTAGAAGCTTCTTCATTGTCTAATATGGGGGACAATTAGAACGGGCCTGGGGTGTAGTTAAAAGCCCAAACCCATACATCAAAACGCATAGCTTCATTTAATGACGTGGCACCCTCTCTTCTTTGCGTGGCAATTTACACAATGGTCCCCTGTTCTCTTCTAATATCACAATAACTTCAATCTTCCTCCATATTTTACACTTTTGCCCCTTTTTCACCAAAATTACTCCAATGCCCTTGAACTCAATAAATTCCTGAAAACACTTAATTTACACCATTAAATCACGGGATAATGCCCGAGAATCAAGCAAAAGGAGAAGGAAATAGGGGCCAAAATCATACCAATTTAGGTTCGATCAAATACCCCCAAACCTATCTTTTGCTCGTCCTCGAGCAAAACAAACATAAGCACACAATGGACATTTATCTAAAAATAAAATAATCACATTAAAGCACCAACTCTTTGCAAAATACTCAAAAGCCAATATTCTGACTTGCAAAACCAAAAGTGAAAAGATTAAACCAACGTTGTGCTCATTAGGAAATAATGCATGTAAGATATGCTAAATAAAGATTAAAGCCATGCCACTCTAAGTACACATTGCACGCAACGCGATTCCATATTCAAGATGCTTAAGCTTCAAAACTAAAGTGCCATTAGGAAAAGAATGTAATTCGCCTCGACATCTAATCCTCACCGGATTCTCTCATTTTCACACGGATTCCTAGGCTTCACTCACAATCCATATGCAATATGAATTTATGTTCAAGATATCAAATATAATTGCACATGATCCTTTAAAAACACAATTTCTCAAAATTTGTCTCATGAAAGGAATTGAAAACCATGAACAGAAAGAACATGCATCAACCAAAATTTTCCAAAGTGGACATCCCTAAAGATCAAATAGGTCTTTTCATTTGGTTGTAATGGGGCCAAAGGTGAATGGTGAGTCAATAAATAGGAAGAATGGATTGCAAACACCAAAAGGTCACACTAAGGCATACATTCTAAATTAAGCACAACTTACTCATTACAACTTGCATATTCCACACTAGGCGTCCAGGCTTACAATTTACTTTGTGCATTTTTCTACTCTTAAATTTTCATTGAGTAGCTCATTTAATTCCACAAAATTGATCTAGGCATTTTGTGCCTCATTCATCATCTTTTTCTTTTTCTTTTTCTTTTCTTTTGCATGCTTTTCTTTTCTTTTCTTTTCTTGTCTTTTCTTTTTCTTTTCAAGCATTGCATTTCATCTTTTTTTTTTTTATGTGTTTGCACATACAAATTTTGCCTAAGTACACGCCTTACATTTTGATACTCCTCAAAGCTTACATTCAACCCCTAAGCCTTAGCAAACCATTTGGTATAAGGTAAGTCTAGTGTTTAGGCTATATGGTTTCATGTTAATGTGGTTCATGAATGAAAAGCTTAATTGTGTTTGCTACAAATGGGCTATGGAGCACACACATAGAGGGATAGGAAGTATTTAGGCCAATTTGGTGGTTTTTCACATGCATTGCCTAAAATCATTTCTAAAGGTTTATCCACAAAGTCAATCAAGGCATCCACAAGCAGTCCATATGTTCTATGGCAAACAACATTTAAGTGCGAATGAGACATTTTAAAATATGCATAACATGTGTTTGAATGAGTGTTTAAAGAGTGAAAACTTTCCCTCAAAATACGCTTTTTAGGCCGTGTTTGTGAACCTCACGGGAAGTCTCCACTATTAATTCCTAGCCTTCAAGCACAATTGAATATTCACTCAACATCAAGAGAAAAGAACTAGCGCGCTTTGAGCAATGCAACCCTAAATGGCATGAAGTTAATCTAAACTAAGCAAGGCAAAGATACACAATTCCTCACTTGCACACACAAAGGCACAATCTCAACAAGCAAAATATGCTCAAGCATGGCATTACCACAAGATTTTCGAAAAATTTTGAAAAATTTAGGCTCAAAATATTTGCACACAATTTGCAAACAAGAGACGATGTTGCGCACACACCCCCAAACCTAAATTAGACATTGTCCTCAATGTCTTTGGGGCATATACCGGTAAATTCGGCGCAACACATCCTCAATCAAATAGTTTAAAAACACATCAATGTCCATATTAAAATTTATCCCAAATATTGTAACCAAGTGTCTCAAGAATATCCTATATGCTCATAATCAACTCAAGAGATATATCAATGCAAATTCATAAAGAGTTATCATCACAATCTATGTGGATTAAATATATGATCATTCAAGCCTAAATCCACTATCACAAACAACTCACAACCTTATTCTAAGCAAAAAATAAAATAAAGACAAAAAAAAAATTTAAACTAGGAAAAGAAATGTACCTAAGTGGGTTGCCTCCCACCAAGCGCACGATTTAACGTCTAGGCAAGACGTGGCATGGTGCTCCCGCACTTCGAACTCCCACAATATTGCTTCCTTAGGATAAGGTTCTCGCCCTTTTTATGAGCACTCTTGGCTTGCTCATCCCTCCAAGACTTGCAAGTTGTCTTTGTTTCTTCCCAAGAGATAAAGAACCTTGCTTACCGCACAAGCAACACACATTTGCTTCCTTAAGAAGCAATAGAAAATCTACACAAGCACTAAACACATTAGAAAGTTTCGGCAAAAATATAATCAATACATGCAATTGCCAACAAAAGTTTGGAACACCATTTATTCAAAAGAAATAAACTAAACAAATAAAGCATAAAAAATAAAATGCACAAAAAGAATTTTCAAAATTATGTACATGTGCTAGGGGTGTCATCAACTAAAGGAGGTTTTATCAAGTTTGGAAATATGTTCTTTTTCACAACCCAAACAAGTTGAGTTGATTTCCCCTTTTCCTTTCCTTTGGGTCTAACTTGATCAACCAAGTCTTTTCTTACCCAAATTCGCTTGACTCTAGGTGGACTCTTCCTATTCCTAGACTTTTTCAATTTTTCATGCTTATGGAATTTAAAACAATGAGCTTTGAAGTGCCCTTTTTGAAAACAAAAATAGCAAATAGGAGGATGGTTAAGAAAACTCCCTCTTGGTTGGTGACTATGTGGCCTTTGATGTTGCTTCAATTGTAGCTCCTTGACCTCTTTTTCCACCTTGTCCACATAGACAATATAGTCACACTCCTTCACTTTTGCTATCTTGAGAGCTTCATCCTTCCTACCAAGTGCCTCCTTCGTTTCTTCCAAAGCTTTTTCCTTCCGCTCCACTTCCATAAGCATCTTTCTTGTCTTCCTTGCACACTCTTCTTCGAATTCTTCAAATAGCCTTGCAAGGTCTTCGAATTCCTTTGATGTGGAATTCCTCTCAACTTCAAGTCTCCCAACTTGTATTTCCAATTCCTTGTTCTTGTTGGAGACTTCTCCTACCTTCCTCCGTAAGGTAGCATTTTCTTCTTTGAGCATGTTTACTTCAAGAGTGAGCTTCTCATTTTTCCCTTCAAGCTCTTCAATCTTCACCTTCCCCAAGGTCTCCTTATCTTCTAACTCCTTCATCGTGAGTTGTAATTTTCTTTCCAATTCTTCCTTCCCTTGGGAGGTTTCCACCAATCTCTCTTGAAGTAAAGACAATTTTTCCTCTAACTTTGTGCTTCGCTCTTGGTTCCTAGGCGGTTCGTCCTCGATTTCCGCACCATTCTCAAATACTTGCACAAGAGCGTGCACACGGCTCCTTGCCCTCCCTTGCTTGGGATACACCGATTCTATTGATTGATCCGGCCAACTAGGGATCACATGGTTGGACATCCTCTCCTCATGTGCTCGTTGTGCGGATTGGAATAACTACATGGTCTTTCGTTGAGAAGCATGGATGCTCCCAATCTCCCGAAAGTGATCCTCCATGAAATTCTTCCTCTCATCATCTATGGCATTTGATTGGCATGATGAGAAAGAATCTTGGTTCATCCACCAATCCGCATTGAAGCCATTCCCATGAGTCTCGTAGCTAGGCCCTTGATTTTGCATGAAGAAATCCATAGAATCCTGAAACAAAAGAAACAAAAACTACCAAAGAAGTAAAAAGAAACTAAAAGACTAAAAACAACTAAAAGACTAAAAATTAATAAAACCTAAACAAAGAAAAGTTAATTGATTCAACAACCGCTTTAATTCCCCGGCAGCGGCGCCAATTTTGATGAGTGTCGTTTGTGTACTCAACAAAATGATATTTAGATGTGTTCGTTTAGAAAACCGATTTTCACCACTTAGATAGAAATTTAGTAAAGTGATAAGTGGGATTCGTTCCACAGGGAATTAAGGTGATTAGTTGAATAAATTAACTAATCTAAATGCGGTAAAATAAATCATAAAAATATGGATGAGTGAATGGGTTGTCAAGCCATCAAACATACATGAAAAATAAACCTAATAAACTAATAAAAGAATACTTAACAAATCTAGATCAGATAAATGGAATTAACAATTAAGAGAATAGCTAGGGAATTAATGGGATCACAAATGAATTACGGGAAATGCTTATCAAGCTACTTTAGTGAACAAATCTCACAAATGTTAACCAATTGATTTCTAAAATGTGTTTGGGCCATTATTATGAACCCTAAACAACTTCCCACCGCAATGCCTAACCGATTAAGGAAAGGGGGTCACGGCGGGATCGATTTGTTACAATTAACAGCTTAGATTATCGTGGTTGATATACCCTCCGACAATCTATCCTATTCACTAAGTTCTCAATCCATCAAGGTTGTCAATCCAATCAAGATTATATAACAAATTATCCTAAGCAAGATTATAATCAACTAGTGGGTATACATGTTAATTATATAATGCAAAGAATCTAATTATAAAATGAATAGAACACAAATAGAAATTAAAATATATTAAAGCTTAAGCAAATCCCAATCCAAATATTCTCACATCAAAACCCTAGAAAGGGGATTTAATTACACATATTACAATCAAAGGGAAGGCAAGTAAAAGATTAGGAAATCACCCATGGGCCTCCTTTTGTAAGCTTGATCATTTCCTTGCCTTTGATGCTCCTTGTGTAAAGAGTGGATGATGAGGATGTGTCTAGATAGGTGGAGTCAAATGGAAAGTGACTAAGGAGATTTGTGGAGAAGATGGGAAGAAAAGGAATGATTAGGGGAGGTAATCTAGATGTTAAGTTTAGGTAGGAGAGAAAAGGAATGGTGGAGAAAGGAGGTTTCTTGGTGGTCAAGAGTTGTCTAAAAGAGGAAAAATGTGATGAATTTATAGGATTTTCAAATTAGGTCACGGGTGGCAAATTACCAAAACACCCCTGACCATGGCAAATTACCATTTAGTCCAACAGAGGGGTGCATTTTGTAATTTGCACACCCAATCAGAAATGCACAGAGAGGCAGTCGCAATTTGCTTCAAATGGCGACCTTGGAGCGACAATGTGGCGACCTCATCAGGTGTGGAAATCACCCCCCCTGTCGCCATGGCGACATCGAACGACAAATAGAGACCATTTCAAGAGAGTATCATGGCTGAACCGGGGAGTGACGCACGCTGAACCGGGAAGTGACACACACGGCTGAACCGGAATTGATGCCATGGATTTCGGCTACTCGGAGCGCCGAGAAGTCACCGATTAGTCTTCCGTTGACCTGGCCGTAATTTTGGGGAGGAGATCGGTCGGAAATGGGAACGGGAAGGCTACTTTCCGGAGATGTGCAGTTGTGCTTGGAGGTCATCAATGGCTGCTCGTGAGATGAAGGAAGGAGATGAAGTTGGAGAAGATGGGGGACGCTTAGCAACTGCATGGGGTGCGTACATTAGCTGTGCTTGTCTAGAAGGAAGGTGCAATTAGAAGTAGTTTGGGCTGCGCACAGCAGCTATAAGTTGACTAAAAAGGGGGGCCATTTAGAAGAACATAGGGGTGCACACAGCTGCTCCTTGATTGACTTAAAAGGGGGGAATTCAACAAAAGGCAAGGGGGCGCTTAGAAGCTTCTTCATTGTCTAATATGGGGGACAATTAGAACGGGCCTGGGGTGTAGTTAAAAGCCCAAACCCATACATCAAAACGCACAGCTTCATTTAATGACGTAGCACCCTCTCTTCTTTGCGTGGCAATTTACACAATGGTCCCCTGTTCTCTTCTAATATCACAATAACTTCAATCTTCCTCCATATTTTACACTTTTGCCCCTTTTTCACCAAAATTACTCCAATGCCCCTGAACTCTATAAATTCCTGAAAACACTTAATTTACACCATTAAATCACGGGATAATACCCGAGAATCAAGCAAAAAAAGAAGGAAATAGGGGCCAAAATCATACCAATTTAAGTTCGATCAAAAGTCTCAATTCAATTGTCAAATGCGTGACCTATCCTATGACGGCACGTTATTTGTGAAAATTGAATTATCGTGGTAAATGAGTAAATAATTTTTCTGTATTTTTACATGCACCATGCATCATATTTACATTACCGAAGTTTATATATGTGATATATATGTATTGTGCACACATATTAAATATGAATGATTGTTATTTAATTTCAGCAAACCAAACATGTCCAATCCAATAATCAAGATACTCGCTACTGAAACATTGACCGGTGAAAATTTTGTCAAATGGAAAAGTAACATGAACATCGTGCTTGTATGTGAAAACTTCAAGTTTGTGCTGACGAAGGAATTTCCTCCACGCCCTTATGCCAAGTCATCAGCAAATGTTGCTGATGCATATGATCGTTGGCAAAATGCCAACAACGAAGCCTGCTGCTACCTGTTAGCTGGCATGTCTGATGTGCTTAGATGTAAGCATGAAACGGTTGAAACCGCAAAAGGGATTATGGACTCCCTACAAGCAATGTTTGGGCGCCCTTCTGAACAGTCTCGTCACGAGGCTGTAAAGGCACTTATGAATGCCAAAATGAAAAAGGGTTCTTCAGTCCGCAAGCATACGCTCAAAATGATTGAACACATTAATGAGGCGGAAATACATGGCGCTAATATCGACGAAGCCACACAGGTGGGGATGATTTTAGAAACACTATCCCCTAACTTCCTTCAATTTAAAAGTAACTATTTCATGAATAAATTGAAGTACAACATGACTCAGTTGCTTAACAAGCTTCAAACCTTCGAATCCATTTTGAATGAAAAAGGAGGTGAGGCAAATGTTGTCAAAGCCACAACTTCCTCTTCTGGAAAGTCCAACAAGAGGAAGAATAAGAATAAAGGAAGTGACAAGTTGAAAAACAAAAAGGGCAATTTCAAGGCTAAGAAAATCAACAACAACAAAGCAAAGAGCTCTGACAAAAAGGCCAAAGGAAAATGTTTCCACTGTGGCATAGATGGTCACTGGAAGAGGAACTGTAAAAAGTACCTCGAAGAGCTTAAGATCAAAAAGAAAGGCAAATCAGATTTACTTGTTCTAGAATCTTGTTTAGTTGAAAATGATATGTCTTCCTGGATAGTTGATTCAGGTGCGACTAACCATGTTTGTTGTTCTATGCAGATGTTTGATTCTGTAACAGAACTAGCCGATGGGGACTACACGATGAGAGTGGGTAATGGGGCTATGGTGTTAGCTAAAGCAGTGGGAGAAGTGAGACTTCTCTTTAATAATAAATTTCTTGTTTCGAACAGTGTTTATTATATTCCCGGTTTTAGAAGAAATTTGATTTCTGTTTCAAGACTGTATGAACAATTATTTAAGGTTTCTTTTAATGATAAAGTTGTTATTATTTCTAGAAAGGGTTTAAATATTTGTTCCGGAATTTTGGACAACGGTCTCTATTTTTTAAGACCAACCTTTAACACACTGCTTAACATTGAAAAGTTCAAAGTTGAACAACCAAAGTCTAAACAGCAAAAGATTTCTCCTGATGATAACACATACCTATGGCATCTTAGACTAGGTCATATAAACCTAAATAGGATTGAAAGACTAGTAAAGGAAGGTCCTTTACGAGAGCTAAAAGTTGGCACTCTTCCAATCTGTGAATCCTGTCTGGAAGGTAAAATGACTAAACGATCTTTTTCGGGAAAAGGTCAAAGAGCCAAAGAACCTCTTGAATTGATACATTCTGATGTGTGCGGTCCGATTAATGTACAAGCAAGAGGAGGATATGAATATTTCATCACTTTCATTGACGATTATTCTAGGTATGGTTATATTTATTTAATGCAAAGGAAATCTGAAACTTTTGGAAAGTTTAAAGAATTCCAAGCCGAGGCTGAAAAGCAATTAAATAAATCGATTAAAACTCTTCGATCAGATCGAGGAGGTGAATACCTTGATAATGAATTCTTGGATCATTTAATCGAATATGGGATTTTGTCCTAACTGAATGCACCTGGGACACCACAGCAAAACGGTGTCGCAGAAAGGAGAAATAGAACATTGCTTGATATGGTGAGATCCATGTTAAGTTACTCATCATTACCCACGTCGTTCTGGGGATATGCACTACATACTTCTGTATACATACTTAATTTAGTTCCATCTAAGTCTATACCTAAGACACACTTAGAGTTGTGGAATGGTAGCAAAGTTAGTTTGCGACACATTCTCGTATGGGGGTGTCCTGCACACGTACTTAAAGGTAGGACTGGGAAGTTGGAACCTCGATCTGAAGTATGCATATTTGTAGGATATCCAAAGGGAATGAGAGGAGGTTTGTTTTATAGTCCTCAAGATAACAAAATATTTGTATCGACAAATGCAACATTTCTTGAAAATAACTATATGACAGACTTCAAACCTCGTAGTAAAGTTATACTTGAGGAGTTACTTTCTGATGAGGTCAGGCCAACATCGACAACTATTGTCGAACGACAAAATGAGAAGACCACAACTCAAAATCAGAATGATTTACCACCTTGTCATAGTGGGAGGGTTGTGAGACAACCTACTCGCTATGGACAAATTGGGGAAGCACAAGTTGTGATTTCTGATCTTGGTAAAGATGATCCATTGACATATCGATATGCAATGGAAGATTCTGACAAAGAGAATTGGCAACAAGCAATGAATCTTGAGATGGAGTCAATGTACTCCAACTCAATCTGGAAACTTGTAGACCTACCCGAGGGGGTTAAACCTATTGGTTGTAAATGGATCTACAAAAGAAAGAGGGGAGTGGATGGGAAAGTGGAAACTTTCAAAGCTAGGCTAGTGACAAAGGGTTTTACCCAAAAAGAGGGAGTTGACTATGAAGAGACTTTCTCGCCAGTAGCCATGCTCAAATCCATCTGTATACTCTTATCCATTGCCGCATATTATGACTATGAGATATGGCAAATGGATGTCAAGACGGCTTTTTTGAATGGCCATCTTGACGAGAGCATCTATATGGTGCAACCAGAGAGGTTTATAGATAAAGGCCAAGAGCAAAAAGTTTGCCAGTTGCAAGAGTCCATTTATGGACTTAAGCAAGCTTCTCGATCTTGGAATATTAGATTTGATGAAGCGATTAAATCATATGGATTTGATCAAAATGTTGATGAGCCTTGTGTCTACAAGTACATCAAATAAAAAAAGGTGGTCTTCTTAATTCTTTACGTTGATGACATTCTTCTCATTAGGAATGATGTAGAATCTTTATCAAATGTAAAGAAATAGCTAGCTAACCAATTCCAAATGAAGGATTTAGGAGAGGCAAGTTATGTTCTTGGGATCCAACTTATACGAGATCATAAGAACAAGTTGTTAGCATTGTCTCAAGCATCGTATATTGATAAAATGTTAATCAAGTTTGCGATGCAAAACTCCAAGAAAGGTAATCTACCTTCTCGTCATGGAGTTACTCTTTCTAAAGAGCAGTGTCCTAAAACACCTCAAGAGGAAGAGAATATGAGACACATTCCCTATGCCTCCGTAGTAGGCAGTGTTATGTATGCTATGTTATGTACTAGACCTGACATATGCTATGCAGTGGGAGTGGTCAACCGGTATCAGTCTAACCCAAGATTAGATCATTGGGTACCAGTTAAACACATTCTCAAGTATCTTAGGAGAACGAGAAACTATATGCTTGTATATTCTGGTAGGGATTTGATTCCTATTGGCTACACTGATTCTGATTTTCAATCAGACAAAGACAGTCGAAAGTCGACGTCTGGGTCAGTGTTTACCATTGGTGGTGGAGCCATAGTTTGGAGAAGCATCAAACAATCATGCATTGATGATTCCACTATGGAGGCTGAATACGTGACTGCCTGTGAAGCAGCTAAAGAAGCAGTCTGGCTCCGAAAGTTTTTATTTGATCTGGAAGTTGTTCCAGATATGGAAAAACCCATGACACTTTATTGTGATAACAGTGGAGCCGTGGCTAATTTGAAAGAACCTAAAAGCCACAAAAGAGGAAAGCATATAGAGCGAAAGTATCACCTTATAAGAGAGATTGTCCATCGTGGCGATGTGTCTGTTCTGAAGTTTAGATCTGAAGACAACCTCGCAGATCCCTTCACAAATACTCTTCCTGCAAAGAGTTTTGAAGACCATCTAAAAGGACTAGGCTTAAAAGATATGTCTCATCTGCTTTAGGGCAAGTGGGAGATTGTTGGGGAAAGTGCCCTAAGAACAAATGTTGTTAATCTTTTGCTGAATTAATAATTAGAATGACATTCTATCATATATTTGTGTGCATTTAATGTTATTAATAGTGTATTAATAACATAGAATTCCATGATTATTAATGTAATATTGAACATAGTGTATAAGTCGTTATATACATGAGGATTATGTTTAATATAATAATCTTAATTGTCTGTAATTGATAATTAAAGTTGGGATCTTTAATTAATTAAAATTACTAGTACGGTTCATTCCCATTAAGAATGGAACAGTTTTATCCGAACTGTTGATGTGGTGACATCAGAATCAATGTACTTTGTATAATAAGATTATACAAGACGTGGACACGATAAATTGGAATCTTTAATAATCTCCATCTTGAAATAAAGTATTCCCTTTTATCAATCAGATGGTCATATATGGAACGATCTTAATCCTGAGTATTTAACAGACTCCTACTTATAAAGTTGTGTCTTTTGACTTACTCGGTATGGTTTGCTCTAATTGCCAAACCTAAAAACCTTGTATCTTGGAGACATGATGATATACTTAGCTGGGAATGATAATATACAAGATGGAATCCATTCCTTCTTAATTGAAGTAGATAAAAAGTTCTCTTGAGTAAATGATTCAGGTCTTGAACAATAGAGTGCTCAATTTATGATAAGATCATAAATAATTGTTTATTAGAGAATCACGGGCACTCAAAGATAAAGACGTAATTGAGAGGTCAATGGATTTGAACCTAGCTCATATTACGAACTGTTTATGGAGGATTGATCTATATGTAATGATTATATCAATGGACTGTTCGATTCCTATTCGAGTAATTAATTCTATAATGACAAGAGTGCAGTTCCAGTTTTTTAGTGGAATAAATCTGGAATTAATAAATCTAATATTTAATTAAAGAGTTTAATTAAATATTGAAGATTTATTGGAGCTTGAAATTATAGGTCCATGTGTCCCCATACCATCTATATAATACTGTATTGAACATTAAGGTATACTGAGGTTTAGTGATTAATTTGGAATTAATCATCTATACATAAAGAAGTTTGTGTATTATATTATTAATTAAATAATGTTTGATTATATAATTATATGTATTAAATAATATTTTGATTATTTAATCATATATTTATTGTAATAATATTGATTATTTTAATATATATATTACATTTTTTTTTTTTTTGACTTGGTAAATCGGTGCTTCTTTTTTTTGTTATGAATAGTCAAAATGGGGTGGTTTAACAATTGGGCTGGGTTGTATTATTGTTGTTAATAGTAAAAAAGAATGAGGTGGTTTTATTATTGTTACTATTAGTCAAGAATGGGGTGGGCGGCAAGCAAGTTCCCTTGCCTTTCAACTAGTGCTTTTTCTTTTGTTTGTTTTTTCTTCATTGCATTAAAAGCAATGTGGAATTCAAGCTCCTATTCTATGCTTCTATATACCACCCACCCACCCTAGTACTATTATTGTGGAAATACTTCACCACCCAATTAGGGTTGCACATTTTCCCCCGGATCCCCATTTCCCCGCTTCCCCATCCCCATTTGGGGGAAACATTTTGGGGAAAAATGGGGAAATGGGGTGGGATGGGGATGAAAATCATCCCCAAATTGTAATGGGGATGGGGATGGGGAGACCTCCCCCTATCCCCATTTCCCCATTTCCCCCACTAATATAGTGAAATGAGGATGGGGATGGGAGAAGGTACCCCCATCCCCATTTCCCCATTTCCTCCACAATATTATAAAAATAATTATATATATATATATTTATATATATTTTGTAATGTATTTTCTTTGACATTATTTTGTAATATATATATATAACATTATTTTGTAATGTATTTTCTTTTGCATTTGTAATGGAATGTTTTTTTTTTTTTTTTAGTTTAATTTGTAATTTTCAGTCAAATGGGGAAATGAGAGAATGGGGTAAATGGGGTAAACGGGGAAACGGGGAAAATGGGGAAATGGGGATGGTGATGGGGGTACCTCCCCCCAAAACTCCCTCATCCCCATTTTTCCCAAATGGGGAAATGGGGAGGGATGAGGAAGGGTTTGAGAAGTGGGGATGGGGATGAGGGAACCTATATCCATCCCCATTTCCCCAATGTGCATCCCTACACCCAATATATATTTATAACTCTCTATCACTCTCTCACGTTTTTTTTTTTTTTTGAAGAAGCATAAAGGAAGTATTTTATGTATTAAGAGGTTTTTCATTTTAGCTTAATGAAAACAAGACAAGAAGAGTTCTTGTTTTGAGAAACACTAGTTCTAAACAAGAGAGTGATAACAAAAGAGAAAAATTATTTTTAAGGTCTAAGCCTCTAAAAATATTGTGAGATAGTCTCTCAATATTTTTCCAGTTGTCTCAAGTGTTGAGTACACAACTAGTACAGAAATTCAAGTGTCGAATTTTTCTGTTCAATACCGAGACGCCCACTCGTCGGTTCTTTGGTGTTAGAGATTCGGTGTGGAAGAACTTGGTTCGAGGGAATCACGAAGATTCTACAGTGGAGGAACTCAATTCGAGCGAATCACGGAAAGTCTACAAGGGTAACGATTTCCTTCCACACCATTTATATTAAATATTAGAATCAATATAATGACAACAATCTAGCTAAAATGTTTTTGTTTTTATGAAAAATTTTAAAAACCCGGCCCACCGCCCTTCTGCTGCGTGGATACCGGTTTCGGTTCCTGGAACCAACATTTTCACCAAAAGATTTTAGACTAGCAAATGTCAATGATGACCATATAAACATTATATTAGTTCTCAAGTATGACATGCTTCATGAAGTGATAAAACAATGAGTTGAAAGATGAAATATAGATAAGCAAGCAATGTGATATTAGATATACCTTCGCAAGCTATTTTCATCAAATGCAAGGCCTTCACCCTTTTTATGAGTCCTTTTGGCTTGTATGTCCTCATGACTACAAGTTATAGGTGTGTCGATTCCAAGAGACTAAAAGCTAAGCATTTCAACTCAAACAAACAAAAATGACTTTCTCTAAAAGCCTTAACAAGAATTATCACCATATAGATATCATGATATGCAACTTCTCAAAAGTTAATCAACAAATTTTGACTATCATAATAAAGAATGTGAGATAGCCAAGTTCATGTCAAGTTGTATAGATACGAAGCAAAAATAAGCTAAGCATCTTAACAACAAGACATTAATCTCAAGGCTAACTCACATGTGCAACTTAAACTATTGGTAATAGCACTCACCCTTGACAAACCTTGTCTTGGATGAATTAACACAAACATCATCAAGATCCTTATTGACAACAATGTTGAAATAAGAATTAAGTTCTTCCATCCCTTGATACTCAAGAATATCAATGATACTTTTCTTTTCAACATTACTAGTGACACATGCATTGTCAAGTTTTTCAAGGTTCTCATTCTTCACAATCCGGACATTCTTAACATGCTCTTTTGACATTAAAATACTTTTCATACTCAAACGTTTTAGCATGCTTAAATGAAGTTCAATCTCTTTATCCCTAGATGCATTTCCTATTTCACAATATTCAATATGTTTCAAGCACTTGGGATTGACATGATCTATGGTATTGCAAAAATTACATATGGGAACAAAGTGAGAGATTTTACCTTCCGGGATTGGAGAAGCACAAATGGGAGTTTCAAGAGATACCTTGTTCTTATTCTTCAATTTGTTCTTGGTCTTGGAACATCTCTTCTTAGGAGCTTTTATGTCAACAATGACATTATCCTTGCTTATAGGAAGTGATGCTCTTATGAGCTTCTTTTCAACTACCAAGTCACTTGACTCTCCTAAAGACGAACTAGAGATGATCCTATCCTTTTCAAGAACAATCCCTTCTACTTCTCTAAGCTTGTTGCACTCATGTGTCATTATGCAAGTTAGAGGATCTACTTCAATACAATAGCAATTGTCTATAGACCTCTTGACTTTTAGGACAACATTGTCATTTTTATCAATTATAGTGCATACATCTTTAATAAAGCTAACTTCCTTAAAGATTTCACACAAGTGAGTTATGCTTTTAAGATTAGCTTGTAATCAATCAACATACAGAGTATTGCGAAGTTTAGGCAATCCGGGGATACATATAGTTCCCTTGCCAAGAACTTACTTCTTGGTGCCATCACCAAAAGTGACCCACCCTCCATCCTTTAACACAAGATTCTTGAAGAAATCTTTATTCCCGGTCATGTTCCTAGAGCAACCGCTATCTAGGTACCAAGAGTAGGAGGAGTTGACACGTAAAGCATATTGTGTAACTAGACATTTAGACGTGTCTTTTCTAACCCATACACTTTTCACAACATGCTTCTCACTCTTAACTTTTTCATGCTTTGACTCAATATTAGACTTTTTAACATGCACCTTGACCTCATTGGTCACATTCTCAAAAATATCAAACAAAAAATTATCAACTTTTTTATGCATAGTAGAGTGAGGCACAACACAAGATTTAGCAAGCAAGTCATCAACACAATTCTTCTCAACATGCTTTTCCAAGGTCTTCCTAGGTCTAGTTCTAAATCCATACATGGATGATTGCCTAGGACCATTCAAAGACATATCATGAAAAGCATTATCAAATTTGCATTTTCGAATATATTCAAAACACCTAGGTCAAATATGTCCTACCATATTACAATGATGACAAATAGGTATGAATTTAAGAAATTTACCATTTGCATTTGCTTCCAAAGCATTTGGTCTTCTCATAATTTTACCTCTTTAAAGAGCAATCCTTGATGCTTCACCTTTTCCTTTTGAGGTTGATGCTTTTTGAATTTGATCTTGTTGAGTTCTTCCATTGAACTTCCTTGTTGATGTAGAGGCACCTCTGGTAGCTTTCATTGCTTTACCTTGAGTGAGAGTACCTACATTCGGTTTAATACTTGCTTTGACAAAAATAGATTTGTTAGATGAAGGAGTCTCCTTCTCATTGATATAACCCAAACCTTTTTTGTCACTAGGATGCTTACCACTTTTAATGAGGGAATCAACTTGGTTAGAACTAGATGACATCTTGTGAATCATCCTATTAGCCTTATCAAGTTTATCATTAAGCATCGTAATTTTAATGGCATATTTTTTCGCGATGTCATCACTAAACCTAACATCTTCACGTGATTTATTAAGCCATTGTTCATACTTTTTCTCTTGAATTAAGTGTTCACTAAGTTTGGCTCTAAGCAAGTTTTCTAGCCTTTTAGCACTAACAAGAGAATTATCCCTTTGCTCAATTTCTTGCTTCAAGATACTAAGTCTATCATTGCTATCTTTTAAGTTCATTTCAAGACTTAGAATCTTGTCGTTAAGATCATTGAAATCTTTTGAGCATAGTCCATGATTCTTTAACTTCTTATTGAGGGACATTGACTTTGGATAAACGTTCATTTTCAAGAGTAAGATTATTAATCTTTTTCTCATCCAAGTCAATATGCTCAACAAAAGAAGCTATATAGGAACAAACTCCCTTAATCATGACTATCACAAATAAAGCAAAAACACTACAAATAAAGGATCTATCTAAGTGCGTCTAGACACCCGCTCTAATACCAATTGAAATTCCCTTAAAGCAATAGTGTTTTATACCTAGAGGGGGGTGAATAGGTATAGTCCCAAATTCTTCCAATATTCAAAAATGCAGAATATAAGAATGAAATGAATACTTGAAATGATATAGCAATTGTATAGAAAGAATCAATACATGTGAATCATCAATATACAAGTGAATCAATACAAGTGAATATATGGAAGATAAAGAAATATAATGCAAAAATGAGACACAAGTTATTTTAACGTGGTAAAACCTAAAAGAGGAAACATCCACGGGTTGAATCCACAACCACCGGCAAAGCAAATCCACTATACGAAAAGGACTTACACACTCAAAGCTATCAATACTATGATATCCACTTCAAGCTATCAAATCCTAATCAACCCTAGGGCTAGTGATTCACAAAGCCTACTCTCTATCCATGATGTGTTCTACACCTCTAGAGAGCAACTCCCTATCCAAGGCTCTCAAGACTCTAGGAAGATTTCCTCGCTTAGCAATCTAGATCACTAGGATCCTAATCAAGCTACCTAAGCTCAACCATCCAGAGTACACAACTCCTTGCTAAGAATTTCGCTTAGTTATCCGGATCCTCTTAATCCTAACTAAGGCTTCTTGCTTGGCTATCCGGAATCCTTTCCTAGCCAAGTCTTCTTACTCAAGTCAAAGCTTCACTCACCTTGACAAGAGACTTTAACCTTTCACAAGGAAATGATCTAAGTGAAGTGCACACAAGCAATATGATGCAATCACAAACAAATAAAGCAAGTTGATCAAACACACTCTATGAACATACAACTAGAGAATCTAGAATAAAGCTATCACAACTCAATCACAAAATATATCTAGAAACCTAAACATGTGAATTAACATCATTCATGTTACTTTTCATCAATCAAATAAGAAGATTAAAGAGATGATCAACAATGAAAGTAAGAAGAAGATGAATCACTTACAAACAAATAAAGCTAGATAATCAATCAAGCTATATGATCATGCTTAGATACATCCTAGGCTATGCTTCCTCCTTCTTTGTAATCTCAGTTTGGCCCTTAGAAGGCACTGCTAGAGGAGGAGAGATAGGAGGAATATTCACAGCAGACGGAGCAGCATATCTATGAGTCTTCCTCTGAGTTTGTCTTGAAGAACCCCGAGCCTTAGCTGCCCGAGCAAGCATTGTTTTAATTGACGGGTGTGCTGGAGTGAGAGTAAGAATACGAGTAGGAGTCTTGGTAGACGACCCCGCTAAAGCAGGAGGGGGTGTAGAAATCTTGGCAGGTGACTTTACTGGAGCAGAAGGAAAACTAGGATCAGTTTTAGGCTGTGCGGACCTAAGCACAACTTTGGCAGCAAAAGAAGGAGAAGGGATAGGGGAAGTAAAAGGAGGCAAAACCAAATCTCCTGTTCTAGAGGAAGATGGAGACCCAGTCACCAGCGGGGTAGCAAAAACTACCAAGAAGAAGAAAATATAGTAAGAAAAAAAGAACGGAAAGGATGTGTACACATAAACAAGAAAGACAGATGAAGTTACACACCCGGAAGCGCGAGGGAGATCCTCAAGTACCTTTCCAACCGGTCACCCTCAAAGGGATCCAGAGTGGGGTATTGCATATTGGTGTAGCCCCTCTTCATAATTATCCTAAGGATATCCTGGGATTCCAATGAGAGTACCCACCCCCCCCCCCCCCCCCTCCTTCGCCCATTTATCCTTCGCTGTGAACTGAGTTGGGATGAGGTACTCAAATCCCTCAATGATGGTTGTACGCCCCCATTCTCCTTCAACCATGAGCCACTCCTTTTTCCAGGGTGCAACATACTTCACATTCGCCCTAGGAACGACGAACTTCATTTCATTGGATGCCCTCAGATAAAACTGACCCTGAAGTACCAGGTTCACTATCTGAAAAAGGAATCGGAGCTCATCGAAGCCCGGATCCCTATATATGTTGTCTTTCTCGCACTGCTGCCTCTAGAGCACCAAAAACCTGGTCAGGTGCTTCCAAAACCCCGACGAGATCTGGAGGGGGGCTAACTCCAAAGAGACAAGGGCTCGGCGAAGGGTAGGGTGAAGCAGAAGCAAGACTCTACATCCAAAAGCAGCCTTATGGATAAGAAGGCGATCCTAAGGCAGGGTATATACATCATAACCCCGATGAGGAAGAGACAAAGTGATGTAATCCGGGATCCTATACTCCTCTTTCAGCTTGGCGAGTGAATCAAGAGTGCACACAGAGTCGGGTACTATCCTGCCATCATGGAAGGAAGCGTAAAAGCCGGTCTGGACCCCGACTAAGGTGACATCTAGTTCACCACCCTCGTCACCATCGAAATTTGTAGCACCTTCCTCATCAACAATCTGGACCGGGTCCTCCGGCCTGTTGTTAAAACCCGACCCGATTCATGGGTTTCTTGTAGAGCGACGGCGCAGGGTCCGCTGGGTGTCACCAACTGCGTCACCATTGTCTCGACCCCGCTTCTTTCCTAATCGACGTTGGAGAACCTTCTCTTAGTCGACCTTCTCCATATTGAATAAAGCATCAAGACTATCGAAGGGATTTGGAGAAGCTGGAGTGGGATGCAATGGAACTGGATCAAGGTGAGTCTGGTCAGCGGGAGTTTCTTATGAAGTAGTAGGAAATTTTGAGGAAGATGCCATTGAGAAAGAAAAAGAAGAAGGAAGAAGAAGCTCAAAAGGATTGTTGGTAATAGGAAGAAAGAAGAGGGAAGCTAGAGTTTCTTTATGTGTTCTTAAAATTTGAAAGTAGTGGAGAAGGTACTAAGAATCTCGACTTGTTTATAGAAGAAGATAAGCGGTTACACACAAGGAAACCAGAATTAATGACCGGAAACATGCTTGGGGGACGTGTTGGAGACGGTTTAGCATTAATCGCGCCAAAAACGGCTCTTTTTGAAATCCAAAGGTCAATCATTGTCTAACATATGGCCTGCGCAATAATTACCAGCGTATCAAAGGAAGATTTCCTCCCTAACAGTGATAGCCAACTAGGCAAAGAATATGCAGACAAAAGGGGTAAAAAAATCCTTCAAGCAAAATCGGAATCCTAACTTCAACCCTGGCAAGACATCGGCGTTCAAGTCAGGGGGGACTTTTGTTAACCGCCAAAATTGGCGAAGGACCAAAGAAGAATTTTCCACCCAGATACAAGGAGAAGATTGGAATCCAGATACCATCTGGCTACTCTAAGAGAGGAGGGATCCCGATCAATCCGGATACATACCCCCTTCAGAAGGATCGAGCCTAGTAATTCCCTAACTTCTCATGAACCCGCGGTATCCTAACATGGAGTTACGCTCAGTATCCCAATACAAAGCCCTTCATGTAGTATCCTGCTACTACATCCTCCAGATATTCCGCCACAAGTTCAGCTAATACCAAGATACCCCGCTGACCAAAAGACTAACAGAAAAGCTCGAAGCTAGTAGGAGGCGGGGTAGCCAAGAACCCAGATATCTCCTCGGAGTAGCCCTCCAGGCAACTAAAAATCATATGAAGAATTTCAAGATTAAGACTCATATGCCCAGCAAACAGATTTTTGAATCTCCAAAAGAAGGATAAAACACCTTCGTTTAGTCAAACAGAGGAAGTAGAGTTCTTCCCGCCAGTTGAGACCATTTGAACAAGGAGTTAACTCTACGAGATTGTCTCCTTCTATGAAGGAATAACTTGATTTTGACGATTAAAGCTCCTACAAGATTGTCTCCTATCAGGAAGGAAAGTCCCAAATTTGTTGAAACCCTAGACCAAAATTATATGAGTGCATGGCAAGCAACAGGACCTAAATATAGGACATTATACTCAACAGAAAGGGGATCAGAAAATCATCTCCACAAACCCTAACCTTTATTCAGTGCTACTTATCGACATGCACGAGCATGCCATCACCATCTTGTAGGGAAAAACGTTTGCACGCAACGGAAGCGAGACTAAAAAGAGTTTAGTATATTTTAAAATTTTTCCATATTTGAACCTTAACCCTTTAATTAATTAAACATATATACCAAAAGATATCATACCTTTGTCGCATGATCTGATTGACTATGCGTCGATGGTAATCCGCAAGATCTTCCAATCCAATCACGGACGTGAATCACCTCCCTTCTCTTTGAATTGTGTACTTGAGAATGGATAACAAAAAAATTTCTAATCTTTGTTAGCCACAATAAACTCCAAAAGATTGCTAAGAATGTCCCGGTCACTTTTGAATTCACAATCATTATATTGAAACTCGCGTGAACTTTATTCAAAATTGTGCACAAAACTTTTTGATGTAAAGATTACTAGTGCACTATCGAAATAAGAACAATCTCCTCTTACAACCTCTCTTGGCCGAATTTCACACTAGTCTAAGAGTTGGATTTTATTTTTCTCTAGCAAAAGAAAAATCTCTTAATTGCAAAAACTAGGGTTTCCGAAAATATATCAAGAATATATATATATCTAGCCAAGTGCCATATAAAATAATATTAATCTATATATCCGACCTTCCTGCCATATATAATAATATTAATATATATCTCTGGCCTTATTATATATATAGTGCACGAATCCTGATTGCCATATCAAGCATATATTGCTGCATGCCTTCACCCATATATATATATATATGTATATATATATATATATATTTCCACATGCATTCATGCATATATGATATATTTGATATATATTCTGCATGCATATATGTTATATATTTCTGCATGCATATATTTATATTTGATATCTCTAAATTCCGCATGCATACATGCAAATATGTTATATACAAACCCTAATCCAACTCTTTAGTGTATATGTGACTATATAAAAAACTTTCTAATTTAACTAGACAAATAAAGTTCCTTATTTATCTACTTGTCAAATATAGTCTTTTATATTTAATATACTACTACTAATAGTATAATACTAGAAAACGTATTTCCTAATCAAAAAAAGATTTGATTCTTAATTAAATAATTAATTAACATATTAATTAATTTCTATTTAATTAAATAATAAAATAAACAATATAATAGGCTAATTAAAATTAACCTTGCCGCCCATGACCAAAACATGGGCCATATATTGTTTTTCTTATTTTATTAAATCCATTTGAACTTTAATAAAAAGCTCACATGTGAACTAGACCTATTCTTACTAAAAGAAACAAGCCCACATGCCTTTCATTATAATTAAACAGCTCATTAAATAAATAATGTGCAAATTATAATCTCAATATATTAAATACAATTCTAGATGAACTTATAAATAGTCCTGTTAACCGCCTTTTCTGGCAGGGGTCCAAAGAAGAATTTTCTATCCTTGCCAAGATCACATAGAGTATAAGGATGTAGTAAGAAGCATCTAGCTACCCCGGAAAAGAACCAAGATCAACACACCTATCTATTTATCGAGGTCTATATCAAGGACGCCTGGTTCCATAGGTACCAAGAAATATGGAAGTCAAGGTCCCGAGTACCCCGCGGTACCCCGGTACCCCACAGTACCCTGCAGTACCCCACGGGACCCCTCAGGACCCTGCAGTACCCCACGGGACCCTGCAGGACCACCACAGTACCTCGCGGGACCCCTCAGGACCCCGTAGTACCCCGCGGTACCCCAATACCCGGCAGTACCCCGCAGGACCCCGCAGTACCCCGATACCCCGTAGTACCCAGTAAGACCCCACAAGACCCCGCGGTACCCCGATACCCCGAGGTACCCTGCATTACCCTGTAGTACCCCGTAGGACCCCATGGTACCCCGTAGGACCCCACAAGACCTCGCAGTACCCCAGTACCCCCACGGTACCCTGTGACTGGTCCTCCAAACTCCTCCAGACCACCTAGCATAGAAGGCATCAATAAGGGAGTTTGTAATGCACCATCTGGCAGATCACTAAGGAAGAGCTAGAGCATACCAAGATCAAGTTATAAATAACAGATTGAATACGACAATGTTTAAGTAAACAAGGAAATTGCCTTGTTCCCGCCATTCAAGAGTCTTATATAAAAGTGGAATCAACTCTTTCAGTTCTAAAAGGAATCACTTGATTCTGGGGAATCAATCCCACAATCTTCTCGCCTATCAACGTGGAATGCCCCGTAAATTGCTAGGTCATTGGATTGAATTTAGGGGAGTGAACAATGAGAAATAAGACCTATATATATATGACATGACATTCGACAGAGGAGGGTCTTCTTTTCCCAAAAAGAACGGTTTCTTCCCCAAGAAGGCTCCATTTTCTTCTTTTTTTGTACTGATTAGAGAAAAGGGTCTACGCCCACCTATTATTGTAAGCTCTCTAGAGCACTTATGTTGTATTATTCTCCTACTTGTGTAAGCTCCCCGGAGCATGCCTTATTGATAAATATATAAAGGATCTCTCTCCATCGGATACTACCTAGGGGTTTTTCAGCATATGATCATGCATGATGCTTTTTCCCCTAGGCCAGTCCACTTATATCAAGAGACTTGTCATTCTCCCCCTTCTATCTATTTTATTATGCATCCACCCATCTGTGCGACATATCACAAACAAAGAAGGGGAAAGAATCTTCAAATTAGCTAGAAGAATCGAGGTGGTTTTATCCTTCATGACCACATCTACATTACTGAAGAACTCCTATCCCATCCCTTGCTTGCTTGCTATCCGGGTTGGGGAATCACAAAGGAGATCTAGAAGAGAATACGAGATACGGGGTATGAGGGACGGGATACGGGGTATCGAGTATCGAGTACCGAGTACGGGATACGGGGTCCATAAAGAGGGATCAAAAGCCCTCACTCCAACATGGGAACCCCGAGCACCATATCTTCTCCAATGCTTGAAGTCCCGACAGGCGAGGTGATTTTTCCCCTACCTACTGCATCTTCCTCCATAATTTTTACTCGTACAAACCATGGTACCTAGAGGTACCTATCCCGCTGCAGCCTACTAGGTAGCAGTTTGAGAGTGTTAATTGAAATTCCTCACCCAGTGCAAATTTTCGGTTAACATTTTGGCGCCGTTTGTGGGAAGTTCACTAGACCAATATGGCTTCCTTGTCTCTACATGAGCGTATATTTCTCTATCTCTTACATATTATCACTTTACATGTGATTTAATGCATTCGACTGCTATATTCACTACATGTTTATACCATGATGCTATGATGCCATGATACTTTGTTTCACCCTGCTAGTTCCTTTATTACTAGTATGATTTTATAAAAAATAATTGCATGAATCATGTGAACTAAATCATCGCCTATTATAATCGGTTGATATTTCACCTTATATATGTTCCTACTTAAATACGTTGAACATGAGGAGTGCATCATGATGTAGATCCATGAGGTCTAAGTAATTTACTACCATGCAAGTTCAACCTTCTCCTATCGAGATGATAGAGTCAGTACTCGTGGCATATTATTCATGTGGTTTACCCTTTCTCCATATTTGTATGTACTGCATGTGCACCACGAGTGGTGCTCACTTTGTCATTTGACAACTTTTGTTTGATGTGGAGCAAATATAATGTGTGGGACTCCTAGTGGAGCCGGCCTACTATGCTGCCCTTAAGCAACAAACCTGCTCATATACTTGTAGAGCTCCACCATAGCAGCTTCGTTACCAGTAGATCTCCTATCCAATAGACCCGCTCCGGAACATCTAGAGCTCCTATGCGGTAAAGTTGTACCTCTCTTGATTCCTTACAGAAGATTTGCTCCGGTACCGATAGAGCTCCTATCCAGCAGATCTACCAGACTAGCACTTATACATATGGATCGCCTCATGACACTGAATCCACTCTTCCAAAGCTCCTAGTTCTCAACTATTCAAGTCTTAGAAGATAATTGGAAGCAATTTGGAAGATTTTCGATCAGGCCTGAGAAAATAGCATCTACTTATGGGTTAACTTCAAGAATTAAACTGTACCATCTCCGAAGGAACTGGATTTTAAGCTTTATATGGTTGGAAAGATACAGAAGTTGGCTTTCTGTAGAATATTACAGTTTGTGATTTCGAGTCTTCTTGAACGATATATGACCATTTTACTACCCAAAGGTCAGCCATAATTTCTATGCGGGCAGCATCTGCTGATGGGTCAACTTCAAGAATTAAACTGTACCATCTCCGAAGGAACTGGATTTTAAGCTTTATATGGTTGGAAAGATACAGAAGTTGGCTTTCTGAAGTATATTACAGTTTGTGATTTCGAGTCTTCTTGAACGATATATGACCATTTTACTACCCAAAGGTCAGCCATAATTTCTATGCGGGCAGCATCTGCTGATGGGTCAACTTCAAGAATTAAACTATATCATCTCCGAAGGAATTGGATTTCGAGCTTTATATGGTTGGAAAGATAAGGAAGTTAGATTTTTGTAGAATTTTACGGTTTGTGATTTCAAGTCTTCTTGAAGTAGTTATGACCACTTTACTACCCAAAGGTCAGCCAGAATTTCTATGCGTGCAGCATTTGCTGATGGGTCAACTTCTAGAATTAAACTGTATCATCTCCGAAGGAACAGGATTTCAAGCTTTATACGGTTGGAAATATACGGAAGATATATTTCTGTAGAATTTTACGGTTTCTGATTTCGAGTCTTCTTGAAGGAGTTATGACCATTTTACTACCCAAAGGTCAGCCAGAATTTCAATGCGGGCAGCATCTGCTGATGAGTCAACTTCAAGAATTAAATTGTATCGTCTCCGAAGGAACTGGATTTCGAGCCTTATATGGTTGGAAAGATACGGAAGTTAGCTTTTTGTAGAATTTTACATTTTGTGATTTCAAGTTTTCCTGAAGAAGTTATGACCATTTTACTACTCAAAGGTCTGCCCATAATTTCTACGCGGGATTTGGGAAACAAAGCATTGTGGGCTGCCTTTTTAGGAATGAATGAGTAGCACGACCGTTAGAAGACTAGTGGCTCCTCACTTTTGTACCGGGCCCCTCAATGCCCTAGTGAGCCTCCTAGGTTCTGGTTTGTCCGAGTGGAGTCCAAAGTCTCATTTCAGCTGTTAAGTACTTCTTGATGCCCTAGCAAGTCTCTAGACCAATATCATGTTGGAGGCTCCTCACTTTTGTACTGGGCCATTCAACACCCAAGTGAACCTCCTAGGTTCTGGTTCGTCCGAGTGGAGTCTAGAGCCTCATTTCAGCTACAGGGTACTTCTTGATGCCCTAGCAAGGCTCTGGACCAGCATCATGTAGGAGGCTCCTCACTTTTGTAACGGGCCCTTTAACGCCATGTGAGCCTCTTGGGTTCCGATTTGTCCGAGTGGAGTCCAGTGTAGGGAAAAATACCGTAGTACACGCAGCGGAAGCGAGACTAAAAATAGATTTAGTAGCTTTTAAAAATTTTTCCTTTTATGAACCTTAACCCTTTAATTAATTAAACATATATATATAATCAACAAAAAGAAGAATACCTTTTGTCGCGTGATCCGATTGACTTACGTCGATGGTAATCCGCAAGATCTTCAATCCTAGCACGAACGTGAATCACCTAGGAGTGTGGTCTCCCTTTTTCTTTGAATTGCTAACCTGAGAATGGACAAACAAACTTTTCTTTTCTTTTGTTAGTCACAAAACAATCAAAAGAAGACTAAGATTATTCCGGTCACTTTTGAGTTCTCAATCTAATGATCGAAACTCACGTAAACCTAAATTGATGTTGTACACACAAGCTTATTGATGAACAAGCAATTAGTGTACCATCAAAGAATAATCTATTCACTCTTTTTTTGTTTTTAGTAGAATAAAATCCTATCTATGAATTGAGAAGAAGAAGAAAGTTGAATCAAGCACCACACACAAGCTTATGGCCGAATTCTCTTCCTCTCTTTCTTTTAGGGTGGCCGAAAATCCTCTTCCTAAAAGGACTAGGGTTGCCGCAAATCACACTCCTAAAATATAGGAGTTTTAGTTGCACCCTAATTCACTTCTAGTTTTAAGACTTCAAACCCTAATCCAACTCATAGATATTTTTATTCTTTTATTTGACTAAATAAAAAGACTTCTTATTTGATTAAATAAATAAAATTAATTATTTTCTTATCAAACAAGTCTTTTAATTTTAGTATACTACTATCAATAGTATAACTCTAGGAATCATATTTCCTAATCAGAAAAGATTTGTTTCTTAATTAAACAAATAATTAATAAATTAATTAATTCTTATTTAATTAAAACAATGAAACAAAATAATATATTAGATTAAATATACACCTTGCTTCCCAATACATACATATTGGGCCATATATTATTTTCTTATTTCATTTAATCCATTGGTCTTTAAATAAAAAGCCCACATATGAACCAGACTCATTCTTACTAAAAGAAACAAGCCCACATGCCTTTGATTAATATATTAATATAATTGAGCAGCCCATTAAATAAATAATGTGTAAATTATATTCTTAATATTTTAAATGCAATTCTAAATGGACCCATAAATTGGTCCGGTAGAATATATCAAGTGATCCATACAAGTCCATGTGGATTGGGGATCTTGGCGGGCTATCTAAATTTAAGCTTCAATAGACATAACCTAATCACAATCAACAAATGATTCACTTAGGTTCGATCCATTAATTTTAACTCATTCCACTAAAGAGCTAAAATTGAATTCTTAAATAAAGACAGAAAAGGAAGATGTTCCTCATTCATACCCTAGACAATCATGTTGGAGATAGTGTATCCTCGTGATTAACATCAGTAATCGCCAAGAGTTCATAGACCGCCTATAACTCTCCAAGTTACCATATTTATTCATATGACAACGTTTTGAACTTGGATATTTTGACTTGTCCATAAGCCATGTTTTCAATAAACACTATCGAAAACTCAACGTTGAGATTTAATATCCAATTACCTCAAAACATCCGTATGATGATATTATACTCTCATTTAATAAATGGAGCCACGATGTCCATATCTATAAATGAAGTCCTCTATCGATTAACAAATGAATGTCACCAAACTATCGAGGATAGACTATGCGATATAATCGTACTCATTGATAACTCAAATGATATCACTTGCAACCATAAGTCCATCATTTATCTCAGGATTAAGATAGACTCTCTGATTGTCCTGATAATGAAAAGACTTTTATCTACTAACGGTTATAGATAAAGTATTTTATTGTGATCCAGTTCAATGCACCCAGTGCACTAGATTCTTTTGCTCGAAGACACTCCGATGATTTTAGACTCATCATATCTCATTTGATCCCACTCAAATGCTAGCAAAAGAATTCTACAACTTTAACAAGATAAAGGTGTCCAACCTTTAACTTAAGTTGTGAACAATATTCAAGACTAACTAAAGAATTGTGTCTACCACATACATATCCAGATGTACGAACAATTCTTCTTTTCTCATAGTCTTTAGACCTTATGATTATTTACTTTGACAATTATAATATTAAACTATAAATGCTATAAGATTTGTTTAAACCAGAAATCACTTTATTAATATGAAAAAGATTGTTAATTACAATATTACACTCTTGCTATTGAGCATAATCCTAACATCCAGAACCTCATTTCAGCTGTTAGGTACTTCTTGATGCCCTATCAAGCCTCTGGACCAACATCATGTAGGAGGCTCCTCACTTTTGTACCGGGCCCTTCAACGCCCAAGTGAGCCTCCTAGGTTCCGGTTCGTCCGAGCGGAGTCCAAAGCCTCATTTCAGCTACAAGGTACATCTTGATGCCCTAGCAAGCCTCTGGACTAGCATCATGCAGGAGGCTCCTCACTTTTGTACCGAGCCCTTCAACGCCCAAGTGAGCCTCCTAGGTTCCAGTTCGTCCAAGTGGAGTCCAGAGCCTCATTTCAGCTGCTAGGTACTTCTTGATGCCCTACCAAGCCTCTGGACCAGCATCATATAGGAGGCTCCTCATTTTTGTACCGGGCCAAGGCCCAAGTGAGCCTCCTAGGTTACGGTTCGTTCGAGTGGAGTCCAAAGCCTCATTTCAGCTGTGGGGTACTTCTTGATGTCCTAGCAAGCCTCTGGACCAGCATCATGTAGGAGGCTCCTCACATTTGTACCGGGCACTTCAACGCCCAAGTGAGCCTCCTAGGTTCCGGTTCATCCGAGCAGAGTCCAGATCCTCATTTCAACTGATGGGTACTTCTTGATGATCTAACAAGCCTCTGGACCAGCATCATGTAGGAGGCTCCTCACTTTTGTACCGAGCCCTTCAACGCCCAAGTGAGCCTCCTAGGTTCCGGTTCTAGTTCGTCCAAGTGGAGTCCAGAGCCTCATTTCAGTTGCTAGGTACTTCTTGATGCCCTACCAAGCCTCTGGACCAGCATCATATAGGAGGCTCCTCATTTTTGTACCGGGCCCTTCAAGGCCCAAGTGAGCCTCCTAGGTTACGGTTCGTCTGAGTGGAGTCCAGAGCCTCATTTCAGCTGTGGGGTACTTCTTGATGCCCTAGCAAGCCTCTGGACCAGCATCATGTAGGAGGCTCCTCACTTTTGTACCGGGCACTTCAATGCCCAAGTGAGCCTCCTAGGTTCCGGTTCATCCGAGTAGAGTCCAGATCCTCATTTCAACTGCTAGGTACTTCTTGATAACCTAACAAGCCTCTGGACCAGCATCATGTAAGAGGCTCCTCACTTTTGTACCGAGCCCTTCAACGCCCAAGTGAGCCTCCTAGGTTCGAGTTCGTCCGAGTGGAGTCCAGAGCCTCATTTCAGCTACTGGGTACTTCTTGATGCCCTAGCAAGCCTTTGTACTAGCATCGTGTAGGGGGCTCCTCACTTTTGGACCGGGCCCCTCAACGCCTAAGTGAGCCTCCTAGGTTCCGGTTCGTCCGAGTGGAGTCTAGAGCCTCATTTCAGCTGCGGGGTACTTCTTGATGCCCTAGCAAGCCTCTGTACCAGCATCTAGTATGAGGCTCCTCACTTTTGTACTGGCCTCAACGCCCAAGTGAGCCTCCTAGGTTCCAGTTCGTCCGAATGGAGTCCAGAGCCCCATTTCAGTTGCTGGGGACTTCTAGGATCCCAAAACATGCCTCTGGACTAGTACCATCAAAAGAGGACTAGCCGTTCTTGATTTCTTACACCGGGCCACTCAACGCCCAAGTGAGCCTCCTAGGTCCCGGTTTGTCCGAGTGAAGTCCAGAGCCTCATTTCAACTGCGGGGTACTTCTTGATGCCCTAGCAAGCCTCTATACCAGCATCAAGTAGGAGGCTCCTCACTTTTGTACTGTCCCCTCAACGCCCAAGTGAGCCTCCTAGGTTCCGGTTCGTCCGAGTGGAGTCCAGAGCCTCATTTCAGTTGCTGGGGACTTCTAGGATCCCAAAACATGCCTCTAGACTAGTACCATCAAAGGAGGACTAGCCGTTCCTGATTTCTTACACTGGGCCACTCAACGGCCCAGTAAACAACCGAGGTTCCGGTTCGTTCCAGAGGAATCTCAAGCCTTATTATGATTGTTGAAAACTCTTGTCTACCCTGAGCAGGCCCCCCTAAACTGGTTGTGGTACTTGGGGATTGAAAGCTCACTATTCTCTCTCACAAACCCAAGGGAGGGACAATGACCCCTATATTCAGAAATCTGATCGGGTTACCAATCTAAGATAAAAGCACCTGAACACCGGGATTTCTTGTGTAGAAATACTTGATGCCCTGGACCGAGTTAACCCCTCTAGGAGGATCTCCATTACCAAGTCAAGACCAGGAGGGTTATATAACACTCCTGATGCCCTAGGCCGGGTCAACCCCTTTAAGAGGATCTCCATTACCGAGTCAAGACCAGGAGGGTTATATAGCACTCATAATGCCCTGGACCGGGTCAACCCCTCTAGAAGGATCTCCATTACTGAATCACCTCAAGACCAGGAAATAGCCTTATGGAGCTCCTACTGTCTTGGTCAGGGAATACCCTCCTCCAAGAAGCCTGGTGCTAAAATGGCCTAAGTTGACTACTAGGACAGACTTATAGTAGGATCGGGACAGCTTGTCAGGGTACCTGATTCCTTACTTCTCCATTTCAAGACCAGGAAATAGCCTTATGACGCTCATGTTGCCTTGGTCGAGGAATACCCTCCTTCAAGAAGCTTGGTGCTAAAGTGGCCAAAATTGTCTATCAGGACAGACTTACAGTAGGATCGGGACACCTTGTCTGGGTACCTAATTCCTTACTTCTCCATTTCAAGACAAGGAAATAGCCTTATGGCGCTCCTGCTGCCTTGGTCGGGGAATACCCTCCTCCAAGAAGCCTGGTGCTAAAATGGCCTCAGTTGCCTACCAGGACAGATATCAAAAGGATCAAGATCCCTTATATGGGATGCTTGGTGCCACAGATTTGCCATATGAAGACTTGGTGCAAAAGTGGCCTTAGTTGCCTACCAGGACCTTTTCGCTAAAGTACCAGAATTAATGGAACAAGAATACAATGGGAAATCTCTTCAGCGGTCTGCCACAACTCATCTATTTTGCAGGACTGACTAGTACTATGGTTCGCCAAAAGCCAAGTGTGCAAAGAACGATTTTCGTCTCAAGTAATGACTACAAACAAAGAAGGATGAGCAAACTTCTTCAAGTATTACATATCCTGACTCCAACAACAACTAAGAATCGGTGTTCAAGTTAGTGGGGACTTCTGTTAACCGTCTTTTCTGGCAGGGGTCCAAAGATGAATTTTCTATCCTTGCCAAGATCACATAGAGTAGAAGGATGCAGCAAGAAGCATCTAACTACCCCGGAAAGGAACCAAGATCAACACACCTATCTATTTATCGAGGTCTAGATCAAGGTCGCCTGGTTCCCTAGGTACCAAGAAATATGGAAGTCAATGTCCCGAGTACCCTGCGGGAACCCAATACCCCACAGTACCCTGTAAGACGCCGTAGGACCACGCAGTACCCCGATACCCCATAATACCCCACGGGACCCCGTAGTACCCCGCGGTACCCCGATACCCCGCATTAACCCGCAGTACCCTAAAGGACCCCGCAGAACCCCGTGGGACCCCACAGGACCTCGCAGTACCCTGATGTACCCCACGGTACCCTGTGACTGGTCCTCCAAACTCTCCCGAACACCTAGCATAGAAGGCATCAACAAGGGAGGTTGTAATGCACCATCTGGCAGATCACCAAGGAAAAGCTAGACCACACCAAGATCAAGTTATAAATAACAAACTGAATACAATAGTGTTTAAGTAAACAAGGAAATTGCCTTGTTCCTACCATTCAAGAGTCATATATAAAAAGTGGAGTCAACTCTTTTAGTTCTAAAAGGAATCACTTGATTCTGGGGAATCAATCCCACAATCTTCTCTCCTATCAACGTGGAATGCCCCGTAAATTGCTAGGTCATTGGATTGAATTTAGAGGAGTGAACAACAAGAAATAAGACCTATATATATGACATGACATTCGACAAAGGAGGGTCTTCTTTTCCCAAAAAGAACGGTTTCTTCCCCAAGAAGGCTCCATTTTCTTCTTCTTTTGTACTGATTAGAGAAAAGGGCCTATGCCCACCTATTATTGTAAGCTCTCTGGAGCACTTATGTTGTATTATTCTCCTACTTGTGTAAGCTCCCCGGAGCATGCCTTATTAATAAATATATAAAGGATCTCTCTCCATCGGATACTACCTAGGGGTTTTTCATCATATGATCATGCGTGATGCTTTTTCCCCCTAGGCCAGTCCACTTATATCAAGAGACTTGTCATTCTCCCCCTTATATCTATTTTATTATGCATCCACCCATCTGTGCGACATATCACAAACAAAGAAGGGGAAAGAATCTTCAAATTAGCTAGAAGAATCGAGGTGGTTTTATCCTTCATGACCACATCTACATTACTGAAGAACTCCTATCCCATCCCTTGCTTGCTTGCTATCCGGGTTGGGGAATCACAAAGGAGATCTAGAAGAGAATACGAGATACGCGGTATGAGGGACAGGATACGGGGTACCGAGTACCGAGTACCGAGTACCGAGTACCGAGTACGGGATACGGGGTCCATAAAGAGGGATCAAAAGCCCTCACTCCAACATGGGAACCCCGAGCACCATATCTTCTCCAATGCTTGAAATCCCGACGAGCGGGGTGATTTTTCCCCTACCTACTGCATCTTCCTCCATAATTTTTACTCGTGCAAACCATGGTACCTACCCCGATGCAGCCTACCAGGTAGCAGTTTGAGGGTGTTAATTGAAATTCCTCACCTTGTATGAATTTTTGGTTAACAAGTCCGGTAGAATATATCAAGTGATTCATGCAAGTCCGTGTGGATTGGAGATCTTGGCGGGCCTATCTAAATTTAAGCTCTAATAGACATAACCCAATTACAATCAACAGATGATTCACTTAGATTCAATCTATTAATTTTAGTTCATTCCGCTAAATAACTATAATTACACTCTTAAATAAAGATGGAATAAGTAAACGATTCTTATTCATACCCTAGACAATCTTATAGGAGATAGTGAATCCTCGTGAAGAATATCAGTAATCGCCAAGAGCTCATAGACCGCCTATAGCTCTCCAAGTTACCATATTTACTTATATGACCACACTTTGAACTTGGATATATATTATGACTTGTCCAGAAGTCATCTTTCAATAGTCACTATTGAAAATTTAACGTTAAGATTTAATATCACCACAAAGCATCCATATGATGATATTCTACTCACATTTAATAAATGGAGCCACGATGTCCATATCTATAAATGAAGTCCTCTATCGATTAGCAAATAAATACCACCAAAATATCGAGGATAGACTATGCTATATAATCGTGCTCATTGATAGCTCAAATGATAACACTTGTAACCATAAGTCCATCATTTATTTCAGGATTAAGATAGACTCTCCGATTGTCTTGATAATGAAATGACTTTTATCTATTGACGATTCTAGAAAAACGTATTTCATTGTGATCCAGTTCAATGCACAAAGTGCACTAGATTCTTTTACTCGAAGACCCTTCGATGATTTTAGACTCATCATAACACATTTGATCCCACTCAAATGCTAGTAAAAGAATTCTACAACTTTAACAAGATAAAGGTGCCCAACCTTTAACTTAAGTTGTGAACATTATTAAAGACTAATTAAATAATTGTGTCTACCTCATACATATCCAGATGTACAAACAATTCTTCTTTTCTCATAGTCTTTTGACCTTATTATTATTTACTTTGACAATTATGATAATAAATGCTATAAGATTTTGTTAAAACAGAAATCACTTTATTAATATGAAAAGATTGTCAAGTACAATATTACACTCTTGCTATTAAGCATAATCCTAACAATCTCCCACTTGCGCTATAGCAAATGTGTCATATCTCTCATTCTCATGTTCTCTAGGTGCCTATCAAAACTCTTCTGTGGTAGAGCTTTTGTGAAGGAATCCGCTAGATTTTCTACTGACGCGATTTTGGTAATTGTCACGTCACCCCTATACACAATCTCCCTAAGAAGATGATACTTCCTTTCAATGTGTTTTCCTCTCTTATGACTACTTGTTTCTTTCGAATTAGCCACTGCTCCACTGTTGTCACAGTAGATAGTGATCTACTTATTCGCACTAGGAACCACTTCTAAGTCAATCAAGAATTAGCGGAGCCAAACAACCTCTTTGGCAGCTTTGCATACAGCAACATACTCAGCTTCCATGGTGGAGTCAGCAATACATGATTGCTTGATACTCATCTATATGACTGCTCCTCCTTCAAGAGTAAACACAGATCCTGATGTGGATTTTCTAGAGTCAGAATTTGATTGGAAATCAGAATCTGTATACCCTACGGGAATTAAATCCCCTCAAGAGTATACAAGCATATTATCTCTCGTTCTCCTGAGATACTTGAAATATGCTTGACTACCGTCCAATGATCAGGTCCAATTTTTGATTGAAACCTGCTAACTATGCCAACAGCAAAACAAATATCTGGTCTAGTGTAGAGCATTGCATACATGAGACTTCCAACTGCCGAGGCATATGGAACCCTACTCATGAATTGCTCTTCATGCTCATTCTTAGGAACTTGTTCCTTAAAAAGTTTGATTACATGCCTGAAAGGTTACATACCTTTCTTGGAATCTTGCATGGAAAACTTAGACAAGATTTTATCTATATATGAAGCTTGGGATAGTGCAATCGTTCTATTTTTCTATCCCTTATTATTTGGATACCAAGAATATAACTTGCTTCTCCTAAGTCCTTCATATCAAATTGTTTTGCTAACCATTCTTTTATTGATGTCAATACTCCTACATCGTTTCCAATGAGTAGTATATCATCAACATAAAGAATTAGGAAAACCAACTTGTCGCCTTTGATCCTTTTGTATACACAAGGTTCGTCAAGGTTTTGAACAAATCCAAAACCTTTCACAGCTTGATCGAACCTTATGTTCCAGGATCTGGATGCTTGCTTTAATCCATATAAGGATTTTTGCAACTTGCATACCTTTCCACTTGACCTTTTTCAATGAATCCTTCTGGTTGCATCATATAGATGCTTTCGTCAAGACTTCCGTTAAGGAAAGCTGTCTTGATGTCCATTTGCCAAATCTCTAAATCTAAAGATGTCGCAATGGATAAGAGTATCCTAATGGATTTAAGCATGGTCGTAGGAGAGAAGGTTTCCTCGTAATCGATACTTTCTTTCTGTGTGTAACCTTTAGCTACTAATCTAGCTTTAAAAGTTTCCACCTTTCCATCCATACCTCTTTTCCTCTTGTATACCCACTTTCACCCAATGGGTTTTATCCCTTTAGGCAAGTCTATAAGGGATCAAACTTTGTTATTGAACATGGACTCAATCTCATATTGCATTGCCTTTTGCCAATGGTGACTATCAACATCCTCCATTGCTTTCTTATATGTGTAGGGATCATCGTCGTTCGAGAGATTCTCCACTGATTCTCCCAAACCAATGTATCTCTCAAGTTGTCTAGTAACCCTCCCACTACGACGAGGAATGACAGGCTGTTGATCTTGTGATGGTATGGAACTTACAATTGGGCTAGGTTGTGAAACCTCTTGTGGAATTGTATCTTCTGACATCTCATTCAGGACAATTCTACTTTTAGGTATAAACTCATTCATATAGTCCTTTTCCAGAAATTTTGCAGTTGTTGAAACAAATACTTTAAGATCTGAAGGACTATAGAAATAATACCCTTTAGTTCCTTTTGGATACCCCACAAATATACATGTTTCCGTACGGGACTCCATCTTTTCTGTCTTTCCTTTTAACAAATGTGCAGGACAACCAAATATCCTTAAGTGTTGTAAACTAGGCTTTCACCCAGTCCACAACTCATGCGGTGTTTGAGGAACCGACTTCGATGGTACATCGTTTAGAATGTATATTGCAATTTGTAGAGCATATCCCCAAAAAGAAATAGGGAGTGTTAAATAACTCAACATCGACCTAACCATGTTCAAAAGAGTTCTATTTCTTTTTTCTGCCACCCCATTCTGTTGAGGTGTACCTGGTGCAAAAAACTGATAAATGATCCATTATCAATAAAATATTGTTGAAACTCACCAGATAGATATTCTCCACCATGATCAGATCTCAAGATTTTTATGTGTTTCTCTAGCTGATTTTCCACTTCAGCTTTAAATTCTTTGAACATGTCAAAAACATGCGATTTATGTCTCATGAGATACACATAACCAAATCTCGAATAATCATCTGTGAAAGTGATGAAGTACTCTTATCTACCTCTAGCTTGAATGCTCATAGGACCACATACATTAGTATGCATTTAATCCTAAACATTCAGTGGCTCTTGTGCCTTTGGTCCTGAACGACCTTTTGGTCATTTTACCTTCCAAACAGGATTCACAAGTTGGTAGATCATCAACCTTTAAGTCACTTAAAAGTCCATCACTAACCAATCTTTTAATCCTATTAAGGTTAATACAACCTAAGCCCAAATGACATAGGTAGGTTTCATCTTATGATAATTTTACTCTTTTATGATTAAATTACGTTAATTCTGTGTCTAACAAGTGAGAGATATTTCTATGTAAATAGAATAGACCATTTTCCAATGTACCTTTGCAAACAAATTTGTCATCCTTACTAATAATAAAGTTTTATTAAAAGTAACCGAATATTCAAATTTATTTAAATAAGAAACTAAAATTAAATTTCTCTTGAATTGAGGTAAATAATAAATGTCTATCAAATCTAAATGCCAACTAGAATATAGATTAATTCTAATATCTCCCACTACACTAGTAGACACCAACGCTCTGTTGCCTAAACACAAGTTGATTTCATTTTTATTCAACCTTCTCCTTTCTTGAAACCCCCGTAAAGAATAACAAACATAATTAGTGGCTCATGAGTCTAAGATCCAAGAATCTGTAGAATCTGCCAGAAAACATGTTTCAAGATAATTCACATTACCTTGTTCCTTCTTATTCTGAGACTTTGGGCAATTACTTTTTCAATGTCTCTTTTCACCACAAAAGAATCACTTCCTTTTGATCTTGGTTACTTTCCTAGTCTCCTTCTTGGTAGGCTCAAGTAACTTTTACTTCTGTTATTCCTTGACCTTCTGACGGGTCTTAACAGTAGCAACTTTACCAACCATATGAATCTCTTCTAGATACATCATCATATCAACAACAGACCTCATTCCTTCATGCTGCTATTGCAACACGTTGGAGATGGTAGCCATACTGTAGCATTTGGCCATCTCATCAGAGGTCTTCCACTACTCATACTCATCTCTTTGCATTAGATTCATTAGTAGGAGCAGGTGGTTTTAAGAGTAGTCAGAACAAACTTATGTTTTTTAGCTTGTAGCAACAACCCAATTTTTCTTTTCCATGTGACATAATTATTACTAGTTAAAGTTTATCTTTTAGGATGATCATTAGGGATGGGGTCATGATTTCTTAATAAAACAAAATTATATGAGTAAATAATCATGTTTTAGCACTTTCGAATATTTATTTTGAATTAAATATATATAATTCAATCGTAAAATTCAACGTTTGTTCCAACACCCATAAATGTTACACCTCCTTTGGGAGTTCGCACCAGTTACTAATTGGACTAGGTCCCACCTAATTGTTAACAAAACAACCAACGTTTTCAATTTTAGCCTTGTGATTTTATTAACAAGAACTCTTGTGAGGATATTAATAAAACCACATTGAGTGTACTACCAAGATTTCGACCCTCAATATATTCCCTCACGAAAATCCCTCATTAGGGAGTAGATCTCGTTTGAGTCAATTGTCTAGTCTATCCTTGTAAGGAAGTATCTTGCTAAATTCCATTCATGGACACCCCTTGGGGGGATTACCAATAAATAATAAAACTCAACTAACCTTGGAGGCCATAGGTGTTTGCAATACACCTTCTCCCACTCAATTATTTAAGGCATGTGATTAAATCCCATAGAATGATTTACCAAGTTATCTAGATGCCAATTAGATACCTAAATCATTCAATGCATGTTCAAACCAAAAGAGATATATGAGTGGCACTCCTATTCTATATGACATGTTATCAAACAATAACAAATATTGTAATATTTACGCAAAGTAAACAGCCACGATTTTGATCCATCCTAGAAAAGCAAGTAAATTACATTTGTTTGGAATACAAAAAACTCCTTTCTTGGCGAACAAGTCTTCAAGCAACCATCGATCACTTGAGCATCCCACGCCTGCCCCAATGGGTGTGCGCACTCCACAACCCCAACAAGGGCTGCCATGCGCAGCCCATGGACTCCATGGGGCTGCTGTAGCAGCCCACAGTCTAACATGCACAGTTGCGTGCAATCTTGCACGCGTGCATGTTACTATGGTGCACACGGTCCCAAACTTATTCCGGTTGCTTTCAATTCTCCAAGTCTTCGAATCTTCGATGCTTGAACATATTACAACTTTATTTAAACAATAAAATACTATAGTTTTTTTTTTTTTTAATCACTGCAGTATTTAATACAAAAAAAAAAAAAAAAACTGCAGTATTTTTAATACAATAAAAAAAACTTAGCAACTACCAAGAAGGAAATTGTGACAATAATAGGCCACCCTTCTTGTTACAACTCCGAAACAAAAAATACATTGAAATTCTAGGATCAAAATCGAGCAATAACAATTCACTTTATATCAACATATAACATATATAAATCCATACATTCCAATGTAATTATATATGAGAATACCTAGAGTGTCATCTCTTTCTAAACATGCATAATCGCAATAAAAGAAATAGATTCACATATATATACGTTAATTAATTAAATGGTACAACCTGGCTCTGATACCAATTGTAGGGAAAAACATTTGCAAACGGCAAAAGCGAGACTAAAAAGAGTTTAGTATATTTTAAAATTTTACCATATTTGAACCTTAACCCTTTAATTAATTAAACATATATACCAAAAGATATCATACATTTGTCACGTGATCCGATTGACTATGCATCGATGGTAATCCGTAAGATCTTCCAATCCAATCACGAATGTGAATCACCTAGAAGCGTGATCTCCCTTCTCTTTGAATTGTGTACCTGAGAATGGATAACAAAAAAATTTCTGATCTTTGTTAGTCACAATAAACTCCAAAAGATTGCTAAGAATGTCCCAGTCACTTTTGAATTCATAATCGTTAGATTGAAACTCACGTGAACCTTATTCGAAATAGTGTACAAAACCTTTTGATGTAAAGATTACTAGTGCACTATCGAAATGAGAACAATCTCCTCTTACAACCTCTCTTGGCCGAATTTCACACTAGTCTAAGAGTTGAATTTTATTTTTCTCTAGCAAAAGAAAAATATCTCAATTGCAAAAACTAGGATTTCCGAAAATATATCAAGAATATATATATCCGGCCAAGTGCCATATAAAATAATATTATTGCCATATATAATAATATTAATATATATCTCCGGCCTTCTTGCCATATCTTATATATTGCTCGAATTCAACTTGCCTATTATATATATAGTGCAGGAATCCTGATTGCCATATCAAGCATATATATATATATATATATTTCCACATGCATTCATGCATATATGATATATTTGATATATATTCCGCATGCATACAAGCATATTTGTTATATACAAACTCTAATCCAACTCTTTAATGTATTTGTGACTATATAAAAGACTTCCTAATTTGACTAGACAAATAAAGTTTCTTATTTATCTACTTGTCAAATATAGTCTTTTATATTTAATATACTACTACTAATAGTATAATACTAGGAAACATATTTTCTAATCAGAAAAAAATTTGATTCTTATTTAAATAATTAATTAACATATTAATTAATTTCCATTTAATAAAATAATAAAATAAACAATATAATGGGCTAATTAAAATTAACCTTGCCGCCCATGACCAAAACATGGGTCATATATTGTTTTTCTTATTTTATTAAATCCATTTGAACTTTAATAAAAAGCCCACATGTAAACTAGACATATTCTTACTAAAAGAAACAAGCCCACATGCCTTTCATTAATATATTAATATAATTAAATAGCTCATTAAATAAATAATGTCCAAATTATATTCTCAATATATTAAATACAATTCTAGATGGACCTATAAATAGTCCGGTAGAATATATCAAGTGATTCATGCAAGTCCGTGCGGATTGGGGATCTTGGCGGGCCTATCTAAGTTTAAGCTCCAATAGACATAACCCAATCACAATCAACAAATGATTCACTAAGGTTTAATCTATTAATTTTAGTTCATTCCACTAAATAACTAAAATTGCACTCTTAAATAAAGATGGAATAAGTAAATGATTCTTAATCATACCCTAGACAATCTTATAGGAGATAGTGAATCCTTGTGAAGAATATCAATAATCGCCAAGCTCTCATAGACCACCTATAGCTCTCCAAGTTACCATATTTACTCATATGACCACACTTTGAACTTGAATATATATTATGACTTGTCCAGAAGTCATCTTTCAATAGTCACTATTAAAAACTTAACGTTAAGATTTAATATCCAAAACCACAAAGCATCCATATGATGATATTCTACTCATATTTAATAAATGGAGCCACGACGTCCATATCTATAAATGAAGTCCTCTATCGATTAGCAAATGAATACCACCAAAATATTGAGGATAGACTATGCTATATAATCGTATTCATTGATAGCTCAAATGATAACACTTGTAACCATAAGTCCATCATTTATCTCAGGATTAAGATAGACTCTCCAATTGTCTTGATAATGAAAAGACTTTTATTTATTGACGGTTCTAGAAAAAAGTATTTTATTGTGATCCAGTTCAATGCACCCAGTGCACCAGATTCTTTTACTCGAAGACCCTTCGATGATTTTAGACTCATCATAACACATTTGATCCCACTCAAATGCTAGTAAAAGAATTCTACAACTTTAACAAGATAAAGATAAAGGTGTCCAACCTTTAACTTAAGTTGTGAACGTTATTCAAGACTAACTAAAGAATTGTGTCTACCTCATACATATCCAAATGTACGAACGATTCTTCTTTTCTCATAGTCTTTTGACCTTATGATTATTTACTTTGACAATTATAATAATAAATGCTATAAGATTTTGTTAAAACAGAAACCACTTTATTAATATGAAAAGATTGTCAAGTACAATATTACACTCTTGCTATTGAGCATAATCCTAACACATCTCCATCGCCTATTGAAGCTCAACATACTACCCTAGTCTAGAGAATGCATCCTTTGTATTCATAATATAGAGATACTATCAATAAAAATCTTACTCATTCACCCTATTTCTTATATTTAAATCTGACTTGTTGTGTACGGAGCATCGCTGGTATCGAACCACGTGATACCCCTCCGACTGAGATCTATCCCGATCTCAGTCTTTAAAGTTGTTATTTGGAGATTCACCCTAACAACGATTTTTCGGTAACAGATCTATTTATGGACTGAAGTAAGATAAGCCTTGTGTCTACAAACGCATCGTTAACAAGAAAGTAGTTTTCCTGGTCCTTTACGTAGATGATATCCTACTCATTAGGAATGTGTGGAAGAATTATCGGAAGTAAGAAGCTGGCTTGCTAACCAATTCCAAATGAAAGATTTGGGATAGGCAAGTTATGTTCTAGGGATCCAATTAATAAGGGATCATAAGAACAAATTGTTAGCATTGTCTCAAGCATCGTATATCGACAAGATTCTTGTGCGATTCTCGATAGAGAACTCTAAGAAAGGTAATCTACCTTCTAAGGAATTTCACTTGTCTAAGGAACAATGTCCTAAGACATCTACTTCATATTGGGAATAGCCAATAGATTCTCGTCCAACCCAGGATTGAATCATTGAATGGCTGTGAAGCTTATTCTCAAGTATCATCGAAGAACGAGAAACTAAATGTTAGTATATTCAGAATAGGATTTGATCCCGTTAGGATATATGGATTCTAACTTTCAGGCAAACAGGGATTCTAGGAAATCCACATCTGAGTTAGTATTCACCCTTGGTGGTGGAGCCATAGTGTGGAGGAGTATCAAGCAATCTTATATTGCTGATTCTATCATGGAAGCCGAATATGTAGCAACTTGCGAAGCATCTAAAGAAGCGATATGGCTCCGTAAGTTCTTGATTGATCTGGAAGTTGTTCCAAACTTGGATAAGCCCATGACACTTTATTATGATAATAGTGGTGTAGTGGCTAATTCTAAAGAACCAAGAAGCCACAAAAGAAGAAAGCATTTATAGAGAAAGTATCATCTCATCAGGGAGATAGTGCAAAGAGGAGGAGAGGAGATGTGACAGTGATGAAGATTGTGTCGTAAGATAATCATGCTAATCCATTTACAAAGACTTTAACAGCTAAAGTTTTTGAAGGTCACCTAGAGGATATGGGATTATGAGACATGTCTCACATGTTGTAGTGCAAGTGGAAGATTGTTGGGATTTATGCCCTAAAGTTTGATTTATGTAAATGTTATAAATATAATAATAAAAGAAGTAGTTATTTCATTCAACTATATTAATTCATATGCTTATATTATATATGTAAACAACCAAGATTTCTAGATGAATTCTCAAACTGAGTATATGAATGTCATATGCAGAGGAATTTACTATGAGACATGCAATATAAATAGTCCGTAGAAAGCAAATAAAGCTGGGTACTTTTTCTGTGGTTAATCTACAGCTGCGGTTCATTCCATATTGTACGGTAGTCTTATCTTAGACTACTCATATGGTTTTATGAGAATGGAGGCATCTTATATGATGTGATCATATAGTACTAGGCCACGATCTATATGAATTTGTCACTAAGATTCGTTAGTTGAAAAAATTCATATATACTGATTAATGATGGCAATATATGAGTGATCTAAATCCTGAGTGTCTTACTGATTACTTCAGGTTAGATCACGATTTTTGATTTACCATGGGTGAAATTAGAATATCATTCTCGGTCAATATCTCTGTATCTTGGAATCACGGTTTAGCTTGTAGCTGTAAAGGTATGCACACAATAGTGAAATCCACTTCTTCTTGTAAGAAATAGATAAGTAGTTCCCTTAAGGGTTGATTCGGGGCTTGAACGATTAAGAGTGCTCTCTTTCTTCCATAAAGGAATGAAGGATATAATCATTCAAGAGAATCAATGGTACTCAAAGGAAAAGATATAATTAGAGAGGTATAACGGACTTTATGACCTAGCTTTAATTATGAACTACTTGTGAATGATCATGCCATATGTAATAGTTATATCAATAGATACTAATAAAATTGGTTGTATAAAACATCTACTGTTACGAGAGTACAACCTTGGGTTTTTAGGAGAATAACTCCAAGGTTAATAATTGTGAAATATTAATTAAAGAGTTTAATTAATGTTTTCTAAGAATGATTGGAGCTCAAAACTGTGAGTCCATTAGGTCCCCTTATTAGCCCTATAAAATTGCTTGTAACAAAGACTCATGGAGAATTTGATGGTCCAATTAATTATGTTACGAAAGTAACTTAAATATATTTTGAAAATTAATTAAATGGTGTGATTATTTAATTAATATATTATTTAATTGTTGAATTAAATATTATTAAATATTATTATTATTTAATTGACATATTAATAATTAGAATAATTATTAAATTTTCATATGAAGGTTTCAATTTCTAACCTTGACAAGAGCAAATAAAATAATATGTGATAATTTTTATTTACTCTAAATAGGTCAAAGGTTTAAACCCTAGTAAAAAAGTAATAATTAAAAAATGATTTAGAATCATATTTTAACTTGGATTACTAAACCCTAGGTTCTTAGTATATAAGATATGCTTGTTAGGAAAAAGAAGCTATTTTCGAGCCCTACAGAGAACAGAGGTGGGCGGCAACTATAGAGGGAAAAGAAAAAAGAAAATTGTTTTACTCTCATACCAGGGTTGGCCGAATTCATCAAGGGGAAGCAAGGTGTTGTCTTCTGGTTCTTTCAAGCCTCCATTCAACCGCTCCCGGAATCCATGACTTACCTACAGACACAGTTGCTAGATCATGGGATATAGCTAGGAAAGCTTAGTGGTATTGGATCGAAAAGAAAATGAAGGAGTGTTCTTCAAAGGTATGAAAACAAATCTCTTCCTCATATTCGTGTATATAAAAAAGGTCCCAAGAAGACGATAGAAATTTTTTGAAACCTATCGTTCTTATTTTATTGATTAATTTCAAATAAAAACCCTTTTATTTTCTATTGCATGACTTACAATTCCCAACTAACCGTACGACAAATACAGGGATCATACGAGGTAAGGGATCCTAAGATGACTACCTATCTCGACCTTGCTTCAGAAATAAAGTCGAGCTTCGAGGAGTTCAAAATCGAACAAATTCCTCGAGCAGAGAACGCTTAAGCAAACTCCTTGGCCAACCTTGGCTTGACAATCCAAGCGACCACAAGTAAGTTGATCCCAATAGTTTACCTAAAGTGGCCAGCAGTCTGGAAGGACAAATCGTCAATGAAAATGTCAACAATTGACTTTGATCCTAACTAGATGATCCCTATCGTGGACTACCTCGAGCATGACAAACTACCAGCAGACCGGAACGAAGCCAGAAAAGTCTAGCTAAATTAGCCATGTTCAGCATAATAAGAGGTAAACTATATAAATGCTATTTTGCAAGTCCTTATCTCTTGTGTGCAAAACCTTAGGAAGCGAAATCCGTGTTAGTCGAGCTACATGTTGGCAAATGCGGGAACCACTCCGGTTCTAGGAGTTTAGCCCATTGAGCAATATCAACCATGAGATCTGATGCAATCGAATTAGTAAAAAGAAGCGATAAGGGTTAGCGACATGCACATGTATCCTATCTACTCAATTCGGTACTGTCTATGTGGCCTTTCATGAAGTAGGGGATGAATATCGTCGAGAAACTTTCACCTTCGAATAAAGAAGGCAAAATGTATGTACTCGCTATGGCAGACTATTTCACGAAATGGGTCGGAGTAGAATCGTACAAAAACATCAAAGATAATAAGGTAAACAAATTTCTTTGGAAAAATATCATCTATAGGTACGGAGTGCCAAAGGAAATCTTCACTGACAATGGGTCGCAGTTTATTTCCTTCAATTTACAATACTCCTGCGAAGAAAGAGGGATCAAGATCCATTTCTCAACCCCTCGATACTCGCAATCGAATGATCAAGCTGAGTCAACAAATAAAACAATAATGGGGACATTAAAGAAGAATATGGAGGCAGCGAAAGGGCTCTAGGCAGACAAACTATTAAAGGTCTTGTGGTCCTATCAAACAACAACTTGAACATTGACGGGTGCCACTCCCTTCTCACTTACATTTAGAGCAGAAGCAGTCATACCAGTCAAACAAAATGTTACCTCAGTAAGAGTCAAACATCTAGATGAAGAACATAATACACATCTACTCCCTCTCGAGCTAGATCTACTCAATGAAAAGAAAGACATGACCCTACTCAGACTCACAGAATATTAACAACGGATAGCTCGATACTATAACAAAGATGTTTGAGTCCGAACATTTACAAAAGGTGATTGGATTCTATGAAGAGTATTCCAAAACACCAAGGAACCTGGCACTAGGAAATTTGGCTCAATTTGGGAATGCCCTTATCAGATAACAAAAGTGGTCAGGCATGGAGCCTACAAGATTCGAGCCGAAGATGGTCGAGTCAAAACAATGGTCTTGCATTCAAAGATCACTCGATTCAAATTTCAAGTTCAAGTCTCCTCGACTAATCAAGCACACTTGCACTAGGGGAAGAAGGATGTATAGCTCGCCAAACTGACATTCAAAGCAAGATGCTATGTCGAGCCATTGTTTTTATTTCCTAAATCTCAACTGTAAAAAGCTATATGTCAAGCAAGCAAGTATTGTAAAAGCTCTATGTCGAGCAAGCAAGTATTCACTTTCTAAGTGATCGAAATGCACTTATCATAATATATATCGAGACTTTCGAGTTTAGATGTTCAACTCAAATTGATAAAATTCAGTTACTTTGATATTTGTCATTATTTGAGTCCTGTTTTAATTGAGAACTAAATATTGAGCTATATTATTGGATCTTTCAACCATGTCTATTAACTAAAAATAGTAATTCAAATTTGAAAAACATAAGTTTAGAAGAGTTTCCCAAAAAATATTACAAAATAAAGTCAAGGGGCAATATATCCTCCACCCATTTAGCCTAAAAATATATATACTAAAATTGATAAAATATAAATTGATTCTATGGGAGGGTTAGGGAATCAGTTTCAAGATTGTCCTTGCTTTCCATTCCTTCCATTGCGTTGACCTAATTCTCTGGCTTGACCTCTTCTCCAGCACCATCTTTATCATCACCCTCGAGCACCTTTAGCTTCTTCCACTACTTCCAGATTTTGATATCCTTTTCTGGATCCCAGGTATCCATAACTCCATACAAATACTGATACATAAGCTTGCCATGGTCTGGATAATGGCCTTATCAGCAGCCTTGTCGAGCCTCTCCATCGCATCAACAAGCCGTTCGTCAGTCTTTGATAGTTTGTCTTCACTCGATTTGAGAAAGGCTTTCAGCCAAGCATTCTCTTCCTCGAGACCCGTGAGCTTGGTGATTGTTTCCTTCAAAACCCTCTCTGCTTCAAATTTGGTCTCCTCAACCTCCTTTTTTAGCTTCGAGTTCGAAGAGGATAGAGAGGTAACCTTCTTGGAAAGAATTTTGACTTCTTTCCTCATGAAGAGCTGGGATGAAGAGCCTACAAAGAAACAAACCAAAAGAATTCAACACCAATCCAAAAATATTTAGAGATAAAAGAAACTAAAAGTATATAACCTAAAAAGCGCTAGTCAATCCACAGTCTACAACTCGAGGGGCTCCAATTTTGAAGAGTTGGGCTTCATCATCAAGGAACAGGAGCTAGTCAACTTGTTTAAGCATAGACCTAAGATCAGACTAGACGGAGACATTAGTAGGGAATCTAGCCACAACACCTTCATCTGAGCCCTCATCTCGACGAGGACACTTCTTCATTTTCTCGATAATAGGGATAATCGGCTAAGACTGGTCGACACCCTCAGTTGGGTCGACAACCTGAGTGACAGGCAGATTCACACCTTTTTCCCCCTTTTTCTTTTCAAGTCTTTCCATTTGTGTCTTCAAGGCTTCTTTAGAAGAAAGGAGCCTTAGGTTTGATATCGTTGCTGTAGTGAAAAATTGCTCGGCGTCAATAACGAACTCGAAAAATCGAGTAACATAAGATCTCGAACTCGTGTCTTATCTAAGTGTACTTAACCAAAGCTTCAACACGAGGATAGGGATTACATGATCGAGCAAAAGCTATTTGGTTCCACAACGAGCTATTCCTTAGACTATCCTCCTGGAGTAATTTCTTCCAACTCCTCTCATTCGGATCAATCAAAAGGATTCTCTAGGTTCTCTGAATGTCGTCCACACTCTGGATCGACTTCACTTTCCTGTCAAGGCCCACTGAAAAGAAGAAAATTGAGTTAGAAAATTTTACAATACAATACTCACACAAGGAAGTCGAACACCCATCAACGTGTTGGGATTATTGCCCTAAAGCTTGTAATATGTAAATGATGATTAATTATAAATAAAAGAAGTAGTACTTTTCATTCTATTTATATGTCTCATACTTTTATATCATATGCTAAACATCCAAGATTGCCAGAAGTAATCTCGAACTAAGTATATGAGTGTTATATACAGAGGAATACAGTTTGAGACATGCAATATAAAGAGTCTGTAAAAAGCAAATGAATTTGGGTACTTTATTTGTGGTTAATCTACAGTTGTGGTCCATTCTGTAATATATAGTGGTCTTATCCTAGACTATTCATAAGGTGATATGAGAATAAAGGCACCTTATATGATGTGATCATATAAGATTGTGCCACGATCTATATAAATCTCTCTCCAATATTCGTTATATGGGGAAATTCATATATATCGACAAATGATGGTTATATATGGGTGATCTTAATCCTAAGTATCTTACTGACTCCTTCAGGTCAGATCATGATTTTTGATTTACCATGGGTGAGATCGGAATAATATCCTCAGTCAATATCTCTGTATCCTGGAATTGCGGTTTGGCTCATCGCTAGGGAGGTCTATACACAATATTGAAATCTACTCCTTCTTGTGAGAAATAGAGAAATAGTTCCCTTAAGGGTTGATTCGGGGCTTGAACAATAAGAGCTCTCTCTTTCTTCCGTAAAAGAATGAGTGATATAATTGTTCATTAGAGAATCAATGGTACTTAATGGAAAAGATATAATTAGAGGGGTATAATGGACTTTATGACCCAACTATAATTATGAACTACTTGTGGAGGATCATACCATATGTAATAGCTATATCGATGGAAATTGAACTTTGGTTTGTGTAAAAACATCTACAGTTACGAGAGTACAGCCTCGGGTTTATAGTGGAGTAACTCCGAGGTTAATAATCATGAAATATTAATTAAAGAGTTTAATTAATTTTTCTAAGAATTATTGGAGCTCAAGACTATGGGTCCATTAGGTTCCCTTGCTAGCCCAGAACGTTGATGGTAACAAGGGTCATGGTTAATTAATTAGATAGTTCAATTAATTATGTTACGAAAGTAACAAGGATCTTTATTCAGGCAATTGATTAGATAATGTGATTTTTTAATTAATGGATTACTAATTATGAATTATTAATAGATTTAATTATTTTATGGAGTTCCAGGGTTCAAGCCAAGACCAAAGCAAAGATATAAAATGATATTGATTATTTTATTTTTAGCAGGTCAAGGGTTCGAGTCACAATGATAACATTGAATTAAATGGAATTAGAATCATATTTAATCTAGGTCACTTGTAATCCTATCATGATATTGATATACAGATAATAAAATGTCAGGAGATTTTGTTGTTAATATTTGATTTTTGTAAGGATTCCCATTGTTGATTGGCTTATTTCGTAGACAAACCACATATTGGGGGTTTGAATTGTAAGGGTAGTTAGGTGATTGAAGATCATGCTCAAAGGCCCTTTTCAAGACCTCAAGGGAAGAAGCACTCCAAAGGTATAATACTTAGTGTTTCTTACAATGAAGAGAAATAGATGCACACACACACAATACTTGCATAATTCTCATTCTTGAATGTGTTGTGTATTTATTTTGTGTATGCATTATTGCCTATTTCATCTCTCTTCATGCATGTTTATTTGGTTGCATCTTGCTTAGAATTGCATAGCATGGTTAGATTTTAGGATGCTCCATCAGGTGCAATTTGCGCCCTGATCTGCGGCCAAAGCCGCAGAAATAAGGCCGCAGAATAAGGATCAGAATTCATACTCTCTGTCCTCTTTTCTGCGCCCTTTGATTTTGCGTTTAGGGGCCGCAAAAATGTCAGGTGCATTTCTGCGCCCTTGAGTTCTGCGCCCCTGGCCGCAAATTCAAGACGCAAAACTGTTGATTACAGTTCTGCGCCCTGTTTTCTGCGGTCAAGGCCGCAGAATCAAGGGCGCAGAATCAGCGGTCTTTTGCATTTTTTTCAAAACGACACCACTTCACTTTGGCATACTATATATATGCCTCTTTCATTCCTAGGTCGTTTTTAAGAGTTCCAAATCTCATATTTTTCTCTTAGAACATTTTTCAAGAGAAAAATCATCAAGAACTCACCTTTAAACACTCAAACCAATTCCTTTGATCATCAAAGTTCATCTAGGATCATTCATGACCATTTAGGACTCATCCATGTATGGTTTTGCATCATCACATCTTTTCTTGGTAAGATTTTGACTAACTTCATCTAAGTTTAGTTTCTTTCTTGTCAAGTTATCTCTTTATCTTATTGTATGCTTTATGTTCACATGCTAAATATAAGATAGAGATTGTTTGTGATGAATTTGATTGAGTGTTGTATTGTGATAGCTATTTAGGTTTTGTTGAATCTTGATTAGCTAAGCTTTATGATATGTCATTTAGCTTTTGATATCTAGGATTGATTTCATTGATATATCATCATTCTAGGTAAGCATATAGAGTTGCCTTGCTCTTGTTGCATTTTGAGTATTTCATATATTCACTTAGGTTGTTTTCTCTTCATTGAGAACTAAGTCTTGTGTTGCTTCCGGGATTAGGTTGCATAAATCACAAGCATTAGGACTAGGTTCACTTATACCGGGATTAGGTAGGTGTGTGATTACTTCCGGGATTAGGTTGTAATCGTTTTACACATTTAGTGGATTCGAGGTTCAAGTGTGGCTCACTTACATAGCCCGTGGTTTTTCCCGTAAGGGTTTCCACGTAAATATCAAGTGTCTTTTAATTTCCGCACCATATTACACTTGCTTTATTTATATTGACTAGTAAAGGGTATTTTCGTAATCTTGCCTATTAACGAAAATTGGGTAAAATCGGATAAAATCTATTCACCCCCCCTCTAGATTAATATTGTACACACCGTAATTTGTTTCAATTGGTATCAGAGCGGGTTCCTAGATATACATAGGTGATCCTTGCTCATTTTGGTGTGTTTTGCATTTGTGTGTTTTTTGTTCATTCATACATTTTGCATTCATTTCATTTCATTCATATACAAAATGAGTGGAAACGGTGGCAACAACGAGGGGGCTTCTAGCACACGTCCTCCCCTTCTCACCGGATTAAATTACTCCTCATGGAAAGGGAAGATGGAATCCTACATATGCCAACTTCATGACCGAGCATGGATGTCGGTTGAAGATGGATACGATCTTCCCATGATGACTCCTACGGGTGGAGGAGAAGAAGTTTTGAAGCCCAAGGCACAATGGAGTGCACAATAATTTGAGGCGTCAAAATGGAATAGGAAGGCAATGCATGCCATCCTATGTGCCATGGATGAGAATCAATACAAGTTGATTCAAAATACTAGGATTGCTAAGGAGGCATGGACAATCCTAGAAGTTGCTCATGAGGGAACCGAAGTTGTGAAGGACTCCAAGCTCCAAGTTCTCCAAACCCAATTTGAGATGCTCAAGATGGAGGAGAATGAGTGCTTCAACGACTTTGAGATCAAGTTGATGGACATAGTCAACCAAAGTCATCAACTTGGTGATCCCTATTCGGATAGGAGGATCAAGCAAAAGATAATGAGATCCCTACCGGATAGGTTTGAGTCAAAGGTGACGGCTTTAGAAGAAAATAGTGGATATAAGGATATGAAGCCGAGCGAGGTCATTGGAAGACTTCTCGCCTACGAGTCTAGGAAGGTTCCTAGCTCCACTCCTCCTAAAAAGCAAAAGGGAATTGCTTTGAAAGCATCTAAGGATGAAAAGGAGGTGAAGAATGACTCGGATGAAGACATGGCCTTGTTTGTGAAAAGATTCAACAAGGTTATGAAGTTTGGAAAGAAGGGATTTGGTTTTAGAGGCCAAGACAAGAAAAAGGTTCCCTTCAAGAAGTTTGAACCAAGGCAAGAGAGGACCGAAAGGAAAGGGGTCCGTTGCTTTGAGTGTGGCGGGATTGGTCACTTTGCTCCCGAATGTGCTAATCACAAGGAAAAGAAGAAGGGAAAAGTGATGGCCGCCACTTGGAGTGGAAGTAGTGATGACTCCAATGAAGAAGATGATTCTTCGGATGATGAAGACATCATGGCTAACTTCCTAGCTTTTGCCTCTTCTCACAAGAGCAAAAGTGGTAGTGAAAAAGAGGAAGAGAGTCAAAGGGAAAGTGACTCTAGTGAAGTTGACTCCGATGCTAACTCCACTAATGGATATGTGGAGAAAGAAGTGTTAGTTGAATATCTTAAGGAGTTTAGGAGCTTAGAGATGAAAACAACTAAGAAGATCAAGATGTTGAGAGAAGAAAATGTTGAGCTTTCATCTCACAATGATCTCTTAAGTGAAGAAGTGGAAAGACTTAAGAAGAGAGAAGATAAGCTAAAAGAGGAGTTAGCTTTATCTAGGAGGAATGAAGAAGGTTTGAAGAGGGAGCTTGTTGAAGCTAAGAAGTCACTTACTAGGATGGACTCTAGCACCAAAAAATTAGATCACATGCTTGGTGTTGGAAAGAGTCCATGTGACAAGAGAGGTCTTGGGTTTGAAGATTGTCAAGAGACCACCCCCTCTAAGAAGACCGTGTTTGTTAAGAGCTTAGGCAACATAGAAGCTTCTCCGGTGCACACTCCTAGGAAGAAAATAGATCTAGGACAAACCTCAAAAAGTGCACAAGTGAAGGTGGCACCAAGGAGACAACCTCAAGCCAACATTCCTCATCTATTGGCTCAAAAAGGGAAAAATCCAATCATGCAAGTCCAACATTGGAAGCAAGATAGACCGGTTCAACAAAGGAGATGGATTGAACCCACTCAACCACAAAGAAAAGGGAAGGCTCCCATAAATGCTCAAGGCAATGGTATGATTTCTCGTTTCATTCCAATTTGTCATTTTTGTGGTTTTAATGGTCACATTCGACCAAATTGCTTTCGTTATATAAAAATGTGTAGAACTCGAAGCATGTTTGAAAAGAGAAAGAATAGAGCCAAGATGCATGTTCCTAGGAATAATAAGACTAATTTGCATGATCCTAGGATTACTAGAGCCCATGTACCAAAGACCTTTAAGAAAGAAAATGTTGTTCTTAAATGGATTAGAAAGAATGAAAATGTTTGCCATGTTGCACAAATTGCCTTGAAGGCAAATTCTTCTAATCTTTGGTATCTTGATAGTGGGTGCTCTAGGCACATGACGGGAAACAAGAGTTTCTTCGAGACTCTTGTTATGGAGGAAGGAGGAAATGTCACCTTTGGTGATGGATCCAAAAAGAATGTCATAGGGAAAGGAACCATCTCCGTTCCCGGATTGCCCTCCTTATCCAATGCTTTACTTGTTGATGGCTTGAAAGCCAATTTGATTAGCATTTCTCATCTTAGTGATGAAGGATATTCCGTCTTGTTTAGCAAAGAGAATTGCTCTATCCTAAAGCCCAATGGACAAACCTTATTGAAAGGTATGAGATCTAGCGACAATTGCTATTGTCTTGAAGCTAGAATAGTCTCAAACAATGTGTCCAAGGATGAGCAAATTGAGTTGTGGCATGAAAGACTTGGCCACATGAACTTTCGGGATCTACGGACCCTTGGAAAGTTTGAATGTGTGCGTGGCCTCCCTAAGCTTGGGAAGAAAGCCAATGGTATTTGTGGACCTTGTCAACAAGGAAAACAAACTAAAAGCATGCATAAAAAGGGCAAGTATCTCTCCACCAAGGAGCCTCTAGAGCTTCTCCATATGGATCTTATGGGTCCTATGCAAACCGAGAGCTTGGGTGGAAAGAGATACATTTTTGTTTGTGTAGATGATTTCTCTAGGTTCACATGGACATATTTTCTTAGAGAAAAATCCGAAACTTTTGATAAGTTTAAAATGCTTTGTACTAAACTTCAAAATGAAATGAATTCTAACATTAAAAGCATAAAACGGATTAGAAGTGACCATGGGAGGGAATTTGAGAATGCTTCTTTTGAAACCTATTGTGATAGTATAGGTATCTCCCATGAGTTTTCGGCTCCTAGGACACCTCAACAAAATGGAGTTGTTGAGAGGAAAAATAGGGTCCTTCAAGAGATGGCCCGAGTGATGTTGCTTAGCAACAATGTGTCTAGGAATTTATGGGCCGAAGCCATCAACACGGCTTGCTATATAGGAAATAGAGTTTTCCTAAGGCCCGGTACTAGAAATACCTCCTATGAGTTATGGAAAGGCAAGAGGCCAAATGTTAGCTACTTCCACACATTTGGAAGCAAATGCTTCATTTTAAATGACCGAGATCAACTTGGCAAATTTGATGCCAAGAGTGATGAGGGTATATTTATTGGCTATGCCTTAAATAGTAGAGCCTATAGAGTTTTCAATAAGAAAACTCTAAGTGTCATGGAATCATCTAATGTTGTATTTGATGATGAAAGGCTCAAGTGTAGTAATCATGAGGAGGAGGTTATTCTTAGTGATGATTCTCCTTTGGAGAAGGTTGTTGTGACTCCTAATGTGGGGACATCCAATGTTGTTGAAAATGACACACAACCTCTTGATAGAGTTCCTAACTTGGACTCTAATGAACCCGCTCCATGGGTTAGAAGACTCCATAACAAAGAGGATGTTATTGGAGATGTGAATGAGGGTGTTAGGACTAGAAGGCAAATAGCTAATCTTATTAGCTTCACATGCTACACCTCTCAAATAGAACCCAAAAAGATTGATGAAGCTCTAAATGATGAGTTTTGGGTTCTTGCCATGCAAGAAGAGCTAAACCAATTCGAAAGGAATGAGGTTTGGACTCTAGTTCCTAGGCCTAAGACCACTAATGTCATAGGCACAAAATGGATATATAGGAACAAATCCGATGAGGATGGCAACGTAGTGCGTAACAAGGCAAGACTTGTTGCACAAGGGTACTCTCAAATTGAGGGTATCGACTTTGAGGAGACTTTTGCTCCCGTTGCCCGCCTAGAGTCCATTAGGCTTCTCTTGTCCATCTCTTGTGTGCACAAGTTCAAATTGCACCAAATGGATGTTAAGAGTGCCTTCCTCAATGGCTTCTTGCAAGAGGAAGTGTTTGTTGAGCAACCCAAGGGGTTTGTGGATGCACACCACCCCAACCATGTCTATCGCCTCAAGAAGGCTCTTTATGGGTTGAAACAAGCACCGAGGGCTTGGTATGAGCGCCTCACTCAATTTCTTGTCAACAATGACTACACAAGAGGTAGTGTTGACAAGACACTATTCATCAAGAAAGACAATGATGAGCTTTTTATAGCTCAAATATATGTTGATGATATAGTGTTTGGATCCACCAACAACACCAAAGTCCAACAATTTGTTGATGTTATGTCTCATGAATTTGAGATGAGTCTTGTTGGTGAGCTTAGTTACTTCCTAGGTTTGCAAATTAGGCAATTAAGTGATGGGATCTTCATATCCCAAGCCAAACATGCCAAAAACCTAGTGAAGAAGTTTGGTCTTGAGAAAGCCAAACATTGTAACACACCCATGAGCACCACTTTGAAACTAAGCAAAGATGCTAGTGGTAAAAGTGTAGAACAAACACTTTATAGGGGTATGATAGGAAGCTTGCTTTATTTGACCGCAAGTAGGCCCGACATATCCTTTAGTGTGGGTGTGTGTGCAAGGTACCAATCCGATCCCAAGGAGTCCCATCTCTCTTGCGTCAAGAGAATCATTCGATATGTGAATGGGACTTCTAACTATGGGATTTGGTACTCATTTGACACTAATGCTAGTCTTGTAGGCTTTAGTGACGCGGATTGGGCCGGAAATTGTGATGATAGGAAAAGCACATCGGGCGGTTGCTTTTTCCTTGGAAACAATCTTGTTTCTTGGTTTTGCAAGAAGCAAAACTCAATTTCCTTGTCCACGGCGGAGGCCGAGTACATAGCCGCGGGGAGTGGATGCACACAACTCCTATGGATGAAGCAAATGCTAGTAGACTACGGATTCAACCAAGGTACACTCACTCTCTTTTGTGATAACATGAGTGCTATTAATATTTCCAAGAATCCGGTTCAACATTCTAGAACTAAGCATATTGACATCCGTCATCATTTCATTAGAGAACTAGTTGAAAATAAATGCATTGTACTTGAGCATGTAGGTACAAATGATCAACTAGCCGACTTGTTTACAAAACCTCTAGATGCTACTCGATTTAAAACTCTTAGTAGATCTATTGGAATATGTCTTGTGGAGTGATGAGTTCTAGTTATTGACCCCATAAGGGGAACTCAAGCAAAGAGAGCCTTTTGTATACTTGATGCATGCAAATTATTTGAAAGATCTTGTGCATCTCTTTTAATTGCTTGAAGTAAGCTTGGTTGGACATATGTATATATGCTTTTATCTCAATAAGTGTGAACCTTGCTTTGTTTTCAATCCATGTCATATTTTTGTTCAAACATGCATTTTTGGACTAGGAAATTTTCATAGGAAGTATGATTTGAATGACCTATAGTTATTTCCATGACATGATGATTCTTAATTGACATGCTAATGAACTTGAAAAGCATGAAATTCAAATGCCATGCTAATAAATTGGAAAAGCATGAATTGATGATTGCATATTCTTAAATGCAAAACAATGTGTGAAAAAGCTAGTGAGACTAAAATTGATAAAGGATCATGTATCCATTCAAAGTCTCTCTTTCTTTATTTGTTGAACATGGTTACTATCATACGGGTTTCATACCCGGAAAAATCAAAAAGGGTGCAAAGTCGCTCATGCCATGTTTCGCTTATAAAGTTGGATATAGTTGTTGTTAAAAATGAAAATCAATAAATTCTCTATATTCTTGCTTTTCTCATGACAAATGGTAAAATTGGTTTGAATTCTATTTGAAACCTTTGTCATTTGCTTTGCCAAATACCATTGTATTTTGGACTTGAATGCAACTTGTCTTGTTTGCAAAGCATTTTTATTTCACACATTTTCATAAAATAAATCTCCTTGTATCTCTCCAATTAATTGAGTGCATAAAGTGGCTTATTTAACTATGCATTATCTTGTATGCTTCTATCTCTCTTTGCTATGAGTGACCCGGTTGGGGACTACTCCTTTGCCTATATCATGACAAAAAGGGGAGTAGGATGTGGTAAGGGGAGTTGCTAATTGTTGTAGCAATTGTGCATATGGGGAGTTTATGGTTTGAGGGGGAGTAACCCTTTGAGGGGGAGCATTGCATACTCATACATTGCATGATATTGTGGTTAAAAGATTCATATGCAAATGCTTGTTTTTCTTTCACTTGATCATCTCACATACACTTGCTTTGGAAGTGTAATCTAATTGTTTTGAAGGTTTGGTTATTCTACAAGAGATTGAAGACTTGAAGTTTTATTTTCTTATCTCTTTGTAATTTGTAATGTAGAATTTCCCGTAGTTTCATTTATCTTGTGAGGATCAATGTGAGTGGTGGTTTTGTCACGAAATAGCCAAAGGGGGAGATTGTAAGGATTCCCATTGTTGATTGGCTTATTTCGTAGACAAACCACATATTGGGGGTTTGAATTGTAAAGGTAGTTAGGTGATTGAAGATCATGCTCAAAGGCCCTTTTCAAGACCTCAAGGGAAGAAGCACTCCAAAGGTATAATACTTAGTGTTTCTTACAATGAAGAGAAATAGATGCACACACACACAATACTTGCATAATTCTCATTCTTGAATGTGTTGTGTATTTATTTTGTGTATGCATTATTGCCTATTTCATCTCTCTTCATGCATGTTTATTTGGTTGCATCTTGCTTAGAATTGCATAGCATGGTTAGATTTTAGGATGCTCCATCAGGTGCAATTTGCGCCCTGATCTGCGGCCAAGGCCGCAGAAATAAGGCCGCAGAATAAGGATCAGAATTCATACTCTCTGTCCTCTTTTCTGCGCCCTTTGATTTTGCGTTTAGGGGCCGCAAAAATGTCAGGTGCATTTCTGCGCCCTTGAGTTCTGCGCCCCTGGCCGCAAATTCAAGACGCAAAACTGTTGATTACAGTTCTGCGCCCTGTTTTCTGCGGTCAAGGCCGCAGAATCAAGGGCGCAGAATCAGCGGTCTTTTGCATTTTTTTCAAAACGACACCACTTCACTTTGGCATACTATATATATGCCTCTTTCATTCCTAGGTCGTTTTTAAGAGTTCCAAATCTCATATTTTTCTCTTAGAACATTTTTCAAGAGAAAAATCATCAAGAACTCACCTTTAAACACTCAAACCAATTCCTTTGATCATCAAAGTTCATCTAGGATCATTCATGACCATTTAGGACTCATCCATGTATGGTTTTGCATCATCACATCTTTTCTTGGTAAGATTTTGACTAACTTCATCTAAGTTTAGTTTCTTTCTTGTCAAGTTATCTCTTTATCTTATTGTATGCTTTATGTTCACATGCTAAATATAAGATAGAGATTGTTTGTGATGAATTTGATTGAGTGTTGTATTGTGATAGCTATTTAGGTTTTGTTGAATCTTGATTAGCTAAGCTTTATGATATGTCATTTAGCTTTTGATATCTAGGATTGATTTCATTGATATATCATCATTCTAGGTAAGCATATAGAGTTGCCTTGCTCTTGTTGCATTTTGAGTATTTCATATATTCACTTAGGTTGTTTTCTCTTCATTGAGAACTAAGTCTTGTGTTGCTTCCGGGATTAGGTTGCATAAATCACAAGCATTAGGACTAGGTTCACTTATACCGGGATTAGGTAGGTGTGTGATTACTTCCGGGATTAGGTTGTAATCGTTTTACACATTTAGTGGATTCGAGGTTCAAGTGTGGCTCACTTACATAGCCCGTGGTTTTTCCCGTAAGGGTTTCCACGTAAATATCAAGTGTCTTTTAATTTCCGCACCATATTACACTTGCTTTATTTATATTGACTAGTAAAGGGTATTTTCGTAATCTTGCCTATTAACGAAAATTGGGTAAAATCGGATAAAATCTATTCACCCCCCCTCTAGATTAATATTGTACACACCGTAATTTGTTTCAATTTTAAAAACAAGATAAAAGATATTTGGTTTTGAATATTTGATATTTGAAAACCTATCTATTATATCAAGTGGATGGGTATCTTTAATATTCAGTTAAGGTAATTAGAAAGATATACAAAACACAAAGTAAAAAATAAGAAAAGAAATAGGTGATAGGGTGCGGCCAAAGAAAGAAAAAGAAAAGGAAAAAAAAATAAAATAAGGTTTTTGTTCTTGTTTGATAGAGGGTGGCCCAACCCTACCAACAAAAAAGTAAGGGTTGTTTGTGTGTCTTCTTCTACCTCCATTCAACCTCCTGAAGCCCGTGACGTGCCCACACGTAGTTGCCGAAACCCAGGAGATAGCGAGGAAGATCCGGTGGTTCAAATCAGAAAGCAATATCAACAAAATTAAGAACGAAGGAGTTAGCCTTGAGGTATGATTACGAATCCTACTTTGTTTTATTCTTATATATCATACAAGGTTAATAAGTCGCTAAAATTATTTTTAAAAGCGTAAAATTTCTTCTGCTGCGCAACTATAGGGCTAACACAATGTTATTTCACGTCGACCTAACTCTCTCAACCAAATGAGTCTATTTTTGCTCACCCCCACTTATCCCCCTCCCCAACACTTGACATGTGTCTAGGGAAGGGGTATTTTTGTCTAAACATATAAGTATTTTTGTCTAAACATATAACAGTTTTTGGACAAAAATACTGAAATTCCCTTAACCACTTATAGTGTATAATATACCTAGAAGGGGGGGTGAATAGGTGTATGCCCAAATCCTCGAACTACTTTTCCACACAACCAATATACACACACTTAGAGAGCTTCACAATAGAATTGTTTAAATAAGATGATATGAGTTCAATTGAACAAGTGTTATAAGCAATACAATATAAAGCAAGTAAAGAAACTAAAAAAACATTAAAATCAACACAAGTGATTTTTACGTGGTAAAACCTCAAAAAGGAAATATCCATGGGTTGATACCACAACCACCGGCAAAGCAAATCCACTATGAAAGAAAGAGATACACACTCAATGCAATCAACTCCTAGTCTATCCTCAAGACCAAGTGAATCAATCCAAGATGAATCATTCACCTCTAGGAAGCAACTTCCTATCCCAGACTGTCAAGTCTCTAGGAAGATTTCATGCTTAGCTATCCGGATCACAAAGATCCTAGTTGAGCTACCCTAGCTCAACTATCCAGAGTAACAAACTCCTAGCTTAACTTTCGCTTAGTTATCCGGATCCTCTTGATCCTAACTAAGACTCCTTGCTTGGCTATCCGGAATCCTATCCTAGCCAAGTCTTCTTGCTCAAGACAAAGTTTCACACACTTCAATCAAGAGACTTCCACCTTATGCAAGGCAATAATCTAAGTGATGCAAATGATACAAATCACAATCAAATAAAGCAAGATGATCAAACAAACTTTATTAACATGCTTAGAGATATTCTAGGATATGCTATCAACAATCAATCACAAATGTACCTAGAAATCAATGCATGTAAATCAATAAGAACAAGATAAAAATATTCAATATATCACTCAAACAATCTTAGTTCTTAGATCATGAAATTAAACCTAGAAAATATTATGAAGCACATCATACAATCCATTTCTAGAATCAACTTCAAGTTCAATCAAGTTAAGCTAATATATGTTCAAGAGAAATCACAAAGCTAAAACTCAATTAACAATTGATCAAATAACCCTAGAGTATGAACTAAAATCATTCTTAACACATTTCATCTATCAATTAGAAAGATTAAAAGAGATGATCAAAGAGAAAGTGAGAAGAATAAGTTTAGCATACAAAAGTTGAGTCTCGGACTGAAATATGCATGCTGTGAAAAATCACGAACTCAAATGACTCTGAAAATACTTGGGGTTTGTAGTACTCTTTAAGACCAACATTTTTGGCTTTTGAATCACTCGATTTTGAGTTCGTATGAAAGAGTTATGAGCAAAATAAGATACCAAAAATATGAAGAAATTCTGCTGTCTATCTTTTTCAATTGTTTTCTTCTTGAAATGAATGGGAGGGAATGGAGGAGATTTAAAAGGAAGAGAGAGAGGAAAAAATGACCCAATCAGTTGCAGCCATATCAGCTCCATATGTGGGGCACATGTGCCACATGTGGGTAGAGAGCTGCCCTGGCTGTCTGGCACACGTGGTCCACACATGGCCTCCATCGCTTGGCCTTTGGCCAAGCAAACTCCCTCGCGCTCCTCTCACGTTATTCAGTCGTATTCGGACATTCGAACTCCGAATTCAAATTTGTTTTCATATTACAGACCATGACTCCCTCATGCACAAGGAAGACTATAAAAATTTGACAAAAAGTTGAGAATTCATCTCAAAAAATGACGATGAAAATAACTCAACGACTGAGAATGCAAAGTAGCATAACTATGTCGTATGAACTCGAAACTTAATGAATGAGTAACTGAAATGATTGGGACTCAATAAGGAATCAAATAAGATCATGTTCAAGTCTAAAATACAAGAAACACAAACAAATAAATACTATGTCATACAAGCATGCCATATCTAAGCGATAGTGATAAAACATGCAATTTTAAAATATTGTCAACATTGAAATAAATGCATATGCATACTTAATTGTGTATGAATGTGTTATACCAAATGTTTGAACTATGATGTAGGGACACACATGTATGAATTTTATGTGTGTGCACTTACGCCTTGCAAGAGGAAGAAGAATCTTGATACCTTAGCATCCAAGTACGCGATTTTCATTTTGAAGACGATATTTGCATAAGATGTTGCTTCTTCACCTTTGAAACTTCTTTCTTCCAAGAACCATCTAAGCAACAACTAATATAAATATAGAGAGTTTTGTAATGGAATCAAGCCAATACAAGTAAGGAATTTTACAAATACCCCTCATCTGACACATGCCAAATGTTGGGAAGGGGGGGTAATGCTTACCCCCCTTCAAGGGGGGTGAGCAAAAGTAAACTCCAACCAAATCCCCATGAGCAAAAAAGAACTTTGGTTTCCAATCCGAGTCTCTGGTCTTAAGCTCGGAGATCAAATGACCTCAATGATGTCGAGCAGCGATTAGGTACCTCCCACAATTGGTATCGTGCTCCTTCAAATGATACATGTATAGAAAGTTCTCAAAAGTAAAATCTAACTTCTCTCTCTTGATCAAGACCTCAAGCGATAAGAGAATCCTCCATCCGTTGGGCATAAACTAACTTGGAGTGATCTTAAAGAATTTTAGCAACTGTTGAGCAAGCGGTGGAATAGGGAGCCTAAGGCCCATTTTGAATGGTAAATAGTAAAAACAGGTCCAACCCTAGATCGACCAATCAGCACGTTCAAATAGGGCCGTAGCCCATAGTTTGATCGAATCCGGAATCCCAAATTTGAACTCCAAATTTTAACTCCAAATTCTTAACATCCTAATACGACAATTTCGAGGTAGGATTCTTGATGAGGCCATTTCGTACTCAACAAAACAATGTTTTATGTATTCACTTGAAAACCGTGTTTAACCACTTGGGAATCCATTTAGGATAAAAGCTTAGTAAAACGATAAGCAAGGATTCGTTCCACAGGGAATTAAAGTAATGTGTTGTATTAGTTAACTAATCTATAATGCAATGAAGTAAATCATATAGTTTGGATAGTGTACGGTTTAAGAAACAATCAAACATACAAGTAAAGTAAATGTAACAAAAATGTGATAGGAAAAATAGAATGCTAAACAATATTTGATAAGATAAATGGATGTAATCAATTAAGAGAATGCTAGGGAAATAATGGAGTTGTAAGTGGATTATGGGTAATGCTTCTCAAGCTACTTTAATAAACCAATCTCATATTTGTTAACCATTTGTATTCTTAGATGTGTTTAGGTCATTACTATTGTTGATAATTATGCATTAACATGCAAGAATGTAAATAAATGAATGCAAGAACACGAATTTTACGTGGAAAACCCTAGAAAGGGAAAAAAACCATGGCGCCCCAAAAGGCAAGAGAATAACAATATGATTTGTTTGTAGGTTACATGCTCAAGCTCTGTTTTTCTCTCATACAATTGCTCTCTTCTCTCTCTTAGGTTTTGAAACCCCTCACCGTAGATTACATGGTTCTATTTATATCGGACTGGCAAGGGTTTCTTCTTGCCTATACAGTGTAGGTGGTGGAGTTCCCAATTTGATTTGTATTAGGAATCTAATGTGGTGAACGAATTGAGACTTGTTTCCTATTAGACTTCTCCAGGAGAAGATAAGGTTAGGTCCTTAGTGGAGTGCAATGCTTTTAGACCTTATATCTGGATGAATCCTTATTCTAGGAGGTATACTGAAATAAGGTTACTTTTCCAGTATTGGCTGAGTAGGTCTGGGCCGAGTAAGGGTATTCGACGAGTACGATCTTTACCTTTTCTAGACTGGGTTGTTTTAGCGAGTATACCTTTGGTTTTCACTGATCTTGATGACGTGGCAAATGGTCAATGTTTCCTTCATTGACTAGATGACAAATGACGTGGCATTCTCATTCCTTCATGTTTCCCGCCTATTTTCCTGACGTGTCTTTCAGCCAAATATATACATACAACAACTACGAACACTAAACAACTTCCCACTGAAATGCCTAACCGATTAAGGAAAGGGGGTCAAGGTGGGATCGGTTGATTACAAACCAAGGTTTAGATGATTGTGGTTGATATACCCTTCAATCATATATCCTATTCACTATGTTCCTTAACCATTATAGAGTGTCAATCCTATTTTGATTATATAACAATTTAATACATATAGCTTAAGCAAAACCCAAATCCAAATGTTTCTCACATCAATCCCCTAGAATGGGGATTTAGTTACACTTAATTACAATCGAATAGCAAAGAAGTAATAAATTAGGAAATCACCCTTGGGCCTCCTTTTCATTGTTTAATCCTTCTTTCCTTTGATGCTCCTAGTGCAAGGAATGGTAGATAAGGATGTGTCTAGATGATGGGTGTCTAATGGGTAGTGACAAAAGTAGGTATATGTAAAGAATGGAAATATAGGAGTGATTGGGTGAAAAGTATTCAAGATTTAGTGTTGAGTTTTTGGATGGAAAAGATGGTCCAAGGTTAGAGATGGAGGAAGATGAATATGTCAAGTGAGGAGGAAGGAATGCTAGTTTAAATCTGAGAATTTTGTGGTATGAAGTCTATTCTTTAAAATGGAGAAGAAGAATATTTATAATGGCTCTTGGATTTGTCCTTTAATTACCAGAAAAGCTGATGTGGCATGTGTCGCAATTGCATATTCGCGATTTGGGAGACCGTGGTAGACGGTTATTCATTCTTCAATTTGATTGTCACGGTTGATTCTCATCTTTTTCATGGTCGTGCAGACAGCAACATATGAAAGGCGACAACGGGATCTGAGATCATAGAGTGGTCGTTGTTTGGTCAAACAACGACACTTAACAGTGACACTTCACCTGATCGAATTCTTTAACTTTTTCTTTGTCACGGTTGTGGCTTAACAACGACATTCCACCGTGACACCATACCTGATTGATTTATCATGTTTTGATCTCTCTGTCGCGGTTATGGCACCATAGCGATAACACATCGACATTTCCTTGGCTTGGGGCCTTCCTTGCTTCTCGCATTCTGTCGCGGTGTGCCTAATGGCGACATCAAAAATAGTGACATGCCTTGTTTTCCACCCTTTTGCACATTTTATGTCAAATCCTTCTCCTTCTTTCACAAATGCCCTTGTGGCACTTAATAACATGAAACACTTGTTTATCATAGTTAGATCACGGGAAATGCCTAAGAAACAAGCAAAAAGATAAAGGAATTGGAGCCAAAATCATATCTATTTTGGCTCAATCAATTCTCGATTAAAAACCACCGCACTTCTCTCTTCAAGGTCGATGGCGGCTCCATATTTAACTCACCCGGCATTGCCAAATGACCCACCACCATAGTTTTCGACAGATTTACTCCAACCTTACTAACATTTGAATCCACAAGGGTCCAGCAATTGACACCCCATCATGATGTCTCGAGTCAGATGATGAATCTGATAAGTCAAGGTCGATTTCACTCGAGTAGCCCCAATAGTCATCGATCATCTTCTTCAATAATGGGTTCGAAGAGTCCTTGTTTTGACTCAATATAGCTCCAAACGTTGTCGAACAAGAAAAACCCAATGAGATCGAGCCATCTTAAAAAGGGCAACCACGACTATCAGAAAATCTAATCGATTGACTACTTGGAAACTACTCGACATCGACAATCTAAATCAAAGGCCTAGCCGCCTAGGGAACCAAGATAACCTAAGCATCGCAATCAAGGTAAATCTAAACCCTAGGTCGACATCGCTACAAAAATTGAAGGCTCTATTCTCCTTACTTAGAAAGTATACCTCACAAATAGGTTATATACCTCACAAACAGGATTATCAAGCAAAATTCATACAAAATATGGATCAAATGCCAGAGAAAACCTAAAACTCACTTAGGAACCAAAACGCGAAAACAAGTAATTTTCTAGAACTTTAGCAAATGCACCCAGAAAACAAAAGTGAGGAACAAGAAACTTACCAGAAAGCAATAGGAAAAACTGGAAAAAAAAAAATCACCGAAAACTCGTCGAAAATACTTGAAGCAACTCAAATAGATGCCTGGAATGCTTGAACAAATGAAACTAAAGAAATTTCTTGTCTGGCCAAAGTGAGTAAGAAAAATAGTGTTTCAAAACTTATAAATGACTCAACGGACATGTGTCACGATACAATGGGGCACGTCTTTTCAAATGACATCATTCGAAAAGACACCTACTACCCTTAGAAACCAAAAAGATGCCAATTCAAATTCCTTCGCTTCGATGAATGCTCTCATCTGAAAATCCTGCAATGTCAGCCCTGGATGGATTCCAGAAGCCAAGAGAGTGGTCCTTGAAACCAAAACAAAAGCCCAATCATGCATTACTAGTAATGCACTACTCGAGTACTAGGTCGATGCGTTGATCGATACCTTCAATCGACTAACCTGGAGAAGAGGAACATCTAAAGAAATCGTTTAATACTTGATGATGACTTAGCAGTAACCACTAGAATTATGTCAACTAAATGTTGCTCGATCCTTGAAATCAATCTACTAACCTAGCTCGACATGAACTATCGACCTTGAATTCGATACATCCAACTCGAAGACTTCGAGCTTGAACAGTGGGGGGCAAACTGTAGTGGTCAAAAATTCGCAGCCCAACTTACAGGTCCACAACTCAATAGAATGTAAAAACATAACTTAAATGCACAAGAATATCTATCAAAGCCCAAAAGAAACCCAAATAATTGATCCAACATGGACCTAAAGCTAGACCTAATCCATCAGGATATTCAGCCATTACAAACACGTGGCCAATAACTTTAAATCAATTCAGACGTTTCACAAATCCCAAGGCGCCTGATAAACTACCATTATTGCCCAATTCAAATGAATCAAAACGAACGAATAAAGACCCTTGATCCACGCCCTCGCTTGAATGGGCGAGACGATGAAGACTCCTAGTTTTCACTATAAATATAAGGCCCCTACTCAAAGAAAGGGGTCCTAATTTTCTCCACAACTCACATGCAAAAGCTCTCTTGACCTCTCTCTAATTTTATTGCTCTCAGTTCAGCCTTGTAACTACATTTATTGTGGTGGTTCTCACCCAGCATTAATTGTTGATCCACCATTTGATCGAGGTCGATACAACTATCTTCTAATGACGATTGATCTAATCTGCAATCGACCCAAGTCGAACGAAAGAGTTCATAAAAACATCGACTCATCAAATTGCTTGATATCCAGTATCGACCCAGCATTCACTTGATCCACGACTATCTAAAGAACTGCTAGTGTCGATCCAATAATATCGACCCAGAGCTCAACTCGTTACATCGAGCAAACACGGTTTGTAATTTTCTATCATTTCCTTTGCTTTATTCATCGAGCGAATTACTGACTTGAGCGTCAAAGTGTCCCCCCAAGAGAACACCCCCTCATGTGGTTCGCCACTGCTCCTTTCTCTTGTTTTACAAGTTGTCAATACCCACCTAGACGATCAAGGATTAATTGTAGATCTAATCGACTACACTCCTCATGATCATCAATTGACGTATCCATATTTTAAAATAAACATGAAAAACATAAAATAAAAAAACTAAAGAGACAATAAAAATATATTCAATTAACCAATACATAACTAATAAAGGTCAATTGTACATCTTAAAACTACTACAAATAACCATAACTACATCATAACTGATAATAAAAACATAACATACATATTTAAGATGCTAAATTATGTTCTTTTTTATAACGAAGCCACTTATATTTAAGGATTGTATTGGTGTCATATATGGTACACACATCCCAATTTCAATATTCCTGAATATCGGATACCGTACATTAGTTGGAAAGTAATACCAGCTCAAAATGTAATGGCTACATATGATTTTGATAAGCAATTTATATTTACAATCACAGGTTGGGAAGGCATCACGCATGATTCTATAATATTTCTGAAAACTATATGGGATCCTGCTTTGAATCTCACTAAACCTCCAAAAAGAGTAATAATTCGTTCAACCCCATATTACCTAATTGAATTGAATTCATACAAAGTTAAGGGAATGAAGTTTAGAAAAATAAGGACAATACATTAACAGAGATATAGTACAAAGAAACCAAACATCAACACAATAAGAACAACCCAGTTGCTATGATTCATCAATAGTCATTATCGACAAAAGAAACACAAACCCAAAACCAAAGGATTACCATATCAAATAGAAGAAACTGACGAGGAAGAGTTGCAAAAGAGGCAACGGCGACAAGTTTCATGATATTCACAGAAAATGACTATAGATTTTGAAGAAACTATACTCCATGGATGTGAAAAAACTAGGGTTTGTAAACCCTCAAATTAAAACACGATATTTAAAAGAAAATGACGACAATTTTATTTATTAATAAAATTGTATGGTTATTTCAAGTATTTCATAAAATGTGAATCTACTTAAGAAATAATTAGCTTGGCAAAGCAACCCTCTTGCAACTTTTGAAAATCAGATTATTTGACTAGCAACTTAAGAAAAAAATAGCTTTTAATTGATTTACCAAGTGCCTTTGGGATCATAAATTATGAAATATGTGAATTTTCTTAAGTTTAAGCAACCTCAAACATAGCATAAGTATATAGCTCTTCTTCCCCATATCTTTCCAACACATGTTCTCCATCATACTCAAACTCAAACTCAACATTATCTTCTTCCTCATCGGTTCATCATTGAATACAAAATCATCTTCATGAAGTTCTCTCACTTGAACATTTCTAGCACTTCTTCGATGTTGTGTCATTTCATCCTCCCTGCTTCTCCAATCATTTGCCAAGTAAGTCCCGAACCAAACTCTACTTCTCATCACCATCATCAACTATCCATTCTTGTGCAATACTAGAATCACTTGCTAGTAGTACATCTACTTTCAACTCATTCTCCCTTTTATGTTTGTTCATCAATTTGACATTAAATTGGACGAATACTAGATTGTTCAACTGATTCACATTTATTTTATTCATTTTTTTCGTACGTATCTATATAAAAGTGAAATAAATCACAAATATATATTTAAAAGTAATTTGCTATTGCAGTAATGCCTAATGTACTATATAAATCATTAATATAGCACTTTGCCACTTACCCCCTCAAAAGTCTTCTAATTTCTTTCACACCTAAATAAACTAGTGATTAATGCGAGGATCCTTTTTGTCATTCTTTGCAAGTTACTTGTTTGATGTCTAAACATAACCACCATGAAACTACATAATAAAAGATAAATATTTAAATAAATGTACTAATATACTAATCAATTATATAATAGTTAAAAATAATTATAATGATATTTTTATATCTAGATCATACTTTTCCAAAAGCTCCATTTTTTTAGGTATATTTCGCAACTCAACATTTATGAGGCTTGTTTGCATCTCAATGTCATCGTGAAAGAACACCTACACACAATTAAATACCCCCTCAAGATAACACCATCATTTCCAATGCTTGGTCTTTAAAGGAGAATATGAGATTTAAGAGATAAGCTGCCATATGTAATTGAGTATCAAGTTAGTCTTTGGATTTATCATCCATAATGTCAATGATTGACTGATAAGCATTCTCATTATTTTTCAAGGCCTCTCTTATCTCTTGTTTTTCTTTTTGAGCTCCCCATATAAAAAGCCTATAGATAGCGTTTGATTCCTGTCAACTAGTCGAAGTACCTTCACTAAATGAGCAAATACCTTCAAGCATAATGATACACCATTCCAAAAACTAATGCTCATCGCAGTAGATTAAGCCGTCTTCCCCTTAGTAATCTTCGCTCATTTGCATTCATCTCATACCATTCTAGAAAACATTGCCCTTAAACTATCATTTTTCTCTACCAAACTTTGCAAGGTTAGGAAAGAAGTGGCAAACCTAATCATTCTCGACCTCACTACGCCTTCCCCCCCCCCCCCCCCCCTTTTTTTTTTGTAAACAACCTCATTAGCGACAAGATCTTGTGATGTGAATAAATGAAGATCATGAAAGTTTTGGCCATATCAATGGGTTTTTTTAACCTTGGTAATTTGCCAATACTTTCAAGCATGAGGTTTATTGTGTAAGTAGCACATGAGGGCCAAAATATATTTGGCATATTCTCCTTCAACATCTTTGTCGCGGTTATATTGTTGGAGACATTATCGAACACTACTTGAACAACATTTTTGGGGCTAACATGTTCAATCACCTTTATTACATACTCAAAAATGTGTTCACCTGGATGTGCATCATTGAAGCTTTCAAAAAGGAAAGTGTTACCTTCCTTGCAATTCACACACAAGTTCATAATACTTCTCATTTTTCTATTGGTCCAAGCATCCGTCATAATCAAGCATCTATTCAATTTCTACTCTTCTTCTTGTTTTTTTAAAGCCTATTTGGTTCTCTCAACCTCTTCCTTCAGTAGTGGTTCATTTAATTGGTATCGGCTTTAAGGTTTGAATCGTGGACCAAATTGACCAATCTCCTCAACCATTGATATGAAGCTATTTTTTAAAATAGCAATAAAAGGAATGCCCATTTCAAACACCCACCTACCCACATTGTTGCACAAAATGTATTCTCTCTTTAAAACATGCTTCATTAATATTTTGTTGGCGCATAGACTTGGGCACTCATCGTAGAATCAAGGTTGATAATTAATGCAAATCTATCCGTAAGGCTAAGAAATTTTGACTTTTTCCTTGACCCTAACCCTTCCATTTCCTCTTCTTCGTTAACGAACCCATGGAAGATTTTCTCATGTCCATGATAAGAGTATTTCCAATGATACATTGGATTGCAAAAAACGTATATGCCAAATATAAACATCGTGTTAAAATATGTTTCTCCAAAGTAATGTTATTCAATGTAAAAGTTAATGTGACAAAAAAAATAGGACTCAACATTGGAAATAAGGGTAATGCTAGGCTTCCTAATTTTTTTTTTTCCAAAAAACTTCTCAAATCATGTTGTTATGTGAGTTGTCAAGATCTTATAAATCAAGTTTATGTGGTGTGGAATGTGATATTGTAAACATCTTGTAAATCAAGTTTATATGGTGAGAGATGTGATGTTAACAATTCACATGCCAATATGATCTGAGAAGTTTTTTGAAAAAAAAATAATTGGAAAGCCTAACATTACTATAGAAATAAATATAAAAAACTATAAAGAAAGTTGTTTGGTTAAAAAAAAAAAAATGTCATTAATAAGCTATATTTAGAAGGAAAAAAAAAAAAGAACATTTAAGACATATTTTTTATTTTTTATTTTTTATTTTGGAAATTATGACATATTTTTAATTTAGTTGTTTATCAAATATAATTTTATGGCACATATAAAACAAGTCTCTCAATTTTATTTTATTTTTTGTTGAAGTATTACACTATTACATAAACTCGGGTTTTTTTGGGGAGGAGGGAGGACTTAAACCTGCAACCTCGTGGTGCAAGTATGAAAGGTTTTACCACCGGACCAACCTCATCTCGTCATCTCTCAATATTTTGACATGTTAATATTTATTGAAATGCAAACTACTCTTACATTAAATTAGTGGTGGCAAAACAAGTAACCCAACTCGAGTTGTGGTAGGCTGGGCCTTCTAACAGGCCGTGCCAAAGAGGCTTGGCCTTCTTAACAAGTCAGGCCGGTTCTTGAGGAAGAAGTTGTGTGACTTATGGCCAGTTTTGTATTGCTTTTAAAAAGTTAAAATCAGCTTATTTTATAATTTTGACAATAAATAATGTTTGATAAAACTTTCAAAAGTAATTAATTGATAATCTAGCAAGTTTTTATAGTGATTTTAATAAGTAAATGTGATGTTACTTTTTGAAAGTGATTATAAAATAATCTATTTAAGCATTTAATGAATCTTTAACAATATCATTATTATCCCTATAAAATCGAGTTAAAATCATTTATATATCTTATTTCATCATAAAATTAAATATTCTCCTTAAATATTGATTTGATTTATAAAATCTTTTTATTGATCGTATGGAATTTTTTTTTCTTACTTAAATGTTATACTTAAATATTGATTTAATATAAATATATATATAATTAATAAAAAAAAAATAAAGTAGGGTTCTAAATTCATGTATATTTTAGTCATTGTAATTAATCTCAGCACTTTTGTAATAAAATTACCAAATATATGCATACTGCTTTTGAGTTATACAGTACTTTCAAAAATACAATTAACCAAACATCCGCCGATTAACTTCACAGTTGATTATTCTTTCAACATAGATAACGGTGATTATAATAAAAGTTACAGCAATACCAAACTGGCCCTTAACCATTTCACTACAAGTTCAGCTATGTTAACTTATATTATTATTATTATTATTATTATTATTATTATTATTATTATTATTATTGTTATTATTATTATTAAAAAATATAATCAGGCCTGAGAGGCACGCAGGCCGTGCCGTATCGACCCTCGTGCATGTACCCCCTAATAGGCTTGGGCCTAGCACTGATTTGTGCTTGACATTGATTTGGGCCAGGCCATGCCAGCCCCAGCACGGTCAAAGACCGTGCCTAACTGGTCAGGCCTAGCCCATTTTGAAACCACTACATTAAATATGCTCTATGTTATACAAGTTAGTATTATTTTATGATTAAACAGTATAATCAACTTTGACATGATAACAAGGGGAGATTACTTTTGCTCACCCCTCTTCAAGGGGGTGAGCATTACCTCCTTCTCCAACACTTGACATGTGTCAAGATAGAGGTATTTTTATCCAAAAACTATCATGTGTTTAGACAAAAATACCCCTCTCTAGACACATTTCATTTGGACAAAAATACCCCTCCCTTAACACATGTCGTGTATTGGAGAGGGGGGTAAGCTTGAAGGGAAGTGAGCAAAAATGGACTCTAACAAGAGGGTTGAGTTACTTTCACTTATGTTGAAATAGTCCAATCAGCTCTAATATGATGATGCGGCAGCCAAGTCATTATAGACTTGGTGACTAGGCTGTCTAGTTAGCTTTGACCTCCTGACCCAATGTTAAGATAGCTTTGACTTCCATCAAATTCTTTAGGAAAAGAATACTCCTCAAATGTCCACATCTTTGTTTAAGTTCGACGTTGTTCCACCATTAAAAACTCGACCAATAATAAAAATTAAATCTAATTTAATCCACGAAATTCCCATCCCCAAATTGACACGTGGCAAGCTAACCAAAATGAAACGGATATACTCATTAATTAGTTTTTTTTTTTTTTAATAATAATAATAATAATAATCAGATGAAATATAAAATCAAGAACCACAGAAAAACGTTGGTCTTACTGAGTGATGTACACGAATCTCTCAACTATTAGCACTCACACAAAGAGCTCCTTCAACAAATAAATAAATATTTATCGTTACAACAAATCCTCCATGTTTTAATACTTCACACAATTTCGCTGCTTTTTTTAACCAGTAATGTCGATTCTCTTCTCGCAATCGCCAATCATCTCCTTTCCCGCCAATCCGAGAAACCAAAGTCTCTTTCACAAACCGAAACCGGTCGAATTCTCGCGAGTGGCTGCTGCGGCGGCTCGCGAAGTTGACACCTTCACCGAGAAGTCGAGCTACCTGTTCGAGCTTAGCGCGACGGACGCCGACTCGTTGGTGGACTACGACTTGAAGAAGATTGCTTCTATTTACAAGAAGAAGCCGCTGATTTTGCTGCGCCGGCTTTTTCAGATTGGGACGACTTTCGGCTGGTGGTTCGGGTCTCGATATGTTGATCAGCTCATGGAGCGGTCCGATCAGATGTTTCAGGTCAGGATTGTATATAATTGATGTTTGAATATGTTGTCAACTATTAGAATGTTGGGAAGTAGAATATGAATACTAGAAAAGAGAAAAAAGAAAATTGAGAAAATATAGTTGTGCTTTGAAGAAACATTTAAAGTTTTAAAAATGGTTGTCTTATCATGTGCACATTTCTCTGAACTGGGGCGAATTGCTGGTTGGTTCACATTTATTATAAACGTTCTTGAGATTTAATAAAATTTCACTTCCTATAAAAATTGTATATAGTTTTGTGATTTACTTTGATGCAATGATGCCTTTTTGAAGTTCTTTGTTCATTGCTTTCTTGATTTGATTCTTTCTTTTCTTTAGCTTCTCTAATATTGTTAGTTCTATGAATACCTACCTTTTATAAATGAATCATTTCAAAAAATAAAAAAATAAAAAAAATCATAAATCTTGATCAATTCTAAACTTCATATGCAATCGTTTCTTTCTCAGTAATCATTAGGTTTTCTCTTACATGGATGTATGTGTTATACCTTTTCTTGCTGAATTTCAGGTTAGAGCTGCTGAACTTCGAAAAATATTGGTAGAACTTGGCCCGGTATGTTCTATTTATATCTGTAAAGGTGCATTAAATGGTTGGAACATTGAATCGCATTTTCTGCTCTGTCCTTCCTGAAATATCTCAATGTGTGTATCTGTACGGAGTATCCTTGCTGAGCATGTTTGTCTGTAGAATTGTACTTAAGGACTTGAGACAATTCTAAAGCTCTGCTGGTTTGCTTTGTTGACATCCTAGTTTGACGGGAAGAAGGGCTTCTCATGAGTTCAGTTAACATAGCCAAACTTCCTAGCTTTGATTTGGAGAGTTTCAATACTTATAGAGATGTATGGTTTAGTAATGAAACCAAGTTTTTTTTCTTTTTGGGTTGCGGGTGGGGAGTTGTAGTGTATTTTGATCTGATGATTTTGTCATTTCAAGTCATAGTTTTGTTGCTTTTGTTTAAATTGTTTAACTGTTTAATTGTTTCATTTCATTTCGTTATTCTAGATGCTGATCTTATAATCATTATTTTAATTACTGAACAGTAACAGTTGACCGTAATTTCTTGTCGCTTAAATTTTACATTTTCTTAATAATGAACAATTTTTGTTATTTCTGTTTTGCAGGCATACGTTAAAATTGCTCAGGCTGTTTCATCCCGACCTGTAAGTTCATGTCTGTCGAGCAATAAGCTAGACTATCCCACTAATAATCAATATATATATACATACATATATATAGTTAAAAAGTACATTTTTGCCCATGGGGCATTTTGGCTAATGCGAAAAAAATTGATTGGATTTTATGTGAGTCAATCCCTTCTGTATTGCTAAATTCTGAGTTGATTACTGCTCATTATCAGGGTCAATATTAAGAACATGCTTACTAAAGTAACTTCAAAACATTGACCAAGTGGTTAATTTTGAATATATTTAAATACTTTGAGTAGGTCCTTTATATATTGGTTTTTACAGCAGAGTGCGTGAGGAGGGGAAAAAAAAATTTGAGTTGTGGTTTATTTTGAAGTGTATATTTATGTGTATTTATATACAGGAATGTTTAAGTCGGTGCACATCGATATAACTTCTTCATCAGTGCATTGGATGTGGACCATTAGATTTACATATTTTGACTAAAAGTGTATACACTTGTCAAAGCTTCTCTATAATCAGTGGTCCACATGTATCGGTACCGATGTAGTTACATCAGTGTGCACACCGACCAGAATGGGACTGTATATATATATATATAAATTATCAAGTGCAGGCCGCACAAAAAATTCATTCGGTTTCATTAATTGGAATCGGTGAAACCCCACGAAAAATTCGTGCGGGATCCCGCACTAGAAAGTTGCTATATATATATATATGTATATATTCTCATAATCTGATGACTTCTAGGTTTCCCAATAATTTTAACTAATATTATTAAATGCTGATATTCATCAATTAGCATTACAATATTGGTACAATCCGTAGAATTTGGGCTAAGAGTTTGAGCCCATGCTTTCGAGTCAAAGGTATGGATAATCCAAATTAAAGCAGGTTGGTGTTATGTCTATTTGAATTTAGAAAAAGGTTAGGAGCTTAAATATTGTGATTCAAATTATAAGGGCTGGTTACAATATAGGTACCTAACAAAACATTCATATGAATTGAATTTTATGTTCTCCTGTATCTGTGTATATGTTATTTTATGATTTATTGCTGAACTTCACTTATAGATTCTCAGTACATAATGCCTAATTTCATTTGCCATCTCCCTTTTATGTTCTCAATAGCTCCTCAGAATCAAGAGTGGATTTTAAGATTACAGAATAGTGTCATGTAACATTTTGTAAGGTCTGATGTGTAATCCAACTATTTCAGAGTGATTTTTATGCTTTTATGTTACATTGTTTCCATAAGTATTCCACTAGACATTTACATCTCATAGATAAGCATAGAGCAATAAAGTGGCCTACATTTGGCCTAGTCCCACTTTGACGAGTCTACCCATGTTCCCAGTTGTATTTTCCAGGCACTATGTCACGGAGCTTTTTTTGAGATCCTTATCTCTTTCTCTATGAAATAAATTTAGAAAGATTGTGTGTATAACTGAGGTTTTTCTAATGGCGTTGCGTATTACATGTGGCTTCTGCATCATATTTGATTAGATTGTTGTAAGTTGCGGTTTTTTAATTACATAATCACATACAATCTTATCTTTGTTGCAGGATTTGATACCACCATCATATTTGGATGAACTATCACTGTTGCAAGATCGAATAACTCCATTTTCCACTGAAGTTGCTTTCAATACAATAGAACAAGAACTTGGATCACCAATAGATGAACTTTTCTCAGAAATTTCACCAGAGCCTGTAGCAGCAGCTTCCCTTGGGCAGGTCTGGATTTGGTTACAAGCTTATTGCTTGCTCATGATCTGGAACTTAATTTATGGTTATTTACTTTGTATTTGACTTCTAGTAATTTCTTTTCATCAGTATTTAACTGGAAAATTCAGAACTCATAGTTCTCTGTATGTCTCAAATAGGTTTATCAAGCTAGGCTTCGTCAAAGTGGACAGGTTGTTGCTGTCAAAGTGCAAAGGCCTGGAGTTCAAACTGCGATTTCCTTAGATATATTAATCTTGCATTTTGTAGCGGGATTGATCAAGATAGCTGGAAAATTTAATACAGATCTTCAGGTAATGTTGAGTTGTCTAACTTGGGCGTGATATGCCTAAACTAGTTAGGCTAAAATTGGGTAATGAGATACTCTCTCTTACCCATGTGGTTGATATGTGGGATCCTCTTTATTATCGTTTAAACTGGCAGTAACTGAAAACATAATCTTTAATTTGCAGGCAGTAGTTGATGAATGGGCATCGAGCCTTTTTCGGGTAAATATGGATCTCCATATGCTTTACATAGACATATGCGACATAATGATTCAGAGTAACATCTCTTATGCATGAATTAAATTTTGTTTTACATTTGAAGGAGTATTTAGTTTTGTCCCTAATGATGATGCTACTGACAATGTTGTTTCCAGGCCCATAATTAGCGTGTTCTACCATCCCATTTGAAATCTTTCTTCTTCTTTCTTTTCTTTTCTCTCCATAGTTGTTCAATAATCTCTCTGTTGATGAATTATTATTTGCTTATTTCTCATGTATCATCTGAGTGAAAAATGAGATCTCCTATCTATCTGAAATGAGATCACTGGATGATGTTTAGTCAAAGCTGAAAAATGTCTTTTGCTTTGCATATCAACTTCATCATTTAAATTTTCAAATAATACATTATTATGCCATAGAGAAGAACTTGCTTGAAACTGCTTTCATTTTAGTGAGTAGCTCTTGATGGTAACTGAAACCTTGGCTTGATGGATTGAAACAGTGAAACTAAGTTTTCTTGGATGTCCTGATTAAGAATACAAAAAAAGCCTCCTAGTCACATTGGTAGAGTTTGTTGAGTCTTAGCTTGAAATTCAGAATTCTTGACTTAAACTTGTTAATTTAATCACTTTTGTTATGCGCAATTAATATTTTTTTTCCTTACAATGACTATAATGGCATATTTAAATCTAAGACCTAACTCCTAAGGAGGTATTTTGAGTTTAAAGTCTAAAAGGGCATTGTGCAACAACATCGGTTAGGCTTTCTGTCTAAAAGGGCGTTGTCCAAGGTCACACCTACTAGAATTCTAAAAAATAAATAAATAAATAAATAAAAAATAAAAACAAGGTCACACCTAAACATTCACATTTTTTTTGGTCAAAGGTTTCATGATCAAAAAAATAAACAATCACATTTGCGTTTTCCCTTTTTGAAATCCATTTAGTTCATGTTGCATTTGCCTCATTTTCTTCTTAGTAACCAACAGACCAAACAATATGGACCAAATGCTCTAACACACTCCCTCGTGTGCAAGACCAATGGGCTTGCGATGAAGATCATGTAGTTACCATGGCTCTAAGTTTTACAGAGAACTGGGACTTAAGTTATTAGAATCCCCATAATATTCTAGAGGTAATTTGAGGATGATCTGTAGCCTAATGGTGGGATGATTATGATTTATTGTAATTTTGAATTACTTCCTTTTATGTTGTTCTAATCCTATTTAAAGGAGCTTTGTAGCCATTTGATGGCAGATTTAGAGTTGAATAATAAAAGTTTGGTTGTCTTTGCTTTCACAGTATTCAATCGAATCAAAGAGTTTGCATTTATTCATAGTCCTAGGTATTTCCAGAATCAATGGAGCTTGAGCACCTTTACACTGCATTAGTTTGCCATGTGGCTCAAGCCCAAAACACAAACATACAACAAATTCAAATAACAAATAACAAATTTTAATATAATCATTTGGGGGAACTCAAACCCAGGACTTCTTGCTATAACAAGGCTCAGATTAGAGGTGGGCATTTCTGATTTGGTTCAGTTAACTGAACCGACAATTGTTCAATTTTCAATTTTGAAAACCGAACAGGCTGATTTTAGCTGAGGAAACTGACCAGAACCAAACAAGCTCGGTTCGGGTTGGTTTTCTCAGTTTTGGGCCTGTAAAATTCAATCTCACTTGGTATACATAACAAACCCAATCAGGCAATAGCAAGAGAGAAATTGATTTTTCTCTATTAGGTCTGCGAGAGACTGATTTTTGTGTGAAGAGAAGAAGAGATGAGAGAAACCGAGAACGGGCACAAACATACACACACAGGGAGCTTTGCCTTAAAAAAATTAATAGGAATTTTTATTAATATTCTGGAACATACACATCACAACAAAGTTTCATATAAACTATAGGTGTATGAACTTAAACAAATCTTATAACATATAAGCATGGAAGAATATATACATATAAAGAAAAGAAAACCCAAACACCCAAATTTCGGTTTGGGTTCTATTCGGGTCGATTCCGGTTCCCTTACCCACCCCTAGTTATGATACAATGTATTTAAGCTGATAAAAATGGCCAACAATAGTATTTAAGCACCGTAATACTCTTAAGTGATTACTTTGGCCATTTCAATAAATTTTGTTCTTTTGTATTTTCTTTCTCACAGAATGTGAACTTCCCTTTAATTATTTATTGCATCTGGTTGTTTGAGGAATATTCTTAGGACTTCATATTGAATACAGGTCATCACATTGAATGCAGGAGCTGGACTATAAGAAGGAAGCAAGTAATGGACTCAAATTCAGGTAAGAGAACCATTTCAGGTAACTTAGGGCGTACAAATTTTCATAACTGCCAACTAGAAGTGTCACTGAATTTCTATTTTTTCAACATTATTTTTTCCTTGTACAATTTATTACTGTACGAAATGCCTATGCGTTGAGCTTTAGATTGCCTAAAGAAAGAAACTGGTGATATGTAAAATTTAGCAATAGGGTTTATTTTGAACGGCTACCTAAATTGTTCTAACTGGTGACTTGTAAATTAATTAATCATAATTTCTGAAATTTGGTGGAGGTTAAGCCCCATGTTTAATCTCTTAGTTGGATGTTATATGAGAAGATGGTATGCTATTAGGTTGATTGAACTTTCTCGAAATGATTTGAGTCTGCATAGATCTCGTCAATTCTCTCTCTCTCTCTCTCTCTCTTTCATTTCCTTTTCTCTTCAAATATTAGTGCAAATAAATGTTAGTTCCTTTTCTCTTAGTTCCATGCTCATAAAACTTTATCTTGTTTTTCCATAAGCACTGGAGCATCCTTAGATTAGATGTTCTCAATGTAATTTTTGTGCTTTGTTGCTCAATGTTTGTTGTTATGATCATCTCCTTTAATTGAACTGTGAATCCAATATGGGCATTATGCTATAAACATGGTCTGCTACATACTTGAACAGACAGCTATATGGTGGACTACCAGATGTCTTGGTTCCATATATGTATGCGGAGAAAACAACTTGCAAGGTCCTTACTATGCAATGGGTGGAGGTATTTGCTAATTGATAATTCTTTCTATACTTCAGTGTGAATATTTTAAGAATTCATTAGGGATTATTAGGAATATGACTCGTATAGCCCTTCAATAAACATAAGATGGAGTGGTGGAAATCTTTCTTGCTTGAAGATGCTTCTTGAAATATCTTATGTATATACTAAACATTATTTGCTTATACTTTCTCGTTTTATGTTATTGTAGGGGGAAAGGTTGTCTGAAGTGAAAGATCTTTACTTAATTGAGGTCAGTTATGAAACTAATTGCAACTTTATGATGTTGTTTATTTAATTTCCTCATTTTTTGTTTGGCTAATTGGTTAAGGGTCAATGTCGTTTCCCTGATGCGGAATAGGTAGGAGTTTACTGCTCATTCAGTCAACTTCTGGAGAATGGGTTCTATCATGCTGATCCACACCCAGGAAATCTTTTTCGAACATATGATGGGAAACTAGCTTATATAGGTATTGTTGTTACATATGGTTAATTTACAATGCAAAACCAGGCATTCATTGTTTGTTATAATATGACTAGCATAGCATTCAGATTAATGATGTTGGGAATTGTAACTTGCTATGGCTTCATTTGTTTGTTGCATCTAAATGACAAATAAATGTTGGGAAGGTTGATTGGAAAACTTCCTTTCTGGTATTTCATTTTTTAACACAGGACCAAGTTCTGTTTCATTGATAAATATCAACAGTGCTAAAAGTGACAACCTTAGAAGAAGGGAAGTTATAATTATTAGCAAAGGAATTTACATTGTTGCTTTTGGAAAGATAAATAGCTGCTCAAGACAAACCACTTCATTTATGGTTACCCTGTTATGAACCTTGTCAGATAATTTACTGCACTTGAGACCTCCATCCTTCAGTTTTTTTTTTTTTTTTTTTTTTTTTTAGCTTAACATTATCTTCTATATCATGAACTATCATTTTGACTCTAATCCAGAACTATGTAACATAATTTGCACTCTTTTAAATTCGTTACTCTTACTCCCCATCCATTTAAATCTATTTGGGTGAATATTTCTTGAATCTATTCTTTAATATAGTTGTATCATTTTGCTGACATTGTGTCAAACTGTCAATTGAATAAACTGCCATGTATTGATAGAAGTATATATGGTGCAGAATTAACTTTTACTATCTTTCACCATCAGATTTTGGTATGATGGGTGAATTTAAAGAAGAACTCCGTGAAGGATTCATTGAAGCTTGTCTCCATCTTGTAAACCGTGATTTTGATGCACTTGCTAAGGATTTTGTTACTCTGGGGTATGGCCATTATCTATCTTCATTTTGTGCATTGGACTATCACAATTATCCATCTTACCCCTAACTGCTAAAGTGATTATTCTCTTTGATATGTAAAGAAAGCTTGTTTAAATTTCACAGGTTTCTTCCACCAACTGTGGAGAAGGATGCTGTTACGAAAGCTTTAACAGGTTTGATCTTTATGTCTGCATGAGCCTGGGAGTTTTTGGTCTTTAAATTCCCTGAGTGTGATATTAACCAGTTTTATTGTAATCTTCTTTGATTGTCTATAGGTGTCTTACAAAATGCTGTTTCCAAAGGAGTTCAAAATATAAGTTTTGGGGACCTTATAGGAAACTTGGGAACTACCATGTAAGGTGTTCTCTTTCTATTTTCATCCATGCAAGATAAACATTATGTGTTGAAGAGTGAAATGAGAGAAATAATGAAATAGTATTTCCACTTAAATCTCATTTTAGGAGATGCCCTACATATATACACGTGAGGCTTTGAACCTGCCTTCAAGATAGGTATCTAAACTTATCCTCTCTAAGTAAAACAAATCATTTAAACAAATAAGAATCCTATTTATAGAGAATGAGTAACAGACTGCTCATATCTCTTTATTTATCATAACTAATAAATGATCAGATAAATATAAACTAATAACTCCAACACCCCCCCTCAAGCTGGGTTATATATGTTAATCATGCCCAGCTTGGTACACAAACCATCAAAATTGGACCTAGGCAATGCCTTTGTCAGTATATCTGCAGTCTGAAATGTTGTAGGTGTGTAGATCAATTTGACGCTATCTTCTTCTATCTTTTCCTTGATAAAATGCCTATCTATCTCCAGGTCATGATGGATAGGGTTTTTAGCAATGTTGATGGCAGCTTGATTATCACAAAATAACTTCATAGGTCTCTCCATAGGAATCTTAAGTTCAGATAGAACTCTTTTCTGCCAAATACCCTCACAGATGCCATGTGTCATAGCTCTGAACTCAGCTTCAGCACTGCTTCTAGACACCACAGATTGCTTCTTGCTCCGCCATGTAACTAGATTCCCCCATACATATGTACAGTATCCTGAAGTAGACCTCCTATCAACGATGGAACCAGCCCAATCTGCATCTGAGTAGACTTCTACATCTATGTTTGAATTCTTTTTGAAATATATACCTTTCCCAGGAGACATCTTTAGATAACGTAGAATCCTAAATACAGCATCCATGTGTTCCTTTGTGGGGCTGTTCATAAACCGACTAACAGTACTCACAGAGAATCCGATGTCCGGCCGAGTATGGGAGAGGTATATTAATTTTCCTACTAGCCGCTGGTACACCGATGCACTCTCTTCCAGTGCCCCCAATTTGGTTGTATGCTCCATAGGAGTTTCAGCAGGCTTGCAATCCATCATACCAGTTTCTTTCAATAAGTCGTGTATGTATTTTCGTTGAGAAACTACAATTCCTTTCCTTGACCGAGCTACTTCCATACCTAAGAAAAACTTGAGGTTTCCCAAATCTTTTACCTCGAATTCTTTAGCTAGAAATGCCTTAAATTCCTGCATCTCTTCCTCATAATTTCCTGTAAGCACAATGTCGTCAACATACACAATCAATATTGTAATTTTACCTCCAAGATAATGCTTAACAAACAAGGTGTGATCTGATTGACCTTGGGAAAAACCGAACTTCTTCACAACCTTAGAAAATCTCTCGAACCAGGCTCTTGGGGACTGTTTTAGTCCATAGAGAGATTTCTTGAGCCGGCATACTTGGCTGGATTTTGAGACTTCATCCAACCCTAGTGGAATTTCCATGTAGACCTCCTCCTCTAGGTTTCCGTTTAGGAAAGCATTCTTGATATCCAGTTGGTAGAGCGGCCAATCTAAATTTGCTGCTAAAAAGAGTAGAACTCGAATGGTGTTCAACTTTGCAACCGGAGCGAATGTTTCCTCATAGTCTATGCCATAGGACTGTGTGTAGCCTTTAGCTACAAGCCGGGCTTTATATCGTTCCACTGTTCCATCAGCTTTGTGTTTCACTGTGAAGACCCATTTGCAACCTACAGGATGTTTCCCTTCTGGCAAATCTATCACTTCCCATGTTTTATTATTTTTCAATGCTTTCACCTCTTCTTGGATTGCATCTCTCCACTCAGGTATTTTGATGGCTTCTTCAATACTGTTAGGAACTTGTATCTCTGAAATGTTTGCAGTGAATGACTGAAAACTAGGGGAAAGTCCTACATATGAAACATACTTACACATAGGATATAAAGGTTTGTTCCTGCACTCTCTAACCCCCTTTCTCAAAGCAATAGGTTGGTCAAGTTTTTCAGTTTCAGAACTAAAAGAACTGATATCCTCTGAAGTGCTTTTTCTGGGTTGTTCAGTGTTTGGTTCGATTTCTTGGACTAAAGAATTTGGTTCAAGCTCTTGACTTTGCTTTGTATGCGTTTGGGAATCTACCTCTTTCTGATTTTTTCTTTTTCTGGAATATACAATGAACTCCTTGTCAGCATCGGTTTGTGTTGGTAATTTTCTAGGTTTTTCAGCTGGTTGATGTACAAGACTGGGTTGGTTAATTTGACTTGGAAGACTTTGCTGACTAGGATGACTAGACTTACCAGTTTGAGTTGGAATATGAGACTGTTGACTAGGACTTGTAGTTCCAAGAGAGTTAGACTCAAGTGTGTTAATACCACTAGGATTCCTGATAGGATGAGACTCAGCAAGATAAGGAGGAGATAGAGTTTCAGTAGACTTAGGAGATAGAGTTTTAGTGGACTTAGACTTAGTGAACTGAAATAGACTTTCATCTCTACCAGGTGACATAAAAGGATCAGCACAAAACGTTTCCCCAAAACAAAATTCCTCCCTCTGATTCTCACTCCTCCCGTGAATATTGGTTTTTGGATAATAAGGTTGTGTCTCTAGAAACGAAGTATCCTTAGATACATAGAATTTTTTTAGTAGCAAGAGAATAACACTTATACCCCTTTTGATTTGAGGAATATCCAACAAATATGCACTTAATTGATTTAGGGTCAAGTTTACTTCGATTTTGTTGAGTCATGTGAACAAAAACACTGCAACCAAACACTCTAATAGGGTAGATCAGATAGGATACGGGTATGAGGATAGAATTTGAGAACACTGCAAGGAGTTTGGAAACTAAGGACTCTAGAAGGTAGGCGATTTATTAGGTAAGCAGCAGTAAGTACGGCTTCCCCCCAAAACTATTTAGGAACATTTGTAGAAAACATTAGGGATCTAGCAGCCTCCAGTAGATACCTATTTTTCTTTTTCTGAGACTCCATTTTGATGTGGAGTCTCAACACAGGAACTTTGGTGTATTATACCTTCATTAGACAGAAATCTTCCCAAAACTGAATTGAAGTACTCTTTACCATTATCAGTTCTCATAATACAAAAATTTTGAAAAATTTGGCTCACTTCGGATTTATCTTTCATGAGAAATAACCACGTGAGTCTAGTATGATCATCAATGAACAAGACAAACCATCTGGCTCCTGTGATATTAGGGACTCTAGATGGGCCCCAGACATCACTGTGGATCATAGAAAATGGACTAGACATTTTATAAGATGAACTTGGGTAAAGTTGACGTGTTTGTTTAGACAAGTGACACACCTCACACCGGAAAAACTGAGAATTTTCATTATTAAATAAAACTGAGAAAAGTCTTTTAAGGTACATAAAGTTAGGGTGCCCTAGACGATAGTGCCACATCATGATCTCACTATCATTTTTATTCCTAATGCACGGTGTGGACTGACTACTAAATGACACAAAATCTGCTTTTAGAGGTTGTTTTCCAAAATGATCTTCAATCTTGAGTAGGTAGAGTCCCAAATGCATTTTAGCATTGCCAATCGTCTTCCCGAATCCAAGTCCTGAAAGGTACAATGAGTGGGAGAAAATTTAGTCTCACAGTTCAAGTCTTTGGTGAGTTTACTAACCAACAAAAGATTACAATCCTAATTAGGCACTAATAAAACCAAATGAAGAGTAAGATTGCTATAAATAATAACAGAACCTGTGCCAGATACTTTAGATAGAGTGCCATCAGCAATTTTGACAGTTGAATTACCATGGTAAGGATTAAAGGTTTTGAACAGTCTTGCATCTCCAGTCATATGATCTGAGGCCCCTGAATCTACAATCCAGGGGCTAGATCTTTCTGTATTAGCATTTAGGGCTGTCAAGAAATTACCTTCGTGAGCAAGAAACCCGGTTCCACTAGTGGGTGGAGTACTCTGTGATTGAGAGAATAACTTCTGTAACAGTTCCATTTGCTCTCTACTGAATGGGTTGGATTCGGATGTGCCAGATCCTTCACTGTCAGATGCATAAGTTCCTCGGCTCTCTCTAGGTTTCCAGTCCACAGGCTTACCATGGAGTTTCCAGCAAGTCTCCTTGGTGTGCCCTGGTCTTCGACAGTGTTCACACCATGGTCTTCTCTTTCTTGGTCGGCCATAACTGATATTGGATGATGGAGGTCCTTGGGCAACAAGGGCAGATTCCTCAGGTAGTAAACTTGTTTCGGTTTTGACCGAAGAATTCAGCATAACCTTCTTTCTACTCTCTTCTCGCCTTACTTCTGAAAAAGCTTCACGGATACTGGGTAATGGTTTGGTTCCTAGATTCCGGCCTCTCACTTCATCTAGATCTTGATTCAAACCTAATAGAAACTTGAACACTCGCTTCTGTTCAACTGTTTCTCTGTATAACAATCCCATCTTCTGTACAAGTCCATTTGTGTTTCTCAAACACATCCAACTGCTACCAGTATCTGGTAAGAGTTTTGAAAAATTGAGTAACTGTCCTCTCTCCTTGTCGAAGTTCATGAAGAGTGCTTTCAATACTGTACAACTCATCAGTGTTGTCACTATGGGAGTAGGTGTCTTTTGCTGTATCCCAGAACTCCTTGGCACTCTTACAAAGCAGGAAGTTCTCTCCAATATCATTGGTCATGGAATTGATTAGCCATGGCATGACCATGCTGTTCTCAGTCTTCCAGTGCTTGTGAGAGGCATACTCCTTGGCTGGTGATACTGCAACACCAGTTATATAATCGTCTTTTCCTTTCCCACATATAAACATGGATACAGACTGTGACCATTGAAGGTAGTTATACCCATTCAGCTTATGGCCTGTAATGGGTAGATGGGGAAAGTTGGGATTATCAAACCCTCCATTGGTGTTTGAAGTGGCTAAGTCTAAAGCAGAGGAAGAAGAGCCCTCCGATGATGATTTGCGGGGAGTAGTCATCCCGTATTTGGTTATTTAGGATTCAGATCGTGCTCTGATACCATGAAGAGTGAAATGAGAGAAATAATGAAATAGTATTTCCACTTAAATCTCATTTTAGGAGATGCCCTCCATATATACACGTGAGGCTTTGAACCTGCCTTCAAGATAGGTATCTAAACTTATCCTCTCTAACTAAAACAAATCATTTAAACAAATAAGAATCTTATCTATAGAGAATGAGTAACAGACTGCTCATATCTCTTTATTTATCATAACTAATAAATGAACAGATAAATATAAACTAATAACTCCAACATGTGTAAATATATGTGATGCATACAATCATGTATAATCTAAGGCTTATTTTTTCCTTGATTAAGGGTGAATGATTTTAAATTCTTTGTAGTACATGAATATATGAATCTTTGAGGAAAACATGGAAAATATTCAAAAGATCATTTTAGGTGGTCTAAGCAACATTGTCCATGCTCATAAATTTCCTTACAATAAAAGGCATGACTACGAATTTATGTCTATGCCAAATCAGAAGTCTCCTGTTTGTGGTCCAACCAAAATTGTTCTCACTCCTCACCTATTTACTTAATATATGTAGTGTCATTTACAAATAAAATGATTCAGAAAAAAAAAAAATGATGTCCAGGGACAAGAAGGAAGTTAGTTGTGTTAGAGTGAACCATTGCTAGTGGCATATAATCAAATTCTTGGTTTCACTTTGGACTTCTGTCTCTAAAGAATTCCAAGATACTTCATTTTTTTTTTTTTCATCCTCTTAAATTGGGAAATGGTTTTGGAGTAGCTTTGTATTCATTTCTTTTAAAAATAGATACTTTTCCTATAGACATTTTTTGGGTTTGGGGCTAAGTTCATACTAGTTTCCATACCTGTTTTTTTTAGTCCACAGAAGGATTTTGAGTTGTGGACATCTTGTTCACCATTGTATCTTCTTTCTTTATTAAATTCATTCCTGTTTCCTTAAATATTATTGTTGGGTCATTTCCTATCGGCTTAATCTTTTAGGTTTGATGGTTACAAAAATGGCATCATAGCTTGGTTTGACCCAAGAGTCCTAGGCTTGAGTCCCCACACGTGATTGAATTTGTATTTGTTTCTGAATTTATTATGAGTTTGAATGTGTTTGGGCTTGATTCACGTGGCAAGCCCATTGGTCTTGCACGTGAAAGGTTGTATTAGAGTGCTTAACAGCTGCTGTTGTGCCATTTCCTATCGGCTTAAACTTTTAGGTCCGATGGTTACTAACAAGTTACTTCATAAATTCAGTTGTAGATGTCTATCTGCCTACTTAAGAGAGGACAAAAATCTATAATCAAGATTATGGGGATAAATGATATCATGCTGCTAAGAGCACTCGTATGTGACAGCATGAGTTTCTTTCAACTGTAAGGGATGCAACTGTTAACCTAGGTTGCTTTGGAGGTTCAGAAACTCATGTGAAAATTCATTGTTTTGTATCTGATTCTCCATCACCTTTCTTATTTTCATTCGTGGTAAAAAATTTAGATTGCTTGATCGTGCACACTTTTACGAGGAAGCTACATTTATAAGGCGGACTTCCAGTTTTGTGCAGATACAAACTGTTCTAGATCTAGAGTTTTCTCCAGTTGCTTTGAGAATATGAAGGATTTTCGAAATATTAGGATTTCTCTTCATACTGCTTGTGAACCTTACTGTGAACTGCAATATTGGACTACTAAATACATGACTTATAAATCATATATGAGTAATAAGATGATCACATAGCATAGGCTTCAAATTTTATGCAGCAGAGGCAAATCTAGAGAGAGAGAGAAGGGAATTACCAGAGATGTGTTCTTCCTTTCATTTGTGCATGTGAGCATGTGTGAAATTCTTTACGGTGTCACTCGTTGTTTTAAATGACCTAATTTTCATTGTTTAAATGACCTAACTTATGTTTTTTACATTTTTTTGCAGGTATAAGTTCAAGTTTCAAATTCCTTCATATTTTTCTCTCGTCATTCGGAGGTAATCATGCTTTACTAAAGAGGGTTGCCTTATTTCAATAGTATTTATTGAGAGTTGTAGACTTTCCATTGATTTATTGTGATTTTTAGATGTTGTGCATAGTTAGTGATATATCTACTTAATTATTTCACTATTTTCCCCCTTTCAGTCTTGCTGTGTTGGAGGGAATCGCCATTGGTGCAGACCCAAATTACAAAGTTTTGAGTAGCACATACCCATGGATTGCTAAAAAAGTACTAACTGACAGCTCACCACAACTGAAGGCTTCTTTGGAAGCTCTTCTTTATAAGGTATCTGTTAAGTTCTTTTGTTTATAGGTGCATTGTTTCCCTTTACGTGGCAATCATGCCATATGTGTACTTTATCAAATAATATTTCTGATATCTTGTATATGTCCTACTTACTAGGAAGGTGTTTTCAGAATTGATCGCCTAGAGTCTCTAGTGACAGAGGTGAAATCTTCAAGTCTTCTTACTGATTTTTTTTTTTTTTGCTCAAGTTAAAATAAGTATTTTGGCTGCTATTAAAGTTTTGAACAAGAAAGTATATTTGCTAAATATCAATGAAGAATTATTTGATCTTGGACATCCTTTTGAATTTTAGTTTTTCTCATAGCTGTTATTGAGACCACACTTGTCACCACCTTCTTCAACAACACTAACCCCCACCCCTCTTCCATGTTACTGTTCTATTGGCTTATTTTATTGAAATAAATCTCGTGGCAGTCCCTTCGTGCCCGAACAGATAAGGCCTTGGTTAAAAAGCAGACAGAAGATAGAGATTCAAGGGTGATAATCAAAGAAGTCCTTTCTTTCATGTTAACTGAGAAGGTATAATGAAATTAATCTGCACTATAACTTCTGAACCTTGCCTTATAATGAAAGGATCCTTTTTTTCATTTTTAACTTCTTGTTTTGGCAGGGTACTTTTGTGCGGGAAATCATGGTTCAAGAATTTGCTAAGGTACAATTTTGTGCACTATGTTTATCTTTGTATCTTGTGAATTGGCCTTGTAAAACAATATTTTGTATGATGTTATTCAATGACTATCAGTACACAAGTAATGTGTACTGACCTTTGAATATAATACCTTGGGTGATTGACACCAACAAACAAAGCTACTAAGGGGTAAGAAATTTGAAGTAAACATATCGTGACAGGAATAAAAGGCCTAGAAACTAGCTTTTATTGGATTAGAAAATACTTCTAATATTCCAAAATCATGCAAGTCTTGCTTTACATACTTTGTAGAAGGCCCTACAAAATGAAACCTGAATTACTGAAACTTTTGAATTACATAGAAACTATCAACATAGCTCTCTCTCTCTCTCTCTCTGTTCCATGGATTCAACTCATACCAAACATATATACATTTGCTTGTATTAATCTCTCTCTCTCTCTCTCTCTCTCTCTCTCTCTCTCTGTTCCATGGATTCAACCCATACCAAACATATATACATTTGCTTGTATTGATTTCTATATTAATGAATCCTTATGTAATTGAGTGGAATTCCATGGTCAACTGAAAACAGCATAAATGATATCCAGATTGACATTTTATTTTAGTTACCTATTGATTTTCTTCATAATATCATCATCTGTAATGGCTTCATGATTTTAGTTGGTATCTGGAATTGCTCCTGCAAATGTATGCAGGGGTTGGATGCACTTGGGCTAGCAACCTTGGATTCTTTTACTTCAGCTGTGGCTACCAGTATACCATTTGCTTCCTCTTCAGTCTCTTCCCTGACTGAAGAAGACATTATCAATTTGAGGACTTTCCAACGCCTTATGTTATTATTATCAGGACACCAAAGAAGGGAAAGCTTCAATGGGGTAATAGCCTGGGTTTCTTTAGCAAGATGTCAAAGTATATCTCGTTGTTCAAAATGAAGAAAGATAAAAGAAATGAACTCCTATGTTTCTGTTGGAAATGGACCTGATTTAAATTAAATTCTTTAATTTTAATTAAAACTGAACGAAATTATTACTCAACCTGGAATGCCTATATACGTTGGCTGGTAGCCTGGTATAACCCCTCAAATATGATAGGACTTCTACTTTTTAACTTCTCCTCACTTTAGTGAAGACAGTTTGTCCTGATAATTCTACCTAACAGATTTAAATTTAATGAAATCAAGTTTGTAGCTTTAATTGAAAGTTTTATCAGTATAAAATTAAATCTGCAAATGTTGAATTCAATTCTTATTTTATTTCAAATGTAGGTTTTTAATATGTACTTATTGTTGGTAGGGTATAAGATTCATTGGTAATGGGTATTATTATCCTTATTTTACCCTTAAGAAAAAAACAAATTTCTGATGCATGGTGCTAGTTAATCCTAGCTGCAGTGCCCTTTTGTTGTAATGCTATAGTGCTAGTTATGCTAGATATAGCACTAGAGAACGATGCTCTCTGTTCTTTCCATCATCTTGTTTTATGAATAATCATAGAAGGGAAACAAAATTAGTAAATGGAAAATTATTGAGCAATCCCAGTCAGTAAAGTTGCATGCATGGAATGAACAGAGTGCCAACTGATGCCACAGAATGGGAAAATACTTCGGCATCTCGAATGTTGCTGATAATGAAGTTGCTCATATGTTGAAATTAATTATTTAACCTAAATTTTATGTTGTAGGAAGCTAAAGAGGTTAGCCCATACATGAATCAAAAAACAAATGCAGCAGAAGAAGCACCGCTGGTCTTTTATCAACTTGCATCTGTTCAAGATATTTTACCCATTCTCTCTGTAATCCCCGAGGTAAGAATTATTATTTTTATTCTATTTTTATAGCATGGATTCTAGGTGCAAAACATAAACATATTACACTTCCCATGTGCTCCTTTCCACATGCATCATCAATGCACGCATACACATCGCACATGGTCACATCTTATGTGTGTGCCTGTCCTCATTTTTAGTGCAACCAGCCAAACATTGAACACAGGATTATACTTGGGCACTTATATTTCCTTTGTATTATGTTGAGGAAACAATGATATTTAACGAACTTAAAATGGAGAAAATTGAATTTTAACATCTGGAACAGTTGTCTTACTGATCTGTTACAACGTATCAGCTCCCACTGGAAGTGCAACAACAGTTGCTTCTCCTGCCTGGTGATCTGGCTGGGAGGTTGATCTCCCGTTCAGTTGCTAGGACTATCCGGAGGATATTTTTATGATATCTCAACGAATTCACTGCAAAAATAAAGAGGTTGGCTATACTTGTTCCTGCTTATCTTCATTTGCTTAGTTTACAGAAACGTAAACCTGAACCACATTGAAGTAGGACTTGTGAATCTTGATGGGTTTTATATGCATCCAGCAAAGATTGCTCAAATTGGGGTAAAATTATTGAGTCATCACACATATTCACACTTCGTTTTCACAATTTCTTTCCAGCGTCTTTCTTCTTTTGCACTTTCAATTAGAATATTTTAGCTTGCATGCTACCTATTTTTTACTCTAGATAGTGATAAATGAGGAATGTAAGTGGTTCAAAACTTTTATTTGGAATCTCAAATATTGTTTATGAACATAAAAAATTTCTTGAAATCCATGATCTTTGTTTCTTCTTCAATTTATGTTTATGATGTAAACTTGCTCTCGTTATCCAATTATTGAAATTATTTTTGTAGTTACTGCCCAGCAGCAATGGGAGATCATTCCATACAGAAAAAGATTTCATATATTCCCTATACTTTAGTAGTAGATTAGAGTTAAACACACGTTTCATCAAACATCCATTAGCATAGTTCAGTATAACCGTATAAGTAATTGATTGGCCTTTATTTATTTAATTTATATGCCTATGCACATTTGATCCTTTAACAGAGAACGCATATCTAATTTGGTAGGCCAAGTATAAAATGATAAATGCACATTTGTTCAAGTTTTGACACCAAGAAATTGTATTATCTGTTATTGTCCCTTAGATACTTCTCAATTTGTACGAGTACCTGCCAAAATTCAAGATCAAAATCAGTAAAATTAACATCCGTATATATATATATACTTTATTCTTTTTTTTTTTTTTTTCCCTTTCAATTTCAAGTGTGATCACGATGCATATATAGAGGTTTGAGATTGAGAAGAACAAGACCTCAGTTGCTATGGCAATTGGTGTGATATCCAACACATCTTCAAGTTGCAGGCTGGCTGCAAGAGCTGAGAAAGTAGAAGAAATCAATTGATTTCAACATTAATGAAGAATTTAAAAGGATAAATTCAGATGCTGCAACACGGTTACTACTATGTTATATAATTATATATCCATGGATGATTGAAATTAGAGTAATGCTAGTAACCATGTTATATAATTATATATCCATGGATGATTGAAATTAGAATAATGCTAGACAGTAATGTTAGACGTCCCAATTTTTTTTTTCTCAAATTCTGTCCCAAATGATATGGAATGTAATGTGTCAACATCTTATAAACCATGAGATTATACGGTGATTGATGTAATGTTGACACTTCACGTACCACATCATTTGGGAAAAAAAAAATTGGGACGTTTTGCATTACTCTTGAAATTATATGCTAAGGACAATCATTTCATATAAGACCTGCTCCATCTGATACAAAAACTGTACAGAAGGCACAATTCAAGGTTGCATAATTGTTTCCAGTGTCAGTGTGAGTGAGTGTGTGTGTGTGTGTGTGTGTGTGTGTGTGTGTGAGAATCATTTCATATAAGACCTGCTCCATCTAATACAAAAACTGTACAGAAGGTACAATTCATGGTATGCACTCAAGCAAAACGTGCAACTGCAGCATAAAAAAAGTATCGAGTTTATTTCAAACAAACCACCAAGGATTATTGTTTTTTTAAAAAAAATAAACTAATAAGCATAAAACAGAATATAAGATGTTGGGAAGACATACTTAGAAGTGAAACAGTTGCATCGGCATTTGCATATGCCTCTGACCTCTTCTTCGAAAGAGTTAACAGTCGCATAAACGCCTGCAGGGGGAATTGTCAAAACCAATTATCATATTTATATCATAATCTTGATGCTACTGAATATAAATTTGCCGTTGGGAAGGATTCAAAATGGCAAAAAAAGAAGGCGACCTTTGTATAAGCATCGCCCGAATCAAAATGCAAAAGTGGGCGGGTATCTGTTCCAACAGCAGCAATTCTCCTTGCCAAAGCATCCAGGGGTACATCTAGAAAGACAGTGATTCCCTGCCGCATGTATCTCCTGAAAAATAACGATGCAGCTTGATTTATTTTTGAATCCTGTTAGTAGAGCTCATTTATACAAACTAAATATAATTGCACCACCCACATACCAGTTGATAGGTCGAATGACTGCACCACCACCTGTAGCAACAACTTGCCGAGGCATCATAGACAACTTCTGCAAGGCTTCAGTCTGTATAGTAGAGTAGAAACCATTACTTTCTGTCTATGACTCTATGGTAATATGGCGAAACAGAAGTAAGATAACAAGTTACTAATTCACAAGCAATTACTGAGAATTTTGTGAACAAATTGAAAACAAAATGCATTGGCTAAAAACGTAAAGGCAAAGCAGAAACAGAGAGACAAGTGAAGAACAGATGCAGCAAGCTCTAGAAATGTATTCTTATCTGACAAACCTCATATTCTCTAAAGAAACTTTCGCCACCCTGCTTAAAAATTTGAGCTACAGAAGTTCCACCCATTGCCTGTTCAACATAATCGTCACTGGAACAACATATATATATATATATATGTTAACGAAAATGAATCATCAAACAAAATGAAATAAATTGATAAATTCAACGAAGACGCTAACCTGTCATTAAACAAATAACTTAGAGATTCTGACAAAATCTTTCCAACCGTTGTTTTTCCTGATCCCATCATTCCTGGATTTCACACTCCCTTGTTCAAATCATCACAAGAATAAGCAATTATACAATAGAGAAAACATCTCATTTCGGGGAAAGAAACTAACCGACAAGATATATGTTACGTCCATTTAAGCATGAGGCTACCTCTTTTCCTTTTGTCTGCAATCGTAATAGAATTCAATTACAATGGATTAAGGGATTTGTTTGAATCAACAAAATACCTAGTTTGAGCAATCCAATGAATGTAATAAATTTTCATGTTATACCTTCAACAACCAATTCCCCTCAAAAGAAGCACCAAATTTTCCTGATTGTAGAATAGGAGCTACAAAAAAACAAAAATATCAGAAGAAAATAACAACTTTGATCTAAAAAGTTAAAAAGAAAGAAACCCACATCAAAATTTGACATGGATTTCAAGTAAAAAGAAACAACTGATAATATAGTATTATAAACAGCTTGAGATATAACATCTACACAATTCAAAAGAAGAACATATCAGAAATGATCCAAAACAATCTTTAATTCATGTTAACTTACTCTGAGAATCCTTATGACAATGCGAAGGCAGCAATTTAAAGTTTGTGTGGGTTTTCAATTTCAAATCATTCAAATTTATCAACTGTAGTCTGTGTTCCTTCTTGAATTTGTGATTGAATCCAAATAACTTTGGTTGCTCCACTCTAAATTGCAAAGCCGAGCCACCACCCATTGCTTCCATAATTTATTCTCTTAGAACAAAAAGCCTCTAGAAATATGCAATTTTTTCAGCCTCTGTCACTGCCACAGCTGCAAAGATAACAGAATCAACCATGTTAATTAATTCCTTTGCATTATCACATCAACAAAGATTCTCAAAATCTAATCAAATAACAAAATCTCCAATAACATTTTTTTTAAAGGAAAAAAAAAAAAAAAACCCCACTTATGAATGTAAGCTAAACAAATAAAAAAAGTCATTAATTCTCCGGCGAAAACTTTTTTTAAAAAAAAAAAATCTCAATTTTTAGCGGAAAAAACACCTGAAAGTCTGAAAACTATACAGAGTCGAACCATACGTATTTAAAACATCATGATCAAATAAAAACAAGCAACAATTAAAAAAAAATGTTGTTTTTAACGAACAATTTTGTTTTCCAAGAAGAAAAAAAAAATGAAAGAAAACAGAGGAAATCTTTAAAATCGTTTCCAAACAAAAGTGTAAATAAATAAGAAACATTTTGAACCTCTAGCAGAACCGGAAAGGATCCGTTTCTAATACAGTAATACGGTCTCGATTGAAACTTGAAGAGAAGATGAAAATGAATTGATAATTTAGTGTTCAAAAAACAGAGCTGAAAATAAATAAATAAATAAAGTACCCAAGAAGATTACTGTGCATGTTAGCGCCAATGGAGGAGTTGGTAGGACCGTAGGAGAGGGAATACGACTCTTTTTATTTTAATTTTTTCATATCTGACGTGGAATTAATTTATATATATTAAAGAAATCCAAAAAAAAATTACCTTTTATTTTTTTGAAACTAAAAAAAAAATAAAAATAAAAATAAAAATCTATTTAAGTTGAGGGTAAATACACCAATTTGGTGCCGCTTTTACACTAAAATAGTGTAACTTTCACATAATTTCTTTTTTCCATCTTCAATCAATTGCACTAATCGTTAGATATTCTCTTTTATTTCTTTTTTATTATTATTTTTCAACTATTAACATTTCACCAATTGATTAAAGAGGTGTAAAATTGTAATTAAAAAAAACTTTATATATGGTGCAGCACTGTAAATATCTTCAAAATGAAACTAAGGTTTGGAATTCAGTTGGAGAGTACTTCATGCTTCAAATTGAAGATTTAGCTGGGTTGGAGAGGCCTAAGGAGCAAATATGCATTTATTTATATGTTAAAAAAAAAAAGAAAAAAAAAAGTATGTATTTATCTACCCTAACATTCTCTTCTCTTGAAATTTAAGTTAATAAAAAAAATCAAATTAGCCTAATTATTAAAATTAAAAAATAAGATATTTTTTTTATAAATAAATGCCCAGAACAATCCTAGATGGCAGATTTTTGTTTTTTTAGAAAAGGAATTCATTAACCAAAAAAGGGTTACAAACGCACTAGCCAATTGCCCAGGACAACAGGAGCCACACAAGATGGTACCTCCTCCGTCCAAGCCGACTGGATCTCTAGGCAATTGAGGTTGTAGCCTAAGGCCCCACCAAAAATCAAGGTCTCATATTTTTTTTTTTGGTTTACACCATCCGGTTTCCGGGTGGAGCGGATCCACCATACGGTGCAATCAGCCCAGACCACACCCTGACTAATCCGGACTCGCACCGGGTCGGCCCACTAAAGGGTAAAGTGCTCCCAATATGTGTAGCTCCGTTCACAAGGGGAGTTGAACCCACGACCTTGCTTAAGGGATGAGAGCGCCGAACCACTCACACCAACACATGATTGGTAAGGTCTCATATTTTCATTATCAATATATATATATATATTAACAATTAATATCCAATATTTTTCTTTCTATTTATTTTCAAAAAATATCTTCTTAAACTTATAAATAATTGTTCACTCCTATTTTCAAGTAAACCACATTTAAGTGAACTTAAATACTCATAAACTTTTTCTTATAAAAGAAATTACACTTTTATGTTATTCCTTTTCTTTAAACGGTTAAACTTTTTTAATTATATATTCACACTAAAATCTATTATTTTTTTTTTTTTCTACATTCAATCAAACCATCTCATCCTCAAAATCAAACTCTCCTACTACAATCAAACTCTCTCATTGTTTCTCTATGTACTCTTTTATAAACATTCCAGGTTTAATTATTCTAAACTCTATTACTTTAATTTTATTTATTTATTTATTTTGTTTTCAACTATGACAGAATTTTTTTTTTTTTTTTTTTAAGCTTTGATAACTGATAATCGGATATTAGACATGTCCAGTAGAAAATACGAATCTAGATACGAAAAACTAAAAAAAAAAAAAAATAGAAAAATTATTTGAATTGCAAAAATGTGCTCTTGATAAAAAAATAATAATAATAATAAAATAAAAACCTGTGGAATTGCAATGCCTCGTTTTAAATTTTCACATAAGACCCGAACTACCCTTGAACCGCCCCTGCCTCCATCCAAAACAAATCGAATACCAGAGGTTAGACCCAATTTAGCTAAACTATGAACAACCATATTAGCCTGTCTAGGAACAAACACAACCGAACAATTTGGATTACTATCCAAAAAGTGAATAATGTCACTTATTACTGGACTGAATGACTGATATTTACTGATATTTACTTAAGATTAAATAGGTATAATTTCTCTTGGTTGTTTACTATAGATTGAGAGATATTCTTTCCTAAATATTTGTTCTAAAATTTGAGCTTCTCCTTATATATAAAACAGTTTTTTTTTTAGTTATTAAAAGCTCCACTCACAATTTTTTATTTAAAATAGATCTTTTATAAAAATAAATAAATAAATAAATAAAATAAAATAAAAACCTCTTTTAGCTAGTAGAGAAGCACTTTCTCTACTAGGTAAAAGCTCATGGTGAGGTGCTTCTCCAAATAGACCCTTTTTTTTTTAAGTCTACCAAAAAAATAAAATAAAATAAATAAATAACTATTTCTAATAAATCTACTACAAGTAGATCTTTTACCAATAGATGTTTTTCAAAAATCCAACCAAACAAGTTCTAAGTCCAATTCAGACCCATTAAATACAGTATTACGACTATGGAAATTAAGTCACGGTAAATAACAAATATGGTAAATAAGTCACGATAATATTGAAAAAATAAAAAATTACAACTTGTTTAGACTTAATTTTTGAAGTTGTCTTGATTTATTGGAAACTTATATCTTAATTTTTAAGTTGCTTATACCGTTCTACTTAGAACCGGGTAAAAAAGCTCATACACTGTTAAACTAGACCAAACCAAAACAATAAACTGTTTGGATTAATCCGAATTGTAAACCAAATACTTTTAATACGCATATTTTATTTTAATTATATAATATAATACATCCAAACTTTTTCAATAAAATTTAAAAAATAAAAGGTTAAAAGTTATTTTATAGTTGTTTTATTGGGCCACCAACCGTCCACGTTCTTTGAAGGTGGAAAACATCCATTGACAAAGAAAAACTCTAAGCAGGAGAAGGTAAGACTAAGAGTATGCTAAAATTGAAATTGTTTTCATTCTTTTATGAAGTTATCATTTGAATAATATCAAACTAAGTTAGTGCGATTTTCAAGATTTAACAATAAAAAAATTTTGACTTTTTATTTTATCATTTGCATATTCTACTACTTTGCATATTCTTTTATTGCTAGCTATAAAGTTTTTTTGGTAAATATATTTGCCCACATAATAACATGGTAATATTTTTCAATATACGATAAGTATATTTATCTATTAGTAATTAATAATATGAATTAATATACATTTATTGAATTATGCAAGGCTTTACCTTTATCTACTAATAATATTAGATCCTTTTGCATGATTTTCATATGTATGATAATTAACAAGAATTATATATTTATTTATTTTCTTTTATCACTTGAAACTAAGATAACAGAATATTGACGACTGGTTTATGATTTGAGAAATGAAAAACATTTCTTTATGAACATTCGTGTCACTCACATATATCACGAGGGCAGGACCGGTTTGGATGGTGCACCAAGTGTAACCGCCCTGGGCACCAATTTTTTAGGGGGGTATAATACCGCCACTTTTTTTTTAATTATATGTATAGAATATATTAAAAAAATTATAGGATCCATTTTGTAACAATACCCTATTCCTCTTTTGACATATCATGGGAAAATGGGTTCCCATTTTCCCAATTTTTCCCAATGTTTACATGTCAAGTGACAGATCATTTAGCTTCTCACGGTTTTTCTTTGACTCAGAATCAATGGCATGATTTTTTTGTCCGAATTTTTGTTCTACGTTTATAAATAGGGATTTTTCTCCATTGTTGTTTTGCCGTTTTTCCTGACCATGTTGCAGTTGTTTTGTTTTTCTTTTATTTGGATCCTTTGTATTTTTTTTCCTTTTTTCAGTCGGTAATAATATTGGTAAGTTTGGAGAATTACGTGCACATGATTTAAGATTGTGTTAGATACCAACTTAGTTGGAATGCTTCATAATCCTTATGATGTAACACTATTCCAACTAGATCCTATTTATTAAAAAAATAATAATAATAAATGGGAGAGAGGGTTGGTGAGAGAGAGACAGGTGAATGAGATTTTCAAAAATGAAGATCTAAATATTGAGGCATTGAACTCACCTACAACCGATTAGGACAAAAATGAGCTTAACATGTGTATACGCCTATACGGTAATATGGTATACCAACCCCCAAAGTGCCATGTAAAACCCAACTACCACACCCCACTCCAATCACACGCAATACAAGTGTTAGGTGCCCACAGATACATATGCACAAGGTTTTTTGTTTCATGGGGCACGCGTTAACGTGAGATTAAACCACACAACTCGGCAATACAAGGCCATCAACTTCATGAATTATGATGATAAATGCTACTAGTGTCACACGAGGTCAATGGCTTGTATATGGACACGTTTTTGGTTATATGTAAAGGATGTTTACGTAAAACCCGAGAGTGCGTAAAACCCGAAGCGGACAAAATTATAGACACTATAAAGGGTACAACAGAAACGAAATCCATCATGATTTTTGCTAGTATTTCTCAATTATGACACCATAAGTATAAATGACCAAGAGGCAAGAAGAACCATTCATGCAAATCGACTAGTGTTTGTAAAACAATCCCAATAAGTATCCTCTTAAATGTTAAAGCAAATGGAAACAGGAACTTCGGGACCAAAAAATCTAATAAAACTCTTGACAGTAGACAAATTACACAAAATTTTCTTCTTCTCACAGATTCTTTCTTATATTCTATCATAATCTCATAAATGTTACATGAATGGTATAATGCTCTTTGCATATCGAATGCAAATGTGGATCTTTTGCGATCGGTCATTTTACAAGCACTTGTGTTACTTTATAAATTAACTGCAGCCATTTTTTCTGGTTGGCAACGAAAAAAGGAAGTAGCCTGCATAAATGTCACCCCGTGTTGCGGATGTATCCTGCATGAGAGCAGTGTGCTGTTGTTATGATGGCTGCATTTTATTATGTAAAAGTGCCTGTTGAAGCTGAATAACTTGTTGACGCTGTTCCGGTGGCAATGAACTCAACTGCTCAGGTGTTAGACTCATCACTTGCTGCAGTAGAGCAGACTCCACATCAGCTGGAAGCTGCTGCTGAGGAAAAAAAAACATTTGAGATCATAAGGCACCAAACAGGAGAAATAGTAGTATTGTGCCGCCGCTCATTGTAACAAAAGCACAAGACATGTCACAACAAGAGAAGATAAAAAATACATTATCTTGATCCTCCAGACTGGGAACAACATCAACTTTTTAACTTGGGCAACAATAGACAACACAATAGTCATATTTAAATGTACCATACAAATTAAGGGGGATAAAAGGCAGAACTGTAATACAAGTAAGACTGTTTAAAAGAATAATCAAAACAATAGCTCCTTCATAAATCCATTTCACCCTTGGTTTATAACATATCAATTCTCTTAAGTTTGTCCATCCTCTCTGCATTATACTACTTTCCTAACCTTGGCCTCGTTGAGCCTTCATGTCAAGACTTAAAATAAACTCCAAAACCTCCGAACCATAAGAATTTTAAGATTTCACCTCATATGTCACATACACTCTTGCTCAAAATGCAATTGTAAAACCTCAGTCTATTACATGATTTGCCTCCTACTTCAACTCTTGCTTACTGCAACTTTTTCATGCATCATATAATCCAACCTCAGTTTAATGAAAAGGAGGTTCGTAAGTCATTGCAGCAACAGAATTTAAGAATAAAAAACTCAACTACATCCTAGAAGTTTAATTTAAATTTCTCTGAGTTGGTTTCAAAGGATGCCACAGCTGTAGCTGATGTGAAAGGCCATGTTTCTGCTGGTTATGTAAACTAATCCAATTTTACAACTCCCTTCTGGCACTTGTAAAATGTTTTTCAGCCAACTCAATTGTAGAAAACTCTCTACATCTCACGCAAGACATTTTAAGCTACAGCATTTAGCTTTAGGGGCAGACAGCAAAAGGAAAATGAATATCTTTTCCCTCATTTGGTTGGATGGGACTAGGACGAAATTTATTCTTTAAATTCGTTATCTTCCAAATAAATTTAACATCCGATGTATGAGAAGGTGGAGGGTGCAGGACCAAAAAAGGGAAGTGGGTATGTGGTCAAACCAAAAGCTTTGATAATTTAACAGGTCCCACATGTCACCCAACTGGTAAAAATAAAAAACAAAGCGAAAATTGTGAAAACATCAAAATGTTGTTTCCACTTTCTATTCAGTATAAGTGAATTTCATTCAAAAACATGGCTAGCGAAAGTGTTTCTCATTGTTTTTCATGCGAAAAACCGGAAACTTATGAGTAAAACAATAATGAATAACATAACACCATTTTTGTGTCTTGTATTGTTTTTAAAATTATTTTTAAAAATGAAAATCATATTTTAAAAATGATTGTTTTTGCTAACATGTTTGATAGAGCATTTTATAAAAATAGTTTAATAAAATTGAAAAGAATGTAAACACATTTGGTTTTGAAAATGAGTAAAATTGTTGTTCGGAGAGAAAAGTAATGGATTGTTTTGAAAGATGGATTTGAAAATGGTGGAAAACAATAAATTTTTGTTTAAATTTTTTAGTTATAACTTTTCAAAAGTTGTTTTTTGTTTTTGAAAACAACATTTGGAGCGCACTTGGCCAGACAAATTTTAAATTGTTTTTTGTTTTTGAAAACGTAACCAAACAGCACTGTTTGCCCAAGATAATGTTGCTCCTATAAATTTCAAATTTAGCAGTCTTACCTGATGCATAGGACTTGATTGAAGTTCTATACATCAAAAGAATAATTCCTTTAATATCTAACAGCAAAGAAAAGCAATGCCATCACCAAACATAGTTTATACTTTAGACAATATAAATACAGCCTTTTGTACATATTTTTATCCTATGAAATTTCACAGATATCACAAAAAAAATTGTTGAACATGTATATGATCTATGCACCATGCACAACTTCTATTCCAAGACAAGCTCCCCACCAATTTCAACAAAGTATATCTCTCTATCCTAGGGTTGCATATAACACCAATTTGGTACTTCATCAACTGATAGAAGTCACAATTGGTGATATCTACAATATTATTATCTAAGACAATAATAGGGTATCATTTGAGCAACTTTCACGGACATTATCAGTATTCCTATATTTCTTCAACATCTACCAAAATCCCAGTGCTGAGGAAAAAAACAGTTTTAAAGGGAAAACCTCCAACCATTTGATAGACCAAAGAAGCCAATTGCATGCACAAGAAATTGACAAGTAAAAAGTAAATGATTTGATTTTTTAAATTCTATCAGCGAGAAGATGTTACCTGAGAAATTTGTCTTTCAGAAGGTTGGACTTCCTCTATTTTAGGAATTGGATTTACAGATGCTAACCCAGCTCCAAATGCTTGGGATGGTCCAGCGCCAGATATTTTGGATGCATTCAAAGCCCCCATAGAGAAAGAGGTGCTGCTTTTATCATCCAATTTCATCATTTTTGAAGGCCGGTTTATTAACTCTGAAGAATTATGAACCATGCTTGTTTTCTCAGCTAAACCAATAGGCTTCTTTGAATATGCATTATTTCTGTGTACCCAGGATGCATCATCAGGAACTCCAGCAGATCTATCAGCATCCATGCTAACTGTCTGTGCAATGCCTGATGATATTGAGGGGCCAGGCTGTTATTGTGAAGGAAGTTAGATTTTACAACACATGTATAGATTACAATAAGAATCTGTTGAGACTTGAGACCGTTAGAAAATCTAAAAGAATTGTGGAACAGCGGTCCAGACCGCAGATTGATGGTAGCAGTTTGAATGACGAGAGGCACAATTTGGGTTCCTAAATTATAAGGAAATTGAAACTGTTTTGGAAAAGGACTTTAGACTATTTTTATTTATTTTTATTTTGGTTATATTGTTTTATTTATGTTTTAGACTATTTTCCTATTTTAGACTAATCCTGTCATAGTTAGGATAGAAGATTAATTCTATTATAAATAGAAATATTATTTTTAGGGTTGGTATCTTTTGAATGTTTTATCAATAAAATTGACCCAGTTAGGGTTCCTCTTGTTTCTTTTGAATTCAGTTTTTCTCAGTTAATTGCTTAGAATAGCTTAGGCTAGGGTTAGGTAAATTCCGTTTTTTGATTCTACAGAATCAATCGCTTAATTCTATGAGTGGTTTGATTCAAATCTATCTAACTTTGAGTACAAGTTAAGGCTTGTTGTTGGATCCTAATCAAGGTCCTCAACAATTTGGTGCTTCCATTGAGAGAATTTGACGGCCTACAGAAAAGAAAAAAAAAAAAAAAAAAAAAAAAAGCCTACAGAAAAAAGAAAAAAAAAAAAACAAAAAGAGCTGTTTCTATTATTCAAGGCCATGGGATCTAGGGAGGATTCTATTATTCAAGGGAGTGGATCGAAGACTAACAAGTAGCGGTTTGAAGCCTTGGAGGAGAATCAAGACCGGATTTTCAAGTTTCTATCGGAACTGACGACATCCATAGCACATCTGACTAGGTCAAACAATGATGCAATCGAGAGACTTGAACAACAATTGGCTGAAAACAAGGGAAAGGAAACATTAGGCAGATAGACTCAAGGGAACGGACGGAGATCACGTAGTTCATGGCGTGAGGCAGAATTCCCGTCAGGTGAGGTAGACGAGCCCAAACCGACCGGAAATCATGAAGGGTTTAAGCGAGGAGGACGTGTGGAACGTGGGCCATTAATGGTGGAGCGTTGGTTGCATAACGAGGTTTCTGAGGGAGAGATTGATGATGGATCTGATGAAGATACGAGATTTGATAGGAGACCTCGCGGGCGAAGGCCAATTTATGGGCAACAAAGGGAACCGTGGAGAGGTGCCGCAGAATATGAAGGTGATAGGCGGAGAGAAAGGCACCATAGTCGGGGCCATAGAAAGCCGAAGGTCAATTTTCCGCATTTTAATGGTGGAGATCCACATGAGTGGTTGGATAAGGTGGAGCACTACTTTTAGGTTTACGAAGTGGCAAGGGTCAATCGGGTTTCTACTGCATGCATCTACCTTGATGGAAAGGCTAATAGCTGGTGGAGATGGATCAAAGCTCAATATAAGCAAGATGGTAGACAAATGGGGTGGACGGCTTTCAAGCGAGAATTTTTGACTCAATGGGGACCATCACCGGTTGTCAATCATCATGGGCAGTTGGCCAAGCTCAAACAGTAATGAAGGGTTTCAGTATATATTGAGGAGTTTCGCCGATTACAGATTCTGGTCAGGGGATGGTCAGAGGAGTCATTATTGGGGACATTTATTGAAGGGTTGAAGCCGTGGTTAGCGAGGGAGATGAAACTGAAGCGACCTCAAAGATTGACTGAAGCAATGAGGATGGCAAAGATTTTAGAGGATAGTTACTACAGTGACAAGAAGCCGTTTAAGGAGAGTTCTGGGAGTAAAAATTTTAAATTGGAGTCAAACAAAGATTCTTGGAGCTATTGATGATAGTTCCAAGAAGGAAAGCAAAGACGTAAAAAAACTGATAAAGGAAGATGTTCAAGAGAGAATCAAAAAGGGTATGTGCTTCAAATGCGGAGAGAAATGTAACAAAGATCATCGGTGCAGAACTGGGAAGGTATTTATGATCATTGACTCAAGTGATTCAGATAATGATGTTATCAGTAATGAGGAAGCCACTAGTGATGAGGGAGAGTTGAGGGTGGCTGAATTGGGAGAAAATAATTGTGAAGCCGAGTTGTCTTTAAATGCCATGACTGGGGTTTCGAAACCATCCACTATGAGGCTCATGGCATGGGTTGGTAAGTTCAAGGTTTCGATGCTAGTAGATTCTGGTTCCTCTCACAATTTCATCAACGCGAATATCGTAAGGAAGATTGGACTGCGAGGGGCTGCCATAGAACCGTTTGATGTGAAGGTGGCTAATGGGGAAAAACTTAAGTGTGAGGAAGTGGTTCATTAGGTGAAGATGAATGTGCAAGAAGTCAGGATTACTGCTGATTTGCATGTGTTATCGCTAGTGGGAGTAAATGTGGTGTTAGGCAACGCTTGGTTGAAGAGTATCGGTAAGATGGTTACAGATTTTGATGCCATGACAATGGAATTTAAATTGGGCGGAAGAAAAAGAACATGGGCTGCTTCGCCTCTTAAAGAAATTAAAAAATGTGAAATTCAGATGATAGAGAGGCTTTGCAAAGAGGGCGCCCAATGCTTTGCAATAGCAAATGATGGAGACCGACAGGAGGGGAAAAGCGAGAAAAAGAATACAAATGAGCTGCAAGACGAATTACAACGGCTGCCCGAGAAGGTACGTAAGGTAGTGGCAAATCATTGACAAGTTCTGGAGGTGCCAACTAGCTTACCACCCCACCCCCCGCCCCGCCATTGTGATCACCGCATTACTTTGAAAGATGAGGCGAAACCAGTCAATGTGCCTCCATATATGTATGCTCATTTCCAGAAAGATGAGATTGAGAGACAAGTAGAGGAGATGTTGAAGAATGGATTGATCAGGCAGAGTCAAAGTCCGTTTTCGTCTCCGGTGTTATTGGTAAGGAAAAAAGATGGGATTTAGAGATTTTGTCCCGACTATCAGGCTTTAAATGAGGCAACTGTGAAGGACCGATTTCCAATTCTGACGGTTGATGAAATGTTAGATGAGTTACACGGGGCGTGTGTGTTCACCAAACTAGATTTGCGAGCTGGGTTCCACCAAATTCGGATGAAGGAGGAGGATGTGCACAAAACAGTCTTTCGGACTCATTCGGGGTTATATGAGTATCGGGTGATGCCATTTGGGCTTTGCAACGCACCTTCTACATTCCAGGCAGCCATGAATTCTATTTTCAGACCTTACCTGATGAAGTTTGTGCTAGTATTCTTTGACGATATATTGGTTTATTCAAAATCAATGGAGGAGCATCTAGAGCAATTGGAGTTGGTATTGGGGATACTAGAGCAGCAGCATTTTTTTATTAAAATGTCAAAATGTGATTTTGTACAGGAGGAACTGCAATATCTTGGGCACATAATTTCAGATGCGGGGGTGAAGGTTGACCCAAGAAAGATTGAGGCTATGGTGGACTGGCCGTTGCCAAAAGATGTGTCAACTCTGAGAGAGTTTCTGGGGTTAACTGGTTACTATCAGAGGTTTGTGAAGAATTATGGGCTAATTGCAAAACCCTTAACTGCTATGTTGAAGAAAGACAGTTTTGAGTGGACAGAAGAAGCAAAGAAAGCTTTCAAAGATTTGAAGAGGGCCATGACACAAACCCCTGTGTTAGCTTTGCCCGATTTTGAAAAGCCATTCGAGGTCTATACCGATGCGAGTGGAGAAGGGATCGGGGCAGTCTTGGTACAAGAGAAGAGGCCTTTGGCTTTTGTTTCTAAGGCTTTAGAGCCAATGAAGAAGGCTTGGAATACTTATGCTAGGGAGATGTTAGCAATGGTGCACGCGGTAAAGGTGTGGAGACCTTATTTATTGGGCAAGAAATTCACCATTATCACTGATCAACAAGATTTGAGGCACTTGTTAGAGCAGAAAATTGTGACCCGGGAGCAACAGAAGTTTTTAGTTGAGCTTCTTGGGTTTGAGTACGATATTGTCTACCAACCTGGTAGGGAAAACAAAGTAGCTGATGCCTTATCCAGAAAAGAGGGTAGTTCAATATTGTGATCTGTATATGCGGATGATGAGGCAGGATTATTGGCACTTAGTGGGGCTGAATGGCGTGTTTGGGATCGAATTAAGGAGACCATGCAATTTGATGCTCGAACATTGGATATTTGTAAGAAGTTGGAGGACCACAAGGGTGGTGTAGAGAGATTTCGCTATAAAAATGGGCTATTGTACTACAAAAACTATGTATATGTACCGGGGGTACCGGGGTTGAGAGAGGAGATTTTAGCTCATTTCCACAATAGCAAAGAAGGAGGTCATTCGGGGTGGTTGTGCACTTATGTAAGGATCAAATACTTTTTCTATTGGGAGGGTCTTAAAAATGAAGTGAAGAAATTGGTGGCCGAGTGCGATATTTGTCAGAAGGTGAAGTATGACCAGAGGCACCCTATGGGGTTATTGCAACCATTATCGATACCGGAGAAAATTTGGGAGGACTTGACCATGGACTTTGTAGAGGGGCTGCCTAGTAGCGGTGGTTACGAGTCAATTCTGGTCGTGGTGGATAGGTTGAGCAAGGGTGCCCATTTTATTCCGCTCAAACATCCTTTCACCGCTAGTAGTGTGGCTAAGGCTTTTGTGGATAATGTGGTGAAATTGCATGGGATTCCGAGGAGTATCATGACTGATCAAGGAAAATTATTTATGAGTTCTTTTTGACAGGGATTATTTACTTTGCAGGGCAACAAGTTGAAGGCAAGTTCCTTATTTCATCTGCAGACTGATGGACAGACAGAGGTGGTGAATCGAACTCTTGAGCAGTACTTAAGATGCTATTGTCATGAGGAGCAAAAGAGATGGAAAGAGTACATTTCATGGGCTGAGTACTGGTACAACACATCACATCATGCTTCAATTAACATGAGTCCATTTGAAGTAATGTATGGGCGACCGCCACCGATGCTAAGCACTTATGAGAAAGGAACGGCTCGAAACGAAGAAGTCGAGAGAGAGTTGATGGCTAGAGATGAGGTTGTAGCTAAGGTAAAGAAGGAGCTTGAGAAGGCTCAGGGGAGAATGAAGAAGTATTATGACCAAGGCAGAAGAGACGTATCTTTTGAACCTGGAGATTTCGTGTATCTCAAACTCCAACCGTACCGGCAGAAATCTCTAAAGAAAAAGTTCAATGTGAAATTGTCGCAACGGTATTATGGACCTTTTAAGGTGTTAGAGCGGATAGGTGAGGTGGCTTATAAGTTGGAGTTGCCGTCTACTTCTAGAATGCATCCAGTGTTCTATGTTACCGTGTTGAAAAAGAGAGTGGGAAACCCGAGTCTCATTTCAAGTGATTTACCGGCGTTTGATACAGAGGGTAACTTGTTGATATGGCCTATAATAGCTCTCCGATATCGCAATTGGAAGAAGGGACGTGGTATGACAAAGGTGTGGCAGGTTTTGATTCAATAGCAAGGGGTCCCTACAGAAGAGGCTACTTGGGAAGACTATGACGAGATGGTAGAACGTTTTCCAGATATTTTCCTTGAGGACAAGGGTATTCTTGAAGAGCGGGGGAATGTTGAGACCGTTAGAAAATCTAAAAGAATTGTGGAACAGCGGTCCAGACTGCAGATTGATAGTAGCAGTTTGAATGACGAGAGGCACAATTTGGGTTCCTGAATTATAAGGAAATTGAAACTGTTTTGGAAAAGGACTTCAGACTATTTTTATTTATTTTTATTTTAGTTATATTGTTTTATTTATGTTTTAGACTATTTTCCTATTTTAGACTAATCCTGTCATAGTTAGGATAGAAGATTAATTCTATTATAAATAGAACTATTATTTTTAGGGTTGGTATCTTTTGAATGTTTTATCAATAAAATTGACCCAGTTAGGGTTCCTCTTGTTTCTTTTGAATTCGGTTTTTCTCAGTTAATTGCTTAGAATAGCTTAGGCTAGGGTTAGGTAGATTCCGTTATCTGATTCTACAGAATCGATCGCTTAATTCTGTGAGTGGTTTGATTCAAATCTATCTAACTTTGGTTACAAATTAGGGCTTGTTGTTGGATCCTAATCAAGGTCCTCAACAGAATCAAACCTTCATCAGCTGGAAACAGTAAAATAGCTGCTATACATACACACTGTGTAATTGTGAGTAAAAAAAAATTTGCAACTAACTTGCACAAATATATATTAGGACTACATATATTTCATTTGGTGGAAGCATTTACCTCACTCAGAAATTGAGTGAGAAAAAGACAGCTGTAAGTTTGCTTCTTTAAAAGTAAACATTAAAGCAAAAAGAAAAAAAATGGCATTATACTTACATCTGCTTGACCATTACTGTGCATTCTATATGTCTAGGCACTCACTCATTTTGAACTTTTTACCCTTTATCCCTTCTTAATCCTAATCTAAGGTCAGGTCTATATGAAAGGTGGGAACAAAAGTAGTCGCAAATAAAAGCAGAACTAGGAGAACTCCACAAAGCAGGATTGAAGACAACCAAAACTTCCTATGCATCTGGCCCAATTTTCTACAAAAACATAAGCACTAGAAGACTTTGGTACCTGGAATCCAGTATCTGATGATGGAGGGCGAGGCAAAAGAGAAGACCGTAGGGCGACATTTGGAAGATTCATTTGAGCATTAATCCCCATACTAGCAGCTGCAACTTGTCCTTGGTGTTCTAGTGAAGAGGGCTGTATTTGTTGGTTCAAGGAGGAAGAATTTGCCACTTGGATTTGAGGTCTAGCAGAAGGGTGTATTGAAGGAAGTGTTGAAACTCCGGACTGCCCATGCAATGTAGCTTGATGTAGAACTTGATTGTTGGCTTCTTGTTGGGGCCGAATTTGAGGACGCATTGTAGGTTGCAGGGGTGCAGAAAATTGGTTATGAAGCAAAGAATTTTGAGGCACAGCCAGCATTTGACCTTCATGCAATTTGGGGACCAACTGCATCTTTTGTGAAAGGGGGGGCAACCCAGGGAGTTGAACTGCTGGCTGCTGACCCTGTTGGCCATCTTGTAATGAAGGCAGTGTAGATTGAACTGGACCCTGTCGGAGATTTGGCATCTGCAACTGCAAAATCCAAAAATAGTCATTATGTGACACAGTTGCAAAGTACAGAACATGTAACAACAAAATTCTTGGAGGTGATGATACAAACCACTTGAGGAGTCACCATTCCTAGCATTATCTGTGCCTGAAATCAAATTAAGACGAGAAAAAGAACATTACAATACATTATATGATGACTAAGAAAAGGAGAAAGAAAGCATTATCTTCACTTGCATTTAAATGCCATCTTACAACAAATTATATATATATAGGAAAATTATCAAGGGTGGGATCCCGTACGAAATTTTTTGCGGGATCCCGCATTTGAAAGTTACTATATATTGTTGATTTTTACACTCCCTTATTGATCGTGTTTTCTTAATAAACTACGATGATAAACTTATAGGATAATGATATACGAATATGCAGAATAAAATATAAACAATAAAGAAAACATGTCACACACACAACACAAGAATTTACCGAGGTTCGGCTAACTTTGTCTACATCCTCATGTGATCTCTCTTGAGAAATCACTAGCACTATGAAGAAAAACGCTTGGTTACAAGATACTTATTGAAACCCCTTAGCTAATTCCCCAAAACCCTGCTAGAACCTCTCTATCACCCTTGTGCTTTACCCCTTGTATGCTTGCTGTTTTTCTGTATTAAAAAATAAGCTCCCAACAGCCCTATTTATAGATATAGGACTTGGGTTACATTTCTTGCTAGAATAAGACTCTTAAATCCTCTTAGAATAAGAAAAGCTAACTTATTTCCTAATCCTCGTTAATTTGGGATTCTTGAGAAAATATAATTTCCTAATCCCAATAGGAAACTATGTGCACACTTTATTTTCTCCTAATCCAAATAAGATTCCTTATTAAGCCTTGACTTGGGTTTTGATGAGCCAAAAAAACACAACATATATATATATAGCTCCAGCAGTATGTTAAGTCCCATTCAATATAAAACTTGTTACTGAAATGTTTTCTAATTGCTGTTCTGATCATCCGACTTATTTCAGCAATCAAGGGTTTCATTTTATAGCCATATTTTGATTTTTTTTTTTTTTTTCTTTCACATTCAATTGTTCAAACTGAGGTTGTTAAGCAAGAATAACAAAATCAAGAGGGTATCCTGATGATGTTAATAAATAATTAAAAAAAAACTATATCGCAAAATGCAAAGGATCTAAAAAAACATTAAAATGTAATTATACTGATCCTATCTCTTCATAAAGCTTAAAATAATAGGCTCATCTGAAGAAAATTTAGAGCAGACACCTCTGTCATACATGGACATGCGGAGACAAGACCCGCTAATTTCAATGAAAAATTGGATAGGCATGAGTAATGAAAGATACAGAAAAGAAATGCAGCAATGGAGAAAAAAATAAGGGGAGAGAGAGAGAGAAGAAGAAAAAAATGAAAAAGCTTTAACGTTAAAAATGCATCGAACAATGGATAAGCACCTGAAAAATAGCTTTTAGCAACTGAGGTTTTGCAAGCAATAGCTGGCGAGCTGATTCCTTGTGTTGGGAGGCCATTAACTGCACATCAGAGAACATATTAAAAAAAACAAAACAAAACAAAACAAAAAACTAACTTAAACTAATCCAATAAAGAAATGTACAGTTTGTTAAAATGCAAACCTTCAGGTCAGACATAATTTCATTCAGCTGACTCCTTGACATTTTAGCCAGATGAAGTGTTAAGGGATCATTGGCTGATGCCAACTGATTCTGTATAACATTTGGACTTGACTGGATACCTGCCTGAGCACCACCTAGAGCTCCTGATAAAACGCTTGCAGCAGTTATAGCTAAATGGAGACCAATTGGCTGATGGTGGATAGATTCCCCGTGGATTGCTGGGCCCCCTAATTGTTTTTGAGGGTCTGTGATGTACCCATTAAAAAAGTTAAAAGGAAAGATGATAGCAATGAAGAAACATTTTAGGTTTTATCAGTCAAAAGATGAAGTTAATAAGGTTGAGGAAACAGAAGATACTAACCAACATTAGCAGCCAGTCCAGGTCCAGCCAGTCCAGGTCCACCACGACCCTGCAACAAAACAGCAATCATTATTGCTTTAAGCTTTCACTGAAAACTGATTGATGTACTCATGTGGCAGCTCAAGAAGATGTTGTGAAAGTCAAAGTAGTCAAAGGGTCTTTAATACAATTTTCAAAAGTCATTGTCGTAGTTTCCTAAAAGTCTACTGTCTATTCGAAAGAGTCTTAAAAACATTCTTATTTTAGGTTCTTTAATGTTTCTTTTCTCTCGATTGTCTTTTTAATGATTGTAGGTTCAGGGTCTATAATGTTTCTTTTCTCCAAGTGTCTTTTAATGTTTCTAAGAGACTATTTTAGCCCTATATATATAGTTGTTTGCTATAATGTTGAAATATGGATAAGTGAATGAGTTTTCTAAGTTTGTAAGATGGAACCAAACCTAGGTGTAATGCCTTGGTTATAGTGAGTAATTCCTCGATTTATCTCAAGATTGTGTGATACGATATACTATTTAGTTGTAACACCTACTATATATTTTTCCCTCTCATTCTCTATAAAGTTGATTACTATTATCAGCTGCCTGAAATAATTCAACTGCTAAAATCAGTAACAAACAGATCCCAATTTTGTCGTACATCATTTTTGGTATCAAAGCAGTAGATACCATGACTACAAGACCCAAGAAGAGTTTTAGAGGAAGGTTGACAGATGACCACTTGATGAGATTCCACTTTGAATCATAAAACAGCTTGATGGAATGAAAATTCAATTAAACAATGTTAAGACTCAATTTCTCAACCTAGAAATGATTCATCTCAAGTAAAGCAAGAAGAATCTTCTCAAGCAAATAATAACCAAAATCAAGAAGGTAAGCAAGTAAATCAACAATAGCAGCAACCATTGTATACACTGGCTCAAGGATTTCTCAAAGTAATGGTTTCATGGTTCTGCTGAAAATATACAAAGGAAAAAAAATGAGGCATAAAGTGGATCCTATTCTATTTCTTGATTGACTTGGTGTATAGAAGAATATTTTAACTGGTGTGATGGGTGATGATTGAAAAGTCAGGTTTGCTAAAATGAAGCCTGTGGGTTCTGCAAAAATATCATGGACTAGTGTTAAAGGATATATAATGAGAATAGAACAACCACCATTAACAATCAGCACAATGCAGGAAATGAAGGCTAAGTTGTGTGAGAAATACATGCCACCTAATTACTATGATTAGCTATGTGATCAGCTTAACAATTTGAAACGGAAAGCTTATTCATTGTTGAAAATATGCAAAAATTTGGCCAATGAGTAAATAGCAAAAGATCCTCAACAAACATTGGCAAGATCTAAAGCTGGCTTAAGGCCTGAAATCAATAGGGAGCTGTTGCAACAACCAATATACAACATTAAACATGCTTTCCAGGTTGCATTAGATATGGAAGTATATTTGGGACATTCAATGAACAAGAAGCATAGAGTTTCCATTGCAGAAACATTCAAATATGAGGCTAGTAGTGCACTAATAATATCAACTCAGCCAGTCAAGAAGCCACTTGAGTAGTGCTGAACTGGAAAAATACAAGGAAAAATTTGAAAAAGTCGTTGATCACTGCATTTTTTTCAACTACTAAAAGGGTTTATTAAGAGTATCTTGTTAAATGAAAAGGAAAGTCACTTTCAGATTGCACATGCATTACGGATGAGTTTCAGATGCTGAATGACCTTTACAAGAGGTTCCATGGCTTTAACTCGCCGTGTTAGTTTCTCCTAAGTGACAGAGAGTTGATGAAGTCATGTAACAGCCCAAGAAAAAGTTTTGCAGGTCAAAGTAGTCAAAAAGTTTAGCCTTCATCTTCTGACACGTACTGATTGGTGGTTGTCTCATTCTCCTTATATCACCTTCAACACCAATACACCCTATTTTTGCTAAATCCACAAGCTTCATTTTAGCGAACTCTTTGATCATCACTCATATCATACCAATAAAAATATCTTCTATTGTAGCAAGCCAATCAACAAATATAGTAGGATCTACTATTCCTTTGAAATATCTCCAGCGGGCATCATGAAAACCGTTCCTTACTTCAAGAAATCCTCTAGCCGATGGTTGTTGATTTGTTGGTTACCCTTCTTAATTTTGGTTATTATTTACCTTAGGCATTTCTCCTTGCACCACTTGAGCCGAATCATTTCTAGGTTGAGAAATTTGAGTCTCAACATTATTTAATCAAATTTGTATTTCATCAAGCTGCCATGATTCAAAGTAAATTCTTATCATGTTGGTTATTTGTTAATCATCCTCTAAAACTCCTCCTGAACCTTGTAAACATCATATCTACTTCTATGATACCAAAAATGATGTACCACAAAATTGGGATCTGTTGGTTACTGATTTTGTGGCTGAATTATTTCAGATGGTCGTGAATAGTAATTAAGTTTATAGAGAATGAGAGAGGGAAAAAGATATATTAGACAACACCTAAAGGGAGGATTGCATCACACAATCTTGAGATAAATCTAGAAATCACACCTACAACCAAAACATCACAACTAGGTTTGTTTGCATCACACAGACTAAGAAAACTCAAATTTTATCTTCACTAAGTCATTCTTCAACATAACAGATTTACAGAAAACAACCATATTATAGAGCTAAAGTTATTAAAGACCCTAAAATAAGAATGTTTATAAGACAATTTTGAATAGAATCTTAAGAAACAGCTATAATGACTCTTGGAAATAGGAACGAGGATTGTACTTTGACCTGCATAACTTCTTCTTGGGCTATTTATTTTCTCTAAGGGGTCTTTTATTTTTTCACTTAACACTTAATGTGTCTGAATTGGACCTATTAAGTTGTTTTTGTTTGTATTTTTTAAAGTGGTCAAACAACTCAAAAATACCCAACAACTGAAAATAAAAAGTAAAAATCCAAACTTTCACTTAATATCAAAACACTGAAATGCATTTAATATATTTCATTCCAAAAATATCCTATGAGATAACATATTTCCAAGAATATCAAATGAAAATACATAACAATTAATAGTAATTAGGGTATAAATGTCAAATTAATTGTTTTCAAACAATTTTATCTTTAAAAAACAAACAAGTTAACACCATATTCAGTGGTGAAAAAAAGTCATTCAGGCTTCAGTACCTATTCAATCTTTAGTAAAATTCGGGATTGTTCAACCCTCGGACAAAAAAAAAAAAAAAAAAAAAAAAAAAAAAAAAAAAAAAACCCCTCAATGTCTTTTAATGTTTCTAGGAGACTATCTTTTCTCTATCTATATGATTGTTTGTTGTTATGTTAAAGTATGAATGAGTGAATAGAAAATTTAAATTTTCTTGGTTTTCAAGATGCAAATAAATCTAGGTGTGAAACCTTGGTTCTAGGAATGATTCCTAGATTGTGTAATACAATCAACCATTTAGGTGTGGTACCTAATATATTTTTCTCTCTCTCCTTCTCTATAAACTTAATTACTATTCACAACCACTAAAATTAGTAAAACATAGATTTCAATTTTGTCCTGCATCACTGACACTGGACAGAAACACAAATTGTGTGGAATTTTGACAATTAATACAACAACAGATTGGTGGCCATAATTCTATTACCTAAGCTTGGTATAGCCAACATCAGCAGCCAGAACATGTTTGCACTAAGCAGAAATCATGAATTTAGTATCTGATAAACTCTGTGGTTTTGTCTTCACTAAAGCATGACATAATCTCTAGTCCTGAATTTTACATTCCAACCTAATTAGTTCTCCAATTCCTTTGTACGGTATGTCACTTTAAAACAAGCAATCAGTATAATACTCATGTTTCACAAATTATTCAAGATTTTCAGGAAAACATCGCAGCACATCATCTTCATATCACCCATCTTATTTTAATTCACCGTAATCTGTGTGGCTTTGCCTTCACTAAAGTATGCCATAATCTCTACCCTCTAGTCATGAATTTTACATTCCAACCCCATTAGTTCTCCAATTTAAACCATATCAGAGATTTTACATGCCACATAAAAACAAAGCAATCGGTATAATATTCATGTTTCACTAATTATTCAAGACTTTTTTGGGAAAACATAACAGCACAGCTTTTTCATCACCCATCTTATTTTAATTCACTGAAACTGGTGAACCATATCAGAGTTGATGGTACAATAGCTTTATTTGTATGAAGCAGTCTAGCTATTCAACCAAAACAAATTTCTGGTACATAACCACAAAGAAACAATTTTTAAATTTGATATCTCAAAACATGAAAAGTTTCAGATAAAAAATCAAGCATTATATTGCTGTCAGTATGGAGCAATTAGTTGTGCACTGCATGCAAATTGTGCCCACCAAACAGTACAAATTAGGCGAAAAAAATTACTAGGCAGGTCTGTTTTTAAAGTTTGTAATTCCACAAAAATAAGTTTTCATTGAACACAGTAACCAAGAAGCAATAATGTGAATATGAGTATGCACATATATTTAAGCATATTTCAGTCAGAATTCCTAGTTCTGATGCTCTCATCAATAAGGTACCTTTTACCTTTTCTGTTTAATTTCTTCTACAATTTCTCCATAATTTCAGTTGGGTTTATGCCCTTCAACATTTATAACGTGCATAAATAGAAGTCGGAAAGTCTTATAACATTTTGGTCTATTCAATGTTTACCAACTCTTGGCTTTCATTTTGAAATCACTTTAGTTTGTTTGATCATTTCAGTAGGTCTTGGGAAAAGAATTAACTTACATATTAACATTTTTGTTCTGCATTTTGACTTAAATATTCTTTTTCAATGTGTCAATGGGAGACTCTAATTTTATTTTTCAGCTGCAAATATCATTTTTGAGCTTTTCTAGTTGGCAGTTGGAAGAGAACATTTTACTTGTAATGGCAACTTATATTTGATCATTATTGATTGTTAATCATATTCTATATATTATTATTTAATTTTCTACACAATTGTATATGCCACTTGAAAGAGCAACAGACCATTCTCCAGCTGAAGTGTGTAATGTCTATAAGCAAGTCATTACAATGTCATATCCATTAACTTTTATATTACATAAAAAACCAATAAACGACTAAGATGCAAGAATTTGGTCTTGAAACATCTGAGCATGTCTGTTTAAAGAAGGTCAGGCAAGTGCAGAAAGAATAAGCAAAAGATAACCAATTCAAGACACATAGTAACCGATAATACCCATTAATATGACTTAGTCCAATTTCACAAATAAAGAACAATGGCAGTAGAAGCAAAGAGAGGTACAATAATGCCAACAACATGGCTTCTTAAGTTAAAATTGTTAAGAGAAAAAAAGGAAAAAGAAAGCAGAATTTGCTGTGCAACCAGACATTTGAATATCACCTGCTCTCGATTTCTGTCAGCCCCTTTGTCATTTTCAGCAAAATCGACACGTAACTGTCGGCCATTGATTGCATAACCTTGAAGATTACGTCGAGCACTTAGAGCTGTCTCTTCATCCTTGTACTCACAGAAACCATAACCTTTTGGTTTTCCAGTTTCTCTGTCAATGACTAATCTGAAACCAAAAGAATAGAAATTGTTTAAACCAACAATTGTTGATCTGTTGTTATAAACTTATAATAAAGAAAAAGGAAATTAGAATACAGAGTAAACGTCTTCGAATGCATTTAACATTTATTTGTGGCAAGTTGTGCAGAAATTCGGGTTTTTATGAATTCCATAAATTATAAAAATGAAAATGCCTGATATAAAGGTTTTTTTATTAGGTTAAATTGGATAGAAACATATTGATCGCAAAAGATGAATCTGAGAGTTCATATGTGGGGTGCCATATCTTAGAGATCTTCAAGATCTTAAAATGCAATATTGTTACAAGGCATCCTATACAAAAGGCTTGATGGTCACAAATAAATACTTTCATACCAATCATCACAAATTATTTCACCAATATTTTATGCAAAAGGAAGGAGCACTAATACTATGGGAAATAGAATGCTAACAAGTAGAGCAAGAAAGGGCATGTAAGAGATGATAAGATATTAGCGTCAATTGAAGACATAACTACAAGCCAAGAAGCATAAATTACACTTCACACAAAAGCAATTTAAGGAAATAGATTAGAAGAATTTTTCAACATTAGAATGATACAGATCTTACTGCCAACAATCTATGCTCTAGCTAGTGACCTTATCAGACCCTCGACCAAGAAACTCAGCCAACCTCATAAATATAGCTAACATGCTGTTGTAAGCACATAACATCAATACAATCACCCAATGCTTCTACTCCAAATCTATGATGCATAGACTCCCATCAGATTTCATTCGAACCATTCCTTCATATGGTTTCCACTTTCAACCATAATGCATAAGTCCTTCTAACTTAAATCATAAGTATAAGATATATAGGTACATAACCATGTAGTCAAAATGGATTCATGTCTCAAACTTTCAACATAACAAGATTTCAGGCTGATTTAAGCATACCGGTACATAATTTTCTCATTAGAAAAATATTTCTCCAAATTCCCTAATTTCCAAGTAAAGATTTGAACTTTACATCTCTCAAGTATTACTAATCAACGAAATTATAATGTAAACTAAAATAAAACTTCATAGTGTGAAATTCTAGGGTTTGTCAATTGAATTTTTTTTTAACTAACCTGAAAGACACAACAGGACCGACCTCCCTGCAGATTTCAATCAGCTGTTCCTCGGTAGCATCATAGGGTATGTTCCCAACTGTCAACCACAAAAACAAAAAACAAATTCAATCATTTAAAAAAAAAAAAAAAAAAAAAAAAATTGCAATCAAAACGGAGCATAAAAAGAGGGAGGGAGAGAGAGACCGAAAACGCAACGATGCTGAGAAGTAGCCATGGGAAGTTCAAGAAGAGAAGAAGAAGGTGAAGCGCTGCTTCATCTTCTTCCTCCTCCACATCACTCTTCTCTCTTCTTCCTCTTTATCGTTCTTTCCAGATTCGCTATCTGCAGAAACTCTACTCTCTCTATCTCTCGCTGACGACAATAATCTTCTAAGAAATATAAATAAATAGGCAAACAAAGTCTGCAATTGAATAATTTGAATTGCCTCGTTATTGAGTGTCAGTTCATCGGAGAAACGAAGAAGAAGAAGAAGACCTCTCTCTGTTACAATTTACAAACACACGCTCGAAGAGAACGGAAGACTTGGATGTTTCGATTAGTTGCGTTTCGTTTCGATGCTGTCCAAATCCAATAATCAAATAAGTGCCTCTAACTCCACCGTTTTTTTTTTTTTTCCACCAAATCGGTAGAGTTTCCGACTTTAACCAAGAAAATCAGTTTTGTGTTGTTTTTTATATTTTGTTATAGGTAAACTTCAATTTCGTCCCTATCGTTTTTGGAAACATAAAATAACCCAATTTGGTGCACCTCTAACCAAAATTTTAAGGGTAAATTGCACAAACTTGACCCAAGTTTATGTCTAATTACAACTATATGCAACGTTTACCCCACAATTACATAAACATACCCTGTTGGCTATCGCTAGTAGTCAACGGTTATCTTTAACCTTTAATTGTCTTATTGGTTGGAATAGTCTAAAATACCCATAGCTATTATTTTATAATTTATTTTGTTTATTAGCTCAAAATAAATTATTTTTTTGACTATGTCAAAATAAATTAAATAATATAATTAAAATAATTAAAAATTAAATTGAAACAAACAAATATGGCCACTCTCACTTGTTTTGACTATCAAAATCGATATCACGAATTTTCAAAAAATAAACATAAAAAACCTGAAAATGGTAATCTTCACCACCACTGCCATTCTTTTCATATCGACCTCTACCAACACCCTTTCAGATCGGCCTCCACTAACACCCTTTCAAATCGATTGCCTCCAGTTCGTCGATCTCCTCCATTTAGAGAAGATCCGACACGAAGAAATCGGATATCCTCCAATCGATGTAGATCGGTGATAGAGCTTGAGGTTTTGCTTCTTTTTTTAAAACCAATCTTGAGGTTTTGTTGGAGACTCGATTGTAGATCGAGGTTATGGTTGCTTTCTAGAGTTTAATATTCTAGTGCAGTTGACTTTTTTTGTTACTGATTTTGATTTAGATTTGTTTACTTGTTAAACATTTATGATGTGGATTTTTTAAGTGAATGATTCAGTATATTGTGTTTTAGCTTTGCTCAGTAGATGAGAAAATATAGTAGAAAGTGGAAGAAAAAATTGAAGTAGTTTCCTTTTTTTCATCAATTTTTTTCCATGAATGGATTAGATCGGGAGATGGATGGAGGAGATAGATTCTACATCCATTTTTTTAAAATTAATTAATTAATTATTATATAAATAAATAATAACAATTTTATCTTATTAACAAGTCAAAATACTTTTTTACCCTTCAACCGTTAAGTCCTAACAAGACATAACTAATAATAGGGTATGTTTGTGTAATTTCGGGTAAAAATTGTGTATAGCTATAATTACACCTAAACTCGATATATGTTTGTGCAATTTACCCCTAAACTAAAGTAGGAAAAATAAAATCAACTAGATTGGAATATTGAACTCTAGAAAGCAACCAAAACCTCAATCAATAGTGGGGTCTCCAACAAAACCTCAAACTTAGTTTAAAAAAAAAAACAAAAAGCAAAACCTCAAGCTCCATCGCCGATCTACATCGATTGGAGAAGATATGATTTCTTCGTGTCAAATCTTCTCAAAATGGAGGAGGTTGATGCAAATCGGAGGAGATCTACGTTAGATCTCCTCCAAACTAGAGGTGACCACAATTCAATTCGAACCCGAACTGTGGCAAAGAGAACCAGACCGTAACTAGATTTTTCGATTTTGGTTCTTAAAAATGTGGAACCGGTCTAGGACTGGCAGTTCAAGTCGGTTTGGAACCGGCAGTTCCAACTGATTCCACTTTTTTTTTATTTAAAAAAAAAAAAGGAAAAAAAAGCTTATCTGGACCATTGATTTTGACTTTGGTTATGTATTGAAGTTGCAGATGATGGAATAGAAAGAGAGAGTTGCAAGATAGAAAACAATAAGAGAGAGTGTTGGCGATAGAGGAGAGTTCGAGTTCGCTAGAGGTCATGGTGGCATCATAGGTGGAAGTGTAGTGGAGGAGAGTGGTGGTGATGGAAGAAAGGAGAGTGGAGACGGCAAAGAAAGAGGTGGAAGAGGAGCATAAAGTGGGGTTGAGAGTGGTGGTGAAGAAAGCAAGAGTTAAGACTAAAGTGAAGAAGGTGATGAAAAAGAGAAGGTAGAAATGGTGGTTGGTGGCAGCAATGGCAGTGGTGGGGGATTTGTGAATATAAGAGTGGAGGAGTATGAGCTTTGTGCTGTTTTTGTTCTTCAGTTTTATTTTATTTTTGATGATTTTGACTTTGATTTGATTGTGTGTGTGTGTGTGTGTGTGTGTGTGTGTGTGTGTGTGTGTGTGTGTGTGAGAGAGAGAGAGAGAGAGAGAGAGAGAGAGAGAGAGAGAGAGAGAGAGAGAGAGAGAGCAAAGTAGCAATCAGCAAAGGGCTAAAGGCTGTTTGATCTTGAAATTTGAATTTTTTTATTTTTTTAGATTTTTAAAAAGGTTTGAACCGGTTGTAACCAGGACTGGAACCGAAACGTACTGGATCTGTGGTCTCCTCCGTGTCAGATCTCCTCCAAACATAGGAGATTGACAAACTGAAGGCAATCGACTTGAAAGGGTGTCGGTGGAGGCCGACATGATAAGAATGACGATGAAGGTGAAAATCACCATTTGCATGTTTCTTATGCTTATTTTTTGAAAATTTGTGATGTTGATTTTGATAGTCAAAAGGGGTGATAGTGGACATATTTGTTTGTTTTAACTTTTTTAATTTTTTTTTATTTTTTAATTATATTATTTAATTTATTTTGACAATAATTTTTTTATGGAACAAATAATTTAACTAATAAAGGATAAAGCAATAACAAAATAAATGATAAAATAATAGCTATGGGTATTTTAGACTTTTCCTACCAATTAGACAGCAAAAGGTTAAAGATAACTGTTGGCTACTAAAGGCAATGTACGTTTATGTAATTTCGGATAAAAGTTGCATATAGCTGCAATTACTTATAAACTCGGGGAAGTTTGTGCAATTTACCCAATTTTTAATAGTCACCACTCAAAATTAGCATAAAGTCAACTTTAATTCAACAAATAAAATTATGTTTTATCCCTCCAAATTAAATAAATGAAAAATCTAAAAATATATATAAATATTAATACAATAATAAAAACTAGTTATTTTAGTTAATTAAAAAAATTTAAAGAAATTTAACCCAAAAAAAATAATCAAAATTTATTATTTTATGTAATTGAAGATTTCAAAAAAAAAAATGAACATATTCATTTTAAAAAAAAACATTAAAAAAAAAAAAAAAAAAAAAAAACAATTTGGAGATCCGATCTTCGCCACTACCAAATAAGGGAAAGCTTGAGGGGATCCGATCTCACTCCTCAGTTTTTATCCAATGTTATACTCGTCAATCCACTTTCAAATTCTACATTAAGATTCCAATTATTAATGTACTAACTTAAATAATTAGCAATATATATATATATATATATACACATATATGAAGAAACCACACACACACATATATATATATATAATATAAGTATATAATATTTACTATATTTATTTGGTTCGATTTTTGGTTAATCAAAACTGTATCCAACCCATATGACCTATTTATATATATATATATATATATATATAAAAAATTAAATTGACTCATTTTCACACATTGACTCAACTCAAATACATATTTAGATTTGGTTCAGTTCGGTTTATCTTGGATCATAAAATTGTGCTCACCCGTACAAGGTAGAGTAATTACTTTTGTTCAGATTAAATGAAAAGAAAGAAGAAGTCAAAAGAAGTTTTATTGTACATATGACATAGGATCCTCGAAAACTTAGATGAGGAGATGATCCTAATCCTATTATTTAACCCCCTAATCTCCAAATCCACTTTGTTAATGTTTGAATAATGGCAGGGAAAAAACAACGATTTTTGAAAAGAGATGGAGTAAAACGACAATAGATTGAACATTAGGGGAAAAATAATAATTGCCCTATTTTATAAAGACTCTAAAATCAAATGGATGTAAAAAGAAAAGGATCTACATTATTATTTGCTCTTCTTTTACTTCTTTTTGTCCGTTCTCAAAACATATTTTACAACTTAAAAAAGATATGGATATTGCCACCCATAAAAATAATTTGTACACCCATTTTTATAAGTATACCAATATCTAAAATTTAAAAATAAACATTACTATAAGCACACATCCTAATGCTGATAGTACTCTTATTGAAATAATTATATTTATTTTAATACATTTTATTTATAAACGCTCCTAAATTATTAATACAACCAATTTATATATATATATAATCATATTATTTTTGAAATCAAATCATTTTCTAATTGATGATCCAATTTACTTTTAGAGATGTCTCAATGATGAGCCTTATGAAAGAGAAGATATGGAACTGGATTATATATGAGGTCCAGAGATTTTCAATATGTATTTCTCTTATATATACAGTAACATGTTATATATATATATATGGGAAAGGATCAGGGGACACAATTTTGGACACAATATTTGACACGATTTTGTAGCCATTAGATTTATAAGATTTAAATGGCTTAGATTTAATAATATATAAAAAAAAAATTCCTACTCATTTATCTATTATTATTTTATTTTATTTTCTCTCTCCTATCATAAAATCACTTTCCTAATTAATTAAATCTTTTCTCTCGCATTTTTTTTCATCTTTACTGTTCATTTTACTTCTCTCTCCTGTGATATATAACTTTACTTTCTACCATTGCTACACGCATACAACAACAGTGCAAAAATTAATTTCTCAGTTTAAGACATGGAATAAAACAATAATAAATAAATAAAAGAAAGAAAGACAAAAATATATAAGGAATCTATGACTGTATACACGATTCATCTTGATATCATAATAACTTGAAAAAAATAAAGCATAAACAGAGGATGATGCATATATAATGTCCTCCATGTCTTAAGTAATGATTTGCTCATATTGAACTCATTAAGTTTCTTTTCAACCATCTCCTAAGCCCTAACCCCATTTGAATTTGTCACTTCATAGAAGATTTATCATATGAGTATTTAAAGAGGAGAAAAATGTGAGAGACAGGGGAGAAGATACACCTAATAGTGAGGATATAAAAAAAAAATAGACTAACAGTGAGGGAAAAAAATGCAAGAGAGAGGAAGAGAAAATATTATTTTGATTTAATTAGGAAAGTCAATTTATGATAGATGAGAGAGGAAATAAAATAAATTAATGATAGGTAAATGATTAGGAAATAATAAATAAAAAAAATTATTAAATCTAAGGCATTCAAATCTTATACATCCAATGGCTATAAAATCGTGTCAAATATTGTGTCAAAAATTATGTAACGATATATAAATATATATAATATAATATAATAATATATATATTATTTAATATATTAATATAATATATATATATAATAATATAATAAATAATACATATATATAAATTATATATAATATATATACATAATATGTAATTTAATAATATAATGTATAATATATATTATATATATTTATATATCGTATTATATTATTATATATATTGATATATTATTTTTGGAAAGGGGGGTATTTTTGGAATGTAGTTTTTGCATATAAGGGTATTTATGGAATAAATTTTTTAGGTTGGAATGGACTGAGCATTCCATTGGTTTTTGGATGGAATGCCCATTCCACTAAAATGGTGGAATCACCATTCCAAAGGAAAGCCAATTCCATTGGATTTTTACCAACCAACCAAACATTAAGAATGAAATCTATTACATTCCATTCCAGCCAACCAAACGCCACTATAGTATTTGATTTATTTTTAATTAAAGTAATTTATCGTTATTAGTAAATTTTTATTGGATATTTTTATAATTAAAATTTTTAAAACAGAACTTCACATAGGTCTCACTTTTTAAAAAAATTTATCACATTTATAAATGTCTTTCCATATTCATCATTTTAGTCCCTATTTTTCCCAAAACTCTTCACTCTAATCCATTTGGCTAAATATTTAAAAGTCAACTATTTTAAAACATGTGAAAATACATTTTTACCCTTACTATTTAATTTAACTAAAATAATTATTTTAGCTTTAAATTAAAATGAAAAACAATAAAATTCTCAATAATAAAACTTAAATAAATAGATTAAAAAAAATCTTAAATAAATAATAATAAGAAAATCCATTAATTTTTATTTTATTATATATATATATTTCTTTTATTTAGCTAAAATTTACTTTTAACTTGAGTATTCTATTTGAAGGAGGCCTGTAAATGTTAGGATATTCAAACGTGAGTCTTTGTGGCAGCAAGCAAATCACATCAACTTACATCACTATAATTGTCTGAACGAGCCTAGTCTGTAGACAAAATGTGATCCTTTTTACATTCAAAATTGATATAAAATATGAACTCTGTATGTTAATATACTAAATCAATAAAAGCAAGGACATGCCTGTCAACATTAGCACCAAAAATAAACATCCCCATTTACATAATAAATAAAATCATGAGGAGAAGATGCATCTTCCCAGGACTTTCAAGCTTCCCATTAGCATCATCCATAAGATGGCACACAATGCTCCAAATATTGATAAGAACAAGAACCTCTTACTACTACTATTACTACTATTACTACCTGTTGCCTGCCTTCTGATTACGGCATCATCACCTCTGGCAACGTTTAAGTTTTTAAGCCTGCTAAAGCTAGACATTCGCTCAAAAGCCCGGTTCACCAAAGGATTCTCGGAAGCAGAAGCAGGAGTAGTAGGTATTGACTCCACAAAAGCCCATAGAGACGAAGAAAACCAACCAGGTGCGTCACCACCCTCTTGGCCATTTTGATTTTGATTTGCTGTAGGAGGGTTGATAGATTCTTGAACCAAACCACCTAAACAATATCGAAATTGCAATGCAATGTCAGAATAAACCTACACTATGATTTGTTAAGTTTTATAACATACAAAGCAATACTTGTTTCAGAAGAGCTCTTGAAGCTGGCTCAAGCTTTTTCCCATGTGAACTATTGACATGTCAACCAAACCATCCATCCCAACAAGAGCTCTACGTGGATGGGCTAAGGAGACAGCAATTTTGTCCAACAGAAGAACACAGCTCAGTGAAAAAGTACACTCAGCAGTAGCTGTAAAATTATGTCACCATAATCAACATTGATTATGTACCTGAAGTTGGAGGACAGAGAATCTGCTGATCTGATTGTGCTGGATTAAAGCCATTATTTATCTGTTCATGCATCCACATCTGATTTCCAGTGTAATCTGCACCAAGTGATTGGGGCTGTAAATGGTAGGCCACCGGGTTTAGCACCAGATTCGGTTGATACTGGTCATCCACCTGATTTACCATTGAATTGGACTGGAGCTGGTAATCCACAAGGTTTACCACCGAATTTGGTTGCAAATAGTGATCCACCAGATTTACCATTGAATTGGCCTGGAGATAATCCACCTGGTTTAGGATATTATTCCCCATCGCACTTATAACTGCTGTTTCCTGATCATTAGACCCCAAGTCATCGAGAAACATGGCTGCATCATGGAAGTCAAACTCATTCAATCCATCGAACTCATAAAACTGTGCTTTCTCTGCCGGTTTTTCATCAGGGGAAATAGTAGGTTCAGGACCAATGAGATCATCCATTTCCAGGAAATCCTCCTCGCATAATTGCAGCACCTGCTCACATTTTCTGGGAGCAGATGTGACTTCAGATGCTTCATATGGTAGCAAGTTAGATGAAGCTGACTGGGTGAAATCAAAGCTGAATTTCTCATTGAACTCTCTCACTGGCTCAGGAGAGATAACTTCCCTGGAAGATTGATTCACTAAAGAACTTTTGGCATCTTCTTCACGGACAACCTATAAGATCAAACATAATATAGGTCAATAATATCCTTAATTTACAATAGATAAGTTTAATCAATGTATCTAGATCAATAATGCGATGTTTCTAGATCAATGGATTTCCATGCACCATCAATCATTAATGATTATATTTGACCTTTAGCATATAACAATATATTAAGATACCGCTAAAAATTAAAGGAAAAAGGTGAAATTCAGATATATTAACCAACCTGAGGCAGCTCGTCAACACTATTGATCTGTGGTTGCACAGTTTCATCATCAAATTGTTTTATAAACACTTCAAGATCATCTATCAGGGATGGTGCCAGATCACTATAAACAGGAGCAACCTCGATAAGTTGCTTAGGAGGTCTATCTGGAGGAACAGGGTTTGAAATATCTGGACCATCATCATCAACCCAGTCTTCCTCTTTGAATGGTGCCCCATACTGCTCTCCATTTTTAGGACCAGGTCCACTTTTTTTGAAGGCCTTATAAAGTGCATAATAATCCTGAAATTTAAGGGGCAACCAAATTAATAAACAACAAATATTAAAAAAAGATAAATTCTAACAAAGAAACTATTACACACCTGTACATTCTGACATCTCTTAAGTTCATCTTCATCCAAAGTATACTCGTGCATCACCCAGTCAGTACGTTCACCACTCGGCGCGCGGCCCCTATAGAAAACTAGGGTCTTCTTCACTCCAACATTCCGAGAATTACAAGTAATAATGCGATCCTTTCCCGTAGCTTTCCAGTACCCAAGTCGTGTTGCCCTGTTTGACCTTGCTCCATTAGGGTACTTCCTGTCCCTCGGACTAAAAAAGAACCATTGCCTATCTCCAGTCTTCAACAAAGATTGTCCTGAAAAAAAGAAAACTTCTTTTGTCAGGGAACTTATTATTTAACTAATCAACATTTAAGACATACCAGGAAAAAATTAAAACCAACAAACACAATTCAAAGCCAAATATGAACACTTTCTCAGTCAGACACGCCAACATTATGAACTTAATAACCATAATCTAAAAAGATATCATACCGCATCAAAATATTCTCAAAAAGGGACAAAAGGAACACATAGTCACAAACCGTTGCCTCTGATATCTCTCTATGTGATCAATTAACTAACACCAATATTGATTCAACCCAAACCAATTCCGAGCAAGTGAAATCATTTAGTGATAACATCATAAAACCGCACAACCCCATATATTGAAATCAAAATCAAGGATTCAATAAGCAAAACAAGCACAAACCAACCATATTGAAAAGACTATTTCAACACAATAAATCAATCAACAAAAAAGAAACCACCCAAAAAAAATTATTCAACGTTTCCACAATAAGTCAATGAACAAACATATGCAGCAAAAACACAAAAACAAAACAAACAACAATAAATCAATCAGCCAAAAAGAAATCCAAAACATCAACAAAAAAGTATTCAACTTTTCCACAAATCACGAGGATGAACCAATATAGAAAAACAAAACAAACAGATGATCACCGCATACGAAACACATACTGATTACAAAATCATGTCAAAAGATCCAATCAACAACAAAAACAAAACAAAAAACAGAACAAAACCCACTAAAAACACACTCAATAATCAACTAAATCATCAAGTCAACGTACCAATCACCATGAAACAATACAAAATACAACAAAGTTATAAAAAAAAAAATAAAAAAAAAAAATACCAGGCAATTCCTCAGGATCCCATTTGTAAACATCGGTCTCAGCAATTATATCCAACTTGATCCGTCTCTTGCAGATCTTCCTCTTCAGATAATAAAGAATCAGCTCCTCATCCGTCGGATGAAACCTAAAACCCGGCGGCCACATCTCCTCTGCTGATACTTTCATCTTCGCTTTCGATTCCAAAAAAAAAAAAAAACTGAGAATTCTCAAACGACCCACAAAAATTTAATAAGAACCCGCCTCCTCTTTTTTGATGATTCAAGAAAATAAGCAAAAATAAAAAAGAAACAAAATATCAAAAAATGGATTTTATCACATGATCTTGGGAAAAAAAGAGAGAAATCTTGATGGGTTTGCGCGTGAACAAACCCTAGATGATAGAGATTAAAAAGAGGTTTTTTATTTTGATTTTTGTTGTTGACTCGAGAGGAGTTGAGGTGTTGTATAGTCAAGCAAGAAATAATATTGCGAATTATAGTGGTGGGCTGAGAATTTGGTGGGCTTTGTATTTTTGGAGACCGACGTGAAGTTTCCAGGAAGTTTGGTTCTTTTTTTTTTTTTTTTTTTGTTATTTTAATTGGGTGTGGGTGGGTTTTGGTTGGGTGAGATAGTGAAGACTGAGGAGTGAGTTTATTGTGGACTCAAATAATTATCTAGCGTGGAATCCCATACGAATTGTTCTACTAGATTACTGAGATTCACACCGGCGATAATCAATGCAAATTTTTTGCACTATTTTCCACCTATGGAAATCAATGATCCTACATGAAAATTCATATAGAATTACGGACTTGATAAGTCCTACAGCTTTGTGATGGTTTTAGGCGGGGGCACAGAGGTTTTTATTTTATTTTATTATTATTTTTTTTTTGTGGGGTCTAATTTCTAATTTTGAAACATAGCATTTTTATTTCATTAAAACTTTGGTTAAACATAGATGGAGCTTTTGGAATTTTTTTTTTAATTTTGAGTATCAGTTTAAATTTGTACATATATATATATAACACCTATTTAGTATTACATAATTTGTTAAAATCTCTCTTGAAATTCATCATAAATTGTTTTAGCATTTTTTTATTTTATTTTAGAAGATGGGAAATTTATATTTTAGTCCATGTAGTTTACCTTAATTTGTATTTAATCCACGGTTTTTTGGTATTGTAAATTTTAATCCATCATTTCTCTGACAATTTGTATTTTAGTCCCTACCGTCCAATTTTGTTAGGGTTCTGTCAAGTCAACGAGAGTCAATGAGGGCAAAAAGGTAAAATAACATCAGATATTCTAGAATCTTATATAACCAAAGGGTATACTAGTAATTTACAAATTAATTTTAAAAAAAACATATAAATATTATTAAATTAAATAATTATTATTATTATCAAAAAATTAAGAGCAAATTGCAACCAACCTCCCTGAGGTTTGCTCATAAACAACCAGAAACAACTTTTCCATTTATTGACAATCGCATCCCCTCCAGTTAGTCAATATCAGTTAACTATAAACATTAATCATGTCAAATTTGTAAAATGACTCAATTACCCCTAAGTCAGTTATCACTTGTCAGCACCTACTTTGACTTATGGAATAAGAAATTTTTTTTTATAAAAATAGACCTTGTCGTAGGTGGGTATGTTTGGATGTGGATGATTGAATGAATTTTTTTATGGACAAAAATATCCTTCAAGTTTTAGTAAATTACAATCGAAGAGAATTAATTAAAAAATTCAGTTGACCGTTTAGATTATCTATAAAATTGCATTCATCAACAAATTAATAGGCAAGAAATACTTTTTTTTTTAATTTCAAAAATTATTATTTTATTATATGTAATTATATCTTGTATTAAATGTAAACTATTGATGTGATGCGTATAGTCCACTGAGGGGTCGTTTGGTATGGGGGCATCTTGGCATGAGAATGAGAATCTGATAGGATTCCCATGTTTGTTACTAGGTTTGAGTTTTGAGATTCCTGGGAAAGTAAATCCAATGAGAATCACATTACCCTCCAAAGGGGTAATGTGATTCCTACCCCAACAGGTGGGTTTCAGATGCCCCTCCATCTGATTCCCACTATGGGACCCACCTTATTAAAAAAGAAATTATTTTCTTTTCTTCTTCTTCTTCGTTCTTCACCAGCTTCTTCGTTCTTCTTCTTCGTTCATCAAAATCATTTTCTTCCAGATTCCACAAACACAATCCAACTTTCTTCAATCAAATTCCACAAACAAAAACCAAAAACTAATTCCACAAACCCAAATAAATTCCGATAATCCAAATAAAATTGTATTAATTCAAACTTTTCAGTCAATCAAAACCACATCAATTTCAAAAACAAAACAAAAAATCCAGAAATGGTCAAAGTGAAAGAAAGAGTGGCCTTTGACTGATGACGAAGATCTGGAGGCGGATCTGAAACTTTGAGCAGATCTGGAGGAGGTAGACGACGAAGATCAAGCACGATGATGAAGACGTGGAGGCGGAGTAAGAGGCCAGCCGGAGATCAAGATCTGGTAAGAGGACAATCGGAGATTAAGATCTAAACTTGCTTGAACGGATCTGGGTTTTGTGGTGTTTGAAATTCAATTTTTTCCCCTTGCATCTTTTTGATAGAGTAAATAAAAAATCAACAATGAGATCACCATAATAGAAACAAATAGAATTAGTAAAGTAGAGGCTACGAAAGCTCCAGATGACACTAGAACATGGATGGTCTTTCAGTTTTGAAAAATGAGCAACACAGTTAATAAAAAAAAATTATCTTTTAGTTTTTCAGTTTTATCTTCTTCTTTTTTTTTTTTCTTCTTTTTTTTTTAACATTTTTCAATTTATCTTACTTATAAATTTTTTAATCACCTTTAAAATAGTTTTGGTATGTTTTTATGTTTAAAGACAAAAAGATTCTCACGTACAACCAAACACAATTATCTAACATCTCAGGAATTTGACATAATATTCCCATACATAACCAAATGCATGTATACAATTTTCTCAGGAATCACATTCCTAGGTTTCACTTTCCCAGGAATCACATTATTTTGATTACCCCATACCAAACGGCCCCTAAGAGTGGTGCTTTTGGTACACCTCCATTCATCTAATAATGACCCCATTTTTGAATATATTTAATATTACGTATATAACCTTTTATCAATATTGCTTAATTAAAGAAATATATAATTTTATTTATTTTCAAATTGAACCTGCATCCATTAATTATTTTGTTGCTAGAAAAAAGTTATTTTAACACTGTAAACCCTAAATTATTTTTTTTTATTGTATTTTATTTTTTTTTTATTTTTTTATTTTTTGAAAAAGAGAGAACTAAATCAAAACTCAAGAAACATGCATAGTCTGGAAAATCAGCTAAGACTCAAATGCACACTCTGCATAGTTCCCACAAGCCAAGCAAATTCACCAACAAAAGGTTTTTATTTTTTTATTTTTTTTTATTTTTTTTTATTTTTTTTAATAACCAACAAAAGTTTCTTTTATATATATATATATATATATTACGGAAGAAACTGATATTCTTCTATATGGTATTATTATAATTGAAAAAAATGAGATATGAATGCTTGCGAGGTTGAGAAAAAAAAGATGCAGAGAAAATTCAATTGTTAATATAATTTGGGAAATAAATTTGTGTAAGCAACAAGAATAGTTTAGGAAATAAATTGATATAATATTAAAAAAAAAAAAAAACAATTTACTTTTTAAAACCGGGGCATTTTTAGTTAAATGGAGGAGTGTTTATAGCACTACTTGTCCACTAATCATATTTATTTATGAAAGTACCGAAATGCCCTTAAATTAACGGTCAATGTTTGAAGTTAACGGATGTTGACTAACTGGAGGGGAGGCGATTGTTAATAAATGGAAAAGTTGTTTCTGGTTGTCTAAGAGCAAACCTCAGGAATGTTGGTTGCAATTTGCTCAAAAATTAAACAAATCATTTAATATAAAACTAAATAAGAAAATTAAAATAACAATAATAAATACATATTCAAATAAACTTAAATGTTAATAAATATTAAAAAATGAAAAAATAAATATCTCATAATCTTCATTCTTCTCCACCATTTATCATCATCTTCATCTTCTCCACACCCAAACCCTAACCACCTATCATCATCTTCTTCATCACCCAAAGCTTAACCATCCCCAATGGATCTCCAAGACCAGCACCATCCCCAGCCGCCGAACCCACCACCATCACCATCGCCGTAGTCGCTGAACCCAACCCTATAACTGCTGCTGCTGAACCACAAACCCCATCCGCCACCGACGAACTACATAGCCATGAATAGGGACGGGCGTGGGGGCCCAATGGGGCGAGGGAGGATACCCCCACCCCCACTCCCATTCCTCAAACCTCCCCTCACCACCTCCCCCAAAACCCATTTGGGGGGACTGGGGATGGGGGCACTTTGGGGGCAAGTCCCCCTCCCCCACACCCAAAACCCATTTCTACCGTTTCTTTTCAATTTTAATTCTAAATTTTTAATTTCCAATCCAAAAATCGGAATTTGAAATTTGGAATCCAGACATTCCAATCTTTAATTTGACACTGTTTAAATATTCAATACAAAAAGTAATAAAAATATAATACAAAATACAATACAAAATAATTTTTTTTATATAAACATAAAATTAAATATATATATATATATTATTTTGGGGGAAATGGGGTTTTGGGTTTGGGGGTAGGTAGCCCCACCACCTCCCCAAAAATCTATTTGGGGGCAAAGTTTGCTCCCACTCTCACCCCCAAAATCCACTTGGGGAAAAAATTTGCCCTCAAAACCCCAAGGGGGCCTGTGGGGGATAGGGCCCCATAGGGAAACACCCATCCCTTGCCATCAACATATCTCTCCGGATATTGAGCTTTTTATTTTAAAAACTTCTTAAATTTTTTTTTGAAGAGATCTGGAAATCTATCCAGATCTATTCAAAGGTTTTTATTTTTATTTTATTATTTTAAATTTTGTATGTCAAACTTTTTTGAATGTGGTTGGAGTGGGTTTGTAATGATGGTGATTTTCTATAAAACGGAAGATGTGGTGGATGGTTGTGAAAAAATAGAGAAGAGAGGGAAGTGGGAGACGGTGGGCGACAACGGCTATCGAATGGAGATCGATGATGGTGATTGGGACTGGGTTTGTGTTTGGATTTGAGTTTGGGTGGTTGGATTTGAGGGGTTAAGGTTTGGTGATTGGAGATGGATGGTGGTGTGGTTATGGGCTGATGATGAAGATGATTATTGTGATGGTCGATGATGATGGTGATGATCGATAATGGTGATAATTGTGGTGGTTTGTGATGATTGTTATTGGGTTGGTGATAGAACTTAGAGCTTGTTTGGTTGGGCTTTTGAAAAACCTCTATTGGTAAAAGATCTATTTGTAGTAGATCTATTAGAAATATAGTGTTTTTTTTTTTTTTTTTTTAAATTATAGTTGTTTGTTTGGTAGACTTTTTTTATTTTTTATTTTTAAATGTCTATTTGAAGAAGCACATCACCATGGGCTTTTGCCTAATAGAGGTTTAAACTCTAATAGTCTCTACTCGATTTAAAATAAAAAATCTCAAAAGCCCAACTAAACAACTCTAAAAAACTCAAATAGTTGTTTGTAGATCTTTTGAGGCAGTAGAAAGCTCAACTAAATAAGCACTTAGAAGATAATCTGGTGGTAGAGATCCACCATATTATTTAATTTTTTTTTTTTGTTGTTATTTTTAATTTTTATTAAAAAATTAAAATAAAAAAAAATAAAAAAGAGAAATATTTCCACCGTCCATCTTGGTGTTTTTTTTGTTTTTTATGTGTTTTTAATATACATTAAGGGTAAAATGGTAATTTTAGGTAAAAATTACATTACTCACACAAAAGACAAAATTAAGTATAAAACGGTCTTTTCAATGGGATCAGCAACTTTCAGGGGCATTAAGGTCATTTAATAGGTCTAACATGACAGAATTTGTCTTTTGACGGATTATGTCAATGATGGACTAAATATTACAATTCTAAAAAACCGTAAACTAAACGCAGATTAAGGCAATCTAACGGGACAAAAAGACAATTCCCCTAGAATTCTCCATAAACATACCGAGATCCTGACAAAAAGAAAAAAAAAGAAGCATAAATCACTTGTTGAAACGGTCTTTGTACTTAAATTTGTACAACTACCCCTGGGAACTTTTACACTTATAATAGTACTTTTTTTTTTTTTTGACTTGGAGAGGGGATATGAATCTCATGAAAGTTTAGAGACGTGACCACAATAATAATCTTCTATTAATTTTAACAAATAATGACTAAAGTATAGGGGTGTGTTAGGACCCGTCAAGATCAATTATATATTTATATTTATATTTATATTTATATAACTCGACATCTACTCTTGTAATACGAAGATATATGGATAAATTTATATACTGAGATTTGAATCTCCATCACTTATTACACAGTAGAGATAAAGTGATGGGATATCCACACCATTTTATTTATATCATTTGTGGCGGTGGATTCAAACCTTTGACCGCACTATTTGAGTCAATAGTAGATTTGTTGGTACTTTGAGCTAAGAGTAGATTTGTTTCATGTTTCAAAAGAAAAAATAAAAAAAAACAAATTTGTGTTTCTTTTCTTTGATCCCAAATTTTTAACATTATCATATTTGTTTTAGTCAAAGCCATTCAAGAAACTTTAAGTTATTAACAAAAGAACCAAATAATTTTGGTCAACATAATAAAAGTGTTAATGCTGACACATGCAAGCCCATCTAAGCCAAGTAGCCAACGCAACAAATAACACGTTATTCTTTTCACATTAATGGTGTTGAATTATTTGACTTGTAACTTGTAAGAGCCACGAGACGTAAAGATACAATATTCAGTTAAATAATATTTGCAAAAAAAAAAAATATGTAAAAAGATATATATCTGTAAAAAAAAAAAAAAAAAATGTTACTAAACCACAGAAATATAGAATTCATTTATCATGTACAGTTGCAGATGAGTGTTCACCATTTTGATTTTAGGATGCTTTGATAAAATTAATGAAATTGATTTGGGTTGTTTTAATTTAATTTAATTTTTTGTATGTTTTTGACAATTAATTAAAATATTGGGATTAAAACAAGTTTTAATTAATAGGAAGAGTGATGTGTTCAAATGATACAACAAATTCAAGTAGGATGCATCATACCTTTTTTGGTGAGAGGGATCTAAAAAAATCCGGGATCCTCTAAAAGTTTCCCATTATAGTATTGTACATTGAATAATAAGATAAAGGTAAATCATTTGCCATATTATTTAAAATAATTTTTGAGTTATTTTTTTTTAATTATATAACAGTATGACTGTTATATATTAGATTTTCTATTATCAGTTTGTCTTGACAATAAATATATCAGGACGAAGAATGTGGATCACTAGATTTACATACTTTGACTCAAAGTGTATACGCACTTGTCAAAACTTCTCCATAATCTGTGGTTCATATTCTTCGTTCTGATATATTTATTGCCATGACGAACTGACAATGAACTGACAATTCAGTTCCTTTCTATTGTCAGTTCCTATTGTCAGTTCGTCCTGACAATAAATATATCAGGACGAAAAATGTGAGTAACAGATTATGGAGAAGTTTTGACATGTGCGTATACACTTTGAGTTAAAGTATGTAAATTTAGTGGTCAACATTCTTCGTCCCGATATATTTATTGTCAAGACGAACTGATAATAGAAAATCTGATAGAAAGACTATATATATATATATAACATCTACCATTAAATGTGTTTACTAATCGGAATGAAATAGGAAGGAATTAAATTCCACTAAAGAAAATTAAAAATTGGAATTTATAATTCCTTATGTGAGAAGGAGGGGGGAATGAAATTTACCTTCCAAAGTCAAGCTAAATTAATTTGAGAAATTAAAGTTCACTTTCCCACAATAACTTTTTTCCTGATTACTGTGCAGAGTTCTTGAATTAAATTATATTTCCCTAATTAATATTCTTGAATAGTAAATAGTAACAGGATAGGGGTAAGTAATTATATAATTTTTTTTAAAGGGAGAGAGAGAGTAGGGGTAAGTAATTGGTTCAATTATTTCAATGTTACAACTCGTTAAGCTAACTTAGGGTTTTTTTTTTTTTTTTTTTTGGTTATAAGTCTTATTACCCATTATCAGTAAATTTATGATAAATGAGTTTGTTAGTTTTCCAAATAGTGGGTGTGGGTCTAGTAATTAGAGATTACTGTGGTTGGTGATGACTTCTAGTTCACAACGGTTGGAGGCTAGTTTATCTCCACAAGTTGCGGAGGTGGTGGCATTGAAGAGAGGTATTGAGTTTGCGGATGACACAGGTTTGGTTCCAGCGGTGATAAAATCTGATGCGCTTGGGGTAGTGAACTTGGTGAATTCAGGTAAATCAAACTCAACGGAAATTGGGTTGGTCATTGATGATATTGTCCCTCGCCTCTATTGTAGGGGTTTGGTTCAATAGTTTATGTTCCTCGGAAGGCTAATTTTGTAGCTCCCAAATTCGCTATGAATTTATTAGAGGATCTTTTCTAGATGGAGACCTACCCTCCGTGTGTGGAGAGGTATGTTCTCGGTGATCTTCCAGTGTAGTGAGGTGGTCTGTGTTTTAATAAAGTTTATTTCTTTCAAAAAAAAAAAAAAAAAAAAAAAACCCTACCTATATCATATTTTAAGATATACATGTTAGATAGAAAAAGTAAAAAATTATCTTACCGTCAACGATGCCTTCCCATAGAAAATCCCTTGTCAACTTTTCAATTCTCTTTGCCACCTTTATAGTTAAACAAAGAAAGATAGTAAGTGACTAAGGGCATGTCCGGTATCATTTTCCAAGGCCATTTTCGTTTTTGTTTTTCGAAAACGATTTTGAATACGCATTCATTATTGTTTTTCATTTTATTTAAAAACAAAAAAACAAAATGGAAAACAAAACCAGTGTTAAAAGTGAAAAATTTGAAAAAAAAAGTTTTAGATGTTTTTTGTTTTGTTTTTCACTTTTTTTTTTTAAATCACTTTATTTATTTTTATACTTTTTTTCTTCTTCTTCGACGATGTTCTTCATCGTCATTGTTCTTCTTCACTTCTTCTTCTATTTCTTTTCCAGACTTCTTCTTCTTCTTCTCTAGATCTCATCCCCAAGCAAAAAAATATTTTGGAGTAAAGATGATTCATTTAGATCAGAAAAATAAACTGCAAATCTGATTATGATTCAAATTGTGCAATCATAGCGGAATCACATCACATTTAAGCAAAGGTAATAAAAAATACACCCATTTTAGATCCACAGAAAAAGTAGTATAATAAAACAAACCCAAATGAGAAAATCGAACCAGAGAGATGAGAAGGGTCCTTGACTTTGTTGGAGAGAGGAAAAGAGGCAAAGGCTGAGGAAGAGTCAAGTCAAGCTCATTTTCTTGCCACTGATATGCTCTCTTTTTCGTCGCCGATCTGCTTTTCTTTTCACCGCTGATTGGCCCATCGATTTGATCATCTTTTTCCCGCTGATATGCTCTCTTTTTCGCCACCGATCTGGTCTTCTTCTTCGCCAATCTACTCTTCTATTTCGCCGCTGATTTGCCCATCGATTTGCTCATCTTCTTCCCGACTATCTGCTCTTCTTTTTCATCGCCGATTTGCTTTTCTTCTTCCCCAACGATCTTCTTCTTCTTCTTCTACTTTAACTGATTGTTCGTCTTATTCTTCTTCAACCAATATGGTTTTCTTCTTTCTTCCATTCTCCTCCATCGATGGCTCATGGCTATTTTTTTTTTTACTGTTATTTATATTTAATAAACTACTGTTGTTCAATTTATCCGCAAAAGTCCCCAAGAATCTTTGCCTTCACATCTAGCTTGATTTGCTTCTTAGTTCTTTGGTTATTGATCTGGGCATGCTTAAAGATTCTATTGTATCTCTCAATCCAACGGTGGTTGACAGTTGCCATGAATTTTTTTATCATTTGGGTATGCTCTAAGAAAGCAATGAAAAAAATATGAATGTTGGTTTATGAACATAAAAGGAAGACAAGGATGAGACAAATGAACACAAACGAGACATCATTAAACAATTAGTAAGAACTTCATTGCTGAAGCTGAAACAAATCATGAGTTTAAATCTAGAAATTCACTGACATTTGGAAAATTTTCAACTAGAAAAAATATTAGAACAATTATAATTTTTTTTATATTTTTCAGATAACCTACTAGAGACGTTTTTTACGTTTTTATTTTCATAATACACCTTGCAGAATATGCTACCAGACGCGTTTTCGGATTTCGAAACTGAAACCAAAAACACTATTTTAATTTTAATTTTTATTTTTGAAAAACGTTACAGGACGCACCCTAAGTGGGCATACAATACAACACTGATTGAATTATAAACCAATATTTCACCCCTAGAAATAAAAGCATTCTTCCACCCCTCTAATCTCCTTTCTATTTTCTCAACAACCGAAGCCCAAAAACTCAATGATCTCGAATTACCCCCTAAAAGGTATAAACCTAGATATTTCAAAGGCTAACAACCAACCTCACCCAATTGAATTGGATAAATAAATCAATTTTCCTTCGTCACAATTAATACCAACCAATAAATTCTTGGCTGGATTGATCTTGAGCCTTGACATCAAGCGAAAAATTCGAATAATTTCAACTAATGAATTAAATTTCTCTTCATCACTGGAAGAAAAGAAATTGAGTTATCAGCAAATTGTAAATGAGAAACCACTACATTTTCTCTTCCAACATTAAGACCTTCCACCAATTGACAATCCCTAGCTTTATCAACTAGTCTACCCAAATAATCTACCAGCAAAATGAACAAAAAAGAAGGATGATCTCCTTGTCTGAGAGCCCAAGAAGCATTAAAGTTTCCCCTAGGTCTCCCATATCGAGAATTCATGGATTTAAGCACCCCATAATCCATATTCTCCATTTTAGCCCAAATCCTTGTGCTTCCAAAACAAAATTTAAGAAATCCCAATCAATATGATCATAAGCTTTCTCAAAACCAATTTTAAACATAAGACATTAACACCCTCTCTTTTCTCTTTTATGCATCCCTTTACCACTTCATTTGCCATCAAGACAACATATAAAATTTGTCTTTAACAATAACAGATTGACAATTAGAGATGGTACAATCCAGCACCACCTTCAATCTAAATGATAAAACCTTGTCAATTATTTTGTACAAGCTAGTCACCAAACTTATTGGTCTAAAATCACCAATATGTAATGAGTTAGCTTTATTCGGAATGAGCGTAAGTAGCATTGGTAATTCTATTGATAATCGTATTCTCAAGGAATTCCAAAAACACTTCCATCAAATCTTTTTTGACAATTTCCAAACATTTATGGTAGAATTCAAGGTTAAACCCATCCGGTCAAGGGCTTAATCTTTTCTACTCTCAAACACAGCTTTCTTGATTTCATCTATTTCAAAAGGTCTCTCCAACTATTCAGCTATATTTCTACTTATGCATCCCCAATTTAGACCTTGAATTCTAGGTCTAACAACTCTTTCTTTGGTATATAAAGTTTGAAAAAACTGTATGATTTCCTGTTCAATAGTATCATCCTCTTTTATAAATGTTCCATTCTTTAATTCCTGCTTAGTAATACAGTCCCTGTCCATTATTCGTTAACAACTTTATGGAGGAATTTTGAATTGTAATTCCTTTCCTTTGCCTATCTAAACTTTTGCTTTCTGTCTCCACAACATTTCTTCCTTACACAATATTCTCTAATTTCAGCTTCAACTGATTCCTCTCCATCCTCAAAGGTTCACATAACTCACTTTCACCATCTGCTCTATCCAAATTTGTAATTTTGATTTCAAGCTCATGTTTCTCGTTACTAATATATCCAAAAACATCTTTATTCCATATCTTAAACCTGTTTTTGACACATTCCTACTTCATAAAACTGAAACCTTTTCAATCCTGATACTTAGCTTCATTCCACAATTACTCCACATTCTTAACAAAATAATGATGCTCTAGCCAAACATTCTCAGATATCTAAACGGAATAGGTCCCCATTTCCTATTAAAAATGTCCAAAAGAAATGGTTAATGGTCAAAAATTGTCCTAACCATAGCATCTTTTCTAACCTTTCCATTTACAAAATCCTCTCATTCATTTGTAAATAAAAAACTACATTTTGTTTGAGATTTGATCGAGTAAAATCTATATGATTCAACATTGGATCGATCAATTTAGTTTCTCTTATTAACCGATTGAAGTCTTCCATGCATCTAGTTTCCCTACCCTCATTAAAATTTTCTGATGGAAATCGAACCATGTTAAAATCTCCACCCACCCACACACTATCTTGGTGCACATAAAATGAACTGGCCAGCCAGCCCACCCCAAAAATCTTCCCTCTTTTTTACTATTAGGACCATAAACCCCCAAAAGCCACCAGTCTCTTCCATTGGATCCCTATATATTTATTGAAATAGAAAACACTCCGAGCACCGAACTCACTACCTTTATTGACTTAGAATTATATATCATCGTAATTCCTCCAGAATTGCACTATGTAGGTAAATAAACCTATTCCTTGAACCTTGCTCCCCATACACCCCTTATGATGTTAAAATCTGCATTCTATTTTTTACCCTCAATAAGAAAAAACGATATCTGGAGATGCCTTTCGAATTGATTCCTTAATCATTATTCTCTTTTCCAACACCCTAAGCCATGGACGTTCAAACTTAAAATCTTCATAAAAAATCTTTAGTCCCCTTACCATTCCTAGAACTTCATACTATATTGAAAGATAGTTTCGTCCTTTTTTTTTTCTTCTTTGCCATCTTTAGAGCGTAACCCAAATTCAATTTCAAGTTTTTGTGCTTCAACAACTCTTAATTCCCATATAAGCTTTATCGTATATCCAGTATGAATTAATTCATCATATTCATTGCACCTTTCAATTGACTATCAGACTGCATATCTTATTAATTATTTCCATTTTAGATAAAGAATTTTTGAAACATCGACTAAATCAATTAATTTATCTAGACCTTTATCCATTGAATTAGCATCATCCAGAGTTGCAAATCTTCTGTAGTTCATTTTATAGCACAATTTTGTCACTTGAATCCTTACAACACAACTTTTTTTTTTTTTTTTTGGTTGTTGTTGTAAATCAACCCAAAATGAAGTAGTTTTGGGTTTGGTTTAAAAAACCTTAAGTTACTTGTTTTTTCTTTTCTTATTCTTCTTCCCCAACCTCTATTTCTTCTTATTCTTTTTCTACAACCTTCAGTTTCCATTTCTTGTTCTTCTCCGGCCTCAAGCCTCAAGCCTCAAGCTCATATTAGGACTAGCTTGGTGCCCTAGCCCTAGTAGCTAGGCGTCTGGTCATTGGCCGACTAATGCCTATCTTCTTTTTCTGCATTATTCTCTTAATCAAAATTGATGAAGACAAACTTATCTAATTTTATCAATTAAAACTTTGTTTTTAGAACACCCTGAAGTTGATGGATTGAAAACAAATTTATCCAATTCTTTTCAATTAAATGTACCAACTTTGATCCTAATTTTGCTATATGTTAAAGATGACCAGGGTCGGCTCTTCTTCATTGTTGGAGGGACGGTCGCCCTGGGCCCCTTTTTTAAGGGGCCCAATATTTGCTAGGTTTCATGCTAAGTTGGGCCCAGGACAAACAAATTTCCAATATGTATTCTTGTTATCAATTATAAGATATTAGTTATTAGTTATTAGTCCAAATGTCATTGGGTTTCAGGCTAAGTTGAGCCCAAGGGGTCAAGACAAACAAATGTCCAATATGCTTTCTTGTTATCAATTACCAGATATTACTTATTAGTCCAAATGTCCAATAGGGTTCCACACTTTCTTGTTTTTCTCTCCAACCCCCACCAACGCCCAACTCTGATTTCTTTCAACCTCTCTCAATGGCTCTTTTCTACAATTCTACTCATCATCTCATCTCTCTACATCCTCAGTTCCTATGTTCAAGTAATTTATTTATTTTATCTGATTTTGTTTCTCTTTTTTTTTTTCGATTTATCATTTATGTATTATCCTAGATAAGGATTTTTTTTTTTTTTGGAATTGAAATAGGATAATAACCTAATAGGACAATACATTTCCACTTTCCACCATTTCACTTTCTTAGATTCTTATTACAAAAATCTAGTGTTGTGCTTTCTCTATTCTATGATCTCTGTAAAAAAAAAATAAAAAAAAAAGTAGAACATATCATTTATCAATTTATCATATAGATAAGTAGATTGTAGATCAGTAGATCACTAGAAGTCTAGATCAGTAGATCAGTACTGTAAACAGTAAATGTATAGTATACTAGATTAGCCAAGTCTAATAAAAGTAAAAATAATTAAGATAATATACTAATTAGAGAATATTGAGAATTATAGAGAAATCCCAGATGAATAATATATCAGATAAATTGATTTAAACTTTTGAAGAATTTTAATCTATACCCGGTTGAAGAATCTTGAAAAAGAAGTAGAATTTTGAGAACCCAATAAAGTAGTTTGTAAATGAGTTGAATTCTTGGGTTCTGTGTGCTGCATTGTATCATGCTTTTCCCAATATTTCATTTAATTGCATTTTGTAGGGAAAAAAAATTCAATCTTATGGCATTGCGGGATTGGTGCGACTTGTTGAATTCCATTGCTTGACATGTTTTATCATTCCATTTCACTTTGATTGTTACTTTATTTGTTATTTTAGTGAGTTTTATTATTCTTTGTTTGATAATTTAATTATTAGTAACATGTTTCCTAAAAAACAACCATCTGGATGTGAAAAAAGAAAAAAAAAAAGACAAAAAAGAGAACAATTGACTCAATCTTAAAAGGGAGCTTTAGAAAATTATTTACTAAAAAATTAGGGTCAGGTTGTTCTATTGAAAATGATGAAAATCAACTCAATGATCATGACGTGATTAACATGAATGATAATTTGGACAATGAAATAGAACAACCAACTCCTCATGTGGATATTTATGATCCAAGAAATTAGACAAACCTTGATAATAAAATGATTGATATATTGGCGGGAAAGGGTCTTATAAGAGAACCCAATCTCATCTTTCCTTTAGATGGTAATGGTAGACATTTTTCATGTTCACATTATACTCGAACATTACCGAATGGAGAGACTCAAGATAGGAAATGGTTAGTGTACTCAAAGCATGTAAGTTGTTTAAGTCAAAGCATATGAAGAGTATTTTAGTGCATGAAGGACTTGATGATTGGAGGTATCTTAGTGATAGGCTTAGAGAATATGAGAATAGTATTGAGCACATCACTAATATTAGCACTTGGATTGATTTACAAATTAGGCTAAAAAAGAATGAAACAATTGATAAAAATATCTAAGAGCAGATTATAAAAGAGAAAAATCGTTGGAGAGAAGTTCTTGTAAGGACAATTGTTGTTGTGAAATGTCTTGCTAAGCATAATTTAGCTTTTCGTGGATTCAATGAGAAAATTTACTAAGAAAATAATGGTAACTTTTTGGGTTTAATTGAAATGATAGCAGAGTTTGATGTAGTGATGCAAGATCATATTCGACGCATTAATGATAACGAGATTCATTATCATTATCTTGGTCATAAAATTCAAAATGAGTTGATTTATAGGTTAGCCTCTAATGTCAAAAGTGCAATCATCGGGAAAATTAAAAAGGCAAAATATTTTTCAGTGGTACTTGATTGCACTCCCGATATAAGTCACAAAGAACAAACGATTTTGATAGTACGATGTGTAGACATGTCCACTAGTACCGTAAAAGTAGAAAAGTACTTTATAGAGTTCTTAAAAGTGGATGATACATCTGGGTTGAGCTTTTTAATGTATTACAAGTTGTATTAGATTCTCTTGGTCTTGATATTAATGATGTGAGGGGACAAGGTTTTTTTGATAATGGATCTAACATGAAAGGGAAACACTAAGGTGTGCAAAAAAGATTACTTGAAATAAATCATAGAGCGTTGTACATGCCATGTGATTCTCATAGTCTTAATCTAACTGTGTGTGATATGGCTAGGGGTGGGCGCGGTTCGGTTCGGTTCGGTTTTGGCCAAAACCATATTGAACCATTATATTTTTGGTTTTTAAAAACTTGAATCGGTTTAAACCGTATTGGACCATGAAACCGAATTGAACCGAACACCTTTATGTCGGTTCGGTTCGGTTCAATTCGGTTTTGGGCCTATTGGGCCTATTGGGCTTTGAGGTTTTTTTTTATATAATTTTTCAATTTTTGTGTCCTTGAATAGCTTTTTTGTATTTAGACCTTTGGACAATTGATTTTAAGCTGTTTTTTTTAACAATCTAAATAGACCTCATTAATCAAATTTAATCCAAATCAATCACCATTATATATATATAATTATATATAAATAAACCATTGTTATATATATATATATACGGCAAGTTCTATATATCAATCACCATTGTTATCAAATTTAATCTAAATCAATCACCTGTCCTGGACTTCTGCTCAAAGCTACCACCATTCTATCAAATTCAATCCATATAACTTAAATTACATAATGATAGAAGTCAAAAAAGCAGTCCAAAATATAGTCCAAAATACAATCCAAAATGCAGTCCAAAATACAGTCCGAAATAAAATAAGATCACACATTCACACATAAATAATCCAACATACAATCCCATCCATAATAAAATTAAACTTCAAATCATGTCTTTCTTCCACTTCCAATCTTCACCTATACAAAAGGAAAATAAATTAACTAATAGAAACAAAACACATAATTATAAATAGAGAAAATACAAAAATAAACAAGCAAATACCAAATTAAATTCTTACCTTCATTTCTTCTCAATCATCATGGCTCATCCATTGTTATACTTGTCATTCCACTTTCATGCTCTAAATGAAGACAAAAAAATAAAAAGTAATTAGCTAATTTAATAAATAGTAATATATATAATATATGATTAAAAAAAACAACAAACTTTATAATTTATTATGATTACTTACCGGTTTCAACTGTGGTATAATATTCTAACTGATGAATGGATGTGTCATCATCTTTAGCATGCTCTTCTGCAACATACGATTCAGCAATAGGGCAAGATGCCGACAACCAATTTCCAGTCAAAATTAAGCCCTCAACTATTTTAGGTGTTAATGAACTCCTAAATGGATCAAGTATACGCCCTCCTGTGCTAAATGCAGACTCAGAAGCCACAGTTGAAATCGGCATTGAAAAAACGTCTCTTGCAATCATTGATAAAATAGGAAATTTTACCGAGCAATTCTTCCACCAAGCCAAAAGATCAAACTTATCATTCAGTTTCTCACAAGGCTCCAACAAATACAACTCCACCTCACTTTTCCCCATATTAACATCTTCTTCTTGTTGTTTTTGGCCCCACAAACTATCTTCTCTAAACTTCTCTTTTTCATAAAAAGTTTCAGCCAAACCACTCCCAAAACCAAAAGAGGGCATATCATCATTTGACCTTACAGCCACACTACCATATTTTGTAACATAATACTCATACAAATCTACCAACACTTCTTTCAAACTAGAAAGCATCGAATGAGATTGTGTTACACCAAAAAATGCATCAAAACGCCACTTAACATAACCAAATTTGTACCTTGGGTCAAGAACAACCGCAATGATCAACAAGTTATTGGTTTTATCTAAACCCTTCCAATACTTGTCAAACTTTTGTTTCATACTCACAGCCATTCTACTCACAAGCGGATCCTTTTCAGTGCTCAAAGATGTTAATTGATTATAAATAGTGCACCAACTCTTAAAATAAATATTAGATGTCACATGCAATGAAGCACTGAAATCCAAGGTAATATCGTAAAAAGTTGATAAAAAACGAATAAATACCTTGGCATTCTCCCAATCATTAAAAAGAGGTGGACCAATCCGCTTCTCACCATCACCCTCCTTGAAGTAAAGGATATAGTGACCATCTTCCTCTTCCATTCGCTCAAATGCTTTTCTAAGTTTCACCGCACTTTCCAACATCAAGTAAGTTGAATTCCACCGTGTTGGAACATCTAACACCACAAAACCATTATTCCCCAACTTCTCATGCTCAACAGCCCTTTTAAATCTATCTAGCCTACTAGGAGAAGATTTTACAAATTTGACCGCATTACGAATGGCTACAACCGATTCATGCAAATCTTTCAACCCATCACCCACTATTAAATTTAGGATGTGTGCACAACATCGTAAATGCAAGTACTTACCCCCCAAAATTGTTCCATCCTCACGCCAACTATTCAATTTTCTACTAATATAACCAATGGCAACAGCATTTGCGGTTGCATTATCCACGGTTATTGTGAATATTTTATCAATACCCCACTCCAACAAAACTTTCTCAATACACCTTCCAATCGACTCCCCAGTATGATCAGTTATTTGACTAAAACTCAAGATCCTCTTCTGTAGCTGCCAATCATAGTCAATAAAATGAGCTGTCACAACCATATAGTTTATATTTTGGATCGATGTCCATGTGTCTGTGGTTAGACAAACCCTTACTTGACTAGATTTAAAATACTTCTTCAACTTCATTCTCTCTTCAACATATAACTTGTACAAATCTCTAACAATCGTTCTCCTAGATGGAACATCAAATCTAGGATTCATCGCAAAACAAAACTTGCGGAATCCTCGATTCTCAACAAATCTAAATGGCAATTCATCTAGAATTAACATCTCTGCCAATGCCCTTCTACATTCTTCGGCACTAAATCTAGAGGTACCTAAGGTACTACCGGCACCCTCCACATTTGGTTGTTTAACCAAAAATGTTTGTCTTGAATCAGTAACGGGTGGCCGGTATTTTTTGCACCTTTTACGAATATGTGTATTCATGTTTGTCGTTCCATTAGAACCCGACCCACATGCATATGTATCACCACAATGTTTGCACCTAGCTCTTTTTTTTCCATCTTTAGTTTCATATTCCTGAAAATGCAACCAACAATCAGATTTTTTTTTACCTTTCCTACCGCCTACCCATATACCCTTCCCCCTCTCTACACTCTTTTCTTTTGCAATAGAGCTAGAATCCTCTAATTCATCATCGGATTGCGAACCAGAATTCTCCTCGGAATAGGTTCGCGGGTCGATCTCCATCCTTTAAAATCAAAGTAAATAATAAAATTAAAGAACAAAACAAATTGTTTATAAGTTATAACCTTGAGACCACTCTAAAGATTTGGTGGACATGTGCACTTACCAAATTCAGAAAACAAGAAAAATAACAATGAAATTAAGAGAAAATCATCAAATTATATACACAATGTAAAGGGTTTATGTTGTATATCAATTTTCCATGGAGCTATTAAGAATAGTGAAACTAAAAATTAAAACAGCTTATGACGAAGAGGAAACAGCTTAAACATAGATAAATATAGCTATTAATTATCATGTCTTTGTTTGTGAATCTGCAGAAAGCTACTCTATTTTACAGTTGAGGGATTCATCATAGAATTGTACTTGTTTGATTTGATTTCTATCTTAAATCATAAACAAAGTGGCAATATATATATATAGAAATAAATAAAAATAATAAACAAAGTGGCAATAATAAACAAAGTGCAATTGACTCACTGTCACTGCAAGTCACATATATCTGATGAAATTTTGAAATAATGTAACCCCACGTCCCCACTAATACAGGTTACACAGCAGAACTAGAAACAATTATCTAATCTATATGATAAAATAATGCAACTAACTCACTACAAGTCACAGATATTTCATATTTGTCTTCTACGGTATGTCAGTATGAATTACAATATAACTCCCAAATACTTAAATAGCATGATTACATGATCAATAGTATGTCAGTATGACTCCCAAATTTTCACTTACAGGCAATAACATGATTACATGATCAATTTCATCCAACAACACAACTAACAAGAAGCAAGATCAGACCCCTTTATAACAAAATTAGAGAAGCAAAGTATTAAATTAAACACAACTCAGTTCACAGAAAGCAGAAATCATGTAAATTAGAAACTATCAAAGACTCAAAGTTCACTCAATTGAACTCACAAAGCAGTAAAGCACTCAACTGAACTCACAAAGCAGTAAAGCACTATCAAAGTTCACAGAAAGCAGAAATCTACCACAACCCATTATAAATTATAAACTATTATAGCAAAATCAACAAAAATGAAGTAAGTAAGTAACATTGAACTCACAAAAATGAAGTAAGTTAGGTTCCAGGGGTTTTGACTTTTGCGTGTGTTGTCTCCCCTGTTTTAGGTGGGTGTTTGCTGGCTGCTTTACCTCAATCTCAGGCTCTCAGCTGTTCAAAAAAAAAGAAAAAAAAAAGACATAAAACTTCTTAGATTCGAAAATTAGAAATTGTCACACTGAACTCACAAAGTCACAAATCACAAGCATCAAACACCCATGAAACTACGAAGGAAGAAACATAAAACATCCATAAGACTATAAGAGATAAAACAAAGAAAGCAATCTAGAATTAGAAAACCTAGAGATGGAGATTCGGAGGAAGAAGAAGAAATAAAACCTTCAAGATCGAGTGCAGGCAGATCCACGAAAGAGAAGCCTGTGTGAGAGAAGCTTCAACAGTCAATTTGTGAGAACAGATGGAGAAGTGGAGTGACTGAGTCTGCGTATGAGCAAATGCGGCGGAAGAGATGAAAGATAGGGTCTGCTACTCGGTCTAGAATCTGGATGAGAGAAGTCAGAAGTGGAAATGAAAACTAGGTTTTTTTTTTTTCTTTTTATAGTTCGGTTCGTCGGGTCGGTTCGGTTTTGGAAGGCCCAAAACCGAAACCGACCCATGTTCATTGTGGTTCATTCGGTTCGAACCGAATTGAACCGAATTGACTGTGTGAACCGAACCGAACACCCTATTTCGACTCGGTTCGGTTCGATTCGGTTCGGTTCGATGAACCGTGCCCACCCCTAGATATGGCTACTCTTCTGTTAAAGCGATATCTTTTTTCGGAGTTGTTCAACAAATACGTTCATTGTTTTCTAGTTTTACAAAAAGATGGAAAATTTTTCAAGATCTTGTCAATGGCTTAACTCTTAAGACATTGTCCATAACATATTGGGAAAGTCTTATTGATAGTGTTAAAGCCATAAAATATCAAGATCCTGAAATTAGAGAAGCTTTGTTAGAATTATATGAAACTAGTGATGATGCAAAAACAAAGAGTGAAGCTGAAAGGTTAGCAAATGAACTTAAAAATTTTGAGTTTTCAGTAGGGATTGTTATTTGGCATGATATCTTGTTTAATATAAACTTGGTTAGCAAAATTTTATAATCTAAAGATATGTGTATTGATATTACTTTACAACATTTGAAAGGGGTCATTTCTTATTTTGAAGATTATAGAGAAACTGGGTTTACATCTGCCATGATTTGTGCCAAAAGTATTGCATCTAATATGGAAATTGAACCAATTTTTGTTAAGAAACGCCAAATACGTAGAAAAAAACAGTTTGATGAGAATGCATATGAGGATATTACACGGTTAGCTGAAGAATCTTGTAGAGTGAATTATTTTGTTGTTGATATTGCTATTGCTTCCTTAAACATTAGATTTGAACAATTGCAAATATATGAAGGTATTTTTGGGTTCTTACATGATTCAAATAAGTTAATTTCGTTAGATGAGAATATATGGAAAGAATGTTGTATAAATCTTGAATGTGTTCTAAAACATGATACGTTTTGTGATGTTGATTCAAATGATTTATTTTTTGAATTGAGAGTGTTACAAGTTGTTTTACCAAGAGAAAAAAATATTGTCATTAAAATACTTGAATTTGTAAATGCTTCAAATTGTTATCTGAATGTATCAATTGCTTATAGAATATTGTTGACTATACTTGTAGCCGTGACATACACAGAAAGAAGTTTTTCTAAATTAAAAATGTTGAAATCTTATTTGTGGTCAACCATGTCACAAGAAAAGTTAAATGGGTTGTCAATCTTATGTATTGAAAAAGAAATGTTGGAAAAGATTGAATTTGAAAATATTATTCATGAATTTGCTTCTCAAAATGCTAGGAGAAGACATTTTCAATGATATTTTGATACTATTTACCGTATTGTTATTTTTTCTTGTAAGACTATGAACAAATGGTCCATCTTAGAATTTTGCCTCAAGCCCCTAAAAACTCAGGATCGACCCTGAAGATGACCCAATTAACACATCTTCCTTATGTCTCAAGGGCCTAGGGAAACTAACTCAACGAACACACACATTTTTATCCAAAACATTCTCAATCAAATTTCATTCAGGCCTGCTCTACCACCACATCTAACTTCATTATCCGACTTGTTATTTTTGTGAGCACAACAATTATGATTCGAATTAATCATAGCAACTCCATTTATTAATCAATTGCATTTAAGGGTGACAATTTGGATTATCTTGTCATACTGTCACAACGCGTTAACATGACCCTTTAAATTAACAGAACAAATTATTCTTACCATCGATTTTTCTCAAGGGCTAAAAAGTTTAAATTTAATGTTTTTTTTTCTTTTTCATTTTTCAATAAAAAAATTGTTTCTACTTTGTCTTTTTTCTGCAGTTACATGACAATAAAGTAGTTGGAACCATAGTCGGTTACCCGGAAGAACCAAACTATACTCCTTTACACTGTAGAGAGGAAGTCGAAGTAAGTTGCCTCATATTTTTTGTGTTTTTTTTTTTTTTTCATTTTTGTCAATTTGATTAAATTCTTTATTTTTATTTAGTGCAAGCAAGTTCGAGATTTTATGGAGAAACGCAACTTAAATAGCTTGTTCAAGGGCTATTATTATACTTTTCAGCATGAGAAAGACAGTACCCAGGTAACGTGTCCAAAATTTAAAAATATTTGAAAATTAAGTATAAACCTAAAACTAAGAACTATCCTTTATAGAATGCCAAGAATAAGCTAATGGATGAAAGACAAGACTCAAGGAAGATGGGCAAGATTATAAGTTCGATAAGTCTTTCGTGAAGAGTGTAATATATGCATATGCTACACATAACATTTATACTTCATTTTTTCTGAATGTGAAGAAGCCGTATTTGTACAATTATTTCAGAGTTGAGAAAAATATTTATGATGGTAAACAGGGCACTAACAGCCTTGGATATATCGTATATGTTATGCCAGCCTAACCACAAATACAATATTCACTTTTGTTTACTTGGAATTGCAGATTTGAAAGATACAGTTGATCATAATCCTCATCGACCTCTTTGACAACTTAAATCATTACTTTTTGGTAATTGTTTTATTTTATTTTATTATATTATATTTAATAATTTCTTATTCATATCTATCCAAACTTGCATTTTACACCTTTTACCATGCTAGTAGTTGAAACGCTAGTACCATAGTCTTGGAGATTGCTTTAGCCCATAAAGAGACTTGTTCCGGTAATCATATCCTGACATGCAATCAACATGCCGCTACGTAATGCAACAATAGTATAGTTATACCATCTCATGACACATGATAGTAAACACAACCATCTTTTAAACATCTAGTAAAATTAATTTTCAGCATGTAAGATTCGAAACACTAGTACCATAGTCTTGGAGATTACTTTAGCCCATAAATAGACTTGTTTCGGTAGTCATATCCTGACATGTAATCAATATGTCGCTACGTAAAGTAGCAATAGTATAATCATACCATCTCAAGTGATGTAGAACAAGTGGCTGATGCGTACATGATGAAGAGGGAACATCCTAAATTCAAGGGCAATCGAATTCCAGTAGTCCGGGCGTCAAAGTCGGAATGACACGAAACTCACACAGTTGATGCATTTCGGCGTGGGAGGAGTTAGTCAATAGCTTTGCTATTGAAGCATACCCTTTTTTAGTCGAATTCCGTCGTTTAGGCCCCGAAATTGCTGTTTTTGCTATTTTAGAAAAGTTTCGTTTTAGCCACAACTTTTGTTTTCCAAGTCCGAATCGACTTCCGTCAATTCTGGCTTGCTTAGGATTCCTAGCAGTTTTTATTTCCGCAATTATCTCAATTTTGCTATTTTTGGTAATTTTTTATTATTTAGTCCTATTTATTGTCCAATAAGGATTAGGGTTAGGGTTTTTGCTTTAAATATGCTTGTAAGCCTTTTGGCCAAATTATTCAATTATTCAATAATATTTCAGAGTTTTCTTTGAGAGTTTCTCTCGTTTTCTGGTGGATTCCAGAGTTTATCAAGAATATTGACGTTGGTCATATTCTTTATTAATTTCCGCTGCGTCATCAAGACACATGATAGTAAACACAACCATCTTTTAAGCATCTTCTAAAATTAATTTTCAGCATGTAAGAGTAGAAACGCTAGTACCATAGTCTTGGAGATTGATTTTTGTTGGAAATTTTGTGATAAACTCTTAATTTGAGATCACAAATTGAGTATGATTAATTCTATGAAAATGGAAGATTAAAGTGGATTCGAATTCTCCTCCGTGAGAGCTCCGAAATGGTATACTCAAATTCACAAAATGATTAATGTGTGAATGAGAAATTGAGTCTTAAGGTGAGCCCAAAATGTGGGGGAAAATGGCACATCCCACATTGGCTAGGGAAAAAGCTTATATCTAGTATATAAGTAAATGTGTGATAGTAGCTATTAACGTGTGTGTGGCATAGAGGCTCTCTCTCGCGCGCGAAGTTGGGGGTGGGGGGTGTAAATCATGGACTTCAAACCTTCGAATGCACGACTCGTGTGTGGGCGCGTCCTGCGAACAAGAATGCCACTCTGATTGGACAGTAAGAGTCCAGTTGACTTTTTGCCACTTCCCGAAGTCAACGTTTTTTGTTTTTGTGAAGAATAAGGAAAGCTTTAATTGTTTTGATTCTGATTTCTTACTTGATCACTAAGAATACATAATCGGTTTTTGATTAGAAGTAAATCTCTTTGAAGATTATTATCTAATTAAATTATTTTCCTTATTAAATCAAAAACGTATTCATCGAGATATTTCCGAATTAATCCCTAAACCCTAGTGTTTCGGTTTTGGCTATAAAAACCCTAGTATTCTTTTCATAAAATTCATTCCAGAATACACATTGTTTATAGTAGCCGAATACTTTCTTCTCTGTTTTCTTGGTAAGTTTGAGCTCGGTTTGAGTTCGATGAGAGTGGCTTGTGCTTCGTACTTCTACCGTTGAACCGTTGTATCCTGGGAGATGATTACTATACACATACGGTGCAATATACGACGAAATTGTCTTAAGGACACCGTGTGAAACACGGGCCTCGGGTTTTCCCTAACCAGCTTTCTATTGGTTTGTGTTGTTTTGCTTTCCGTTTTTCTACAGGTTCTCACTAGATTGTTGATTTACAAATAACAATCTTAAGACAATTATAACCTATTTTTTTAAACGATTTTCTTCTACTTCAAACTTTCTAGTTACTGGACCTTAAAACAGATTGGTTTAACACACTGTGTTTATTCAAACCTCACGTTTTAAATCAGTTTTTCACATTGGAAATTGGGTCTGTTTACAGACACTGATTTCGAACCAATTACTGGTTTACCATTCGAAAATCGGGTCTATTTTTAGACACTAATTTATAAATCTATTCTGATTTCGCTTGGACAATCGGGTCTATATCAGAGACTGATTGTGATTTCTTTTCTGAAATCTGGAATCTGGAATCCTTTGATTCGTTGTGATTTCTTTTCTAAAATCTGGAATCTATTTTGATTCACTGCGCTTTTATTTGCTTGATATCAGCGTTGTAATTTTCGTCACTCTAAAACAATTCTGGTTTGTTGTAGATATTATGGCGAATACATCTAACGTGAACTCGAACGTTCCATTAGAAACTCCGAATGTGAATCCAACTATGGGATCCAATGCTTCAGTTGTGAATCCTTTGCTTGTGGGTGAAGTACCGAGTATGGTGCCTACTGTGGTCACAACAACTCCAGCCATCAACTCATTTGTGAGAAACATGCATGATCCGGTGATGGGCCAATATGTGAGTCAAGGGACTGTTCTGATGGCAAATCCCTAATGAATCATATGGAGAAGCCTAATAAGTTCAATGGACCGAATTTTAAGCGGTGGCAGCAAAAGATGCTGTTTTATCTGACCATACTAAACCTTGGCAGATTCTTGACTGAAGATGCTCCTAATCCTAATAGTGGTGAAAAACAAGATGTTTAGGTATGGAATGCTATTGATGCATAGAACCACTCGGATTTCCTATGCCGCAATTACATACTGAACAGGCTGTCAGATTTGCTATATAACGTCTATTCTTCAAAGAAAACAACCAAAGAACTATGAGAGTCATTAGATTGGAAATACAAAACTGAGGACATTGGTTCCAAAAAGTTTGTTATGGGTTGGTTTCTTGATTACAAGATGGGGGACTCCAAAACAGTTATGAGTCAAGTCTAAGAGTTACAAGTGATTCTGCATGAGATACATGCCGAAGGGATGGTCTTGAGTGAAACCTTCCAAGTGGCTGCAATCATTGAGAAGCTTTCTCCTTCATGGAAGGATTTTAAAAACTATCTCAAACACAAGTGAAAAGAGATGAAGATCGAGGATTTGATTCTCAAGCTTCGTATTGAAGAAGATCACATGAAGTATGCCAAGAAAGATGTCAGTGTGCCTGAAGCAAAGATCAATGTAGTTGAGCATGGGCAGAGTTATAAACCAAAGAATAACAAGCCTGGGAAAGGATCCAAATTGGGTCCAAAGGGAGGAGTCTCTAAGAAGCCAAAATTCCAAGGGAAGTGCTTTAACTGTGACGCTAGGTCACAAATATTCTGAGTATAGGTTGCTAAAGAAGAAGAAGAACCACGAGGCAAACAAGGTTACTAGGATATTAAAAGATGTATCCGAGATCAATCTCTCTACAGTTATGACAGAAGCAAACCTGATCGGGTAAAATCCAAGGGAGTGATGGTTGGATACTGGAGCCACTCAGTATATATGCTCTGATAAAGAGATGTTCAATTCGTTTGAAGAAGAGGCGAATGAGGAGAAGCTGTATATGGGCAACTCAGCCACATCTAATGTCAAGGGACGTGGTCAAGTCGTTCTCAAGATGACCCCTGGTATAACCTTGAGCTTGAACAACATGCTGTATGTACCTGAAATTCGTAAGAACTTGGTGTTCGGTTCGTTGCTAAATTAGCATGGGTTCAAGATGGTGTTTGAATCAAATAAAGTAGTTTTGACTAAGCGGGGTACTTATATGGGAAGGGGATATGTAACTGAAGGGCTTTGTAAGCTCAATGTATCTTTTGTTAAACGAACTATCAATAAAGATAATGCTTCGGTTTATTTGCTTGAGTCTTCCAATTTATGGCATGGTAGACTAGGACATGTCACTACAAAAAAAAAAAAAAAGCCTATCAGTGACAAACTATTTCCGACGGCGCTAATTGCCGTCGGAAATGGTACCTTTTCTGACGGCCATTTCAGTGCCATCGGAAATGAGTAAAAATATGATATCACATTTCCGACAACAAAATGCTGTCGGAAATAGGTAAAAAGCCGTCAATTTTGTTCTCAATTCCAACGGCACAAAAAGTGCCGTCGGAAATAGTATTTGTCCCGTTAAAAATAAAGAAAATGAATACACTATTTCCGACGGCCTAAATGCCGTCGGAAATAATCTTGTTCCATTTGAAAAAAAATGGAATACACTATTTCCGACGGCCTTAATGCCGTCGGAAATAGTTTTGTTCCATTTGAAAAAAGAAAAGGGAATACACTATTTCTGACGGCCTAAATGCCGTCGGAAGTAGTCTTGTTCCATTTGAAAAGAAAAAAAATGGAATACATTATTTCCGATGGCCTTAATGCCGTCGGAAATAGTCTTGTTTCATTTGAAAAAAAAAAAAAGAATACATTATTTTCGACGGCACTGAGGCCGTCGGAAATAGTCTTTGTTTTGTTGATCCCAGTTTCGTGGAATAAATAAATAATTTATTATTATAATATTAATTAATAAATTATAATGGAATGTATGTAATTTATAACACTACACAAAAAATGCGACTTGTAGGTCAATATTTTAAATGTATCACTATATGTGTTAAATGTATCCAAAATTCACTGTCAACAAAAACTTTAATAATTTTAATAAAATATTATTTTTAAAAAAAATATCTCAATAGTATTTGTGATGGCCCGTCAGTGAATAGTTATTTCTGACAAGCGTATTTGTGACGGCCTCTGACGACTTTTCCCCATCGGAAAAGGGTATTTCCTTCCGACGGGTGATCAAGCTAAAATTGGTATGATTTTGGCCCTCATTTCTGATTCTTTTCGCTTGATTCTCGGGCATTTCCCTGTGTTTAATGTTGTTAAAATGAGTGTTTCAGGTTTTATCAGGTTTCGAGAGCAATTGAGATGAAGTGGAGGACTTGTGTGAAAATTGCCTCACAAATGGGAAGAAACATGGCATTTTCGCCACTTAGACATGAGAAGGTCGCTACATGGGTGCCATGGCGACAGAGGATTCTCTAAGCCATCAGAAGATCGCCATTTGGGCGTCACTTGGTCGCCATGGCGACAGAAGGACTCCAAAAGAATCAGGTGGGTTGCCATGGTGACCACCCTTGCAAGTGGCGACCTCTTTCAAACAAGGCAAGGTCGCCACTTATGGTCGCCATGGCGACCTTGATGCTGCAAGTGGCGACCCCTTCACATTTTGCAAGGTCACCACTTATGGTCGCCATGGCGACCTCAAGATGCAAGTGGCGACCTCTACACAAATTGCACTTTGTCGCCACTTGCTAGATGGCGAAAAAGATGGTTCTCAGAGCGACCTTAGCATCTAACCGTTTTACGCACCCAGGGTCGCCATAGCGACGAAACTGCGAACTAGGCGCCACATCAGCGAATCAAGCAGTTATCAGTACAAGTCCAAGAGTGTGTATAAATAGAACAGCCATTCATTTTCAAAGGCATCCGATTTCTGAGAAAAAGAACAGAGAATACATCTTGAGATCTAGCTCTTCATCCATGGCACACCATTCATCATCCTCCATTTCTCTCCTTGAACTCATCTAATCCATCCAAACCTTAACACAAAGCCTTGATTCCTTCCCTACATCATTCCTCATCCCACCATTTCTCCACCAAAATCCTTAGTCACTTTCCACCAAAACACCCACATTCCAAGACATATCCTCCACTTCCATTCCTTGCATCTAGGAGTATAGAGGAGAAGAAGGATCAAGCTTAAAGAAGGTGACCCAAGGGTTATTTCCTTACTATTTACTTCTTTTCATTTATTGCAAATATGTGTAACTAAACCCCTAATCTAGGGGATAGATTTGAGGATCAATTGGTTGTGGGTTTAGTTTAGCTTGTAATGAATCTCTTATGTGTTCTATTCATTCAAATTCATTCAAATTAATTAAATTCCATTCATTATAATTTACTTGTATATCACTTGTTAATTGCAATCTTGAGTGGAGTAATTTGTTATATATTCATATGTGGATTGACACTCCTTGTGTGATTGAGAACCCATTGGATATGATAGATTAGTGGTGGGTATATCAACCCCACTAATCTAAGCCTATAAATGGTTAACATAATGAGATTGGTACATTAAAGTAGCTAGTTAGCTTACCCACATTCAATTGTTAATCGATCTATTCCTTAGCTATCTTATTAATTGATTTTATCACTATTCTTATCAAGGTGTTGAGTATTCTATTTTTCATAACATTTTTGTGTATTTTCATTTTAGTAGTTAGCATTGGTGGTTTTAGAAACCACACATCTATCAAACATTATGATTTATTTTATTGTTTAAAGATTAGTCAATTTATCTAATTAACACTCCATTCCCTGTGGAACGAATTTGCTCACTATTTTGCTATCAAATCACATTTTAAAAGGATTAAGTGGCTTAAAAGAGTTTTCAAGAATCAACCAAAAAACCATATTACTATTTTGTTGAGTACACAAATGACCTCATCAACGGGAAATGGTCTTTTCCGACGTCATTTAGCCGTCGGAAAATACCATTTTTTTTTGTAGTGCGTTAATTATGATACTTTGCATATACTAATTAACTTGAATCATATTCCCACATTTAATATTGATCTCAAACATAAGTGTGAAGTTTGCATTGAAGCAAAACTAACAAGGTCATCATTTCAAACTATTGAAAGGAAATCTGAACCTTTTGATTTAATTCACACATACATATGTGACTTAAAGTTTGTTCAAACAAGTGGTGACAACAAATATTTCATCGCGTTTATAGATGATAGCACCAAATACTTCTATGTATATTTGTTAAAAAAACAAGGATGAAGCTATAGAGAAGTTTAGTCTCTATAAAACTAAAGTTGAGAATCAACTCAACAAGAAAATCAAGGTACTGAGAAGTGATCGAGGTGGTGAGTATATAACACTGTTTGGTGAATTCTGTGCATAACACAAAATCATACACCAAATCATTGCACCATATTCCCTTCAGCAAAACGGTATTGTAGAACGTAAAAATTGTACTTTGAAAGAGATGATGAATGCAATGCTGATAAGTTCTGGATTGCCTTAGAACATGTGAGGTGACGCTATATTGTCTTGCAATTACCTTTTAAACAGAGTACCCTGAAAGAAAGAAGACAAGACCCCATATGAACTATGGAAAGGAATAAAGCCTTCCTATAAATTTTTACGAATGTGGGGGTGTCTTGCCAAAGTGGCTGTACCTATATCTAAAAAGGTGAAAATAGGTCCAAAATATGTTGATTGCATTTTCATTAGATATGCACAAAACAGTAGTTCACTAGTTCTCATTGATTCTTGGTCTATAAATCTGACATACCAGATATACATAAAAACACGATAATGGAATCTAGAAATGCAATGTTCTTTGAACATGTATTTCCATGTAACTCCAATGATGAAACAAGTTCGTCAAAACGAACACATGCTGATAGTTGTGAGGACCAAGAACAAGAAAATGAAGTAGAGGATGAACCAAGACATAGCAAAAAAGTAAGGACGGAAACGTTTTTTGGTCTAGATTTTATGACCTATTTGCTAGAAGATGAACCTTGAACTTTCAAAAAAGCGGTAAGCTCTTCAGAAGGACTCTTGTGGAAAGAGGATATTAAGAGTGAAATTGATTCCATCCTTCAAAATCATATTTGGGAATTAGTGGATCTTCCTCTGGGATGTAAATCGTTAGGATCTAAATGGATTTTCAAGAGAAAGATGAAAGCAGATGGATCAATTGATAAGTATAAGGCCAGACTTATAATTAAAGGTTACAATCAATGAGAAGGCCTAGACTACTTTGATACATATTCTCTTGTGATGAGAATAACCTCCATTAGGATGATACTTGCAATCGTAGCTTTGCGAAATCTTGAAGTACCTCAAATGGATGTGAAAATGGCTTTCTTAAATGGAGATCTAGATGAAGAAATTTACATGGAACAACCTAAGGGTTTTTCTGCTCTAGGACAAGGAAAGAAAGTCTGTAAATTGGTGAAGTCTTGATATGGTTTAAAGCAAGCATCAAAACAATGGCATAAGAAATTTGACAATGCTATGATGTCAAATGGATTTAAAATCAACGAATGTGACAAATGTTTTTATGTCAAGGACACAGAAAATGGCTATGTCATTGTGTGTCTTTATGTTGATGACATGCTTATTGTGGGTAATGATGATAAAATGATCAAATCTACCAAGGATATGTTGAAATCAAGATTCGATATGAAAGATATGGGACCAGCTGATGTAATGTTGAGAATGAAAATCTCAAGGACATCTAACAGACTCATACTAAGTCAATCACACTGTGTTGACATGATTCTTGAGAAATTCAATAAAAATGATTCTAGAATTTCCAGAACACCAGTAGATACAAATCTACACCTATCTAAGAATAAGGGTGAGAGCGTCTCTCAATTAGAATATTCTCGAGTGATAGGAAGTCTAATGCATTTAACAAGTTGTACAAGACCAGACATAGCTAATGCAGTCAGCAAATTAAGTAGATACACAGGTAATTCAGGAACCATCACTGGAAAGGAATAGTAAGAATACTGAAGTACTTACGATTTACGATTCACTCGTAATCATGGACTGCATTATACCAGATATCCTACTGTCCTAGAAGGATACACTAATGCTAATTGGATATCTAATATGAAAGATTCAAAATCCACTAGTGGGTATGTGTTCACATTAGGAGGTGTAGCGGTATCCTGGAAATCCTCCAAACAAATGTGTATAGCAAGAGCCACCATGGAATCTGAGTTTATAGCATTAGATAAATGTGGTGAGGAGGCTGAATGGCTACCCAAATTCTTAGAGGATATTTCAAGATGGCCAAAGCCTATGCCGGTGAATTGCATCCACTGTGATAGTCAATCAGTAATAGGAAGAGCACAAAGCAACATGTATAATGGGAAGTCTAGATATATACATCGAAGACATAATACCATTAGACAACTAATCTCAACTAGGGTTATCACTATTGACTATGGGTCAAAAGATAACATTGCGAATCCGCTAACCAAAGAGTTAAATAGAGAATTAGTTGAGACATCATCGAGAGGAATGGGACTAAAGCCCATGAGATAAAAAGTCGATACAATGGATACCCAACCTAGTTGATTGGAGATCCCAAGATCTAGGTTTAATGGGATAACCAAGTTGTAAGACTTAGTTGGATCACTGTGGGGGTTACCCTCAAGTCCATTCCTATGATGAAACAGTGATGCCCGTAGGGAAAAGGTTAAACCATGTTTTTAATGATTCTTATGCTTCAAAATTCCAAGCTATGGAAATTCGAGCAGAGTAATGTGGGTTACTCTTAATTAAGAAATCGCCCATGTGAGAGAGAAGTGGGGCCACTTCTAAAAGAGAATAGTGAAGGGCTATATTCTCCAGCGACTCTCACAGAACTAGGCACATGTTCATGGACAAAACGAACATAACAATGAGAACCAAATCAAGTCTGGAAGATGCCTGTGAGAGGTATGTTATTGTTAACATAAATGATAGAGCAGTTCAAGGATATCACATTTACTGATCAGCCAGTAAAGTAAGCATACCTTTACAAGGGAAGGTTCAAAGGGTAACACCTACCTATCATATGCAGGTTTCGACCGTTTGAACTTACTAAAAATCATCTATTGTGTCTCCTAGGTCAATTTCATTCCTGTGGGGGATTGTTGGAAATTTTGTGATAAACTCTTAATTTGAGAACACAAATTGAGTATTATTAATTCCATGAAAATGGAAGATTAAAGTGGATTCGAATTCTCCTCAGTGAGAGCTTCGAAATGGTATACTCAAATTCACAAAATGATTAATGGGTGAATGAGAAATTGAGTCTTAAGGTGAGCCCAGAATGTGGGGGAAAATGGCACATCCCACATTGGCTAGGGAAGAAGCTTATATATAGTGTTGAGTGTAAAAATGAGTCAAATGAGGCTCCTTAGAGCCTTTTGGCCACCCGCCCGCCCAGCCATTCTGAATTAGTTTACCTTCCTTGCTTTGTTATAAAAGAGGTTATTTATAGAGTTTATATGTGCTTTGCGCGTATGTGCGGTGTATGCATCATTGTGTGTTATGTTATTTGTGTGAGTATATTCTATTGATTATGTCTCCTGAATGTTACACATTTGGGTCCAACATTAGCCCCTTAAGTTCTCAGCTCTGGAGTTTTTAGTAATAGAGGTGAGGACTTGAATAGCTTTATGAAATTCAAGATAATTTTGGATCAGTGTTGAATACAGTCGCTTCAATTATTGTAGCCTTATTATAACCTCAATGTGCTTATTCGAAAGGTTTCCATTTGGAGATTCCTCTCGGAGGCAATTTGGTTCCGTAGAACTTTTGGGGACTTTGTCCCTTCGAATGTTCTTTTCGGAGTTAATTTGATTCCGTAAAACTTATGGAATATGAAAACCTTAATTGAATCCTACCGTTAATTATATTGTTATATTATTATTATTCGCTAAATCTTTCGATTCGGGGTTGTCCCCACATCTTGTAATCACCTTCGACGGTGAAATGAATATCAATTTTATTTGAGCTTATTCTAGGTTCAGTGGCTTGGTTGCTGTATATCATTTCTTTTCATTATTGAGCATTGCCCATTTATAGTCTAGGTTGTGTGATGGATTCATCAGTGGTTAATACTTTCGGATTTATGGATACTCCATTTCATGGAGTCTTTATTATGTTATGTTATTTATTTATTTTATTATTAATAGTTGCACTAGGTATGCTTTGGTGTTTTGTATCAGAGGCTTTAGTTTTGCACTGGACGTGCTTCAGTGCTCCATTTGGAGGCTTTATTATTTTGCATGTTAAATTTTGTCAGGTTATGATCTTCGGTTGTCGTGTGTTATATTTCAAATGACTGTCATTGATTATTGAATTTGGTCGATAACCATGCATTTAGTTTCAGGCTTTGTATGCTCCGATTTGTTTGCTCCGTTAGGTGGAGACTTTTCTGCTCCTTTTGGAGAATCTTTGGCACTTAACGTGCATTCTCGGGGTTTGCACCCTCTGGAGATATTTGTGCTCTGATGGTGGAGACTTTTGTGCCCCCTTTGGAGTGTCTTTGGCACTCAAGGTGCGTTCTCGGGGTTTGAACCCTCTGGAGATATTTGTGCTCCGATGGTGGAGACTTTTGTGCTCCCCTTTGAGAGTCTTTGGCACTCAAGGTGCGTTTTCAGTGGCGATTGCGGGGACCTTGCCCCTCTGATTCTTCAATTTTGTGACGCTTTTTAGGACCCGGACCCGGACCCTTTGATTCTTTAATTCTATGACGCTTCCGGGGACTAAGCCTCTATGACACTTCCGCTTTTGTGACGCTTCCGGGGACTGAGCCCCTCTGATTCTTCAATTTTGTGATGCTTCCACTTCTGTGACGCTTTCGAGGACTTTCTTTTGTGATAGATTGTGTTGTGTGTATAAAATATTACAAATATACGTTTAAACAATAAAAGAAATATTACGAATGTGTTAAATAATAAAATAAATGTATGTATTTGCTCCCATGGGGGTGGAGACTTTCTGCTCCACTTTCAGAGTCTTTACACTCCTTGCTCGGAGAGACTTTTGCACTCAAGGGGCGGTGCTTTGCTTTCGGAGTCTTTATGCTCCTTGCTTGGAGAGACTTTTTGCACTCAAGGTGCTGTGCTCCGCTTTCGGAGTCTTTACGCTCCCTGCTTGGAGAGACTTTTGCACTCAAGGTGCGATGCTCCACTTTCGGAGTCTTTATGCTCCCTGCTTGGAGCTTGGAGAGACTTTTGCACTCAAGGTGTGGTGCTCCGCTTTCAGAGTCTTTACGCTCCCTACTTGGAGAGACTTTTGCACTCAAGGTGCCGTGCTCCACTTCGAAGTCTTTACGCTCCCTACTTGGAGAGACTTTTGCACTCAAGGTGTGATGCTCCGCTTTCGGAGTCTTTACGCTCCCTACTTGGAGAGACTTTTGCATTCAAGGTGCTGTGCTTCGCTTCGGAGTCTTTACGCTCTTTGCTTGGAGAGACTTTTACACTCAAGGTGCGGTGCTCCGCTTTCGGAGTCTTTACGCTCCCTGCTTGGAGAGACTTTTGCACTCAAGGTGCACAAATATTACAAATATATGCTAAACGGTAAATGAAATATTACAAATGTGTTATATAATAATAAAGTAAATATTACAAATGTATGCATTTAATAGTAAAGGAGTAGAATTTTTTGGATATCTCGGTTTGTTCCATTTAAATTATCGGGTATCTCGGTTGGTTCCGTGGAACTTATCGGATATCTCGGTTGATTCCGTAGAACTTATCGGATATCTCATAATATTACAAATATTAAATAGTAAAATAGATGTTACAAATATGTGTATTTAATAATAAAAGAGTAGAACCTTTTAGAGATCTTAATCAGTTCCATAGAACTTTTAGGGATGTTGTCCCTCTAATTTCCAGTTCCATAGAACTTCCGGGGGCTTCGTCTCTCGAGAGATTGTATATATAAAATACTACAAATTCATATATATATATATATATATATTTAATAATCAAAGAAAGTTGGTGATGATACCTTTTTTGAAGTTCGGATGACATTGGCCAAGAAGGCGAAGTTGTAGATCGTCAAATTTCGGTTTAGATGGTGGTGGAAGTGTCGGTCCACTCTCCGGTTGATCGGACGATGACTATTCATCCATTCTTCTCGGACGATTTTGACTATTTTTCGATGGTTAACGGTCGTCGGCCAAGAAGAGAAAGTTGTAGATCTGGTGATTTCGCTCTAGATGGTGGCAGAGGTGTCGGTCCACTCTCCAGTTGACCGGATGGTGACTATTCATCCATTCTTCTCCGGCGATTTCGATTGCTTTCTGGTGGTCAACGGTCATCGACTAAGAAGAGAAAGTTGTAGATCTGGCGATTCTGCTCTAGATAGTGGTGGAGGTGGAGGTGTCGGTCCACTCTCTGATTGACCGGATGGTGATTATTCATCCATTCTTCTTCGGCAATTTTGATTGCTTTTCGGTAGTCAACGGTCGTCGGCCAAGAAGAGAAAGTTGTAGATCTAGTGATTTCGCTTCTAGCGGTGGTGGAGGTGTCAAATCACTTTCCGGTTCACCGGACGGTGGTTGTTTTCCGAACTTTGGCGGTGGTTTTGGCTGTTTTTTGGTGGTCAATGGTCATCGGCCAAGAAGAGAAAGTTGTAGATCTAGAAATTCTAATTCTAGTGGTGGTGGCAGCGTATGCCCAGTCTTTAATTGACCGGATGGCTATTCTTCAAGCTTTCCGGCAGCTGGTTTGTTGCCTTTTCGACGATCGGCTGGTGGTGGCCGGGGTGGCTCTTTCGCTGCTCATTAGTGATATGTGACTGGTTCACTTAGGGTACCCCGAAGTTTAGTTATGGAGCCCCCTCTTTCTAGCGCCTAATGTTGAGTGTAAAAATTAGTCAAATGAGTCTCCTCAAAGCCTTTTGGCCACCCGTCTGCCCATCCATTCTTAATTAGTTCACTTCCTTGCTTTGTTATAAAAGAGGTTATTTATAGAGTTTATACATGTTTTGTGCGTATGTACGGTGTACTCATCATTGTATGTTATGTTATTTGTGTGAGTATATTCTATTGATTATGTCTCCTGAATGTTACATATTTGGGTCCAACATGTAGTATATAAGTAAATGTGTGATAGTAGCTATCAACATGTGTAAACATGGACCTCAAATCTTCGAATGCACGACTCGTGTGTGGGCGCGTCCCGCGGACACGAATACCGCTCTGATTGGACCATGAGAGTCCAGTTGACTTTTTGTCACTTCCCTAAGTCAACGTTTTTTGTTTTTGTGAAGAATAAGGAAAACTTTAATTGTTTGGATTCTGATTTCTTACTTGATCACTAAGAATACAAAATCGGTTTTTGATTTGAAGTAAATCTCTTTGGAGATTATTATCTAATTAAATTATTTTCTTTATTAAATCAAAAACGTATTCACCAAGATATTTCCGAATTAATCCCTAAACCCTAGTGTTTTGGTTTAAGCTATAAAAACCCTAGTATTCTTTTCATAAAATTCATTCCAGAATACACATTGTTTACAGTAGCCTAATACTTTCTTCTCTGTTTTCTTGGTAATTTTGAGCTCGGTTTGAGTTTGATGAGAGTGGCTTATGCTTTGCATTTCCACTGTTGAACCGTTGTATCCTGAGAGACGATCGCTATACACATATGGTGTAATATACGGCGAAATTGTCTTAAGGACACCATGTGAAATAGGGGCCTCGGTTTTTCCCTAACCGATTTTCTATTGGGTTGTGTTGTTTTACTTTCGTTTTTCTACAGGTTCTCACCAGATTGTTGATTTACAAATAACAGCTTTAGCCCATAAAGAGACTTGTTCTGGTTTCCTGTGATCTCGCTTGGTTTTATCCATTGTTATGCTTCTCTGAAACCGTTGCTGTCCTTTCTAGAATAGTTTGTTTGTTTGTTTGTTTTTTTTTTTTTTTAACTTACGATCTTGTTCTTGTAAGATTCTTTTTTCCTAGGTTAGTCCGATTTTATTAAAAACAAGCTTTAACATGCTCAAGGTTTGTATTCATACCAGATGATCGAAAAGAGAAAGTAAAAATAAACAGAAAGCGTGTTGGAACGAAGGTATGTTCATTATCATTCATCGATGGAAATTACTTGTATTATTTATTATTTATTTATTGAAAGATGATCGAGTTCATGTAGATTGCAAACCTAATTTTATTTGTTTCATATTTAGTGTGAAACAATTATTTATTTGTTTCCTTGTCGCTCATCTTTATGCAGATTGATCTCATGATCTCCGGAGATAAACCGAATAAATTAATGTCATAAATTTGAGACGATTCATTATTTTGGACTGTATTCAATTCTCCTAAATGTGAGCCTAGAGTATGGTTAGAATTGGATAGGAATGAATATGATCAATTCAATATTATTATACATCATATGGACTGGGTTTTTTTTTATTGGAAACAGAAATTATACTGTACATTCACACGTAGAAGTTTAGGAAGAATTAATCTTAAATGCTGAATTCAATATTGTAGTATGTAATTGTCAGTTGTCAGTATTGTTTACGATATTCTTGGAATGTAGTCAAAACCAGACCCTAACCCAAATTATCATGCCATAAGAATTTTGCTTAGATTCCTATAGTTGATTTTGTATCAACTTGTAAATTTTCTTTTTGTTTGTATATGCATTCTATTGGTTACATGGATGCTACGTGGGAACTTATTTGGTTGATTAGAGAATCCTCGTTTAGTGTGAGTGTTATTTTCAGTGAAATTGAATAATTATGCTCTCTTATTTTATTATTGATACAACTTTAGGCTATATATATATATATATATATACACATGTAGTAAGATAGGAAATGAAAATAATAATAATAATAATAAACAACCGTAAATCACATCACTACAAATCAGGGATTACATTAAATACCAAAATCTTCTATTCTAATGAAAGAATATTTACACACCTATTTCCTAAAATAGGGAACACATTTTCCACATTTTTATTGTATATGTCTTGTTACTTTGTTAGCAGCTGTGTGTTGATCATGATTGTTTATTCATTTCTTTCGTTTTACGTTCTATTTTAGCGTGAACAAAAGAAGCTCTCATTTTATGTTGATTTGTTTATTCCTTTTAAAGCGATGACAAATGAGGATAACAGTGGGAAAAAGGTACTGTTATAACCTTTTGGTGTGATTTTTTCTAATCATTTCCTTTCATGTGAAGTTTGAAAAGGTTTGAGGATGCATTAATTGGTCTTATACTTTACTGTTTATGTATTCATGAATTTTTTTACCCTCAAAGCGGTCATTTATTAAATTGTCATTGTAGCAATGGTTACTAGGCTTCCATATATAAGGAATTCTTGAAAAGTTTTGTACTTTAATGGATTTCATTTGTGTATTTTTAATGTTTCTTTGACATAACTCAAGTTTGTCTAGTATTATAGAAGTATTATCAAATATAATTTTGTGATGTATGGTAATAAATAGAAGTTCTAAAACAAGAGATGAAAAGTTTATCATAGTGTTTATTTATTTTTTTTTTTTCCACTCTCTTTTGGATTAGTTCCTTGTATTTGTCATGTAGTTATGTTAATCTTGGTTTGGGTTGTTTTATAACTCAACATGAATATTTTATCTGTTACTTAAAGCTAAACATATGTCATATGCTGCAAATACCCATTGTCAACTGCATTTTGAAAGACTTCATCAGGCTACGATGTGGCAATGCTAAAACGGTCAGTCCATATATATCTACTTGTTATTTCTTAACTTTGTATATTTTTTAACTTATGTTGTTCGTAGTCACAACTTATTTCAGGACTTTTTGAATAAACAGATGTCTCAAATTGCAGTTTTCTCTTCCTTATAGGTAATAAATATTCACAAGGCATTAAAGAAAATTTTATTCCTTGATTCCTTCTCTTGTATCTACTGAAAACACTGATGTGTCTTAAATTGATTGGGTCCGACCCTGTTCCTGCAAGATTGTGAGTATTAATAGGTAGAAGTTTTAACTGCATGTTTGAAATTGGAGATACATTTCTTGTGATACCCGACCACAATACTAAAAAGGTCAGTCCATATCTACTTGTTATTTCTTAAGTTTGCATGTTTTTAACGTATGTTGTTCGTAGTCACAACTTATTTCGGGACTTTTTGAATAAACTGATGTCTCAAATTGCAATTTTCTATTCCTTGTAGGTAATAAACATTCACAAGGCATTAAAAAAATTCTTATCTTTGATTCCTTCTCTTGTATCTGCTGAAAACACTAGCATGTAAAAAATTGATTGTGCTGGTTAATTGGTTGATTGGATTGATGAATTCGATGATGTCCTTGTTCCTGCAATGTTGCGAGTAGCCGAGTATTAATATGTAGAAGTTTTAACTGTATGTTTGAAATTTGAAGATACATTTCTTGTGATACTCGGCTACAGTGCTATTTTATCTTAGTTTTAATATACCTTGGTGCAGATAGTATCTTTATATTATTACAGTATTCTTATTTAGATTCTTGAGTTTTTAAATACATGTGTACTTTATATAAAGAAATGAGAGAAGGTTGAGGCATAAGCCTCATTAAACACCATTGAGGCTTATGCCTCGACACGAATTTCTGGATTTCGCCTCTCTAAGATGCGCCTCATTCCGTTTTTTTATTTTTACTTTTAAATGGGCAATAATATACATACATATTGAAGAGCCCGAAAATCTCCAGTTGAATTTTTCGTAAGTCGGTGGGCACTGACAATGGTAGAACGAAAAATAGTAGGTCGTGCGCTGTGAGAGCCGTAAATGAAGTTGTCGAATCCTGGGTGGTGTCGTTCGGAGAGCCTTATGTTCGCTTGGGCTGAGCGTTTAGTTTAGCACTTTAAATTGCTAGGAAAACTCATAATAATATAATATGTTGGACGAGTGGTCCAATAGAAGATGACTTGGGTGTTGGTCGAACGACTTCAACTGATGTTATAATAAAGTCAGTAGGTGGTTTTGTAGAATATGGCTTGAGTTTTGGTCGAACGACTACAATTGGTATGGAGGATGGTGTAGACACTTGACAACAAATGCATGTAGAGCATTAAATGTTACTTGGACTATTAAGTGTTGCTAGACTATGATGAGGAAAGTGGATGTCGTATGAATGGGTGTTGGCCGACTGGCTTTGTACAATGTGATATATTTGTATTATATTGAAATGAGATGACCTCATTATGCCTTTTGTTCCCTTCTCTCCTCCCAGTTTATGAAATGGTGGAGGCTTTTTATAGCGGGTGAGGAGTGTTACCCAAGTGAAGTGGTTGTATGATCCTGAGATCGTGGGATGAAGTTGTGGTTTTTATCCTCCGAGATCTTTGGGATCTCAATCTATTTTAACTGTATTGACTTGGTCTTTGCTGACTTGGTCAAGGTTTGCACTTGCTCTTGGGCCTACGATTGGGCCTGACTCATATAAAGTAATTGGGCTTGTCAGAAGTCTAGATCAAATAAAAGTCCGGTTACTATTTTGAGTTGTGCTATTTTTGGCTACCACAGTTAGCCCCCCACTCTCTGAGTTGAAGTCTTCAAGTTAGAGAGTGGACTGTGTCGATCGAACTCTTGCATTGAAACAGTCATTGGTAAAGTAGAATCGAAAAATCACGGGTTGGCTTATTTTAAACAGCCCCATTCTTTGTAGAGCTCGATGTAGAGTGAAGTTTGTAGAACGCTCGATGTAGAGCGAAATTTGTAAAATGCTCATTGTAGAACGACATTTGTAGAACGCTCGATGTAGAGCGACATTTATGGAACGCTCGTGGTAGTGCGACGTTTGTAGAACGCTCGTGGTAGAGCGACGTTTGTAGAACGCTCGTGGTAGAGCGACATTTGTAGAACGTTCGCTTATAATTCTATTTTGACGGTAGTATGCTAACTCGGCAAGCAGTGGCATATTCATAGCTTTAGTTTTTTCGTTCACTTTTTGATATAATTCGTCGTTCGACTTGGAGTTGTTGAGTGCGCCCAAAACTTGGCATGTTTGGAGCAAGCAATGTAGCTCGACGGAGGTAGTTCGACAGTCGACATGTAGCTCGACGGAGGTAGTTCGACAGTCGACATGTAGCTCGACAAAGGTAGTTCGACAGTCGACATGTAGCTCGACAGGGATAGTTCGACAATCGACATGTAGCTCGACGGAGGTAGTTCGACAGTCGACATGTAGCTCGACGGAGGTAGTTCGACAGTCGACATGTAGCTCGACGGGGATAGTTCGACAGTCGACATGTAGCTCGACGGAGGTAGTTCGACAGTCGACATGTAGCTCGACGGGGATAGTTCGACAGTCGACATGTAGCTCGACGGAGGTAGTTCGACAGTCGACATGTAGCTCGACGGAGGTAGTTCGACAGTCGAAATGTAGTTCGACAGTCGACATGTAGCTCAACGAGGATAGTTTGACAGTCGACATGTAGCTTGACGGAGGTAGTTCGACAGTCGACATGTAGTTCGACGGAGGTAGTTTGACAGTCGACATGTAGCTTGACGGAGGTAGTTCGACAGTCGACATGTAGCTCGACGGAGGTAGTTCGACAGTCGACATGTAGCTCGACGGGGATAGTTCGACAGTCGACATGTAGCTCGACGAAGGTAGTTCGACAGTCGACAGTCGACATGTAGCTCGACGGAGGTAGTTCGACAGTCGACATGTAGCTCGACGAGGATAGTTCGACAGTCGACATGTAGCTCGACGGAGGTAGTTCGACAGTCGACATGTAGCTCGACGGAGGTAGTTCGACAGTCGAAATGTAGTTCGACAGTCGACATGTAGCTCGACGAGGATAGTTTGATAGTCGACATGTAGCTTGGAGGTAGTTCGACAGTCGACATGTAGCTCGACGAGGATAGTTCGACAGTCGACATGTAGCTCGACGGAGGTAGTTCGACAGTCGACATGTAGCTCGGCGGAGGTAGTTCGACAGTCGAAATGTAGTTCGACAGTCGACATGTAGCTCGACGAGGATAGTTTGATAGTCGACATGTAGCTTGACGGAGGTAGTTCGACAGTCGACATGTAGTTCGACGGAGGTAGTTCGACAGTCGACATGTAGCTTGACGGAGGTAGTTCGACAGTCGACATGTAGCTTGACGGAAAGCCATATTTTTATGAATTTCGGCTCAACTTGGAGCACGGAATGTAGCTCGACGGAGAGCAATATTTTTATGAATTTTGGCTCGACTTGGAGCACGAAATGTAGCTCGACGGAGAGCCATATTTGTATGAATTTCAGCTCGACTTGGAGCACTAAATGTAGCTTGACGGAGAGCCATATTTGTATGAATTTCGGCTCGACTTAGAGCACGAAATGTAGCTCGACGGAGAGCTATATTTGTATGAATTTCGGCTCGACTTGGAGCACGAAATGTAGCTCGACGGAGAGCCATATTTGTATGAATTTCGGCTCGACTTGGAGCATGAAATGTAGCCCGACGGAGAGCCATATTTGTATGAATTTCGGCTCGACTTGGAGCACGAAATGTAGCCATATTTTTATGAATTTTGGCTCGACTTGGAGCACAAAATGTAGCTCGACGGAGAGCAATATTTTTATGAATTTCGGCTCGACTTGGAGCACGAAATGTAGCTCGACGGAGAGCAATATTTTTATGAATTTCGGCTCGACTTGGAGCACGAAATGTAGCTCGACGGAGAGCAATATTTGTATGAATTTCGGCTCGACTTGGAGCACGAAATGTAGCCATATTTTTATGAATTTTGGCTCGACTTGGAGCACAAAATGTAGCTCGACGAAGAGCAATATTTTTATGAATTTCGGCTCAACTTGGAGCACGAAATGTAGCTCGATGGAGAGCAATATTTTTATGAATTTCGGCTCGACTTGGAGCACGAAATGTAGCTCGACGGAGAGCAATATTTGTATGAATTTCGGCTCGACTTGGAGCACGAAATGTAGCCATATTTTTATGAATTTTGGCTCGACTTGGAGCACAAAATGTAGCTCGACGAAGAGCAATATTTTTATGAATTTCGGCTCAACTTGGAGCACGAAATGTAGCTCGACGGAGAGTGATATTTTTATGAATTTCGGCTCGACTTGGAGCATGAAATGTAGCTCGACGGAGAGCAATATTTTTATGAATTTCGGCTCGACTTGGAGCACGAAATGTAGCTCGACGGAGAGCAATATTTTTATGAATTTCGGCTCGACTTGGAGCACGAAATGTAGCTCGACGGAGAGCAATATTTGTAGAACGCTCGATGTAGAGCGACATTTATAGAACGCTCGATGTAGAGCGATTTTTTTTTTTTTTTTTTTAGGCTCCGTAGGGCGCTTTGTGTAGCTCGTTGTTGAGCGTTTTTTTGTTTTTTTTTTTGGATGCTAAATGAAATTAAATACTTAGTTTTACTATTTGAAACATCAAACAAAGAACATAATTTTGATAATGCGGAAACAGATTTTTGTTGGAGAAGAAAACTAAAATTGGAAATAGACATCTTTACCTTTTCCGAAGGGATTACAGGAATTGAAACATCACAGCTGGTGCGGTGTATTTTGCATTACATAATTGCCAAAGCCCCACGGTGGGCGCCAAACTGAAGAGCCCGAAAATCTCCAGTTGAATTTTTCGTAAGTCGGTGGGCACTGACAATGGTAGAACGAAAAATAGTAGGTCGTGCGCTGTGAGAGCCGTAAATGAAGTTGTCGAATCCTGGGTGGTGTCGTTCGGAGAGCCTTATGTTCGCTTGGGCTGAGCGTTTAGTTTAGCACTTTAAATTGCTAGGAAAACTCATAATAATATAATATGTTGGACGAGTGGTCCAATAGAAGATGACTTGGGTGTTGGTCGAACGACTTCAACTGATGTTATAATAAAGTCAGTAGGTGGTTTTGTAGAATATGGCTTGAGTTTTGGTCGAACGACTACAATTGGTATGGAGGATGGTGTAGACACTTGACAACAAATGCATGTAGAGCATTAAATGTTACTTGGACTATTAAGTGTTGCTAGACTATGATGAGGAAAGTGGATGTCGTATGAATGGGTGTTGGCCGACTGGCTTTGTACAATGTGATATATTTGTATTATATTGAAATGAGATGACCTCATTATGCCTTTTGTTCCCTTCTCTCCTCCCAGTTTATGAAATGGTGGAGGCTTTTTATAGCGGGTGAGGAGTGTTACCCAAGTGAAGTGGTTGTATGATCCTGAGATCGTGGGATGAAGTTGTGGTTTTTATCCTCCGAGATCTTTGGGATCTCAATCTATTTTAACTGTATTGACTTGGTCTTTGCTGACTTGGTCAAGGTTTGCACTTGCTCTTGGGCCTACGATTGGGCCTGACTCATATAAAGTAATTGGGCTTGTCAGAAGTCTAGATCAAATAAAAGTCCGGTTACTATTTTGAGTTGTGCTATTTTTGGCTACCACACATATATATATATAATAATATAACTATGTAACCATAGTATACAATATAAAACAATATGATAAAACTATATTGGTATATTACATTTCTATTTTACCCAACTTTATATTAAAATGGTAAAAATGAATAATCCAAAGTTTAATATGATATTATTTAGACATGGCAATCGGTCGTGTTATTGGCGAAGTCATATCGTTTCGTCTTAAAATTGTTCCACCCGAACACGACCCATTAGCTTAAAGAGTTGAAATATACAAACTCAAAACCATTTGTTAAATTAATGGGTAACCCGACCCGGCAATTTACAAAATATTATATTTGTGATTTATTAAAAAGTTGAAAATAAATAGTATTGAAGCATGATCAAACTCATGCAATCAAGTTCAGCATAGGCACGTAAAACTTCAAAAAACAAAATCCACCATAAGCATTAACAATCTATCGAAAACATCTAATTTTTTTTAAAAAAAATCCAAAATAAAAAACTTGAAAATGAAATCTTCCTCCTTAATCTTCAATATGTTGCAATTGGGAATCTCAATCCTCATTTAGATCTAAAATGTTAAATTACTTGTGTTAGAGGTTAAGAAAAGAAGAATTAACATACATTAATAAATCCAATACCTTTGTGAATAAATTCATACCTTTCAAATTTCAATTAAGCATAACAAACTTGGTCCCTTGGGTTGAATTAATAGCCGCCTCAATGTCCAAATTGAAGACATCTTGAATGAGTTATTCCATGTTAACATGATCTGTCTTTGTAGAAGAATTATATATATATATATATATATGAGTAATGCTACACGTCCCAATTTTTTTTTCCAAATTCTATCCCAAATGATGTGGCACGTGAGGTGTCAATATCTTGTAGTAATTGATATGATGTTGACACCTCACGTGCCACATCATTTAAGACAGAATTTGGGAAAAAAATTTAGTACATTTAGCATTACTCTCTCTCTCTCTCTATATATAAACAATTTATTTTACAAGAAATAAAATATTAATTAGTACATCAAGAGTTGTAAGAGATTTACCTAATTTCAAGAAAGTTGAAGACCACTGCTTTTAGAGTTTTAGGGTTAGGGTTATAATAATGTATATATAATTAATTTATGTTTTTAGAGTTTTTAATTTAGAAATTGAAAAAATTTAGGAATTTTTCCTCTTTCAAAAAAAGAAAAAAAAGAAATAATTTTTTTAAAAATTAATTAGTAAAATATATTCTAACCATAATTTTAGATATATATATTTTTTATAAATTCTATAACTTGACTATGCAGAAGTTTTTTTTAATAACTTTCATAAATACATTAAAAAAAAATCTTTATATAATGAGTTATCAAATTAACGATTTTTATAAAGGTGAATCCAAAACCGACCAATTATATTTCGTGTTTTAATCGGTTGACCTATTAATAACCCGATCCGATAAACTAGACCCACTAACCGCCATTTTTGAATGAATTTTGGTCATGTTAATGGGTTGTGTAAAATTTTATCAGGTCTAATAATATTAATCCACCACAAGCATTAACAATCTATCGAAAACATCTAATTTTTTTTAAAAAATCCAAAATAAAAAACTTGAAAATGAAATCTTCCTCCTTAATCTTCAATATGTTGCAATTGGGAATCTCAATCCTCATTTAGATCTAAAATGTTAAATTACTTGTGTTAGAGGTTAAGAAAAGAAGAATTAACATACATTAATAAATCCAATACCTTTGTGAATAAATTCATACCTTTCAAATTTCAATTAAGCATAACAAACTTGGTCCCTTGGGTTGAATTAATAGCCGCCTCAATGTCCAAATTGAAGACATCTTGAATGAGTTCATCCATGTTAACATGATCTGTCTTTGTAGAAGAATTATATATATATATATATATATATGAGTAATGCTAGACGTCCCAATTTTTTTTTTTCCAAATTCTATCCCAAATGATGTGGCACGTGAGGTGTCAATATCTTGTAGTAATTGATATGATGTTGACACCTCACGTGCCACATCATTTAAGATAGAATTTGGGAAAAAAACTTAATACATTTAGCATTACTCTCTCTCTCTCTCTCTCTATATAAACAATTTATTTTACAAGAAATAAAATATTAATTAGTACATCAAGAGTTGTAAGAGATTTACCTAATTTCAAGAAAGTTGAAGACCACTGCTTTTAGAGTTTTAGGGTTAGGGTTATAATACTGTATATATAATTAATTTATGTTTTTAGAGTTTTTAATTTAGAAATTGAAAAAATTTAGGAATTTTTCCTCTTTCAAAAAAAGAAAAAAAAGAAATAATTTTTTTAAAAATTAATTAGTAAAATATATTCTAACCATAATTTTAGATATATATATTTTTTATAAATTCTATAACTTGACTATGCAGAAGTTTTTTTTAATAACTTTCATAAATACATTAAAAAAAAATCTTTATATAATGAGTTATCAAATTAACGATTTTTATAAAGGTGAATCCAAAACCGACCCATTATATTTCGTGTTTTAATCGGTTGACCTATTAATAACCCGATCCGATAAACTAGACCCACTAACCGCCATTTTTGAATGAATTTTGGTCATGTTAATGGGTTGTGTAAAATTTTATCAGGTCTAATAATATTAATGCACCCCGATAAAAAGTCAACAATTAATGAAAATCTGATTTTTTTTTTTTTTTCCTATTAGATTATTATTATAATTAGTTTCAATGGGAGTGTTATCAAGTCCACCCTACACATTTTTAGTACTTCCCACTTTTTAGATACTCCAAAATTTATCAAGTACTCAAAAGTGGGGCTACTAGAACCGAGTGGGAATGTGGGATGCATGTAATACTTGTTGGATCCTTGTAGATGTTTTTAGGGATAATATCATTTTCGTCCCTATGGTTTACCCTATTATCCATTTTGGTCCTCATCGTTCTAGTATTAGTCATTTTGATTCCCATAGTTACAATTAATCCCTATTTTGATCCCCACCGTCCAATTCCGTTAGGGTTTTTAAAATTTCCGTTAAGTGAGCGAGGGTAAAATGGTAAAATCATCATACATTCTTCTAGAATCTTATTTAAGAAGGGCAAAATGGTAAAATAATATTAAAACAATTTAAAAATAATAATATTTTGTTAATTTCTCTCCCCTCATTATATTATTTTTAATTAGTTTTTTTTTATATATATTTTAATTTTTTTATTAATTTAAATACAACACAAATCATTTAACCCTAACTATAATCTCTTATCGGATCTCCACCATCATCACAACAACAGACCACCATCACTAACGCTATCATCACTACCACCATTGCTGTCATCACCATCGGCCACCACCATCTCCATGGCCGTCGCCTTCAACTTCCCAACAATCCAAATGCCACCCTAAAAAGATCAGTCACCACCAACAACCACCACAAAACATCCCTTACCACCCAAACCTAGCCACAATAGTCGGAGAGAGAGATTGACAGAGTAAGAAGAGAGAGATCGATGACAGCAACAGTAGTCATCGTAGCAAGGAGAGAGAATATGACAGTCGATGATGGTGATGGTCGATGATGAAGATGGTTGTGGGATGATGATGGCTGTGGGATGATGATGAAGATGATGGTTTGGTGAATTGGTGGTGGTTGGGGTTTGAAGGGTTGATGATAGTGGTTTGGTGGCTAGAGATTTTAGGGTTTAGGGGTGGTGTGGATGGTGGCTGCTTGTGATGGTGGTGAAGAAGATGATGAGTTTTTTTTTTTAATTTTTTAATTTTTATTTCTTTTTTAATTTTTAATTTCTGTTTTTAAAGTTTATTTTTGAAAAAAAAAAGTTTAATTTATGGGTTAGATTTTTTAATTTTATATTATTTAATTTAATTAATTTTTTATTATTTAATTAATTTAATTTATTGATTTGAATGGATTTAATATATATATATTAAATTATTCTTTTAATTAGTTTTTTTTTTTTATATTTTGATTTTTAATTTTAATTCATTTAATAATAATTATTATTATTATTTTAATTGTTTTTTTATTTAATTTAATAATGAATTATAAATTTAATTAATTTTAGGATTTTTTTTTTGTTCTTTGGGAAAAAGTGGAGGTCCAATCTGGATCTCTGGATCTCCACATAATCTGGTGGATTCGGTGGATCTCCACCGTCATGGATGGTCTAGATTTTTTTTAATTATTTGTAATATTAATTATTTTTTTTAATATATTCATTTTATTATTATTATTATTATTATTATTATTATTATTATTATTATTATTATTATTATTATTTTAATTAGTTTTTTATATATTAATAAGCTGACTTTGACTTGACTCGAAAAGCAACAGTAACTTTTGAGAGCAAAATTGTCCTGCAGGCCCCAATGACATTTTAAGGGGCATAATGGTCATTTCACCATCCGACCATCTCTTTTAACATAAAATGTAACAAAAGGATCAAAATGGCTAATACTGGAATGACGAGGACCAAAATGGATAATAAGGTAAACCATAGGGACGAAAATGATATTTTCCCATGTTTTGAAGTTATTTTTGTGGAAATGCAGGTCTTGAGAAAGTGTGGGATCAATGGGAATGATCTCTTTTAACATAAAATGTAACAGAAGGATCAAAATGGCTAATACTGGAATGACGAGGACCAAAATGGATAATAAGTTAAACCATAGGGATGAAAATGATATTTTCCCATGTTTTGAAGTTATTTTTGTGGAAATGCAGGTCTTGAGAAAGTGTGGAATCAATGGGAATGAAATTATGAATGCTTTACAGCTCAAGTCTGGAGGACCTCTCGTTGGTAAATGGGTAAGACATTCTTACTTGCACCAAAGGCCAATAAAAAGTTTATATATATTGCAAGTTTGAATGAATCAAGGGTGTGACAAAAACTCAATCCAATGCAATACTTATTGGTTTGCGATTTCTTAATCCAATCAAATCTTATGTAGGATTCTAATCCAAATCAATCCCACATCCATTTATATTTAGAGAGTTTTTTTTTAACAATCCAATTTTTTCTTTTTACATTTCTTTTTCTAAAGACAATCCATTCTCAAAATTTAAATTTAAAAAAATTCTAAAGAAACTTCTTTTTGTTCAAAGATTATTTTTTGGCACTCCTATTCTAAATACACTCCATTTTAAAAAATAAATTTTTAAAGACACTTTATTTTATTTTAATAAAAGTTAGGATGAACCATCATAGCCTTTGGATTCATCCGAGAAGTAATATTTTTTGAATTAAATTATTAAAAAATAATAATTCTCTCTCATAAATCATTAGATTAAATATTACATATTAAACACTCTCCCCTAAATTGTTAATTATCATATTAAACTCTCTATCCTCCAATATATATCTCTAACTTTCTATATCCATTCTTTCTCAAGCAAGATTAACAGTTAAGAAAAAAAAAAAAACACACTTACGAGCTTGATTTTTATAAACCGTGTATATGTATATTGTAAGGATTCCCGGTTTTTGATTGGCTTATTTCGTGGACAAACCACATGATGGGGTTTTGTTTGTAAGGGTAGCTTAGGTGGTGAAGGATCAAGCTTTAAGGCCCTTTTCAAGACCTCAAGAGAAGAAGCACTCCAAAGGTATATTTATTAGTGTTTCTTGCAATGAAGAGAAGTAGATGCACACACACACAACACTTGCATAATTCTCATTCTTGAATGTGTTGTGTATTTATTTTGTGTATGCATTATTGCCTATTTCATCTCTCTTCATGCATGTTTATTTGGTTGCATCTTGCTTAGTATTGCATAGCATGGTTAGATTTTAGGATGCTCCATAAGGTGCAATTTGCGCCCTGATCTGCGGTCAAGGCAGCAGAAATGTGGCCGCAGAATAAGGAACAGAATTCATACTCTCTGTTCTCTTTTCTGCGCCCTTGGATTTTGCGTTTAGGGGCCGCAAAACTGTCAGGTGCATTTCTGCGCCCTTGAGTTCTGCGCCCCTGGCCGCAAAATCAACCCGCAAAACTGTTGATTACAGTTCTGCGTCCTGTGTTCTGCGGTCAAGGCCGCAGAATCAAGGGCGCAAAATCAACGGTCTTTTGCAATTTTTACAAAACGGCACCACTTCACTTTGGCATACTATATATATGCCTCTTTCTTTTCTAGGTCGTTTTGATGAGTCCAAAAATCATATTTTTACTTAGAACAATTTCTTAAGTGAAAAATCTTCAAGAACTCATTTTTATACACTCAAAATCATATACATGGGCATCAAAGATCATCTAAGCATTTTCTAGCATAGTTAGTTTGCTTAGTTGATTGATTTTGAATCATCACATCTCTCTTGGTATGTTCTTCACTAATCTCATCTAATTTTAGTGTTTTTCATATTAAGGCATCTCTTTTATAACTTGTATGTTTTTAGATAATATGCTAAATACAAGATAGAGATTGTTTGTGATGACTTGATTGAGTGTTGTATTGTGATAGCTATCTAGGTTTTTATAATCTGTGTTTAGCTAAGCTATTTGACATGTCATTTAGCTATTGATATCTAGGATTGCATTTATTGTTATCTAATCATCCTAGATAAGCATCTAAGGTTGCCTAGCTTTATTTGCTCATTGAATATCATCATATATTCACATAGGTTGTATAATCTCTTCATTGAGAATTTAAGTCTTGTTGGCTAAGGTTGCTTAGGCCACAAGCAAGATGGACTAGAGCCACTAATAAAGGCCCGAGTGGTAGAAGTGGGGGGTTACAGACCGGAGTGTTAGACGAGGTCTACATAGGTTGTAAACTTCATTTCAATTAGTGGATTTCGAGGTTCAAGTGTGGCGCACTAAACAGCCCATGGTTTTTTCCCAGTGGTTGGGTTTTCCACGTATACATCAAGTGTCATTTATAATTCCGCACCATATTACACTTGTTGTTTTTATTGACTATTAGGGGCTTTTTCGTAATATTGACCTTAAACGAAAATTGGGTGAAAATTAGTTAAAATCTATTCACCCCCCCCCCCCCCCCCCCCTCTAGATTGATATTGTATACACACCGTGTGATTTGTTATTACTTTCATATATATTAAAAAAAAACCTCAAAAAATAAGTACCCTGTTTTTTATTTTTTTATTTTAAAAAAAATCGAAATATGAAAATGTTTTTTGTTACTTTTGTAGTTATGTGATTGCTTAAAGAACTGTAATTCTTTCATTAGTCTTATAAATTATGAGTTTAATCGAATCCAGTTGAGTCTAAGAAGTCATTTAGTGTGATTTTCACCATGGCAAAGGTCTCAGTTTTTTATGCTCTCTTCATTCTTTTCGTGCTCACAGCTATAGCACTGTCCAAGGCAAAAGGATGCTCGGAAACTATAGATCCATTTCTTCCTAACTGCAATAATGGCCAGTGTAATACCCTGTGTGTTATGAAATACTCACAAATTAAAGGCATTCTTGGATGTTGCATTGACCAAACTCTTTATTTTTCTTGTATTTGCTATTGGGATTGTTAAGGATGGACTCATGTCCTCTCTTATTTAATCTTAATAAAATTTTATATTATTATTGTTTTTGAAGTATTATAATAAATTTTGACATGAAACGGAGTTTAATCGAATCCAGTTGCAATAAATCAAGTTTTCATATATATATATATATATATTATTTTTAAAATAAGGTATTTATATTGATTTTTTAATATATACATTTATTACTATAAGTAAAAAAAATCAAAATATTCATATTTTTTTTTCTTTACTATTAATTAGATCAAGAAAGTATGGAGATATGATTTTTTTTAAAAAAAATTGAGAGAGAGATAGAGTGTGTAATTAGGAGAGAGTGTTTAATATGATAATAACAGATTTATGAGTGAGATAGTTTAATACATAATATTTAATTATTTAGGAGAGATAATTTCTTTTTTTTAATAATGTAATTAGTTTGGAGTGTCTTTAGAATTTTTTGTCCTGTTTAGTAATTTTAATTCAGGTTAAAATTGCCATTAATAAAAAAAATTAAATTGGAGTGTAAATAGATAATTTGTGAATTGTAAGGAGAAACTCTTTTATATTTAGAGAGCTTCTTTTGACAATCCAATTTTTTCTTTTTACACTTCTTTTCTAAAAACACTCCATTCTCAAAATTTAAATTTAAAAAATATTCTAAAGACACTTCATTTTGTTACAAGATTATCCTTTTATCTTTTTTTTTTAATTAAATTATTAAAAAAAGAAATTATCCCTCATAAATCATTAGATTAATTATTACATATTAAATACTCTCTCCTAAATTTTTAATTACCATATTAAATTGTCTCTCTTCCACTAAATATCTCTAATTTTAGAAAAAAAAAAAAACTAATAAGTTTGATTTTCAGGAACCGTATGTATGTATATATATAAAATAAATAAATAAATAAATAAACTCAAAAAACAAATATTTTTTTTTTTAAAATTGAAATATGAAAATGTTTTTTGTTATTCTTGTAGGTATGTGATTGACTAGAGAACTTTAATTTTTTCATTAGTCTTAGAAGGTATGGAAATATGATTTTTTTTTTTTTTTTTAATGGAGTGAGATTAATTAGGATAGAGTGTTTAATATGGTAATAATATATTTAGGAGAGAGAGTTTAATACATAATATTTAATCTAATGATTTAGGAGAGAGAATACATATTTTTTAATAATTTAATTAGTTTGGAGTGCCTTTAAATTTTTTTTTTTGTCTTGTTTAGTAATTTTAATTTATGTTAAAATTGTCATTAATAAAAAAATTTAAATTGGAGTGTGAATAGACAATTTATGGATTGTAAGGAGAAGCTCTCTTATATTTAATTCATTAATTGCTCTTTTACTATTTTACCCTTAGTTACCTAACAGAAAATTCATATTTTTAACAGAAAACTAACGGTAGGGTTTGTTTTGGAAGCATGGTGGTTTTTGGCTAATAACTCAAACTAGAGGGTAGTTTTTAATAATAACCCATTAACCCCCTTTTTAAAGCTATCAATTACAATTATAAAAATTTCTCTCTTTTTGTTCTTAAAAAAAAAAAAAAAAATCTGAACTTCTTTTGATGCAATTTGATTGTTTTTTCAATAAATTAAAGTGTTTTATATTTCATCAAATCAATTTTTTTTTTTTTGAACTCTTTAATCATAACCTTTTTTTTTTTTTTTTTTTTTTTTTGTTGTTGTTGAAATGTTACAACAATTAGGGGTTGAGGATAACTCGAATACTGTTCCTTATGTCGTAGGTTCATTTAGCCAACATCGTCCTGTTATTTTAATCCTAATTTTTAAAATAAAAGAGCCTTTATTATCATAATATAGGCCATTATATATATATCATTAAAAAAAAAAAGTTCCTTCAAAAAAAAGGAAGAAAGAAAAAATAAAAGTAATTAAAAGAAAGTGAAAGTAAAAAAGAAAAAGAAAAAGAAAAAGAAAAAAAAAAAAAAGTTGGAGAAAAAGAATAGAAAACAACACCAATCATTTTGTTGTCTGCGAAACGAACGCGCAGGACCTCGCTCTCCCTGCATATCGCCTCAACCCCAACTTTTAAAGAAAAGAAAAGAAAAAAAAAAATCACAACTGTCACAAGACGTTTGCTGTTCCCTGATTAGTTGTTCCAGAAACAAGCTCTCGAGCTAGATCTGATTGACAGTCTCCTCCGCTTCTCTTCTCGCATTTTCACCATCATTCTCGATCTCTGTAAGTCAATGCCGCTCCTTGTTTTTCAAAAACGTTTTCAATTCTCGCAGCTTTTTAGATTGATTTTTTTTTCTTCCTGTTTTCATGTAAGTCAATTCCTACCGCGTTTATATTTCTCAAAATGTTAGGTTTCATGATTTTTTTTTTTTAGTTTATTTAAATCTGAATTTGGAATGTTATTGTTATTATTATTATTATTTTTGTGTTTTATTTACAGGCAGAGAGAGAGAGAGAGAGAGAGGCACAGGGAGAGACTGGCACAGAGAGAGGCTGACCCTTCAGTTCCAGATCTTAAAAACTACAAATGAAATAAAATTAGAATTTGGAATTGGTTTCATTGAGCTCGTGAATTAGGAACGATGGTGTTTTGGGAGGGTTACGTGAGTGACGAAACAATGGGGACATTTGCTCCGATTGTGGTGTATTGGTTGTATGCCGGATTCTATCAAATGTTGCCGCCGTTGGATGATTACCGGTTGCATACTAGAAAGGAAGAGTATGAGAAGAATTTGGTTCCACTTTCTGCTGTGGTCAAGGGTGTTTTACTTCAACAGCTCGTTCAAGCTACGGTTGCTCAGGCGCTCTTCTTGGTTAGTTCATTGAAGCTTTTTAGTTCTTTGTGTGGAATATTTTGATTTTTTCTTAAATTTTTTAATGTTTTGGTGTTCAAAATGTCATTTATAAAGGAGGTTGTGCAATTAGAGTAACTTTATATGTATGGAAATATTGGGGTTAGATAGTGAATTGGTGAAAATCAGAGGAGGAGGCAAGTCATGTTTGTGGATGTTAAATGCCTTTTTCTGAGTCAGAATTTAAGAAGTGAAGTGTGAGCTGAACACGAGTGGCAACTGTTTTACGTCTTAGTAGTTTTTTACAGCCAGAACGATAAGATGGAGGTTATAGGTTATAGGTTATTTATCATACATACAATGATAGTTCTTTCAGTTTCTACTTTCTAGGAAGATAGGGTTGTTACAGACTTTGGAGTAGGTCTTTATACACCTTACAAGCTGTTACCAAAAAAGAAGAAAATCCAACACCTACTCCAATGGTGAGGAAAACTGTTGTTAGGAGAAATGAGTTTGATGAGGATAGTAAGAAGAAAATCCATGGCTTTATTGGCATCAAGGAATGTATTGGTACGAAGCTCTCGATATGCAAGGAGAAGGGCTAAATTGATGGGGGTTTGTATTGCATGATGGCCAATGGTTGTATGAAATTTTTAGAATATTTAGACACTTTGAAGCTGGATTTATGTGATTCAGCAAAACAACTTCTGAGTTACTTTGAGTAACATTTTCATGATTTAGGTTCTTGATGATTTCATGTTGTAAGCATTTTTAAAGCATTTGTTTGCTTTATATTATGTAGTCAAGTATCCCCTCTTTTTTTTGGTTTTATTGTTGGATGGAGAATGCCTCTGCAATTGTTGCGGTAGTTCAGTAAGAAAATTTTTAGTTCAGATTTGAATTTGGTTTCAGAAAGATGCACCCTATATGATTTTGAGGCTTCATATTCCTTGTCAGTTTCTTTGTTTATGTATTTTTAGTATAGATAATAATCATGTGCTGAAGCATACAAGTAGCAAAGCTGTTATTCTGTTCCCCTTAGGAGAGCTTAATGGTGACATTTGGAAGATGTAAGCTAAAATTATTAGCTTTCTTAGTTATCTATTCAAGGGAGCTATTCTTAAATCTTCTGAATGCTGCACCTTGCAATATTGGAGTTTGAACAGGAAAAAAAATGTTTAATTGAGATTTGGAATAGTATTCTGATGGAAAATCCAATCCTATGGAGATATTGTTTTATAAGATTTCTTAACTTGAAACCAATTTGCTAGCAGTTGATTATAATTAATTGTTACTTTGGAAGTTCAAAGTGGATATAGTTAGTTAATAAGTCTGCCATGCCCTTTGGAGTCTTTAGAGTTGCCATTTTAGACACTATCCAAATCTCTCCTTTGGGACTCCACTTTGGCAGGTGAAGCACTTTGTAGTGTCCTGAATCCTGATTGATGTGGAATATTTTGACTATTTATTTATCATGGCATGACTGTTGGTGATTTGAGAATATTATGATCGAGGCAAGTTGTATCAGATACTTGGGAAATACCTAAATAATACAGCATCGCTCTTTAGGATCTTCTCTTTTAGGGTTGTTTCTCATTACAGATTCCCTGTTATTGTACCTTGCAATATGTTAAAGTAAACCAGAGTTGCATCATTATTTGTTAATGTGAACTAGTGAGTGTTCCTTTCAATTACGTCTTGGTAATCTGTGGAGGTGGATATAGCGTGGTTGAATGCTTCATTGCAATTCTATCTTTTTGTTTGAGTGTATTCTTGATGGTATCCTATGTTAGGTGAGTAAGCAAGAAATTAGTTTGATGTTCTTCTACTTATATAAATCCTTTAATTTCCTTACATTATTAAACCTTGTTCTTCATGGTATTTATACATCGTGTGCATTGTTTTTCTTATTTTTTTCTGGACACTTGTTCTTAAAATTTGTTCCTTGTGATGGCAGTCTAATCTTTTTATTTTTTATTCTCTCTCTCGTAATATTCATACTCTTGAGTCCTGACTATTTTCTTGTGTGCGGGCTTGCTTTTATCAGCTTATTGCTATGCATCAGAAAGTATTGTTGGTCAATTTGTTCTTTTAGATGTTATTATTATGAGTATATGACATGCATTTGATAATATACAAGCATTAGAGAAATAATTCTTTCCTTTTAAAACCACAGATATAGATGGATGCTTTCTTCACAAACTTTAGAAATAAGATCACGTTTCTCCGGTCTGCTTTCAGGAAAGTTTTATCTCATATTTCTTCAGTCTATTATTGAGGAGATAACTCTTACCACATTAAATAGCTTTGTGGTAGAATGGGCTACTCCAGGCCACTACATTAATATCACTTATTTCTGACTTTTTTTCTTCTGGAATTTGGAGTAAGAGTTGGATAAAGCCATATCATTTAGTATTGAACAATTGAAGACCACACCACCGCATGCTTATTGGAAAATTATTTGGATATTCAGTCGTCATTATTATTTGCTAGATACTTTTTATCAACTAATAATTACTGATCACTTTTCTCACAACTTTTTAACAGTTAACTTCAACGGCTGATGCATCTGGGGTCACAACTCAGCCATCGATTCCTGTTCAAATTGTGCAGATTGTCATTGCAATGTTTGTCATGGATACATGGCAGTACTTTGTACACCGTTACATGCATCAGAACAAATTTTTGTATCGCCATGTCCACTCCCAGCACCATAGGCTGGTAGTCCCTTATGCTATTGGTGCACTTTACAACCACCCACTTGAGGGTCTCCTGCTTGACACATTGGGTGGAGCCATCTCTTTCCTTGTCTCAGGAATGACCGCACGAACAGCTGTGATATTTTTCTGCTTTGCTGTGATTAAAACCGTCGATGATCATTGCGGACTTTGGTTACCCGGCAACATCTTCCATCTCTTCTTCCAGAACAACACAGCCTATCATGACATCCATCATCAACTCCACGGCACCAAGTTCAATTATTCCCAGCCATTCTTCTCCATATGGGACAGACTTCTTGGAACTCACATGCCTTACAAGCTTGTAAAGCGGCCTGAAGGGGGTTTTGAGGCCAGGCTAAAGAAAGACTAGACATTTTGACTTGTATTATTTCAGGCTCACTCTTCGCAGAAGAACAATTTTTGGTCGAGGTTGTGTCATTCTTGGGAAGTTGAATTAGCATTGTTTTGTTTGAGGCTTCATGATCTAGGGTTCAATTCTAGCAGAGTTACTAGGTGGTTCAACTCTTCCTTGTTTGCTTGGCATTGTTCTTCATGCAGTTGGTTACGACAAATTCGCCGACCACCATATTAATTGTAAGTTGTGCTGTTTTGATCAATCTACTGTGTAAAATCTCCCTTTATGTCTTGTAACATTTTAGATCTTTAGGCATGTTGAGATTGATGTACTGAATAACTTGATGTTGCTTGACCGAGCTGGTAGTTGTTTGCAGTATCGGGATATTTATTTGAAATGCTGTGTTCTGCATGCAAGTTCTCATTTCGCGGTTTTAATTTAAGCTCTGTATTCTTTCTTCTCTTCTGAAACACTTGTATAAACACAACTTGCTTTCAAAAGCATCATTTTTATGATCTATGCGTAAACAAATCAATGTCACCAATAATCTTTGCAAGAACAAGAACCTTCTTCGAATTTGTGAAATCGAACTCGATCCCTCACTATAATTTCTCGATTATAAATCTTTGATATGAGCTTAATCACAAAATGACAATCTCCACATATCCTAAGGTTCTTAAACACCTGAATTGATGTCCCTTCACTTGTACTAATCAAACCAAAAGCCACAGCCAGTTTCTCACTATGATAACACAATGCATTCTCTTTTTCCTCTTCTCCTATATCATGCAACACATAATTTGTCCCAGCTACATACCCAAACTCTTTAATCTTGAACCTAATCTCATCCAACTTGTCATAAATCTCCCTCCATTTCTCATGCCTCTTATCACCGGTGAAAAACTTGTTTATCGCACCATCTACCTCAACGTAGCTAAAACCAGGGACCTTCCTCACATCCCTATTCTTCATGATATCTCTTACCCTCCCCACATCTTTCCATCTCTCGTGTGCGGCATAGACATTTGATAACAACACGAAATCCCCACAGTTGTTAGAACCCATCTCCACCAGCTTCCTTGAAGCGATTTCAGCTATCTCCACATTGCCATAAATGTGGCATGGGCCAAGCAAAGTTTGCCAAAGTACAACATCAGGCACCATTGGCATAGATTTTACAATATCATAAGCCTCTTGTAGCCTCCCAGCGCGGCCTAACAAATCAACCACACTCCCGTAATGCTTCTTATTAGGGTTCACTCCATTCTCTGCCATTGAATTAAACAACCTCATGCCATCATCCACCAAGCCTGCATGGTTACATGCACACAGCACGGCTAGGTATGACACCTCGTCTGGCTTCACATCGGCTTGACCCATTTGTTCGAAAAGCTCGAGTGCTTTACTGCCATCTCCATGCATCGCAAATGCCATTACCATGGTATTCCATGAAACAATACTCTTCTCACACTTGACACTATCAAACACTACAAAAGCCTTGTCAACAAACCCACATTTCGCATACATATCAATAACAGCATTACACACTATTACATTCATATCCAGCTTCTCATCTCTTATATAATGATGAATCTTTTCGCCTTCTTTTAATGCTCCCAAATGAGAACAAGCCGATAGAGCTCCAAGAACCGTAACCTCATTAGGCCTAAACAAACCCTCCTCTCTCATTCTCTTAAACAACTCTAAAGCCTCGCTTGCGAAATTCCCCTGAGCCAGCCCAGCAATTAACGCATTCCACGACGCGATATCTCTCACAGGCATTTCATCGAACAACTTCCTGGCACTACCCAGATCGCCGACTTTTGCATAAACATCCAACAGCGTGGTCCCCAACAACGCATCCGCTGCGAACCCACAACGCACGACATGCGAATGCACCTGCAGGGTCTGGGGCCGAGCCAAGACGCGCGCGCACGCCTTGAGGACGAAGGAGCAGGTGAGGGCGTCGATCTTGTGAGAGCCACGTAGCATGTGATGGAACCAGGAAATGGCGGCGGAGGGTTGGGAAGAGGAGGCGAGGCCACGGAGGATGGCATTGAAGTCGTTGGTGGAGGGTGTGTCGATTTGGAGGAACAGAGAGTGGGCTTGCTGAGGGAGACGAGAGAGAGCGTAGAACTCGATGAGTTTGGAGCGGACGGGGCAGAAAGGAGACTTGAATCTGCCGGTGGTGGTGAGGTGGGCTTGGAGTTGTTTCATGTGAGAGACGGTGCTACATTTCTGTACCAGTCTGTTGAGGTCCATTGCTCTAATCACTAATCTAAATCACCTATAATTGTAATAGTAAACTCATTTTCAGAGCAACTCCGAAAGCAGCCCTTAAAAAAAAGAGAGTAAATTACCTTGGTAGCCATCAGTTTTAGACATAAATACCAGTATAGTAACCACCTTTTACCCAATGCACCAAAATGACCACTATTGGCAGACATGTCGTTGACGGTGGCCATTTTACCAACTTTCCGTCTATTTTCTAACGGAATGGCTGACGTTGCAAACAGAAATCAGAATTTGTACGTAAAAAACCATTTTTGCCCTTACCTTACCATTTTTTGAATAAAAGCCATCAGAATTCAAGGTTTCAAATTAGGGCTCAATTTTGGGGATTATTTGGGGATTATTTGCTGCAAATTAATTTGTACGTAAAAAACCATTTTTGCCCTTACCTTACCATTTTTTTGAATAAAAGCCATCAGAATTCAAGGTTTCAAATTAGGGCTCAATTTTGGGGATTATTTGGGGATTATTAGCTGCAAACCTTGAAACGATTAGGGCTCCAATTTCTTCTTCTCCTATTTCTTCTTGTCAATTTCTTCCTGTTATGGCTTCAAGGCACGTTAGGATTCCTTCAAGCTCACAAATTTCCGCCATGAATGCAAGTTTTCCGGATGGTGATGGCGAGGACATGAGCTCTTCTGGTTCGAGGAAATGCGATTGTGGGCTAGATGCTAAGTTAAGGACTTCAACAACTGTTCGAAATCCAGGAAGAAGGTTTTATGGTTGCCCCAATTTTGTGGTATTTAAATTTAAACTCATTTTTGAAATTTTGCTTCAGTTTCTTCATTTCAATTTGTTTTCAATTTCTCTGTTTAACTTTGCAGAATAGAAATGTTAAGGGGTGTGGTTATTTCCAGTGGGTTGACAACAGTGGTTTCGAGGTTGCAAGGGAGAAAGTCCACCAAGAGGTTGCAAGGGAGGAAGTCCACCAATGGAGTTGCATTGTTCAAGACTTGGTGAAGGCATTGGAGAAGAAGGAAAATGATATTTGTTATCTAAGATACATTTTGGGTGTTGCTATTATTTTCTGTGTAATTTTTGGATTTGGTTTAGGATGTTGTTTTTGTTGTGTCAAAGACAAGAACTATTAAAGGTGTGATTGAATGTAATCAAACAACTTGTACTCATTCCATAATTTCATTGCAAATATTACTGTACATTAGCAAAACACATTCCAAACATACCATTCAGATAGTCTTGTTCATTTTGTACATCGCAAAAGCAACTTGACACACAACTTTTGTCTTAACAAAACACCACAAAAGCATTTGACATGGTTCCAATTTAATTTAATTTACATCTTCAAAAATAATTCCTAGCTTGGTAGTAATTAACATGTTCAAAATCTTCATTGTCACTTCACCGAGTCTTCTTCTTCTTGTTCTTCTCTGCGAATTTTTTGTAGGTCTTCAAGATTGACAGCATGGCCTCATTTTGTGTAGCAGTTTGACGAATCATTTCAGTGAGGAAATCTTGATTTCGAACCTGCACTTGGACCACATACTTCAACTCAACCAAATTTATTTTCATTTTAAACTATTTATGATGTAGTCTTAGAAATTTACCTCAGCATCATCTTCGTCATGCTCTTTTTCAGGGGCATTGCTACCTTCGTTTGGAGATAAATGGCTCTTGCTACTCTGGGTTGTTTGGGTTGTTTGGGTTGTTTTCTGTGAAATAGAAATTGGTTAGAAAAAATGAATTTGGAATAGCAATAATCCCACAATTTCGGACTTAACCTTTTTGGCGATTGTTGCTGCAAGCTCAGCACGCTTGGAACAACTCTTGTAGTTGTGACCTTCTTGCTTGCAAGAACTGCATGTGTATGACTTGTGCACTAGCTTGAACTTTCTCTGACTTGGTGGTATTTCACCAATCTCCCTAATTCTCAACTTCTTCGGACGACCAGGTTGTTTGACAATCCTGGGTGGTACTAATGGTGGCCTTCCTGTTTTAGTCCAATACCTCTCCATGTTGATCCCATACATAACATCACCATAACACTTCATTTGTCTCTCTTTGTGGTAACAGATGTCCACGTACTTCATTAGATCTTCATGTTCACTATAGATGGCTGCAATTGCATGTTGACAGGGTATCCCTGTGAGATTCCACTTCCTACAGGTGCAAGTTTTTCCCTTCAAGTTCACCATAGCAACAGGTGTTTGGTTAATGCTCACTTGGTAATGTCCCTGGCCTCCCCAATGAGCCACAAAATTCCCAGATTTCTTTGCTTCCAAGTCCAATACTTCTGAAATTCTAGGGCCAATGTCTTGATACCATTTCTTCAAGCCTGCTGTTCTACTTGCCCTTCGATTCATGATCTTGATACGAAGCATCTCCAACAATGAGTATATTGGTGAACTCCTAGCTTCAAGCACCTCCCTGTCTCCATTTACAATCTCACAAAGATTGTTAAGTGTCATGTCACACTTAGAGTGAAACGAGAAAAAGCTCTTCAACCATTGACTTGGAGAAATTCCATTCAACCACTTCCATGCATTCTCATTCAACTCCCTGATTTCTGCCATACATGTTTGGAAGTCTTCAACTTTGGTTGATCTTGCTGCCTTCCACAGCTTACCCCTGATTATATCATCCTTGAACTTCTTCTTGAAATTAGCATACATATGCCTAACACAAAATCTATGTTCACAAGTAGGCCATATGTCACCAATTGCCTCAACAAGACCCTTTTGTCTGTCAGTCATGAATGTAATGCCTAAAGAATCTTCCAATTTTAGATCCTCCTTCAACAATTTCAAAAACCAACTCCAATTCTCATGCCATTCTTTCTCAACTACAGCATAAGCAATGGGATAATACCCATTATCGGCATCAATACCTATAGCCCACAGTAGTTGTGCCTTGTGATAAGACTTCACATGACAAGCATCCAACCCAATGATCTTCCTGCACCCATGCAACCAACCTTGCTTACAAGCATTGAAACAAATGTAAATTCTCTTGAACTTAGTCTTGTCTTCAGGCACCAATTCTGTGTCAATCACAACAGTAGATCCGAGATTTGTTTTCTTGAGTTCTTCAGCATAATCCCATAATTTTGAATACTGAGTAGATAAGCTACCTTCAATAAGCTCACCTGCCAGCAACTTTGCCCTGTAAACTTGAGTTCTGGAAGGCTGCACAACAAAATCTTTCCTCACTTGGCCTAAAAATTCACTCATTTTAAAGTTTCCTCCAGGCCTTAATTCTTTAGTGTACCTTCTAGACAGCCAAGCTGAATTGGCATGTCTGTTTTTGTTAATCCGTGGGCATGTATGCTTGTCATTCAAGGTCTTGATCATGAATGCATTTGAATTCTTCTCATACTTTGAAGCCCAAATAGACCATGGGCAGTTAGTTTTCTTCCCCTTACAAATACCTTTCACCCTCCCCTTCTCATTACATGGAAACCATATCTCTCTTCCACACCTAATTGAATACTCCTTAGCAGCTTCCTTGAAAACTTTTGAATTTGCAAAAACCTGACCTACCTCCAATTGAACTTCTTTCAACTCAGAAACACCATCGTACAGATCATAGTTGGGCCTCAAATTTTTCCTCTGACTCTTTCTCTTTCTATCAAGTCTTCTCAGCTCTTTCAAAGCTTGCTTCTGCTCATCATCCAATAATGCTTCATTAACTTCTGCCTCTTCATTATGTTCTTCGACATCATCATATGGCTCATCAAAACTAACACCATATGGGTCATCAAAACTAACACCACCCTCAGCTTCCACTTCTTCGTCTTGAAATGTCTCCATGTACTCAGGTTCCCCAAAATCATCATCAAATTCTGTGGAACTATCACTATCAGAACTCCATGCATCTTCATCAACTACATCTTCAGTATGAATAGTAGCTTCTGTTTCTTCCTCCCCTTCCTGATCACCTAAACCAGCAGCTACCACTTCTTCAATTGGAATTGATGACCCGTCACCAGGAGCTTTCTTCCTATTCACACCACGGAAATGTTCAAACAAAACAGTAACCTTTCTGTCTCCACCTAACCCCTTCAACATTCTAGTTATATTAGCATGCACGTTAAACTTGGCCAATCCATCTTCAATTGACTTGCCAGGAGTGACATACCAATAAAACGCATGTTCTTCATAACCAAGGTTCTCACACATCATATCCAAATCCATAATGGACATGACTTCAGCTTCCTTGAAAATATCACATAACCCTCCTGTGTAGCCCACAATGTTGTTTTCAGCATAGACAAACATACCACCATGGTACACAACCATGGTATAGGGATCGAAGAATCCACTAGCTGCATAAATACAACACAAAAATGGTTCAATATTGCAAACAATAACTTAAAAATTAGCATTTCCAAATCAAACAATAACTTAACAAACTTATATATAGCACATTCAAAAAGTGATTTAATTTGAACCTAAATCAGACAGCCCTACCCCACCGATCTTACCTCTTAAAGCCCTCATGTCTGGGGTCCCAGTTCTTTGGGACCATCTCTTGAAACAGCCGTCCTCCTCCATTCGATAACCCTACCCCACCGTGTCTTCAATTTTTCAGACAAGAAGAAATCGAGATGAAGAAATCGACAAGAAGGAATCGACAAGAAGAAATCGACAACAAGGAATCGAGAACAAGAAATTGACAAGAAGATTTCTTTGAAGAAACTCAGCTATTAATACCAAATTTGAGCCCTAATTTGCATCAAATAATCCCCAAATAATCCCCAAAATTGAGCCCTAATTTGAAACCTTGAATTCTGATGGCTTTTATTCAAAAAATGGTAAGGTAAGGGTAAAAATGGTTTTTTATGTACAAATTCTGATTTCTGTTTGCCACGTCAGCCATTCCGTTAGAAAATGGACGGAAAGTTGGTAAAATGGCCACCGTCAACGACATGTCTGCCAATAGTGGCCATTTGGGTGCATTGGGTAAAAGGTGGTTACTATACTGGTTTTTATGCCTAAAACTGATGGCCACCAGGATAATTTACTCTAAAAAAAAAACAAAAGTAACTCCGAAAGGACGTGTCAGCTCTATCCCCTCCAAATTTCGGGACCTTATGATTATTGATTAGGGATTAGGGTTGCACATTTGGGGAATGAGGATGGATATAGGTCTCCCCATTTCCATCCTTATCCCCATCCTTACTTCATAGATCCTTCCTCATCACCCCCATTTCTCTATTTAGGAAAAATGGGGAAGGGGAATTTTGGGGGGAGGCACCTCCATCCCCAACTCCAATTCCCTATTTTCTACGTTTTTTTTTTTTTTTTTTTTTTTTTTTTTTTACGTTTTTCACCGTTTTCTTGTTTCCCCATTTTCCCATTTGACTAAAAATTACAAATTAAAAAAAAAAAAAAATTCCATTACAAATATAAAATAAAATGCATTAGTGCATTACAAATATTAAAGAAAATAAATTACATAATTAAGTATTTCAATAATCCATTAGTGTAAATGAGGTTTATATAGTTAGGTTTTCAAATAATAAAAAAATTAAAAATATATATATTATTATATTTATAATGTTTTGGGGGAAATGGGTAAATGGGGATGGGGGAGGGTCTCTCCATCCCTATCCCCATTTCAATTTGGGGATGAAAATCATCCCCATCCCCACCCCCACCCATTTCCCCATTTCCCCCCCAAAATTTTTCCCCGAATGGGGATGGGGATGGGGATGCTGGGAAATAGGGATTTGGGGGAAAATGTGAAACTCTAATAGGGATTAATTTTAAGGGATGTATTTGATTAGGATTTTAATAGATAATTTTGAGATGTAAAAGTCTAGGTGTATTGGATTGAGACTTTTTAAAAAGTTAGATAGTATGATGGTATTCGATTAGGACTTTTAAGATTGTTTCTAAAAAGTCCATAATATTTTATAGGGAGCCGTTATTGACACCCATAAATATGATAAGCACACCCATATTTTAATAAAAAATTTAATTACAAAAATAGCCCAATAGGAATTTACCAATAAGGACAAATTGGTTTAATTAAAAATAAACCAAATACTATGTACACCTATTAATTACACCAATATCTTTAACTATATCACTCTATTACAATAAAAATAAAAACCTAAACCCTAATTCTATTTCAAGTATCAAAATTTTAGATTTTGTAGAAGAGAAAACAAACTTAAATTATTTTTGTTGGCTCTTTTGGTTTCATCATGTTTATTATCATCATCATCATCATCGTCAAGTATTCGAGGAGATGATGCTCAACCGTTGAAAACGAAATAGTAGACAAATAGAAGACTTATCCCTGCTCAGAACATGTTTAACTAGTTTCTAGGTTGTTCTAGAGGTGCTGTTTAGTAGTCTTATAGAACAATGTCCGTGAGTTTAAATTGAAAGTCTTTCTAAAACAGCTTTCTGTTTGCTTTTTTATTTATAACAAGATGTTTAAAGTTGCTTTTGCACCAAAATTCATTTTCGTTCTGGAGATGCAAAATTTGTGTCTAGTACTAGTGTACTACCACAAACATTCTGATATATTCCTGGTAGGCAGTAGCTCCTCTACATGTATACATTTTTTATCGGATACTTATTTAGCTTTGTATATGGAACTTTTAATTTCCTATCAGAAAATGTCTAATTATATATGAAACACATGCCTCTCCGGTTTCTTGCACATAATGAAGATTGAAGAATATGTCCCTCAAAATGCAGGGCCATTGCACCGGGTTTTCTGGACAATGATTTATTCCGCCTTCAGACACTGCAACATGCAATGAAGATGTCACACACATGGGATTCAACCATGTCAATGGTACCAAAAGGAGGGGATACTATATGGGGTGGTATTGATTGGTCACCTGAGGAAATATGTTCTCCTAGCAGCAGAAAGCAAAGAAACAATGATACTCAGGCAAATCATGAAGATCAGACTGGAAATGAGTTTTCTCAAACAAAGCGCGTAAATTATGGAAGGATTGTATCATTTGGGAAAGATGTAGCTGAGGCACCTTCATTTGAGATTGAGATGATAGATTTTAGGGTAAGGCAATGTGTTTCATTAGATATACAGTCGGCATTGGATTAAAAATCATGAAAGATATATACATATACTCTAATAACTTTATGCTGCATATTGTAAACCTTCTCCAATATTGTCTTAAACAAAAATCTTCCGGTTCTTAATAATGAAAACGGGAAAAAACAAAATCAAAATCCTAATATTTAATAACATTAAACAATAAAAACAATAATCCACTAATAAGCAAAAAAAATAAAGACGATGATGTGAAAATGAATTCTCATGCAATTTGTTAACATGTTCTTTCTAGGTTTAACAAAACATCACAACCACCACCAATGATATTCGAACGAAACTCACTCTTACCCTCCTTATATCGCTCTTGTGTTTTTGTCTTCTGCTTCCTTAGAAAATGATGTTGGATGCATGGGTATTGCCTCTACTGGAGTTTGATGTACATGATGTACAGTTTCCAATGTAGCTACAGGTCTCTCAACCACTTCCACAAAAACTTCCGGTGTACATTCAGAAGGAAACTATTTGCAGTTTTGCACTCATTGGTTTGTATTGCAAACTTCTTCTAAATACAAGGTCAGCTGCTATAATTGTTCGTTCATATGCTTCAATAGCTCAGTTGAACGGTGAGCTTTATGTGTTTGATGTTAGTTTTAGAGAAATTGGGTGTATTAATAACTTAAGAGGGTTTATAAATAAATTGTATTAAAATGAAAACATTCATTTAAATAAGGGTACTATTGACATTAAAATGGATGTTTATAGTAATGTTATAATTTTAAATTTTAGACATGGGTGTACTTATAAATATGGGTGTGCTTATCATATTTATGGGTGTCAATATCCGTACCCTATTTTATAGTATTGGATCCAGACCTTCAAGAGACAGTAAATTGTCTGGTGGTATTTGATTGAGATTAAGATTTGCAGGATTTCATGACAAAATGGATTTTCTAGACTTTTTAGTGATAACTATAAATAACAAGACCCCAAAATTGTATTGCACTCTTCGATCAGGCTTTCCAAACTTTCCACGCTCTCAAAATCATCTTCACCTTCCTCAACTTCCATACCACCAAAAAAATCAACCCATCTCTGTTAGCATCAACCTTCACCACCATCTCTTTATCAATCTCGATACAGACCGAACACTAAAAAATTCACGTTTTTTACCAAATAAAAAACGAAACCCCATTTGTGTTTAGCTTTGCTTTCAATCTTTGACTGAAAAAAAACCACAAAAAAATTTCGTTTTTTGTTCAAAGTTTTGATTTTTTTTCTTCTGGGTTTCATTGTTTGTTAATAAATTTGTTTGGAGACATTGACCATGGCTTATGCATCGCACATCATCAATCATTCCAAAAGGGTACTATATTCTACGTGTATTTTTTTATTTTTTATTTATTTTGTTATTATTTTTTTTTTTGTTGTTGCTATTTTGAGTTCTTATTTTTTGTGTTAGCTAGTTTTGATCTAATAATTAGATGTGTATATGGACTATAAAAACAAATCATTTTATAGATAATTTTGTTAATGAGTCAGTGTTGGAATTTGTGTGCAAGTTGTTTTCCGATTGAATTGTAGTTACATATAAGCATCTGTAGTAAAATCATGTTGTTGAAAAATCAACATCGAGAGTGGCCTTTATGATTCATGTTCACTTTTTTGATGGGTGGTTTCATTTTTTGGGAATTCAATTTTGATTGCAAATTAAATACTGGCTTTTTATTTGGTTAGTTTTCTTTAGTTTGTTTTCAGAATATGGACATCATATGTGTATATAGATATCTTCTCCTTCATCTTTTAATTTTTTAATTTTTTAATTTTTTGTGATTTAGCTTTGCATGATTTTTTTATTTTATTTTATTTTATTTATTTATTTATTTATTTATTTTTTTTTTTTTGTGTTTGCAGTTAAGGAATGTCTCCAATTTAATGCAGCATGCAGGGGCGTACCACTTCGGAGGCCAGTAGGGGCCTTGGCCCCTCAAGGTTTTTTTATTTTTTTTTTTATAAAAAAAATCAAGTCTGTTATAATTAATTGGTGGCTTTCCACTAATACTCAAATCTTCACGACACACTTTGCATGTAAAATATGTGGGTTTCATTCTTTGTGACACGCAGCCCTTTGTGTGTCTTCATTTTATCGTATGAGTTTGACTATAAATAGGTTTTGTGTTGTTGTTTTAATGGTTGCTAGCTTCCAGAATATCTATACAAAAGAAAAGTTCCTCATCTTGTGTTCTCTCATATCTCGTCTCTCTCTCTCTCTCTCTCTTTTGTTTACTTCACTTTATTGTATGTTGTTCATTTCTCTCATTTAACTTCTTTTATTTCATCTCATTTCTTTTATTTATTTTATTATCTCAATTATTTATAATACGTTATCAGCACGAATGCTGTTATTCTCAGAACTTGAAGTTCTAAATTTATTACTACTGGGACCTGTAGTTCCTAGATTTATTACTAGAATCTGAAGTTCTGAATTTATTATTACTGGAGCCTGAAACTTCCAGATTTTTATTTATTAATACCAGAACCTATAGTTCTGAATTTACTTTCTCCCATTTTTACTTTTACGCAATTTACTTTACTGTATTTATTTACTTTTACGTAATTTACTTTCACGCATTTATTTATTTATATGCATTTATGAGATTGGCTATGCCAACCTACCAGAACCTGTAGTTCTGGATTTACTTTTTTCGCATTCATTATTACGCATTTTACTTTACGCAATTTTTATTTAAACAATTTGGTTACCCATCAAGAACCTGAATTTATTTATCATTACCGGAACATGAAGCTTCTGGATTTATTTATTTACAAATATTTCTTTACATATCTAAAGATTTAAATTCCTCAGATTTTTATCAGACCAAAAGTTTTGACTTCGATTGTGATTTTCGGATAACCAGAAGTTGTAAGAATGTCAAAGCTTGCAAATTTGAAATTTGCTGCACTGGAAGTGTCTAGGGACAATTACGATCTAAAATCCCAATACCTAACTGTCACAGAACCAGAAGTTCTATGGTAAGAACTAAAAGACCGATTTGATAACTAACCCGATGTTGCATTACCAAATTCTAGGTATCAGTGGTAACATTTATGTTTTTAAGGCTTTGGATCAGTCTCTAAGTATAATACCACTTTATTCAAAATCACTACACAGCTGAAATTGTGTGGTCAGGATGTAATCCGAAATCATCAATAAAAAAAGTAAATTTTCTCCCTCATTCACTTTATCTCATACTGTTATTCTTTCATTCTTCTTCATCTTATTTCTGTTATATTATCTGTTATTTTAATTTTACGCATCTATTTAATTTTATGCAACTATTTAATTTTATGCAATTTATGTATCTGAGTATGCCAACTAACCAGAACCTGAAGTTTTTGGATTTGTATAAATTATGTGTTGAGCCTAACTAGGTCAACTTTTAAGTTTCTGGAATTTAAACCAAGCTCGGCTAGACCGACTAACCAGAACCTGAAGTTTCTGGATTTATCATTATAATATTTATGTTGGCGTGGTTTTACAAACCAATTAGAATATGAAGTTCTAAAATTTAAATTTTAGTAAAAATATGGAGTTCTGGATTCATTAATATGTACATGAATGTCATACTTGGGACCTGAAATTCCAAAATTCGAATTATATATAGAACCTGAAGTTCTAATTTTGAATACGAAGTATTGAATCTAAACTTGAAGTTCTTAAGTTTTGAACATGAAGTTCTAATCAGACTTGAAGCTCTGAATTCAATTTAAATTGTGATATTAAAACTTTTATGTCAAAGTTTATTAGAACCAAAATTTTGAATTAGATCAAGTTACAATTCTTTCATCTAGAAAGTCAATTTGTAATTTCTATTGAGAACCTGAAGTTTTCTGAATTTTATGAACCAGCAATTCATGGTCGAACTAGAAGTTCGAAAAATCAATATGATTCATGATTTTTTTTTATAAAGTGATATATTTTCATATCTATATGTTTATACTTTTGATCACTCTATCTGATATGCACTTTTATTTATTTTTGTTTTGTTTTGTGAATAGTTCTGTTTTTAAACGATAAGTTGGGTGATATTGAAAAGCAAGATACATGAGATATATGTCTGGTCGATAGTGTAACGACACATACGATTAAATATTTTCTGAATTTAACATTACTCAAGGCAAATGTTAATACAATATCGGGTCCAGCAGATCTGATAGAAGGCTCCGGTAGAGCCATGATATTGTTACCAAATGATACTAAAATATGTATCAGTGATGCTTTATATTCAAGTAGATCCAGAAGAAATCTACTTAGTTTCAAAGATATACGGTGTAATGGATATCACATAGAAATTATAAGTGATAGGAATATTGAGTATCTGTGCAATTCTTCACATAATTCAGGCCAGAAGCTCATTATAAAAAAAGCTGCGTGGTTTATCTTTTGGATTATATTACATTCTTATAAGAGGTGTAGAAATTTATGCAGTTATGAACCAGAAATTCCCAGATCCAAAAATATTTATGTTTTGACATAACCGTCTTGGTTACCTGGGATCTACAATGATATGTAGAATCATTGAAAATTCTCATGGACATCCATTAAAGAACCGAAAGATTCTTTTATCCCATAAAAATTTATGTACTGCATGTTCACAAGGGAAATTGGTAATAAAACCATCCCATTCTAAAGTTGGCTTTGAATCCCCATCATTCCTACAAAGGATTCAAGGATTCAAGGATTCAAGGGGACATATGTGGACCTATTCATCCACCAAGTGGACCTATTCATCCACCAAGTGGACCACTCCGCTATTTTATGGTCCTAATTGACGCATCCAGTAGATGGTCACACGTTTGCTTATTATTAACATGCAATGTTGCTTTTGCAAGATTACTCGCACAGATTATCAGCTTTCGCGCACATTTTCCCGATCATCCGATCAAAGCAATCTGCCTTGATAATACTGGTGAATTTACTTCCAAGACATTTGATGAATATTGCAAATCAGTTAGGATTGATGTTGAATATCCAGTTCCACATGTTCATCCTCAGAAGGGATTAGATAATCACTTATCAAGTATCTCCAGGTAATTGCGAGAACTTTATTATTTCGATACAATTACCAATTTTTATATGGAGACATTCTATTCATCTCTAACTCACTGCTTATCATTATTACTTACCATTACAACATGTAATTGGTCATAGACATGCTCATTTTTTTTTAAAAAGATAATTGATCATCAGATAATTATTAATCAGTTATTTGATATACTAAAGGTGACAAAATTTTATAAGTTGCTATCTCATAAACCCCGGCCGGGTGATTGTTCCTAAAGAACGATCTGAGTAGAATGCAACAAATAAATCATCTGATGCATATCATAAGTTTGTAAACCTTTTATTTTGAAATGTATTGTTCCCAGAAGAGGAAAATAAATTATCAGGATTCTAATGTAAACAAGACTCGAGTTATGAATAAATCCACTTTCTCTAAATCAACTCTATAAGAGTTAGATATATCTAAAGAGATACAAAGTCTCTGAAGTGACTAAATCCATTGAAATGGAAGAAATCTCAACAGAGATTCAAGTATATTGAAATTGAGAAAATTTCTATAAATCATACATGAGAGATGTGGAATAGTAAAGAAACAATCATCAGTGATACATTTTCAAATACAGTAACTATTGAAATAATGATTATGAAACTCATAGTATCGATGATTGTATACAAAAGGCATGATTGACCTAAATGAAAAGAAGCAATTCAAGAAGAATTGACTTCATAAGCCAAACATAAAATATTTAGACCAATAGTTCTCCAGACACCTGAAGATGTCAAACTAGTTGGGTACTAAAAGGTCTTTATACGGAAACGTAATGAGAAAAACGAGGTCGTAAGATATGAGACACGACTCGTAATACAAGATTTCTCATAGAAACTTGGTATTCAATAGTGATAATACAATTACGTTTTGAATTTTTGATAAATTTGGCTGCCTTTAAAAGGCTTGAAATACGTCTTTTAAACTTAGTAATCATTTATCTTTATGATTCACTCAATGCAGATATTTATAATCTCGGAAGGATTTAAAATGCTAGAAGCATGTAAACTGAGATCTCGTAATCTGTATTTGATGAACTTACAAAAATCCTTATATGGATTAAAAACAATCTGGACGGATGTGATGTAACCATCTCAGTAAATATCTGATAAAATAAGGGTATAATAATTATATTATACACCCATGTGTTTTTCATAAATAAATCAGAATTTAGATTTGCTATTATAGTAGTTTATGTTGATGATATGAATTTGATTGGAACTCCTGGAGAGCTCCTGAAAACTGCTGAATATTTGAAAAGGGAATTTGAAATGAAAGACTGGGAAAGAAAAAATATTGTCCCGGTCTGGAGATTGAGCATAAATCAAACGGAATATTTATCCATTAATCAGCATATGTTGAAAAGATTCTGAAAAGATTCCATATGGATAATGCTCACCCATTAAGTACTCCTATGATTGTTAGAACCCTTGATCCTAAGAAAGATCCATTCCGACCACTTGAAGATGGTGAAAAGATACTTGGTCCTGAAGTACCATACCATACCTTAATGCAATTAGTACTTTATTATATCTGGCACAATGTATTAGACTAGATATTGCATTTTCAGTAAATTTGTTTGCTAGATTCAAATCAGCACCAACTCGAAGACATTGGAATGAGATTAAACATTTTTCGTTATCTTCGTGGAATGAAAGATTTAGTGTTATATTTTTCAAAATCTAACAATTTTTCAGGTTTACTTGGTTATGTTGATGCCGGGTATCTATCTGATCCCCATAAAGCTCGTTCACAAATGAGGTATGTTTTTACCTATAATGCATAGTAATCTCATGGTGCTCCACAAAGCAAACTATTGTTGCTACATCATCTAATCAATATGAGATCCTTGCACTTCATGAAGCAAGCCGAGAATGCGTGTGGCTAAGGTCAGTCATTTATCATATTCAAAATACATGTGGATTTTCATTATCTACAGGATGCCTACACCAATATTTGAAGATGCTGCGGCTTGTATTGCTCAAATTAGAGGAGGCTATATCAAAGGAAATAGAACCAAACATATTTCTCCTAAATTCCTCTATACTCATTAATTTCAACAGAGTCGACAAATTGATGTTAAACAAATACAGATAATCTGGCAGATTTGTTTACTAAAGTATTGCCTACATCAACTTTTGAGAAACTGGTATATGGAATTGGCATGCGTTGTCTTTGCAAATTACAAGATTGATATTGAAGTTTCATTCAGGAGGAGCGTTCAATCAGGAGGAGTAAAATTTTGAATAGACATATGTGTACTGTACTTTTTTTCCTTCTACCGGATTTGGTCCCACTGTGTTTTTATCGGGAAGGTTTTAATGAGGCAATTCTAAACACATCCACACAACTTGATCCAGAAGATCATTGTATATATTTTGCTAAGGTTTTTATCCCACTGGGTTTTTCCTAACAAATTAAAATACAAATAGTGGAAATCCAAGGGGGAGTGTTGTAATTAATTGGTGGCTTTCCACTAATACTCAAATCTTCACAACACACTTTGCATGTAAAATATGCGGGCTTCATTCTTTGTGACACGCAACCCTTTGTGTGTCTTCATTTTATTGTATGAGTTTGCCTATAAATAGGTTTTGTGTTGTTGTTTTAACGGTTGCTAGCTTCCAGAATATCTATAAAAAAGAAAAGTTCCTTATCTTGTGTTCTCTCATATCTAGTCTCTCTCATATCTCGTCTCTCTCTCTCTCTCTCTTTTGTTTACTTCACTTTATTGTATGTTGTTCATTTCTCTCATTTAACTTCTTTTATTTCATGTCATTTCTTTTATTTATTTTATTATCTCAATTATTTATAACAAAGTCATTATTTTATTAATAAAAAAAAATAGTACATAGCCTATACTCTATGCACAGACTCTATACATGGTTTTTTTTTTTTTTTAAATAAATTATAAAAATATTAAATATCAGTGGTGTCATTGATCACTCTATACACATATACTCTAGTCTCTGATCACTCTACAAACTATACGTTTACTCACATTTCCAGAAACAATCCACCCCCAATTTCCCTTTTTCAGTCTAAAATCCACCCCCAATTTCCAATCCTATGAAAACTTTCCACTCCCAATTCTAATATCTCTTCGATTATGCCTTTTGGTTTAACAACTCAATTAATCAAGATTGAAGACTTAACTCAAGGATCTAAGGTTAGATTTTATTTCAATTTTCCATCAAAATTTATTATTTTTCTTTTTTGAATCATCAATTAGTTGTTGTTTATTTGTTTTGGCAGAGAGAAAGAGAATGTTGTAGAAACATGAATTAGTTATCAGTAATGCTACACATCTCACATAAAATCCTACCTTTTTCATCTCACTACATGTGACATGTGAGGTGTCAAATTGTGAGTGGATATATGAGGTAGGTGAGATAAATCATCATTAATGTGTGTATCCACTTACAATTTGACACCTTACATGCCACATGTAGTGGGATGAAAAAATATGGGATTTTAGATGGAATGTGTAGCATTAAAAACATCAATTAGTTATTGTTTATTTGATTTGATAGAGAAAATGCCGTGGAAAGTGGAAACATTAATTAATTATTGTGTCTTGGAGTTGTGATGTTATTAAGTTTATTTATGTGTATTTTTTTTTTGTTAGTGGAAACATTATTTTGTCGATTTTAAATTTTTAATGACACTTTGACAGCAGATAACTAATGAAAATAATTGAACTACCGTAGTATGAGTTGTATGAGCAGCGTAAAACGTGATTGATTATATATTTATATGTAATCTTTGATTTTTCCATTTCTTTACATTTCAAATTCCTATGTTGAGAAATTTATATATATATATATATATATGGGGGAACATTACTTGGGTCCCTATCTTTTTTTGAATTATCAATTTTTTAAACGAGTTTGTTTTTTTAGCAAAACATTCACTGACTTTTGAAAAGTATATCAAATAGGTCCTTCTAACTTTTTTCTTAACGGTCAAACGTGACAGAATATATAAATTGACCATTTTGCCCTTAATTTTAATTAAAGAGTTTAAAAATACAATTTTGCCCTCTAACATTTTAAAATTTTACAATTAAACTTTGATATGATCCAATCAAAATTTAACACGTGTCGTCAAAATTTTAAAATAAACTATTAAAAAAATTTATTAATATAATAAAATAAAATTTAAAAATAAAACTAATTAAATAGATGAAATAAAATTCATTAAATAGATGAAATTACAATTCATTAAATAAAAAATATATTTAAAAAACACAAAAAAAAAAAAAAAAAACCACCCATCACCACCCCTAAAATCCAGCCACCACCGTGAACCACCTGCTTCTCATCACCACCACCACATCTCAATCAAACCCAGAAAAACAACAAAATTATTCAATTCATTAAATAAAAAATATATTAAAAAAACACAAAAAAACCATCATGAATGTGGTAGCCAAAAATGGCCCATAGGCCCAAAGGTGCAAAGCCCAGACTTATTTTACTTTGGCCCAAACTTGAGTAGCCCAACGAGAAAGGCAACAGCATGACTTGGTCGTCTGAAGACCAAGTCAGCCAGGAGTGTCAAGTAACGAGATTCTGGGGGAGAAAATCTCTCCGAGAATCTCGCCCACAATCAGCCCATGATTCTACCTATTTGTTTCAAACGGTAACCTGGTTTTGCATATAAATAGAAAGGTATTTTCTCAACAAAGGGATATAGAAAAAAGCTTATGAGAGCGTATTGAAATTCTACACTGAGAATCACGGCCACCGGAATTCCAATATTACGATTGTCATAAACTGTTGCTCAGCCCAAGCATATCTAAGGCTAACGATCTAAACCACATTCTTTTCATTCATTTCATTCATCATCTTTTTCTGTTCTTGTTCTTTTTTGCAGGTTATCAGGTCGATTGACCAAGTTATATTACACAGTAATTAAGCAAACGACAACGGCACTCTGACGGTTCAACCCAAGTTGTATTGGGCCTAGCAAAATACGACCCGATCCATATCTGTTGTAGGTTGACCCCCTACAGTTTGGCGCCCACCGTGGGGCTCGACGCAACTTTACAAGTGTCAACCAAAACTTTCCAACTTTCAAACGAACAATGATGTCTAGCGAAGGAACCGTCCCAACCATCGAAGAGCAGATCGCTGTATTGGTCGCTCAAACAGCAGCAAACGCAGAAAAGTTGCGAGCATTAGAAGCTGAAAATGCTGCAATCCGGGTGACTAATGAAGAACTACGAGCTATGGTCGATGGCGTGGTACCCGACAGCGAAGACGTCGAGCGCCAGTTTCGGTTCTTAACGTCGAACAAGAAGTCGACCGACGAGCTCCGGACATTCCAGCGGGACTGGAGATCCCAAACTCTAATCAAAGTGCCGGACAAACCCAACAAACTCCCCAGACTGCTCGAGTCGACATCGACCTCAACAACTTGCCTGTTCGAAATGACAACGAGCAAGACCCTGTTGTGAGAAGGCGACCTGAGAATGTCTTGGGGACACCCGCGTCACTACAGTCGACACCAGGTTTGGTGAAACCTGTACCTGACCCATCAACCATTGCTAATTTGGAATTTTCTTGCAGGTTTGCAGAGATGGAAGCCCTGATACAAAGGATTCCAGGTGTTCCCGCTCCAATTAAAAGGAGCAACATGAACAGCTTCGCAGACTCACCTTTTGTCGATGCGATAGCATTAATCGAGATGCCTAAGAAGTTCAGCTTCCCAAATATGAAGCAGTATGAGGGGACGACTGATCCAGACGACCACATAGCGCAGTACAAGCAGAGAATGTTCACTGCAGCAATTCCACGCGACCTACGAGAAGCGTGCATGTGCAAAGCCTTTGGGTCTAGCCTCAATGGTCCAGCTTTACAATGGTACACTAATTTGCCTAACAATTCTATTAATTCTTTTGCGCAGCTTACAGACACTTTCGTGGAGCAATTTGCAAGTAGCCGCAAGCTGGAAAAACAGTCAGACGACCTATACACTATAACCCAGAAACATGGTGAAAACCTAAGGACTTATGTAGGTTGCTTCAACAGAGAGAAAGTTCAAATCCCTCACTGTAATCAGGCGACAGCGATATAAGCCTTTAGAAAGGGCCTCAGGTTTGACTCTGATCTTTACAAAGAATTGACCAAATATCCATGCAAGACAATGGAAGATGTATTGGCCAAAGCATGGGCCCAAATAAAATGGGAAGAAGATGAGGCAAATTACATTAGCAAAGTGAACAACTATTCAAACCGTAGAAGCGATCGAGTGGATAGACGGTCGAACGACAGAAGGGCAGAACCTTACTCGAATGGCGAAAAAAGATCCACTCGACAATACGGTGAAGGTTCAAGCGATAATCGACCCTACAAGCGAGATTACCCAAGAACCAGTCGACCACGAGTAGAAGTACCAGAATACAATCTGAACATTGAACCGGTCGACCTCGTTGCGGTTATGAGAGAAATGGGCAAGACAATCAAGTGGCCAAGGAAAATGAATGCGCTTCCAGAGCATCGAGATGCAAAGCTGAGATGCGAGTTCCACGGAGATCACGGCCATCAAACTGAAGATTGCATTGCCCTCAAATTCGAAGTTGCAGAACTACTGAAATAAGGACATCTATAAGAGTTCTTAACGGAGAAGGGAAAACAAACCCAGGCAAGACGAAACGATAGAATGGCCAGCACTAACGACAACCCACCAGAACCACCTCGACACGACAGAGTTATAAATTTCATTGCAGGAGGTTCTGAAGTAAGTGGCATTAGTTATTCGGCAGCAAAAAGACACACGCGACAAGTGTTAAACACTGAAATTCAGCCAAGTAGGGAGCATCCGTCGACCTTCGACGAGACCGTCATCTTCAAATCTACAGATAAATCAGATTTGTTTTCTCCTCATCACGATGCACTTGTTATTTCACTACACATTGCTAACTGTTTAACAAAACGAATTTTGATTGACAATGGCAGTTCATGTAATATTTTATTTAACAGTGCCTTGAGAGAAATGCAGGTCGATGAGTCAAAGCTAATGAGTCGTCAGACGACAATGCTGACATGATTCAGTGGGGAACAAAAAAGCACGTTGGGGGAAATCATGCTACCAATCTATGGTGAAGGCGTGAACCTTTACGTCAACTTCCTGGTGCTCGACTGTTAGTCACCCTACAACGCAATCCTAGGGAGACCATGGATTCATGAGATGAAGGCAATCCCTTCGACTTACCACCAGATGATAAAATTCCCAACGAGGTGGAGAGTTCGTGAAATTAAAGGAGAACAGAGAGCAGCTAGAGAATGCTATCAAAATGCCATGAAGAAGAAAAAAGAGTCGTTATAGCAATTATAGGAATCTAAAGTCGAGTCGACTCCAAACGAGCCGAAGATGGAGGATCTTGATGAGGTGGAGAGTTCGTGAAATTAAAGGAGAACAGAGAGCAGCTAGAGAATGCTATCAAAATGCCATGAAGAAGAAAAAAGAGTCGTTATAGCAATTATAGGAATCTAAAGTCGAGTCGACTCCAAACGAGCCGAAGATGGAGGATCTTGATGAGGTGTCGATCGACTCAAGTCGACCGGATCGTAAGGTGTTCATAGGGTCAAGACTATCAAAGGAAACCCGACAACAACTGATCGACTTCCTAAGAGAACGACAAGACAGTTTTGCATGGTCGCATTCAGACATGGTCGGTATCGATCTAGAGGTAATTGTTCACCAATTGCAGGTCGACCCCGATTATCAACCGGTAAAACAAAAGCGGAGAAAATTTACTCCGGATAGAAACAAAGTAATCAACGAAGAAATTCAAAAGTTGATCGACATCAGCTCAGTGAAGGAAGTTAGGTATCCCGACTGGCTAGCAAATGTCGTGGTCGTTAAAAAGAAAAATGGCAAGTGGCGGGGATGCATCGACTTCACAGACCTCAACAAAGCATGCCCTAAAAATTCATTCCCTTTGCCCTATATCGACATGCTTGTCGACGCAACAACCGGACACGAACTACTCAGTTTCATGGATGCCTACTCCGGTTACAACCAGATCCTGATGCATCCAGACGACCAAGAGAAAACAGCCTTTGTAATAGAACGAGATACCTTTTGTTATAAAGTAATGCCGTTTGGTTTGAAAAATGCAGGTGCCACCTACCAACGACTTGTGAATATGATGTTCGCCAAAATGCTTGGCTCGACAATGGAAGTCTACATCGACGATATGCTGGTCAAGTCACTTGTGGCCCAACAACACATAGACCACCTGAGGCAGTCGTTCGACGTCCTCGACAAATACAGTATGAAATTCAATCCTACTAAATGCTCTTTTGGTGTCTCATCAGGAAAGTTTTTAGGGTACTTGGTCACACAAAGAGGCGTTGAAGCCAACCCGGACCAAATTCGATCAATACGAGAAATCGAGTCTCCAAAATGCATTAAAGACGTACAAAAGCTCACTGGCCGAGTAGCAGCATTGAACAGGTTCATTTCCAAGTCGTCTGAACGATGCCACCCGTTCTTCAACACCTTGAGGAAAAACAAGGCCTTCGAATGGAACGACAAATGCGAGAAGGTGTTGCAGGATCTAAAAGAATATTTGACTTCACCACCACTGTTGTCAAAACCAAAGGACGGTGAGACGTTACTCATATACTTAGCCGTCTCAAGTACAGCCGTCAGCGCAGTATTAGTGAGGGAAGAATGTGATCGACAACATCCGGTGTATTACGTAAGCAAGGCATTGCTTGACACTGAGACACGATACAGTCGATTGGAAAAACTGGCACTAGCATTGGTCGTTGCAGCCCGAAAATTAAGGCCGTACTTCCAGTGCCATTCCATTAAGGTATTAACCACTTATCCTCTCAAAAATATCCTGCATAAACCTGAAGTTTTAGGTCGACTGACGAAATGGGCCATTGAACTAAGTGAGTACGACATCAACTATCATTCGCGAACAGCATTGAAATCACATGTATTAGCTGATTTTGTTACAGATTTTACACCTAACGAAAATTTACAGGCTGAAAAAGAATTGGTAGCCCTTACGGAAACGACGTCGAACGAGAAATGGACATTGTCGATCGACGGATCAAGCAATGTAAAGGGCAGTGGACTGGGTTTGGTGCTCAAGTCTTCCCATGGGGACATAATAGAGCAGTCCATCCATTGTGAGTTCCGTGCGACAAATAACGAAGCAGAATACGAAGCACTAATTGCTGGACTCGACCTAGCCAAGAGCTTGAACATCAAAAACCTCCAAGTGTTTAGCGACTAACAATTGGTCGTCCGACAAATAAATGGGTCGAATAAAGCAAGGGATCAAAGGATGACCGCCTACTTGGCCAAGGCCAAACAGATTCAGTCGACCTTCGACGAATTCACTATACAACAAATACCAAGGTTGGAGAATTCCCGGGCATATGCATTGGCTTATCTAGGCTCGACAACGACCAACAGATCAAAGTCAATTCCAGTCGTACACCTTACATCACCAACTATCCAAGCAGCAGAAATAATCGCTCCAGTCGACAACAATAGAAATTGGATGGACCCACTACTGGATTATTTGCGAGCCGACATCCTACCTGGAGACAGAACTGAGGTGAGGAGAATCAAAGCAAAAGCCGCGAAATTCTGCATATTGTATGGTAAGTTGTACAAGAAATCTTTCACAGGACCCTACTTAAGATTAGACCTGACGCGGTTCCGGTTCGGTTCCGGTTCCGGTTCCGGTTCCGAACCGGCGGTTCCGGTTCCGAACCGGCGGTTCCGGTTCCGAACCGGCGGTTCCGGTTCCGAACCGGCGGTTCCGGTTCCGAGGATGGGTGGAACCGGCGGTTCTGAACCGAATTTTTTTTTTTTTTTTTTTTTTTTTTTTTTTTTTTTTTTTTTAAACATTACAAAATATTACATTCCATTTATAAAAAAATAAAATGTTAGAAAGGACATTGTAGAGTATTGAGCCATGGCCCATAACCCTTGTCCAAGTAATTATGTTTTCCATTCCATTCCCCTCATTTTTATATAGGTTAAGCATCTCATTCACTTCTCTATTTTTCCAATGTGGGATGTATAAAATGTTATGTAAAATGTTATGCACTTGGATACTTAATTGAGATTTTTGTGTTATGCTACTGTCTTAGAACTTAGAAGATGAGTAAATACTACTCGACTGGATTAATATCTAGTTGTCAGAAAAAAATTAGCCGAATTGATGAGTATCTTCACATTGTTGAGCAGTGGGAAGTTTCACCAAATAATGAAAAACTAGTTTCACTATTGGTTCCCAAATTCTTGCCAAGGATTCTTCTGTTTCTATGTTGAAGGTTGATTTGGACAGGTTGCTGATGGGGTTTTTCAGAATGAAGAGCCAGGGGTGTACTTGATGAAAAATTAATTGTAGTTTTCTTAAGGAAGATCTTTTTATTTTATTTTTTTTATCTTGTTATTTATTTGATTTCTTTTATGCACATTCATACATGCATAAATATCGATGCAACCAAACTGTTTGAATTGTCATGTTTTGTCATCTCAAGTTGTGATTGAGTAAAAGTTTGAGCTTGTCCCACTTTGGTCTTTTGATGCCAGATTTTTCTTATCTTAAGATATTACTTAGCATCAAATTTTAACTTAAAAGAAATAATCATTTCCTTTCGTGACTGAAGCAATCAATGAGTAATTATATGCTAACTATTTTTGAATATCATCTTTCAAGGTTGGAAATTCCCACATCCCACATTGGAAAAATAGAGAAGTGAATGAGATGCCTAACCTATATAAAAATGAGGAGAATGGAATGGAAAACATAATTACTTGGACAAGGGTTATGGGCCATGGCTCAATACTCTACAATGCCCTTTCTAACATTTTATTTTTTTATAAATAAAATGTAATAATATTTTGTAATGTTTAAAAAAAAAAAAAAAAAAAAAAAAAAAAAAAAAAAATTGGAACCGGCCGGTTCAGAACCGGAACCGGAATCCGGTTCGAACCGGCCGGTTCCAAAAAAATTGGAACCGGAACCGAAAAACCGGTTCCGGTTCCGGTTTTCTCGGTTCCGGTTCCGGCCGGTTCCTCCGGTTCGAACCGGAACCGAGCCAGGTCTACTTAAGATATGTAACCCTACGAGAAGCGTACGACGTTCTGAAGAGTCTACACTACAAAGAATGTGGAAATCACTCTAGAGCTCGAAGTCTGTCAAATAGAGCCATCACCGCAGGATACTATTGGCCGACAATGCGGTCTGACTCTTAAATTCACGTAAAGTCGTGCGACAAATGTCAGAGATTCGCACCAGTCTGCCATCTTCCCCCAGGTATGTTGAACTCAATATCAGCCCCTTGGCCTTTTATGAAATGGGGGATGGACATTGTAGGAAAACTCCCAGCTGCACCTGGAGGCGTCGTGGCGTCGTCTACATATTGGTAATGACAGACTACTTTACCAATTGGGTAGAAGTCGAAGCTTTACCTCAAATACGCGACATTGAGGTACGCAATTTTGTGTGGAAGTATATTATTTGCAGGTTTGGAGTTCCAAGAGAAATAGTGACAGATAACGGATCCCAGTTTATTTCATTCGACTTCAAAAATTTCTGCGACAAGTATGGGGTAAAACTGAGCTTCTCGACTCCCAGATATCCTCAAGCAAACGAACAAGAAGAGTCGACGAACAAAACTATAATTAACATGCTGAAGAAGCGACTGGAAGCGGAAAAGAGTGAATGGGTAGAAAAGCTCCCAGAGATAATTTGGTCGTATCGAACTACTCCTCGACAGTCGACAGGGTAAACTCCGTTCTCCCTTGTTTATAGATCTGAAGCAGTAATCCCCATCGAAACACGGCTTGCAACCGCGCAAAGTGAAAATCCAAACGAAGCCCAAAATAGCCATGAGCTCGCCTTCGAACTAGATCATTTGGACGAACGACGTGATCGAGTGGCTCTAAGAGTTCAGTCGTATCAACAACAAGTCGCACGACACTACAATAAGAAAGTACATATCAGAACCTTCAAGCTACATGACTGGGTGCTGCGTCGTGTTTTTCAGAACACCAGAGAAGAAGGAGCCGGAAAATTGGGACCAACTTGGGAAGGACCATATCAAATAACGGATGTCGTTGGTCGAGGAGCATACAAATTGCGAGGAATCGACGGCCGAGAGTTGAACAACAGTTGGAATGCGCTACACTTAAAACAATATCACTTCTAAACTAGAATCTTTGATATTTTTACTTTCGTATTTTTACTTTCGTTGATATTTCCAATAATACTAACGACGCATAAAGAGCAATGATGAAAAACTTAGTACTAAGTTAAGAACTGAGCTCACGAAAAATATATATATTTTTTCATAATTTAAGTCGACTTCGACACATTATGTTGCTACGAAATTACATTGTTACTACAGCATTACCCCGACGTCGACGACAACAAAAACCTACTCCCAACATTCTTATTTGACAAACGAACGCTGAGAGTTGGGGGAACAGCAATAGACAAAAGCAGACATCGACTTAACGCATGTATAACGCATGTACGCGATTAACAGATGTAAAATGTTGACCGAATGCGTGTACGCGATTAACAGATGTAAAAATGTCGACCGAACGCATGTACGCGATTATCAGATATAAAGTGTCGACCAAACGCATGTACGCGATTATCAGATGTAAAATGTCGACTGAACGCATGTACGCGAGTATTCTATAAATAAATATCAGCCATGTTTTTTGTCAATTTTTATCTATACTATAAAAATAAAAATGACTATGCATGAATATATTGAAAGATGAGTTTTCAATAGTGTCTATTGAAAGATGACTTCTGGACAAGTCATAATATATATCCAAGTTCAAAGTGTGGTCATATGAGTAAATATGGTAACTTGGAGAGCTATAGGCGGTCTATAAGCTCTTGGCGATTACTGATATTCTTCACGAGGATTCACTATCTCCCATATGATTGTCTAGGGTATGAATGAGTACCGTTAACTTATTCCATCTTTATTTAAGAGTGCAATTTTAGTTCTTTAGTGCAATTTTAGTTCTTTAGTGGAATGAACTAAAATTAATAGATTGAACCTAAGTAAATCATTTGTTGATTGTGATTGGGTTATGTCTATTGAAGCTTAAATTTAGATAGGCCCGCCAAGATCCCCAATCCGCATGGACTTGCATGAATCACTTGATATATTCTACCGGACTATTTGTGGGTCCATTTAGAATTGTATTTAATATATTAAGAATATAATTTGCACATTATTTATTTAATGAGCTGTTCAATTATATTAATATATGAATCACTTGATATATTCTATCGGACTATTTGTGGGTACATTTAGAATTGTATTTAATATATTAAGAATATAATTTGCACATTATTTATTTAATGAGATGTTTAATTATATTAATATATTAATGAATGACATGTGGGCTTGTTTCTTTTAGTAAGAATGGGTCTAGTTCACATGTGGACTTTTTATTAAAGTCCAAATGGATTAAATAAAATAAGAAAACAATATGTAGGCCCAAGTTCTAGTCATGGGCGGCAATGGCTAATTTTTAGCCAATTATATTTTTTTATTTTATTATTTAATTAAATAGAAATTAATTAATATGTTAATTAATTATTTAATTAAAAATCAAATCTTTTTCTGATTAGGAAATTTGTTTCCTAGTAGTATAGTACTATTAGTATTATACTAAATATAAAAGACTTTATTTGTTTAGTCAAATTAGGAAGTCTTTTATATAGTCACAAATACACTAAAGAGTTGGATTAGGGTTTGAATATTATATACACTCCTAGTTGCATTCGGATTGCTATAAATATATATAATATATTCGGTCATAGACAAATAATACATTTTTGGCCGAGAGATATATTATTATTTTTTTTTGATATGATATTTGGCCATAGATATATGTTATATATTTGACTTATATTTATACATATATTATTATTTTGATATGGCATTTGGCCATTAGATGTATATATATTATTATGCATGAATGTGGAAGATATGTGTTTTACATAGGCATGAATGCGGAATAGTAGTGCTATATACTTGGGCAAATATATTTTGCGGCAATAGATATATATATATATATTCTTTATATATATTTTCAATATTAGTGCTATGTACGTTCGACCTATGCATGAATATAAGTTTACAGGCTTATTTCATTCAGATATTTAATCTTGTGTAAACCCCATTATAAGATGGTCGTGTCATTTTCACATGCAAATGGTCGTGTCGTTTCCACATGCAAACAAATGTCATACTTCATAAGTATTGAAGACATGCAAAGAGATTACAAACATCGATACGATCAAAATAGTCTATAATAAAATAATAAATGGTCAAAACGACCAAATCATCCATAGTTACAAATAAAACAAATAAAAACATTAGAAAATAAAAGTTCAGATATATCAGTTGACAGGTGGGTCTAGAGTTGAAGCGTCGTCTGTGGCATGAGATGGATCGACGTTTGTAGCATCGATAAGAGATTGATCGACGTTGCTAGCATCAACAAGAGGTGGATCGACAACGGGAAGATCGCTCAGAGGAAGATCGACAGCACCGACACCTTCAAGGAGTTCATTCTCACAAAGCGCTTGTTCCTCATCTTGTCTGGACGACAACTCCTCCAGCCTACACATTTCTTCGTAGGTGTCGATCATTTCCTGCATATCATCACGATTCTAGCTAGCATGCTCGCCTGACAGATACTCCTTGTAGAGCTCCGCTTTCGCCTTGCAAATCGCGGCAGAAGCGATCGACGTCAATTGATCCTTCAAACCAGCAACAAGATGCTGCTCTTCAGCTAAGGCGGCGCGAGCTTCAGTCGACTCCAAGGAATGTCGATCCCTCTCTGCTTTCATCTCCTTTAACTCTTTTTCAAGAGTCAAGTTTTTGCTTTTCAACTCTCCAGCAGCTTTGTCGACCTTGGCCTTTTCCTGCCTCATAACGTCGATCATCTTTCGCTGCTTCCCGTATTTGTCGTTCAGCATCTTATACCTCCCATGCAAGTGTAACGAAGCCTGCAAAGACTGCACAACATCGAAAGTTCGCATAAGTGAAATGACATCATAAAATTCTAAAAGAAATCAGGTAACTTACTTGAAAAGCCGAAAGGATAGTCGTATCGAACACATCCTCAATCTTCTTCTTCTGCAGATGCTTCTCATCCGTAGAGAGGATATAGTCGAACGACTTCTCCAGGAAAGTAGTCGGCTCATCAAAGGATGATAGATCGGAAGGAGGTGCTGTCGACGAGTCTGGCCGTGAAACAGCCACCTGCCTCCTTGCACTCGACTCGACCCTCTTCCCCTTGTCGGCCGGCAGATCCTTCCTTGGCCTCTTCTTTTGAGGAGATGGTTTAGGAGATGAGGTATATATATGCTCGTTCGACACGCCAATGCCCTCCGTCGACTTATCTGCAGCTTGCTTCTTTTTCGCTGCTGCTATCTTTTTGGAAAGTTCTTCTCTATAGCGCTTGAAAGCGTCGGTAGTATTTGGCATGTTCAACCTTGCGCTTGCCATCGATGTCACTGCAACACGACGTTCATTGTCAGAAACAGGCGACAAGAATTTCATTGTATATTGAAGAATTTCGAAAATCCTCCTAATCCAGATATACGACAAGAAATCCTTCACACTAGGATAAGGCGCTCGCGACCTATTAAGAGTCGACCATCTCCATAGACTGCTAGGCCTAAGTTTACCTTCTGTTAACAGCACCTTACAACTTTTATCCTTTTCAGGGATACTTAGCACTGCTTCGGTGCAAACAGGAGCAATGTCGGTCGACGGTTTACTCTCTAAGCCCTTTATTTCTACAAAATGAGCAGGATATCAGCAAGGATAATTTCAGACAAATAAAAAAGCAATAAACGATAAAAGTCGAACGACACTCACCAAACCGATTCTAGGTCCATCGTAGTTGATACGACTCATTCCCCACGACCCATGGACCATCGATTGGAGGACCTTTCGTAAAAAAATAAGTATCCTTCCAATTTCGGTCGTTCGTTGTCGTATCAGTAATGATCTACTGCTCTTTACTCCTAGGTACCAACATATAACGACCTCGGTCGTGTATATGCTCCTTTAAATAATAGTTATGGAGGAGGCTTGCCATCCTAAAAGGTATGTTATATTTTTCACTAAGCACACCCAAACTCAGCAAAATTCTCCATGTGTTTGGCATCAGTTAACCAGGAGCAAGGTCGTAGTATAACAGCGTCCGTCGCACCAACTGGGGAGCTGGAAACCTAAACCCTAAACGAAGGGTATACTCATAAAAACACGTCCACTCAGGTATATCCCAGTCCGCCTTTTCATATTCCCTGGGCGCACGTAACTCGACATCTCTCGGGATGCTGTAAATCTCCCTCAACACACACAAGTTGTCCTCTGTAACCAAACTAGTCGGACTCTCATCAAGAACACCTAGTGGTCGACCAGATGTAGTAGCCTCATCTACATCGATATATTCAAGATGGTCGACTATCGTCGCAACGGCACGAACGCTGCCTCGTTCAAGTATACCTTTCATATTTATAGTGACAAAATTCGACGAGTCCTCTATTGTAACTTGTCGATCTACATCTACCATCCTGCTATCGACTCCTACACTCTCTTCTCCCTCACTTGTAGTCCAAATATATTGAGGGTCAGAGCGTATCTTCGCTCAACAGGTTTACATCGTCGTTCGACATGATGCCTCTTAAAGCTGACAAAATGCAAAAAATGCATGAGTCAGAAACTAGCGCGCTACAATCACAACCTAAGGTTTCTAAAATCAAATCTTAGGGTTTTTTGATGAAGAAATATCCAATCTTAAAAGTTAACCTAACACTACAAGTTCTGCCGTCCTACTAGTCGATCAAATAAAGCTCTCGTCTACAATATTCAAGTTCTGTCGTCCTACTAGTCGATCAAATAAAGCTCTCGTCTACAATATTTAGGTCGTGTGGAAAATCACTCGAACAATTGTAAGTAAACATTCAAAGGCACAATTGGTTTTTACTAAACAAGATCAAACAACATAGCAAATGCAAGAAACAACGAAGAACAACAGATGAGAACCCAGAACTCAAGGTAAATCTTTACATTACACACAATTCTTATTTCTATTTCGAATAACCAAAGTTTCAGGAAAATAAAAAAGAGATGCTAACCTTGAGGAATCTCTGAATCTCTGAAGAAGTTCTGCGAAGTTCTGAAGCTTCTGAAAAGAAATCCACGAGGAACGTAGTTTACTGAGGGGAGCTTTTAGAAAGGGAAATTGAAAATTTTTCATGTAAATGGCTTGAGGAAGTAAAAAAGGTTCACTTATAACCTTAAAACACCCTTGCCACGTGTTTATCGTTGAAGAGGTTACCCTTTCAGTTACCAAGATAACCCACACGCAACCGCTAATGATTGTAAGTTTTAAATTTTGAAAACCTTTTATCTCGAAAAAAGTGAGCATGCCAGAAATAAATGCACGTGACGTCATTCTAGAGATTTGAAACGAAAGGTGTCTTTTTAATTTGACCTTTGATTTGCCTCATTATAGAGTATTCGTCGAACGACAGTTGGAATTCTTCAAACGTCGTTCGAAGACATCTGAAAACTTAAACATCAACATCACTGATCAAGTTAACAGATTGGCTATTGGCATCATTCATTAAAGTCGACTCAAGTTGGAGTGTTGGAACGACGTTAATAATCCATGGTTGCAATAATTAGTGACAGATCAAGTCGATTTAAGTTTTGTCACTCGACAATGGTCGACACGATGTGACACTCTCTACTTCGTTGAACTCTCTCTAAAGAGTGGGGGACAAACTGTGGTAGCCAAAAATGGCCCATAGGCCCAAAGGTGCAAAGCCCAGACTTATTTTACTTTGGCCCAAACTTGAGTAGCCCAACGAGAAAGGCAACAACATGACTTGGTCGTCTGAAGACCAAGTCAGCCAGGAGTGTCAAGTAACGAGATTTTGGGGGAGAAAATCTCTCCGAGATTCTCACCCACAATCAGCCCATGATTCTACCTATTTGTTTCAAATGGTAGCCTAGTTTTGCATATAAATAGAAAGGTATTTTCTCAATAAAGGGATATAGAAAAAAGCTTATGAGAGCGTACTGAAATTCTGCACTGAGAATCACGGCCACCGGAATTCCAATATTATGATTGTCATAAACTGTTGCTCAGCCCAAGCATATCTAAGGCTAACGATCTAAACCACCTTCTTTTCATTCATTTCATTCATCATCTTTTTCTGTTCTTGTTCTTTTTTACAGGTTATCAGGTCGATCGACCAAGTTATATTACACAGTAATTAAGCAAACGACAACGGCACTCTGACGGTTCAACCCAAGTTGCATTGGGCCTAGCAAAATACGACCCGATCCATATCTGTTGTAGGTCGACCCCCTACAATGAACTGTATCATCAAGCAATAGCCAATAGGTATAACCATATAAACCTTATTCTCTTGAGTGAATATAGTTACAATATTGAGAGCCAATTTAGATTGAATTCATATAACAATTAGTAATTCCAATTACTTACATTTTGCCTTCTTCAAAAAAAAAAAAAAAAAAAAAAAAAATTACTTACATTTTGCCAACTTGGAAAGCTTCTGTGACATCTGGTGTATCCCGAACCCGATCTTAGAAGCCCTATGGTTGAATTCAGACTGAAGCGCCACTGTAGATCGCTGCTCATCTGATTTCGAACTACTACTTTGCCCATTTAGCCTGGACCCGGATGAGTGTGACTTCCTTTGCCTCTCCACTACACTCTGAAACTCCTGGGTCCGATCCCGAAATGACGTTTGTGCTGATTTCATCGCCATTTCTTACAATCCACCTCCAAAATCTATTTCCACAATAACATAACCCGCCTAAAACGCCCAAATTCACTCAAACCCTTACAACTGTGTACCCTAAATCGCTGAAAAAAAATATGGGAGAATCGCAGATACCCCCTTGTCTTTTACCCTAATAGCAAATCAAACCCTCTGGTTTGAACAATCAGCAAATAACCCCCTACCATTAAGTGCTTATATATTTTATTTATATATTTTGAGATAAAGGTAACATGGAAAATTACTACAATATGGAAAATAGAAGGGCTCCATTGTCATTTCATCATTTTTGGACATTATTTATGTAACGGTGTTAGTATACATTTAACAGTAGGAGGTTATTTGCTGATTGTTCAAACCAGAGGGTTTGATTTGCCATTAGGTTAAAAGTCGGGGGATATTTGCGATTCTCCCAAAAAATATTACAAACACAATAAATATGAGATTCTACATTCACTACGAACGTACAAAACTATTTAGCTTAGTTAATATAAAAAATTTCGTTTCCTTTTCTCTTAGCAAAATTCTTGCCTCCTTTTCTCTTAGCAGAATTGCTGCCTGAACTACTAAAAGTTGACAAAAATCTCTACATTTCTGTTATAAAAATTATAAATTCAAATACTCTGATTCACGTTATTTTAAGACTTTAAAACAAATGAAGGAAACAAAATTAAAATCATAACTATAGTAAATTGAGCAAACTCGTGCATCTCATGCTATAACTTTGATGAACCCCAAAAAAAAAAAAAAAAAACTTAATTCACCTCTAAATTGTGATTGATTGAGCCACAATCAGAGATCTGGAACCTAGATCGACAAAATCCACCTATTTCACTAGCAAATACATTGAATCTCTGATCTGGATCTAGATCGCTGCTGATACTTGCAAAATCGGAGGCTTTAAGAAATTTTAATCTGACAAAATTGAAGAATGTTTTGTTGCGTAATCGGATAATTAGTTGGAACAAAAAAATCGAGGGAAGGGAATTGAGCGTGTGAAAAAGAAGCTGAGATGTGAAATGCGTTTGGAGAGCTGATCGGGAAATTAAAAAAATACAAAATCATTCAATTCATTAAATAAAAAAAAAGAGCAAAATTCATAAGTAGCCTAAAAATTATGGGTCTTTGCAAAACTGTCACATCTCAATAAGTTTTCTTTTTTTATACAAGAGAAATGTTTTTGGACAAGATTACCCTTAATGAATATGTGATGTGGCACTTAATTTCGGTGATATTTGAAATTTGAAAACAATTCTGAATTTTTTTTTCTGAATTTTTTTTATTCATCTTCATCAATTCGATCTCCATCAATGGAGGTCTGTTCGATCTCCATCAATGGAGGTCGCCTCCATCAATGGAGGTTTGTCTGCTCCATCAATGGAGATCTTAATTTTTTTTATACATCTTCATCAGTTTGATCTCCATCAATAGATGTTTGTTCGATCTCCATCAATGGAGATCTGAAAAAAATGTTTTATTTTTATTTTAGAAAATTGAAATTTTGAAGAGAGATTGAAAAATAGAAAAAATGGAGGTTTCCAGGATTATTACACACTGAAATTGTGTAAAGATGCATTCAGCGTGTAAAGATGTTGATATTTCAGCGTGTAAAGATTTCCATTGTGTAAAAAAGTTTTTACTCATTACTTGTCATAAAAAAAGTTTTTATGCCCTTATCTACTTGTCATGTTTCTCTCTCTAAAACTTTTTTTATACTCTCTTTCCTCTTTAAAATATTGTTCTCCTTGTCGAAACGATTCCAACGATATATTACGGGTGTAAATCGAATATCGTTTGCCCCCTCAAAAGTCGTATTCAGATTCACGTCTTCAAGCTGAAATCTTTACACACTGAAATCTTTATACGATGAAATGTCAACATCTTTACAAGATGGAAATCTTTACACGCTCAAATGTAACACATCTTTACACGATAGAAATCTTTGCACGCTAAAATATCAATATCTTTACACGCTGAATGCATCTTTACTCAATTTCATCTTGTATTAATCCTGGAAATCTCCATTTTTTCTATTTTTCAATCTCTCTTCAAATTTTCAATTTTCTAAAATAAAAAAAAAAACATTTTTTTTCCAGACTTCCATTGATGGAGATCGAACTGATGAAGATGAATAAAAAAAAAAATTCAGATCTCCATTGATGGAGCAGACAAACCTCCATTGATGGAGATCGACAAACCTCCATTGATGGAGATCGAACAAACATCTATTGATGGAGATCGAATTGATGAAGATGAATAAAAAAAATTCAGATCTCCATTGATGGAGTAGACAAACCTCCATTGATGGAGGCGACCTCCATTGATGGAGATCGAACAGACCTCCATTGATGGAGATCAAACTAATGAAGATGAATAAAAAAGATTCAGAATTGTTTTTAAATTTCAAAAATCACCGAAATTAAGTGCCACATCACATATTCATTAAGGGTAATCTTGTCCAAAAAACATTTCTCTTGGATAAAAAAAGAAAACTTATTGGGATGGGACAATTTTGAAAACTGCCTAAATTTTTAGGTCAAATCATGTAATTTTGCCTAAAAACTAATAAAGTTTTTTTTTTTTTTTTTTTTTTTTTTTTTTTTTTTTTTTTTTTTTAATTTCTGTTTTTAAAGTTTATTTTTGAAAAAAAAAAAGTTTAATTTCTAGGTTGGATTTTTTAATTTTTTATTATTTAATTTAATTAATTTTTTAATTTTTTAATTTTAAATACAAATTATTGTATTTATTTTATTTCTATTTTTGTGACACATGGCATGTTCTTGGTTCAAAAACAAAAATACCCCTGCAAATGTTAAGTTTAATTGACAATTGATTAACGGATGGACCGATTTAATAACTTTTCAAAAGTCAGGGAAAGTTCTGATAAAAAAGTAAACTCGTTTAAAAAATTGATAATTCAAAAAAAAAAAATAGGGACCCAAATGATATTCCTCCTATATATGAGTAATTCTACATTGTCCAAATTTGGTGACCAAATCTGGTGCCCAAATGATGTGGCAACACTGTATTTAAATTGTATTAGATTTGCATGATTTAAATGAATGATTTACATTGTTGCCACATCATTTGAGCATCAGATTTGGATACCAAATTTAGACAATGTAGAATTACTCATATATATATATATATATACACATAGACTATATATTTATATGAAATCTGATGCAAACAAAATGCTATATTAGTGTGAAACAAAATGACAGTATAAAATATATCTTGTGTGTTTTCTTCATTTTGGTATAAAATACCTGCCTGGGTCATGTAATTCTATTGCTTTCCTTCTTGCTGTCTGTCAACATATTGAACAATGAAACACTTTAATGCAACAGAGTTATCACAAAGAGAAATACACATAACCAAAAAAACATACCTCTGACATAATGTTTTTATCCCAATATGTATACAATAAACCTTTATGTTTTCTTCAGGTTCGGTCTTCAAAGGATTTTGGTTCGCAGCTAGGGTTGCTGGTGCATTCCCGGTTCAACATAGTATGGCTAAAAAAAAAAAAGCGTAAATGTTTAATATTGAAATCCATGAATTGAGTGATAGATGAAGTTGGTGAAGCCCTTGAACTTGTTTGAGGAATTGCTGAAGAGAAAAGCTTTAAGATCCGGAGAACATAACTGCAGTTATGAATTGACTGGTGGATTGCTAGGTTTGGATATATGTTATTTATAAGAAAGTGGCCTTGGCTGTGTCAGACCCGACAAATGTAACTGCGATTCCTTTACGGTATGTATGACATCAATTCATTCATCTCACTTGAAGAAAATATGCTTCTATTTTTAGCTTCTCTTGTTTTATGTTACAGACCTTTCGATATGGGTCATATGGCCAATGCGCTTCAAACTTTAGTAAGCTCTCTCTTTATTTATATTTTCATCTATTTTTCGCCTGTTGAGTTGTTTCTTCTTTCCTGTCTTTATTAGATCTCAGATCATAATGTGGTTGGCTTCATTGTTGTAGTAGAAAGCTTTATGGGAGAGAAAACAGAGACGATCATTATATGTAAGTTTTAATGTAATGAATTTTGATGATTATTTCTAATATTCTTTAGGATACAATACAAGATTGAAGAATTATATTAACGACTTAAGCAAAGCTGGAAAATTTGAAGGTTTTAAAGTATACGTATTGGGACGGGGATGTTATATCAAAGGTATGTTTGTGTGAACACAAACATTATTGTTGTTTTCCATATGAAACTGACCAAAATTGTTGATAATTACTGCATGTTTACAAATTAAATTACAAGAATTTAATTCATTGTATTGATACAGAATTCACACTTTATGGGACATACAGTTTTAGATAACTTTGATGCTGCTCGTGTATTGCAGGTAAATCGTCTTTTCACTTTTCATCTTCATCTATGCAAAATTGTAATTGCATTACTTCTTTCTAATTCATTAGTTTTAATTCATATGTTTTTTCAGTTTTTAAGACCGTGGGAAAGAGAATAAATGGCCAAGTTAACCAAATTATACAAAATATTTTTTTTAATGGATATATAGAAGTACCATTTTGCCCTTATTATCATACCAGAACACTAAGGGGTCGTTTGTTTTTTCCACTTAAGACTTAATGGGTCTGAATCATAATTATTAAGTTATTTTGTTTGTTTTTTTAAGTGGTCAAATAACTTAAAAATACAAAAAAAAAACAACTTAAAATAAAAAGTAAAAAATTCTGACTGTTCACTTAATTATAAATCACTGAATTGCATTAAATGCAATCTAAAATCTTTTCTTCTGATACTATCCTCCATATATAACATATTTCCAATTTCATCATAATTATATATTTGTTACCTGAAAATCGTTATTGGGATTGGATTCCAAATAACAACTTTAAAGGGGACCAAGATCAAGATTGACCCTAGTCGGAGGGGTATCACGTAGTTCGATACCGACAAAGTCCCTATCAAAGCAAGAGCTATATAATGTATATGAAATTAATCAACAATAGGTTCTATTTGATTGTCACTTTTCGTTACAATACATGAACGATTTCTTATTTGGATTACAATGGTGAATAGATCATAATCCCGAAGATGGAGATGGAGATGTTGGAGGAACTGTGCCTGTCGATAAGTAGTAACTAGGGTTTTTTTCTCTTTTTTCCTTTCCTCCCGTTCGATGAATAAACTGTTGTATATATAGAACCTGCTTGCTTGCCATGCACTCCTACAATCTCGGGTTAAGGTTTGGGCAGCTGCAGGATCCTCTTCTTTTTTGGAGGTAATCTCAGAGTTTTTACGTACAGAATTCAGTCTTTCCTTTCTAGGAGGAATCAATCTCTTCCCTTCCTAATTGGACTCTTATTGTGTTGACCTGTTTAAAATAGGATCCTTTGGCGGGAGGGGGTATAACCCCTTTGTACGGCGACGTTTTTACTGGATCTTCATGGAGTTTTGAGTATTTAAAATCCTGCTTCCTAGTGTGCTTTTACTTAGCGGGCTGCCTATGTTTAGTAAGCGTCCTTCTGACGGTAGAAGGGGGATATGTAGCTGACTTTGTTACAGGATGATCAGTAGAACTCCGTGTCGGGGTGCTGCGAGGTCCATAGGAAGTAGTGTTGGGATGATGCGGGGTCCCTAGGAAGCCCGGTCATGACCGGGTTAGGTCTTGTTGTGAGTTCTGGTGAGTATCTCGGCTTCCGGCCACTTTGTTGAGCTAAGATGCTGGCGGGGTGGACCCCGCTGAAGCAGGTGCGTATTTGGGCCAATCGGGATCCGCTCTGTCGAGGTATCCAGATTGTGTTCGGACTCCTTCTTCCTTCTTATGTCGAGGTGGAAAATTCTTCTTTGGTCCCTCGCCAATTTTGGCGGTTAACAATATTGTATAAAAATCTTTATTTTAATATATTGCTTATTTTAAATAGCTTAAAAAAAAAAAAGGAACCCTAATCACTTCTCATATTAGTATTTAATATCAATACTTTATTATGATATTATGGTGATGTATTTATATATTATTATTTTTTTAGAGTATTTTGTGAGAGTTTTCCTGCTCCCCTTTTATTTTATTTTATTTTTTTAAAAAAAACATTTTCTTTTCTTAGTAAAAATAAAGTTTGTTTGTAATCGAAGAAGAAGATCATGATCATATGTGTTCATACATAATTATTATTTTTGGATTGTTTTTATTCTATATTATATGTATAATTGTTTAACATGGGTATAGATGTAAAATTACTTCTTTTCAGCTAATTTTATTTGTAAAAAACAAACATATTGACACTACATTCAGATGTGAGGAAAAAAAAAAAAAACAAACATGTCATTCAAATTCAGGTTTTAGTCACTGTTCAGTCTTCAGTAAAATTCAGGACTATTCAGTCTTCAGACAAAAAAACAAACGACCCCTAATTGCCATTAGAAAGTACCATTTTTTTTAGGTGAGGTTTGTGAATAGAAGCATTTTGGTTTACCCATCCAACAATAGTTCAAAGGTTAGGCGAGGTTTTTAATTTTTACCCTTACATTTAATAGCATTGGTAGGTAATGGTCAGAAATGCAAACTAGGATTTATAGGAGAGTTTATCAATCGAGAAACCCACCTCCATAATCTCTAAGAAAATTTTTGACACATCAGCTTCATATTTAGGTTGGATAAATTGTATCGGAGAGGTTTTAATTTACATTTTTACTTTTGATACTTCTGCAATTGGTTTTAAGCCATTGTTATTTCACCTTGGCAGGGGTACTTGGATGTTCCAAGAATATTGGTAGCAACTAGCAAGTGAGAGGGACACTTCAAACCAATATGACAAAAAGAGTGGCGTAACTGGTTGATAATATAATTGATCTCATTTGTGTATCATGGGATAAAACTTAAAAATAATCTTGTTTGTGTAATTGGTTTAGTGCTGGCGTGGTCAGGATTAAATTTGTTTTAAAAGAACATCAGTTTTGCGTAACTTATAAAGATTCCAAGGACCTGAATAGTTTTTATAATAAACGCTTTTGAAATTTATACTGGGATTCGAAGCAGTCTACTATTTATGATAAAAGAAATTATCATAAAAAAAATATATTGCATTCATTTAAATCATCCAAATTTAATATAAGTTAAATGAATGGACTATAGTGTTACCACATCATTTGGGCACCAGATTTGGACAATGTAGCATTACTCCATAATTAATAGTATAGAAAAATCAAGAGTCAATCCTATAATAAATGGGATAATTAATAGAATGAAGAGTCAATTCCATAACTAAGGAGATAATTAATAAATTTTCTGAATGAACCAAAAATAAAATAAAACAACTTACCAAATATTATATATATATATATATTTTTTATAGTTAAATAATTAACAATACTTAAAAAAAAAAAAAAAAAAAAAAAAAAAACTAATTAATACGAATTTATGGTTTGTTTGCAAAAAAAAAATTATGTCTTATCTTTTAATCTTACCAAATAATGGAATACTTCAAAAAAATACTTTTAATTTAAAAATCAATTTAGGGGTTTTATCATTTGGGTCCCTATCTTTTCACGGGTTATGATTTTTTTAACTATCATTCCATTTTTCATTGGCTTGTCTTTTAATCTTACCAAGTCAGTGAAAAATGTAAAAGCAATTTAAAAAGTCATAATTCGCCAAAACATTGGGGCCAAAATGATAATATCCTATCAATTTATTCTCTATCCCATTAATTATGAATTTCCTTTTGATTACCTATAGATATGTGATTTATGAAAAAAAAAAAATTATTATTAAAATTTATTACATTTAATAACAACTTCTTTGGTAAAAAAAAAAAGGAATTATTTTTCCATAACTACTTAATACTTCAAATAATAATAATAATAATAATAATAATAATAATAATAATTAAAAGTCAATTATGATATTGGTTTAGAGAATTGAGTAATGCTACATTGCCCAAATTTAGTACCAAAATCTGGTGCCCAAATGATGTGACAACATTGTAGACCATTCATTTAAATTGCATTAGATTTGCATGATTTAAATGAATAGTCTACAGTGTTGCCACATAATTTGGGCACCAGATTTGGGTATCAAATTTGGGCATTGTAGAATTACTCTTAGAGAATTTATTCATTATTCCATTAATTACGGGATTGCCTATTGTTATCTATTGAAATATGATTTAAGAAAAACAATTATTTTATTAAAAAAATTACAATTATTAATAACTACTTAATAGCAAAAGCTTTATTGCTGTTCGAGGCTCCATTATACTATATTTTCTAAACATAGATATAATAATATATTATTCATCAAGCATTAAACGAAAAATATATGATTTAATAATAGTAACAATTCTCATTAAATCTAGAAAATCAAACGTGAATTGAAAAAAATAAATGAAGAGTTGAATATAAAATTGAAGAGTTGAATATAATTTTTTTTTAAAACTCATTAATGTTCAAGCCTTCTCATACCAACACATGGCATGTTGAGGCTCTATTATAAGATATTATATAAATATTTTAATTTGTTTTGTAAAATATTTATTTATTACCATTTATAAGAATAATTAAAATTCAAAAACATTTATTTTTAGAAATAATCATAATGTATTTAATGCATATTTAATACATTCTAAACGATTAAAAAGAAAACAAAACTAAAAAGGTATATATAGATATAGATGAGTAATTTTTGTAATTAGTAAATAGTTTATAATCTATAATTTGGGGAATATAATAATAAAATAAATATACCAAATATTTGATAAAATTTTAGGGTTTTGACTTTTGAAATTATTGCATCAAAGATGAGCAAAAATGGTTTTTTACAGAGACAACCATGAGAAATTAATAGTTGTTATGGAAGAATCCGCCAAAACACCTTTGCATTATATTAAATAAAAACACAAAAAATAAAATAAAAAAGATGGAGGATGCATAAAAATGTAGTAAAAGGAACATAGTAAAAACGATCTTAAAAAAATTGATATAAACTGGTCTCCTTATCCTGTCACGTTCACAAAAACTCCAAAGAACAAAACACCCATAACCAAGCCCTTATTTACAATAAGCTTGACGCTAGAATTGACCAATGTTGATAATATGACAATATTTGTGTATTCGTATCATAAATTCTTGCTTTTGTAAACTTATTGGCACTCAAGAGATCGATGACCTTTTTTTGACAATGGCAACTTGACCATAATTGATCCCAAAAAGCTGACTCCTCGTCGAAAATCATAATCTGCAAATCAGCACACAAAGACATAAGTTAATTTACACAATATAATATAACAATGTTAAATGCAAATTTTGTAAGGAAAAGAGAAAAGGGTACCTGATAAAGAAAAAGAAAATAGGAGAAAAACATGGATTACAAGGCTTTTCCTTAAAAATGTTGCAATGAATAGCTAAAGTGAGAAAGATAAATAGGGAGGACCTTAAGAATGTTGAAATGAATCAAATAATTGGGGTAGTGGGCTATATATAGAAAAATATTAGAGAGGAGCAGAAGATTGTAATGAATTCTTTTTGAGACTCTTCATATTACCGTATATAAGTATATAACTAATTAACAATATATATTATTTGTCAATTTTTTTTTTAACAATATATATTAAATAGGACGGTTCATATTATGCAAGAGAGATGAACCAATAAGAGATAATTTAATGCCAAAACTCCATTAATTATTATAGATGTTATGAGTTTATGATGAGAAGTGCAAAACTCATTTAAATCCAAAACTCTCTCATGGCAATATGTTGTGTTTGTGAGGGTCATCTTTTTATACTATATATAGATGAATTCTTTGGTGGTTTAAAGGCATAAGGTACATTTATATATTCATTAGAACAATAATTTTCCCATAAAAAATTGCTTGCTTAAATTTTGAGGTTGTTGTTAATATGCTATGTGTATGTTGTTCGATCTCTTCCAACTGATCCATGAATCGGGTCGTTTGGAAGGATTTACCTAACTTAGCGGATATTACTTATCTGTATGCATAGGTACTGTATATTTGTATTTGTGATGAAAGATAATCAAATATATTGTAGACACTAGGCATGGCCTGTGCTGTGTCGTGCCAAATTGGTACGGCCGTGAAGATGGCTGTGCTGTGCTGGCAAGTTTCCCTAAATAGCCGGCCCGCTATTTTTTTTTTTTTTTAAAAAAGAATGTAGTTTTTGTATCAGGGTAAAATGGTAAATACATCAACATCTCCTTAGTTTGATATAAATAATCATCATTAATGTGTATCCACTCACAATTTGACACCTCACATGCCACATATAGTGGAATAAAAAAGTGGGATTTTAGGTGAGATGTTTAGCATTATTGGTCACCCAATAGACTCTAGCTGGACACATCTTTCTCTTGACCGATCATCTCGGGCATATAATATTGACCATTAATATGCAACTCTACAAAATGAAATCTCAAATCTAAAATAAGGGTAATAGATATTCAGGTCATATATATAGTGTTTAATCTAGATAGGTCTTGATAATCCCTTGATTAATTCGATTTCTAATTTAAAAAAGAAAAAGAAAATGGTTTCTTAAATGAGGGTTCAGCTACTATACATGATTATATAGTTGCCGGGTTAATTACTAGTCTTTAGAATTCAATCAATATTAAAAAAAAAAAAAAAAAAAAAAAAAAAACCTAACTTCATCTCCCATAACTATCCATTAATATTATATTTTACGTATTATATCTAAACCCCTTAAATGAATATATGATAATATTTTATTAGACTGACATATTATCTTATTGGATTAAAATCCTCTCCTCACCTAAACTTGTCATAAGCTTTTAAAGATCTTTGAAAACTTGACAGTTAAAGAATTAATGGTCAAGATTTTGTTAAATAAATTTTATAGTTAAAGCTAGCGAAAACGATATCGTTGACACCTTCAAACCTTTTTTTCCCGTTTTATCCAAAAGCAAACCTAACTTTTTCCATCATGAATAACAAAAAATAAAAAAATAAAAAAAATCAGCTATATTCTTATTTTCAGGTCCTTTTCCTCGATCTAATCCAAAAACTAACACACAAATCCATTAAATGAAGAAATATGTCGATTGAAGAGCAGGGGCGGACCTAGGAAATATTTACGGCCCGGGCTAAATTATATATATATATATAATTTATGACTTACAAACACTCATACAAAATTTATTAAATTCAGTGTGGATTGCGGAGAAAACTCTTGTATTTTTCTTTATCGGTGCACACTAATATAATAAAATCTGTACAACACATGTGAGTCATTAATTAAGAATAAAAAACCTTTTATATAATTCTTAATGAAAGCATTTTTATTATTTTTTGATTTTAATATAGAATAGGTAAATAAAATATGTTACACTATCTGAAAATATTTTCAGATTTTTTTTATATATAATTACCTATAATTTTCTATGTAAATAAAAAAAATTAACTAATTATATATTAATATATAAAGTTTTATATATATATATATTTTTTAAAGAAATAAACTGGTTGAAAAGGTTCTGCACATTACCCTGTACAAAGCTTCCAACACATGACAAGCTTACACATTTTACAAAACACAATTTTTTTTTTTTCTTTTTTCTCTGGAGGGCTGCCCGGCTATAGCCCGGGGCAGCCCTTTAATGGATCCGCCCATGTTGAAGAGGAAGCTGTGAAAAGATGCCATTTGGAGTTGGTAGAAAAGGAAAAATAAAATATGAAATCAAGACCATTCTATTTATTAAGTGCCACATGTCTCCAGATTCTTAAAAGCTTAGGTAAAACTTAAGTTAGGAGAGGATCCAAATCCAATCTTATGATCATTGTCGGTCCCTGTACTTTACTTTTAAGAAATTAATAGGGCAATTACCAATTTGGTCCTGAACTTTTTATTTTATTTTATTTTATTTTATTATGATTTTTATAAACGTGATCAAATTGGTCCTCAAAATTTTTCCGATTATCAAATTAGTTCCTTACTTTTCAGAAGTGACCAAATTGGTCCCTTTAACGGTTTAATGGTGTTAAATATAACAATTGACTTTAACAATTTTTAGTTAAAGTACGTAAATTCTCTTTATTTATCATTTTAGAGTAAAGTTGTTTCGTCTTTCGTTCATTAAATTCACCATTATAATTACAACAAAATCCAAAAATATTATTAATGAAACACCATCAGTGCCTTTTTTAATTAAAATTTTCTAAAAAAATCTAAAAATATTTTAATAAGACAATGTCAATTATAAACTTATTTTATAAACCAAGGTACCATTCATTTCCGGTTTAGGCCCAGTTTGGCATTGTTGTGCTATAGGGGGAATAGCTTTTGGATTTGCTGTGGGAAGAATCAGCTGAGTTTTTGGTAAACTGATTTGTAAAAGTGATATGAGAACCAAAAACAATTTCAATGTGTTTGGTAAACTAAGTAAAAGGTGCTTTGACTGTGTAAAATTACTAAAATGACATAGTTGTAATGAAACTAGAATTTTTTTATAGGGATTTTAATAATTGAAAATGAAGGTTAATATTTGGAACTAAAATAAGAATAATAATTATTATTATTTCTCCTTTTCTGCAAAATATAATAATATAATAAAATTATCATTATTATTTCTCGATATTTAATAAAATTGATCTCTTGAAGTATCCGGTGAAGGTAATTTTACTCGTGAACGATAATCAAAAGGCAAATGGGATAAAGGAATATGTGCAGCCTGTTGCCACAGATAAATTTATTGGCGTAGAAAAGGATGAAACAAATTAACAGTGTGTTCTAATAATTTAATCGGGGTAACCCTTATTACCAAATTTTCGCGTTTAATCAATATTATGAAAATACCTCAATCCAGTCAAATTAATAAATCAAGTGTAATAGGTGTGGAATTGAAATTGCGGTTCAATTTGCTGAATCATGAGATGATTTTTTTTAAATCTTGTTGATGGAGATTGGTCAACAAGACTTTGGACACTTCGTCTTCTCTGGACCGATCATCTCCAGCAGACATATTTGACAAGAACAAAGTCAACTGAACAAAAAGATGTCGTAATGAAATATGAGAATGCAATAAAACCTTCCAAGCATGCAAGTCAAATTTGGCTTTTAGTTTATCATATTTGTGGGACTCCAACAGCTTCTATAAAAGTGCTTCTATGAAAGTTGTCAAGCTTATATACACTTCAATGGCTTTTTCCAAATTGCTTCCTGTTTTCCTTTGCAGCTTTCTTTTTCTTCTACTGCAACTCCAGTTTTCCACTGCACAGAATGTTGTCAAATCTGCCTACTGGTAATACCCAGTTGCAGACATTGATTCCACTCTCTCCACTCACCTTTTCTGTGCCTTTGCTGATCTAAATTCTCAAAACTATCAGGTCACCGTTTCTTCTGCAAATCAAGCTAGATTCTCTACCTTCACAACAACTGTCCAGCAGAAAAACCCTTCTGTCAAAACCCTCTTATCGATCGGTGGAGGAAATGCTAACAAGACAGCGTTTGCTTCCATGGCAAGCCAGGCTAGTTCCAGGAAATCATTTATCGATTCGTCGATAAGGCTAGCAAGAACAAATGGCTTCCATGGCCTTGACATTGACTGGGAGTACCCAGAAAACTCAGCACAAATGGCTAATTTCGGGGTCCTCCTAAAGGAATGGAGAACAGCTGTTTCTACAGAATCCAGGAGCTCTGGAAAGCTACCTCTGCTTCTGTCTGCAGCAGTTTCATACTCATCGAACTATTTCGGAGTGATCAACCCGGTTCAGGCAATATCAAACAGCTAGGATTGGATCAATGTGATGGCTTACGATTTCACTTACAGAGCTGATTCTGTAAGACTTACAGGACCCCCTGCAGCTTATACAGTCCTGGAACTCAAATCAGTGGTGATGCTGGAATTCGAGCCTGGATTCAAGCTGGTATGCCTTCCAACAAAATAGTCATCGGATTCCCTTATTATGGCCACTCATTGAGGCTTGCAGATGCTAACAACTATGGATTTTTCGCTCCAACCAATGGAGAAGTCGATGGTGGAGCTATGGGATACAAACAGATCAGGCAGTTTATAAACCAGAATAGAGCAACACAAGTCTACAATTCTACTGTTGTTTCGGATTATTGCTACTCAGGAACAACCTGGATTGGATATGATGACACACAGAGTGTGTCTACTAAGGTTAGATATGCAAAGGACAAGATTTTGCTTGGTTACTTTGCTTGGCACCTCGCTAATGATGACAACTGGACTCTTACCAGAGAAGCATCTCGTGCATGGGGAGCATAAATATGTACTCTCTCTTAATAGAAAATCAATATTTAAGAATAATGATATTTTTCACTGTCTGCATCACTAATAATTTATGATATGAATAAAACTTGAAAAGATAGATCAATAATATATATCTAATTATCTATTGATATTTTCACTGTGTGCATCACTTGCAATTTAGGATTGAAGCTGAGAAATTAGTTCCCTACAATATAAGTGATATTTATAAATACCCAAAAACCTTTTTATAGTATTTAGTAAAATGCCATTATAAATGAAGACTCTAAATAATACCAATATAACGCAGTATGTCACCGATACCGTAAAAAAACTGTATAAAAGATGTTTAGATTAAAAGTGACATAATACTTATCGCTAAACGTAATCATCACTAAAAGTAACATAATACTTATAATCACCCCTGGCTTTAACATTCATAGGTCTACAGACGTCTGAATGTATAAGCTCTAATGGTTGTGTAGCTCTAAGCCATTTTCCAGTAAAATGTCTCTTGGTCATTTTACCTTATAAACAAGACTCATAGACAAGTAAAGTGCCGATCTCTAAATGACTTAAAGATCCGTCTTTTACTAGTCTATCTATCTTGTCAAGGTTGATGTGGCCAAGTCTTAGATGTCATAGATACGTTTCATTATTTGGATAAATCTTTTGTCATTTTGTTTTAGGTTTTTTAACTTTAAACAAATCAGTATTAAGTAGTGATGTATGAAATGATAGTCTCAAAACATACAAGTTGTTTTCAATCAAACCAGAATAAATATTCAAATTGTTTCTAGAAACAATAACTAAATTATTATTAAAAGAAACTGAATATAAACGTTTCAATAATCTGGATACAAAAATCAAATTCCTTGTAAATCCAAGAATGTAATAAATATTATCTAAAGAAAGAAAACAACTATTAAATTGAAGTATGACTTTTCCCACTGCTCTTGCTGAAATGACATCCCTTATTCCAATGCGCATTGAGAAGGCCCCCTTCCTCTAGCTTTGTCCAAGAATCAGTCTATTGTAAAGAAGAACAAACATGGTTAGTTGCCCCAGAATCTACTATCCAAGGTGAAGACTCATCTTCCACTAAACAAGATTCAATGACAAGTAAATCACATTTACCTTTCACTTTCTTCTTCTTAGAGAGCTCTTCGAGGTACTGTGGACAGTTCCTCTTCCAATGACCAAGCTTGTCGTAATGAAAACACTTCCTTTTTTGCTTTGTCAGTCATGGTGCTCTTCTTCTTACTTTAAACTTGTTTCTTCTTAGGCTTAGTCTTTGCCTTACCAGTAGACATTTGTCTTCTTCAACAACATTTGCCTCATCGGTCTTACTTTTGTTGTCCTTAAACATAGACTCAGAAGTTGTGAACTCATTAAGCAACTGAGTCAGACTGAACTTCAACTTGTTCATCTCATAGTTGCTTTTGAACTGTTCAAAGCTATTTGGAAGAGTTGTCAGCATGATGCTCACCTGGCAAGCCTCATCTATGGTCCCATCATTGACTTGATTAGTATTGAAATGGGACATCATACCTAGGACATGTTCCAGGACTGATGATCCTTCCTTTATATGAGCAATCATTGCGGAGCGAATAGCTTCGTGCCGCTTTTGCTCAGAAGGTAGCCCAAACATGGCCTCCAATGACTCCATCATCTCTTATGTTGTAGTCATTGCTTCATGCTTTGAACAAAGCACCTCGGTCATGCTAGCTAGCAAATAAATGCGGGTCTTTTCATTATCTGAAATCCATTTTTCGTGGGCCTCATGAACAGTTCATGTCGTGTTGGCTGTAGGTTATGGAGGACATTCCTCTATAGGCACAAATTTTAGGTCTTTGGTGACCAAGATTACATTAATGTTGTTATTCCACTTTGTATAGTTATCCCTAGTTAATTTGTCATTGGCAAGTATTTGAAATAAAGCATAAGACATTGCTGAAATAAACATAAATAAAAACTTATTCATTCATTCATACATTTAAATCATATATAAAATTATTCGGCATATAATTAAACATTGAAAATAAATATAAACGAGTCCTAATATAATCTGGGGGGGGGGGGGGGGGTGAATAGATTTTAACCCCTTTTTTACCAATTTTCGAGATTAATCAAGATTACAAAATTACCCCAACTAGTCAACAAATGAAATCATGTGTAGAGAATGCGGAAAGTAAATAACACATGATTTTTACGTGGAAACCCACACGGGGAAAAACCACGGGCTGTTTAGTGCGCCACACTAGAACCTCAATCCACTACTTGCAAATACGATTACAATCTAGGTTGACCGCATCACACCTAAGATAACTAATCCGTCTTTGCTACCCACGGGCCTTTAGAAGTGAACTTAGTTCATGCTTGCAAACTACCAACAAGGCAAATACAAGACTTGACTCTAAATGAAGAGATAAAACAACCTAGTGTGAATATGTGCAATATTCAAGATGCTCAAAATGCAAGGTTAGACATTTTAGCTTATCTAGGCATGGATGAACATGTTAGACATTCCTAGATATCATCTTACTAAGTGGCATGCATAAAACATAACAAAATAGACAAACAAAGTCCTATATGCAATATCTACCACAATACAACTCACAAAACACAATAACACAATCTTGAACCTAAGTCAAGTCATAAAGGAGCAATCTTGAACCTATTCAAGTAATAAATGAGCAATCTTGTAGAGAGAGAACATGTGACATGATGCAAGAGATGTTCTAACTACAAGTCATGTGAGCAAAGATGAAAACCCTAAGAGAATCATACTAGAACATGCTAGATGATGAATGAATCATGCAAGAATGATGGGTTTTTGGAGTTTGAAGTAATAAAAAGGTGTTCTTGATACCTTAGCTTTGAAGACACTTAGAGGCTCTAAAAAAGATGTGATTTTTGCTCTAAAAACAAGCCAAGGCCAAACAAGACATATATATATGAGATCCAAACAAAGTGATGTCGTTTTGGAAAAAACGCTTCAGATTCCGTCATTTGCGCTGGTGAGGTTGCGCTGGTCACCAGCGCACCACCAGCGCAAAGCCTAAGCGCTCAACTTGTGTTGGACGACCAGCGCAAGACACAGGCACACGACCAGCGACAAATCTCTGGGAGAGTTACGCTGGTGAGGCTGCGCCTGACGACCAGCGCAACACCAGCAGCAAACCTCTGCCAAGGTTGCGCTGGTGACTTGCGTTGGTAACCCGCGTCAGGGCACCAGCGCACACACTAAGACTAGCCAAAACATAGACACAAAATGTGCAAGTGTGAATGATGTGAAATACAAACAAACCAAGAAGTAAATATCACACATGCATGCTAGAGAGTGTGTGTGTGCAACTAAATCTCTTCAAAGAGAGTCAAGAACAAGTTTATACCTTTCACGAAGCTTTAGAGATCCACAATGAGGTCCTTAAGCATTTGAGGAGAAAATCTTCAATCATAAGCTACCCTTACAAGATTGAACCCCATTGTGATTTTGTCAACGAAATAAGCCAATTAAAAAGTGAGGCACTTACAAACATGATGCATGAAACATGTTTAATGAACAATAAAAATCCCTAAAAAAGTTACTATGCCATGATAATCCAACATACCACAAGTGCCGCCTTAGGGTAGGTGATCGCACTCAAAATGTTCACATTTAGCGCTCCCTTTACTTGGTTTTTGTAACCGTTTTTCGAGCATTTTAGGTATTTAACATTGTAAATAAGTGTTTTCAGGTAACTTAGGCGTTTCGAAGGCATTTGGGTCCGAATTGATGAAAAGAAGGAACAAAAGGCAGAGAAACAGAGGAGACTCTATTCCCGCAGGTTCGCACATCAAACCCTGTGGGAAAGTACTAGCGAAGAGAACCAGCAAGAAAGAGTACACAAGATAGTGGGTTCTTATCCCTTGTTCCACGGGAAAGTACCAGCAAAGAGAAGTCGCGGACCATTCATTTGTCAAATGCAGCGACTTCAGTCCATCTGCTCCGCGGGAACAAAACAGCCAAACAAACCTGCGGACGCACATCAGTGGGTTCAAGCTAGTCTTCCAGAGAGAAGATTTCCATGGAAGGAATCCGCCCAGAAAGGGAAAGATTGAATCAGATTATAGGTGTGTACAATATTAATCTTAAGGGGGGGGGGGGGGGGGGGGGCGGCGGGGGGTTGTGAATAGATTTTATCCAATTTTACCCAGTTTTCGAATAAGGTCAAGATTACGAAAATGCCTTTAACTAGTCAATATAATATAGCAAGTGTAATATGTGCGGAATATTAAATAACACTTGATATTTACGTGAAAACCCTCACGGGAAAAACCACGGGCTAATAAGTGCGTCACACTCGAACCTCGAATCCACTAAATATGTTAACGATTACAACCTAATCCCGGTATATAATCACACACCTACCTAATCCTGGTATAAGTAAATCTAGTCCAATTGCTTGTGATTTACGCAACCTAATCCCGGAAGCTACACAAGTCTTACTTCTCAAAGAAGAGATAAAATGCCTATGTGAATATATGATAATATTTAAAGAGCAAATAAAGCTAGGGAACCTTAGATGCTTATCTAGGATGATAATATTACAATTAAAACAATCCTAGATATCAATAGCTAAATGACATGTCAAATAGCTTAGCTAAGCATAGATCATGAAAACCTATATAGCTATCACAATACAACTCTCAAACAATCAATATACTAATCTCAATCTTGTATCTAGAATATATTCTAATGGCATACAAGTAATAAATGAGATTGCTTGTTAAGAAAGACACAAAATATGTAAGATATAAGTGAAAAACTTACCAAGCAAAATGTGTTGAAAAACCCATGCAAAGGTGACACCTAGATGATCAAGGATGATGCTAGATGATGATTGATGCTCATGGAAAAGTGTTTGAGTAAACAAGGAGAGTTCTTTAGTGAATTTTTATCTTGGAAAAATATGCTAAGTAAAATATTTGATTTTGATCTTCTTAAGCTGACATAAAGGCAAAGAAGCCTATATATAGGGTGCCAAAATGAAGCGACATCGTTTTGAATTGTGGCACTAATTTTGCCTTAGGCGCTGTACGTAGAGCGACTTGCACAACGCCTACCTGGGAAAATGAAGAACAATCTTCATTGGTGCTGTTCGTAGAGCGCTTCTGAACAGCGACTCAACAACACCACAACTATGTTCTTCTCGGGAAACAGAGTGTCGTTGTACGTAGCACTGTACGTACAACGCTATGTACAGAGACCCAACAACGACCAATTAAATGCATCAGGTCTGTACAGTGCCTGTGCCAAGCCTCACCAGGTCTCAGATAAGCCCTGTTCGAACAACACTATATATAGCGCTTTGAATAGCGCCCATCAGAATGATGCATCCTAAATGCCTAAATGTGACACGACAATTAACAACATAAGATACAATCATATGGGAAAGCATGACGAGAGATTAATGAACATTAATACACCTATAGAACATGCACAACATATAAGATATACATATATGCATGAGTTGTGTGTGTATAACTACATCTCTTCATTTGCAAGTAAGCACTTGGAAATTTACCTTTGGAGTGCTTCTTCTCTTGAGGTCTTGAAAGCCTAAGCTACCCTTACATTAAAACCCCAAAATATGGTTTGTCCACGAAATAAGCAAATCAATAAATAAGACCTTACAAAGATCATACACGGGTTCATACCGTTGGAAAGAAGCAGAGGAACAAACCCGCTGAAGAATCTGACGAGCTGCAAATGGATCAAATCCAGTCACTTCAAATCCTTTTCCATCCACTTTCCATTTTTAGCCTTGGTTATGGACCAAAGGACCCTCACTTGTCTTAGGGAGGCCTCCCTTTTATTGTACATTTCATCCCATTTTACTTCTTAAAAATTAGCCACACTCAACCACTATTTGGATATGTGTAAGTTAAGATAGATAGAAATATTTTTCTTAGATATTTTTCTCTTAGAAAAGTCAAGTTAGTCTTTTTTGGCAATTTTCTAGGCAACCAAACACCCACTTTAGAACCTTAGCTTAGTTTACTTCAAGTTTCCATAGAAGAAGTTGTTACTTGGATTGCAAAGAGGATCATTTCTACTTCACAAGAGTTGCCAACCGGTGATATTTCCTTCAAATGTATTCCTTATTTACTTTGATTCTATGTGTAACTAAATCCTCCTTGTTAGGGGATTAGATGTAATTCTTGTAAATTACCCTTGCTATATAACCAATCATGTTTATTTCACTTTCTCAAGTCATGTATGTGCTCATTATTCCATTTATGCGTGGTGGTTGCAACCACCAATCTATCATTGAATGCACAAATAACTTGATGAACCTATATTCATTAAAGACCACTTATGAATGTGCCTCTTATGCCATCTAAGTTGTAAAGATTTACTAACTTGTGAATCTTTATTAAAACCTTTGAGTAAACCTCCTTTAATCACCCTCCAAACCTTAGGTTATGATTAAAGTTGAGGATTTAATGCCTTATAATTTGACATGAATAGATGCATGTTAGTGACTTTGTGATTGAGCTTAATGAATGATTGATTAGTTAGTAGGTTGTTACTTGAATGAATCTATTCCCTATCAATCCTTTAATTTAGAATTTGAACCTAGTAGTTGTAACTATTTTCTTAATCAATTCTCATCTTAGGTTTGTTAATTTGTTGACCATCTTAGTTAATTAAATACACATTAGTTAGAGTTAGTTTTAAGTGTTATTACTTTCTATCTATTTAAGTGTAAATTCGCTAATCTCTGTGGGAACGATAACCCTTACTTTGCACACTATACTAGTTTTACGACTTGTGCACTTGCAAAGGGTGAAACACTCATGCATCCCTTTAGTATAACTGATGTAGAGTAGCGTAATTTGTAATAGTATTTATAGAACCAATTCAGGTGCGTCAAAATTCATGGCCCCGCTGCCGAGGAGTAGCGTTTGCGCTTTCATAGAACATTAGTTAGTGAAATTGTTATTATTTGCATTTAGAATTCTATTTTGAGCACTTAACCTTTTGGTAGTTCTTGTAAGTGTACTTTTAGGTTACTTGTTACTACTTGATGCACGGAAGACGATCTTTGGGAAGTCAGCTCAAACCTTTTGTTGAAAATACTGATCATATAGCTAGGCTACCGACGATGACGGATAATCCTAGAGGACTATTAGACCTTGAGGAGGGGTCAACCTCTTCTAGCAGTACATCCACTGGATCATAACAAGTACAGAATCAATGGATGATGAAGGAATTCTCATTACCTATCATTGGATCACATCTTTCGACCATATTATTGGATGATGCTCAGAGAAATTATGAGCTGAAGAACTTGCATTACAACACACTTCCACATTTTTGTGGTGACCTAGTGAAGACTACCTTCAATTCATGAAGGAGTATTACAATGTGGCGACAACTTTCCTACTTAGGAATCTGATGGAGGATCACCTATGCATGTGATGTTTTCCATATTGCATAAGAGATGGTGCCAAGAAGTGGCTCATGGCATTACTGATAGGATCACTTACCACATGGAGTGGTGTAGAGTAGAAAGTTTTCGCCAAGTACTTTCCCTCATGGAAGACTAAAGAAATACAGAGTATGATAGCTGATTTCCAGGAAAGGGAAGGGGATGCATTTCATGAATCATGGGGTAGATTAAAGCTACTTTTAGCATAGTGCCCTCACCACAAGTATACTTTAGTTTCACAAGTTCAGTCATTCTATGATAGACTGACAGGGTTCTCACAAGCGATTGTTGATAATGCATGTGGAAGAGCGATGCGAGAAAAGACGACACAGTACGTATTTGATAAGTATGAAATGCTTGAGCAGAATTCCCAGTAGAGGGACACTCGAGGTAGTCGAGGAGGAGTGAGCATGGAAATGGCAAGCCAAATGAGTGATATGAGTAAGAACATTGAGACACTCATGAGTAGGTTTGGGAACCAACCTATAGTGGATGATCAGGTTTTTGCTAAGGAAAATTGAGGGATGGACATGTATCCCATGGTGGAGCCAATGCCACCTAGGAAAGAGGAAATTCAAGTGGTATATCCACCACATCATGCAAGATAGTAGGACGATTCCTTTTCTAACACATACAATCCGGGATGGAGCAAGCATCCGAATTTATCTTATGGGAACAACCATTGTTTGAATCCTCTATTGCCTCAACAGAACATCAACAACAACAACTGGTATCCACCTTAGGCACACCAACCAAGACCACAACAGAGTACCCAATCATGGAAGGTGAAAGAAGCCTTACTTTGGCACCAATAGGGCCAGAGAGACAATGAGTATAGACCCACTAACCATTATCACCCCAATGATTCTAACCACACAAGGATTACCTCTATGGAAGGAGTAGTCAAGACATTGGAAAGACAGATCGAGTAGTATGCTGAAGTGAGTCAGAGGAAGGAGCCGAGGAAGCTTCCAAGTCAATTTGAGAAAGCCAAGGCTGTCACGGTACTCAAAAGTGGTAAGGTACTTTCTAACCCAACTCCACCTGAAATTTTTGATAATCCTGTTAATGTTTTAGTAGACAGGGAAGTACCTAGTAAGAAGGATTTTGATACCTAAGTAAGGATATGAGCAAGCTGAGGTCCGGAGTTAGGTCAAAAGGACACCTCTAGGATTCACAAATCTTCGAATCCCTATGTGCCTCCAATTCCATTTCTAGGAAGGCTTCAAAAGTGAAAATTGGACCAAGCCTTCAGGAAGATATATGACATTTTGTCGAAGGTGAATGTGAGTTTTCCCCTACTCAAAGTCATTGAAAAGATGCTAGCATACGCTAAGTTCTTCAAGGAACTTAATTCGAAGGCATGGAAGAATTTTTTTTTGGAGAAGATAGTGATCTCCAAGTGTAAGTTTCTTATTTTTGATTGGCTTATTTCATGACAAACCACATTGTGGGGCTTAATATGTAAGGGTAGTTTAAGGTTTCGTTGTTCGTGATCAAGCTTATTTAGATTTCAAGCCCTTAAGCACAAGAGCTCATTGAAGTTATAATCACTTGTGCTTAACCCTTGTTGAAGAGAATAGTTGCACTCACACACTTCTCTTGTATGCATGCATGTTCATTGCTTTTTGTGTGTACTTATTTCACTCTTCACACTTGCATATTTTTTATTGTTCTATGTGCATTGTTGTGGTGTATGCTGGTCCTCTTATCCATGCATTGCGCTAGTTGTCTTGCGTTGGTCGTCATACGCCACACCAGCGCAACTTGGGCAAAGGATCACCACTAGTCTTGCGCTGGTCGTCATACGCATGTTGGGTCAGTTGGTGTGCGCTACTCGACTAGCACACGACCAGCACACTTGACAGGTTTTGAGACTGTTTTTTTTCAAAACGATACCACTTCATCTAGAGCTCCTATATAAGTACCATCTTCTTCCTAGCTCGTTTTTGTGAGCTCAAAAACTGAAATTAGAAAGAGAAACTCAAACCCTAGAGAGAGTAGCTCCCTAGAACTAACATTTACTCAACCAAACACCTTCCCATGAGCATCTAGCATCTTCCTAGCATCATCCAAGCATGGGCTTTCTTGATTTCTTTGACTAGGTAACTTCCACATGTCCTAAAACTTCTTATTTCATTCTTATGACATGTTTGCCTAAGTTTAGCATTTATTTGTTAATTAAATGCATGTCTCCTTTGCTTATTGTTATTCCTAGCATGTTTGAGACTTTGATTGTTGGTTGAGATGAATTGTTTGTTGATAGCTAGGATTGTTGTGTGATTGATAACATCTAGATAAGTCTATATGATTTTCATTTAGACATTGATATGTAGGACTCATTGATTTCATTAGTTAATTGCATTTATTGTCCTTGTCATGTTCATTGACAACTTGTGTTGATTGGCTTTGTTTGTTGACAATTAGGTTGCTAGAATCTCTTTGCATCTAATTGAGTCTTCATATATGAGCATGTAGGCATTGTTGATAACTAGAGTGTTGATTTGCATTATAGCATCTAGTTAAGCATTTAGTGTAGCCTAGCATTATTTGCATTTAGAATATTATCATATTCACATGGGTTGTTGATCTCTTCATTGAGAGTTAAGTCTTGTGACTACCGGTGTGTAGTGCTCAAGCACCTTTGGTCTAGGTTCGCTATAAAATATATGCGGGTAGTAGTGGTGGATTAGTAACCGAGCTTGGTGTGACTAGAGGTCAACCTAGGGTTGTAATCATCATGACATATAGTAGATTCAAGGACTGTGTGTGGCGTACATATCTGCCCGTGGTTTATCCTTGTTAAAGGTTTCCACGTAAAAATCAAGTGTTCTTTAATTTCCGTAATTTATACTTGATTTTATTGTTTGTTAAATTGGGTTTATTTTTGAATATTGACTAATCCAAAAATTTGGTAACTAATCGGATTAACAACTCATTCACCCACCCTCTAGGTTGTTTTAGATACACGGGAGCAATATATTTATATTTTCACCAAGGAAGCAAGTGCAACCATGGAAACAACATTGCCACCTAAGATGAAGAATCCTGGGAGTTTCATCATCACCATATCAGTTGGCGAAACCCGGAAGGAGAAGGCGATGTTAGACTTATGAGCTTCGATCAATCTAATGCCTTACGCATTGTTCAAGGATTTAGGATTACATGGATTGAAACCAACTACCATGGAATTGATATTAGCCGACCACTCAGTAAAACATCCAACAAGAGTGGTTGAAGACGTTTTGTTCAGGGTGGGAGAACTGATAATCCCAGCTGACTTTGTTATTTTGGAAATGGAGAGTGATTCATCTAAGACTAGGGAGATGCCGATATTGTTAGGACGACCTTTTATGTCGACCGCCAAAATAATCATAGATGTCCATAAGGGATGGCTCTCCATGACAGTCTTAGGTCAAATAGTAGAATTTGAAGTGTTTAAAGTCATGAAGAACCCGTTAAGGGGTAGTGATTGTTTCAACATTGGAAATGTTGAACATGAGAATGACCCCCACTCCATTTCGGGGAGTACATAACACTCGCTCACGATGAGGTGACTAACAAAACCCCGCTCTTAAAGCATGTTTCATCGAGCAACGAAGACACCATAGCTCAACTCAAAGAAGAGAATAGACAACTTGCGATTGGGCAATGGAGCGTTGGTGTATGCCAATACAGTAGGAGATATTAGAGTTAATCTAGATTCTAGTAGGCATTTAGATTTGATAGATATTTATTATGTACCTCAATTCAAGAGGAATTTAATTTCAGTTTCTTGTTTAAATAAATTTGGATATTCGGTTACTTTTAATAAAGATTTTATTATTAGTAAGAATGATAAATTTGTTTGCAAAGGTACAATGGAAAACGAATGAAAAGAATTATAGAATGGATTTCTACCTATGCCTAGTTAATTCCAGTTAGTAAAAGGGATAGTTTGGGGCTAATAGTTTTCATTTTCCATCTCATGGAAAACCCTTTTCGCTCCGCCAAATCAATCGAATAATAAATATAATGGATATGTCGAATATTTGGCGGAAGACATAAAAGAAATGAATTGCAAAAATGAGAAAAAATGAAAAAAAGTCAAGAGTCGAAAAGAGGATTCCTCATTTCTTTCTCTCATTCAAAACCGAAGCCCATGCAAAAGGTTTGGTTAAGATATGCCAAATTTCGCTGAATATACAAAAATTTTAGGTTCATTAGGATTCTTATTGGTTGGAATTTCTAGAACCTAGAGCCACGAGTTTTTTCATTTTCTTTCTCCCTCATAGAGGAAATATGACATCAAAGGGATATTAAATGAATGGAATTAGGATATGGATGGAATATAATACTTCAATTGGTACATGCAAGAAATAGGCCAATTTCGCAGCCTTTTGCTCAATTTCCCGTGGAATCAAATTCTCATTAGTACGAGTCAAGGGAAGGAAATTATGCGGAAGCTTTAAGAATTATTGCTGATATTGACCCTAAAAAAAACAGTAGGTACAACTAGTCCTTGAACAGCCAACCATCGCACTGTAAAAATTGGATAGGCATCATTTAATTAGCGTTAGGGACATTCAGAATTTCATCTCTGATGACACCTTTTTTGTTAGGGATAGTAATTATTTTTGCAATCCAACCGCTCTCATAAAGTTCAATTCCCGTTCTCAATCCATGACCAATATGAACTCGAAGTTTCCTTCGTAACTCCCCGAACTTCTTTTTAGTGGCTCCGTCCCATGCCCCATTTCATAGGGAACCCAGACCTTTCTTTGAGATGGATTCTCAATTTTGGTGGAGTGTTGGAGCCGGCCTCTTGTTCACGCTTCATCTTTTATCTCCTCCCTATATTATATCCCTAGCATGAACCTCTTGTTTGAGCTTCTTACTACGCTGAAAAAGGTAGCGTAGCTTGCTTCTAAAAGATTCTAAGTGCCCCTTAATTGATTTATCATTTCACATTATTGATAAGAGCCGGAACACCATTGGTGGAACAATGGAAGATTTCAGAACTAAGAGTAACTTAATAGAATGAATGCCGATTTTAGGAACATGTGCAATTGTTGGAATGCTCAAACATGAAACTCCCCACTTGTTGTTCCCGCTCAACCCAGTTTATCTTTCTCCTAGCAAAGTGCATTTCATGATGCAATTTTGATTATTGTAGCCCTTCTCTCTTGAAAGAGGAGTTCTTATTCCATAAAATGCAACTGGATCTACTATGTATGAGTTGGCGATCAGAATATAAATGGATAGAATTTATAGCGGGATCTCGTAAAACAAGTAATTTCTGCTGGGCATTTATCCTTTTTTTAGGTTCATTAGGATTCTTATTGGTTGGAATTTCTAGTTATCTTGATAAGAATTTGATATCCTTCTTTCCGTCTTTCTCTTTGTTTGGTACAAATCCCAACTATAGATTGGATTGTGAGAAGTACAAATTAATTTGTATTGAAAGTCTGTTAATATATCCACAATTTTTTCGAATCGAGGAAATGTTGCTTAGTCTTCACTAGGAACTTGAGTAAGGAGTAGTTGTTTGGAGTGTTTTCTCCTTACTCTTTCTACCCATTTAGAAAATTCCTCCTATATTCCAGTAAAATTATTACAGTAAATAGAAAAATTGTGGATAGGGAACTATACTAGTGACCTACCCAATTTTATTGTAGAAATTTTTGGGATCAATGATTGGACCATGCAAATTAGAAATAGAGTTGCAACCTGCAATCCGAATTAAGGATGGGTTTTTGGAGTTAGCTCACCAATCATTGATGGTTCTAGAACTGCTAAGCCTACATTACATGCTTAAGTATCGATCGTGAGAGGGGCTGATTGGGATTGTTTGAGCAACTCACGTAACCGTTGACCCCTTGCCAATTGATTCTGAGTAGCTTTATCGAGATCAGAAGCAAATCGTGCAAAGGCTTTTAAGTCAGAATAAATATGTTTTCGAACCCTCTCTTTAAAATTCGCACGAAAGGCGTAACGATTTGGGCACTGTCTCGAAGATCTTACCATTTCCAAAGGACCAGAGTTCCATCTCTTTTCGATTTCCATTCAAGAGAGCATTAAGAAATCCAATATAGAATAGTATTTCCAGTGCCACGGGAAAAGAAATCCTTCTGTGGTATTCCATGGGTCTATTATATTTACATAGAAATATCTCTCGCTTGTTAGACACAGAATTAACGCAACCTAATCATAAAAAAGTATAATTATCAAAAGATGAAACTTACCTATGGCATTTGCACTTAGGTCATATTAACCTTGATAGGATTAAAAGATTTGTTAACCGCCAAAATCGGCGAAGGACCAAAGAAGAATTTTCCACCTCGACATGAGAAGGCTATAACAGTACCCAACCCGGATACCACGACAGAGTGGACCCCGGTTGATCCCAACACATACCTCCTTCAGCGGGGTCCACCCCGCCAAGCATCTTAGCTCGACAAAATGGCCGAGAACCAAAAATACTCACTAGAACTCACAGCGAGATCAAACCCGGCTATAACCGGGCTTCCTATGGACCCCGCTACACCCCGATACAGCTTCCTACGGACCCTGCAGCACCCCGACACGGAGTTCTACTGATCACCTTACTACAAAGCTGGCTAGATATCCCCCTACTGCCATCAGTAGGATGCTCACTAGATGTAAGCAGCCCGCTAGAGCAGAAGAGCACCAGGAAGCAGGATCCTAAACACCAAGAACTAAAAGCTCCACAAAGGAACCAGTAAAACGTCACCGTACAAAGGAGGTACACTCATTCCCGCCAGAGAGTCCTAATTTGAGCAGGACATTACAGTAGGTATCCTACTAGGAAGGTAAGTGATTGACTCCTCCTAGGAAGGAAAGACTGAATTCAGCGCATTAAAGCTCCGATTTTATTTCCTAAAAAGAAGGATCCTGCAAGCGGCCAAACCCTAGTCCGAGATTGTAGGAGTGCATGGCAAGCAAACAGGACCTATATATATAACAACTTATTCATCGAACAGAGGGAAGAAACCCTACACTCTACTTATCGACAGACACAGATTTATCTCCACCATCATCCCACTTATCGACCGAAATCTCCATATCGTTGCTGTGATTCATATTTTCAATCAAAACCTTCATGTAATCTAATGTCTTAGTAGATTTATAGTCGGTATATTCATGTAATGGAAAAGAGAGATCAATAAGACGAATTCCTATTCGATTTCACGTGTTCTTTATCATGCATGCATTGGCAGGGACATAGTTGGTATCGAACTACTTGATACCCCTCCGGCCAGGATCAATCTCGATCTTGCCCCTTTTAAAGTGGTTATTTGGATTATCGTCCTTTTAACGATTTTCGGATAACACTTTTGGCGCCGTCTGTGGGAAGCTTTTTCCCAACCATTGTTTAGCAACAGCCTACTTCTACCCAGAGATATTAGGAATGAGACTCCGGTCCTCCCAGGGTCGTCCCGAGCCATCAGGGCTCCAATCCCTTGCCTCCACTGAAAGAGCTCAGAGACGGGGTAAGGGCATCAGGAGCGAGAATCCTCCACCGGTGCCCCCACCGGCTGCAGACCCTATCCCTCAAAACCCTGCTGAGCAAGAGGTCAACCGAGATGTCTTAGAACAGCACGCTGCAGCCTACGTAGAAGCGATCCGGCTCCGGATGATAGCCCAGGGAATCCCATTTGAAGCAGCCGGGACCCAGGACGATGTCAGACCAAGCACTCGGGCTCCAGTCTTCGACCGATTGGGCCCCCCTCTCCCAGTCCGACAGGCGGATCTCAGACCTCGACTGGTAAAATCCGCGATTGAGGTTCCTCCCAGGAAGGTTCAATCCCCACCAAGACCGCGGACCAAGGAGAGGGAATCCCGTCCCAACTCTGAAGAAAGTGCCAAATCTCGGAGGATTTCCAAGGAAAGGCATCAAAGGGTTAAGCGGAAGGAGGTAGTCATCGATTCGGATTCTTCGGATAATGAAGTTTCAGTAGCTCGATCCGGAACCAAGAAGTCTCAGCGCCTGGAGGACCAGATGACGAGGATGGCGAAGGAGTTGGAGCAGTTAAAGAAGGGAAAGCATCAGGGGATCCAAAAGAATCCTTTGGGCGAGATGAATGCACCATTCTCCAAGAGAGTTAGGGAGGCGGGGCTACCCCCCAAATTCAGGATGCCTTCAGAAAAGTATTCTAGAACAGAAGACCCCGTCAGCCACCTGGAAAGGTTCGTACACCAGATGGAGGTCCAGAGTGCAACCAGGATAGCCATGTGCAGGATGTTCCCTTCAACTCTAACAGACTGTGCCAAGACATGGTTCAGAAAATTACCACCAGGTAGTGTTGATTCTTTCTCCAAACTTACCAAAGCTTTCTGTGCACAGTTTCAGGGAATCAAACCCCGTCCCAAGGATCCTATCCTACTGCAGTACGTAGTTCAAGAGCGAGGTGAAACTCTGAGATCCTATGTGGAGAAATTCCACAAAGAGGTCGTCCAGATGGGTGTGTTCAACGAGAAGGAAACGTTAGCAAATTTCCGGAGGAACTTATGGGCTAGCAGACTGTTCGATCTTTCGCCAAGCATCCTCCTGAGACGTACCAGGAAGCCTACAATCGGGCTCTAGAACAGGTGGACATTGAGGAACAACTCCGGATTAAGATTGAACATGATGAAGCCCGGTTAGCACCACGCCCTAAAAAGGAAGCTCCAAAACCTGCCCCAGCTAGGAAATTTCAGAATCAACCTCCAAACCGGTCGACATACAGGCCGCCTCCTATTCCTTCGTACCAAGAGAGGTACCCGGTCAGGAGGTCGCCCCCCAGAGAGCTCCCCTTGAAGGATGTATCCAGAATAACGAGAGAGGAAGAAGGATATAACCATTATACTCCTCTCAATGCATCGCGGGAAACTATCTATCTCGCCATTCGAGACAAGGGTCTACTCAGAAAGCCGGTTCCCATAAAAATCCCGGTGGACAGGAGGAATCAATACAAGTATTGCGACTTCCATGAAGACGTGGGGCATAACACCTCAGAATGCTACAGTCTCCGCAATCAGATAGAAGCACTGGTAAGGGGAGGACTCCTAACCGAATTTTTACAACAGGTACGAGATAGCATCAAAGAAGGAAAGCAGGTTCAAAGCGGGATGCAAGAAGCAGCGGAAAGGAGGAGAGAAGGAGAAAAGGATCTAATGCAGCAGATCCAGGTGATTCACACCATCAGTGGGGGCCCCACCTTGGCTGGAACCTCCAACAATTTAAGGAAGAACCACGCAAGGAAGATTCCCAGGCTTGACGCTGACCATGAGATACTGAAAGTCAATGGCGGACCCCGAGATCTATCCCGCTCAACCAAGATCATCTTCACGGAGGAGGATGTCTACAATACAGTACAGCCACATGATGACCCCATGGTCATAACAGTGCAGATCGCTAACTGCCTAGTACACCGCGTCCTGATCGATACGGGAAGCAGCGTGGATATTCTGTTCAAGGGGGCTCATGAGCAGCTTAACCTGAAGAATTCTTGCTACAACAGTTGCACCTCTCTACTATACGGATTCACAGGGGACTCCGTAATGCCGATGGGAACAAAGATACTGCCAGTGATAGTCGGAGAAGCTCCTCTTCAGCAAAACATAATGACGGAGTTCATCGTGGTAGACACCCCATCTGCGTACAATGCAATTTTAGGAAGGCCTTTCTTATCAGGGATTAGAGGAGTACTGTTTATCTACCACAACGTGATGAAGTTTCCAGTAGGGTCGGGAGTAGGAGAAGTAAGAGGAGACCAGCAGGCAGCCCGAAACTGCTATGCGGTGTCAACTAACCCCGCTGCATTGGCTAAGCAATGCGCATCGGTGGCCAGCTACCCAAGTCAGAGAACGACAGAGCAGGATGATTATGTTTTAGAAGAAGGAGAGGTACCAGACATAATCGTGGAGGAGTCAGAAGAGGAAGAGCGAGGTTGGGCCAGTGGGAACCCCGTGGAGCAGCTAGAGGAGGTCCAGATCCGGAGGGAGGACCCAACAAAGACAGTAAAAGTGGGAGAAGGTCTGGACCCGGAGGTGAAGAGTAACTTGATAGAGCTTCTCAGAGAGTATAACGATATCTTTGCTTGGAGTCATGATGAGATGCCTGGCATTCCCCTTAGCCTGGCTTCCCATAGGTTGGCAGTGGATGCAACTTTCAAGCCAGTGAAACAGAAAAGAAGACACTTCAACACAGAACGGAATGCCGCAGTCCAAGAAGAAGTTGACAAGCTCCTGAAGGTCGGATTCATCAGGGAATCCCGGTACCCTGAGTGGATCGCTAACGTGGTCATGGTAACCAAATCCAACGGAAAGTGGCGGATGTGTGTGGACTACACCGATCTCAATCGGGCTTGTCCCAAAGATAGCTTCCCCCTACCAAAAATAGATCAGCTCATTGACTCCACTGCAGGAAATAAGCTCCTAAGTTTCATGGATGCTTTCTCGGGGTACAATCAAATCATGATGCATCCTTCAGATCAAGACAAGACTAGTTTCATCACAGGACAAGGTCTCTACTGTTACAAGGTAATGCCATTCGGACTCAAAAATGCAGGTGCCACTTACCAGCGCATGGTGAACAAACTATTCAAGGAACAGATAGGGAGGTCCATGGAGGTATACATAGATGACATGATCACTAAATCTCTAGAAGCAAGACAGCATGCAGGGGACTTACGCCAAACCTTCCAGGTAATAAGGCAGAACCAGATGAGGCTGAACCCCGCTAAGTGTGCGTTCGGGGTGGCAGCAGGCAAATTCTTGGGATTCATGGTGCATGAAAGGGGAATCGAGGCAAATCCTGAGAAGATCAAAGCCATTTTAGATCTCGAGTCTCCTACAAACCTCAAGCAGGCGCAAGGTTTAACCGGGCGGATAGCGGCTCTGAACCGTTTCATATCCCGCTCCACAGACAAATGTCTCCCCTTTTTCAAAATCATCAAGCAGGGGAAAAAGATGAAGTGGGATGAGCAGAGCGAGCAGGCCTTTCAGGCTCTAAAGGGATACCTGTCAAGCCCTCCGCTATTGGTAAAACCAATCCCGGGTGAAGACCTCCTGCTCTACCTAGCAGTTTCTGAAGTAGCAACTAGTGGAGCCTCGGTGAAAGAATGCAGTGACGGGGTACAGAGGCCGGTCTGCTACGTGAGTCGGGCTCTTTCAAAGTCCGAGAAGAATTATATCTTGCTAGAGAAACTCGCCTACGCCTTAGTAACAACATCCAGAAAGCTCCGGCCTTATTTTCAAGCCCACACCATCGCGGTCGTCACAGATCAGCCTTTGAGACAATTTCTCCAGAGGCCGGATGTTTCAGGCAGACTGGTTTTGTGGGCCCTAGAGCTCACACAGTTCGACATCAAGTACAAGGCGAGAACCACGATCAAAGCTCAAGCCCTGGCGGACTTCATAGTGGAGTTTGGCCCAATCCTGAACCAGGGTGTGTTGGCAGACCCAGACCCGGATCAAACCCTTCTGGAATGGCCCATAGACAACAAGATTTGGACTCTTTACACGGATGGAGCAGCGAACCAGTCGGGGTGCGGAGCCGGGATCGTCCTGATCGACCCCGCGGGAATTGAAGTAAGTCATTGCTTCAGGTTTGAATTCAGAGCCACCAACAACGAAGCGGAATATGAGGCTCTGCTAGCAGGAATGAAGGTAGCAGGGGCTCTGGGGGCTGAGTATCTTCAGATCAAGAGCGATTCACAACTAGTGGTCAACCAGGTGACAAGAGTATACCATGCAAAAGGTGACAACATGATAGCCTATCTGGCTAAAGTTCAGGAGGCTATGAAGAAATTCAAAGGTGTAAAAATAGAGCAAGTGCCTAGGGAGAAAAACCATCGCGCAGATGTTTTAGCCAAGATTGCCACAGGAGAGGGACACGCTTTACCAAAAGGGGTACCCCTTCAATTGGTTCCTTTCTCCAGCATAGCAAAAGAGGCAGAAGTCCTCCCAGTAAGCCGCCTCCCGTGTTGGATGGATCCAATAACAGACTATCTCCAAAGCGACATTCTCCCAGCAGATCCGGATCAAGCCCGTCGGCTCAAGAGGACAGCTACCCGATACTGCTTAGTAGAAGGACACCTATATCGTAAGGGAAAATCTCTCCCTCTGCTCAGGTGTCTCCATCCCGATGACGCGCACTGGGCGCTCAGTGAGGTACATTCTGGGGATTGTGGTAACCACGTGTCAGGGGAAACTTTGGCTTACCAGGTAGTCAGGATGGGCTACTACTGGCCGACTATACACCAGGACGCAAGGCAGTTCGCGCGATCCTGCGAGGCTTGCCAGAAAACAGCCAACCTTCATCATCTCCCTCCAGAGAGGCTCTCCTCAATCAGCACTCCCTACCCCTTCGTCATCTGGGGACTAGACTTGATCGGGCCACTTTCCACTGCACCCGGCCAAGCCAAGCACGCGGTAGTGGCGATAGATTACTTTACTCGGTGGGTGGAAGCTAAGGCACTCACCCGGATAACCGAAGAAAAGACCACCAACTTTGTCAAGGAACACATAGTCTGCCGGTTTGGCACCCCGATGGCCATCATAACTGATTTGGGAAAGCAGTTTGACAATGCCAACTTCCGAGAATTCTGTGCAGACCGGAGGATCAATCTCCGTTTTGCTTCGGTGGCCCATCCTCAAACCAACGGGCTGGTCGAAGCAACCAACAAGACCATTAAGAAGCTCCTAAAGAAAAAGCTCCAACAGAAGAAAGGATTATGGGTGGCAGAATTACCCAATGTACTTTGGGCCTACAGAACAACTAGGCGGACAGCAACCGGAGAAACCCCCTACTCCCTGGTGTTTGGGGCAGAAGCTGTCTTGCCCATCGAACACAAGCTCATATCTTTCCGGGTTCAAAATTATGAACCAGAAGATAATGAGGCCAAATTGAGAGCTAGCTTGGACCTGTTGGAGGAAAAACAAACCAAGGTCGCAGAGAAGGTGGCCGTATACCAGAGCAAGATAGCCCGACACTTCAACAAGAAGGTGAGGGCCCGAAATTTCAAAGAAGGAGATTTGGTTCTCAGGAAGGTGACCCAGAATACAAGAAGAAGGTCTGACGGGGTACTAGCCCCTAACTGGGAGGGTCCATACTTGGTTAAGGCATCACTCCGGGGTGGTGCTTACAAGCTCGAAGACATGGAGGGTTACCCGGTGGATCATACATGGAATGCCGATCATCTTCGAAAACTCTATCCTTAAGAAACTGTGCTTGCACCTAGCGGAATGCTCACCCCGAGTTTATATTTGTACCGTTTGGGAAATTAAATAAAAGCAATTCTTTCTTCTATATGATTCTCCTGTGTTCCAATGCCCGATTATCTCCTACTGATATCACCTACAGAATCATCATCACGAAATCGCCTAAAGGCCAGGAGAGCTTCTTAAAGCTCCTGATGCCCTAGACGGGGTCAAACCTTCTAGGAGGATCTCCGCTACTGAGTCAAGCCTCAGGGCGCTCCTGATGCCTTGGACTGGGTCAAGCCCGCCAAGAGGATCTCCATTATTAAAGCGCCTCAAGACCAGGAAATAGCCTCAGGGCGCTCCTGATGCCTTGGACTGGGTCAAGCCCGCCAAGAGGATCTCCATTGTTAAAGCGCCTCAAGACCAGGAAATAGCCTAAGGGCCCTCCTGCTGCCTCGGTCGGGGAATACCCTCCTCTGAGAAGCCTGGTGCTAAAGTGGCCTTAGTTGCCTACCAGGATAGCCTTGGTCGGGGAATACCCTCCTCCGAGAAGCCTGGTGCTAAAGTGGCCTTAGTTGCCTACCAGGACAGATTACAGTAAGAGTCGGGCTGCCTCAGGGTACCTGATTCCTTACTTCGCCTCAAGACCAGGAAATAGCCTCAGGGCGCTCCTGATGCCTTGGACTGGGTCAAGCCCGCCAAGAGGATCTCCATTGTTAAAACGCCTCAAGACCAGGAAATAGCCTAAGGGCCCTCCTGCTGCCTCGGTCGGGGAATACCCTCCTCTGAGAAGCCTGGTGCTAAAGTGGCCTTAGTTGCCTACCAGGATAGCCTTGGTCGGGGAATACCCTCCTCCGAGAAGCCTGGTGCTAAAGTGGCCTTAGTTGCCTACCAGGACAGATTACAGTAAGAGTCGGGCTGCCTCAGGGTACCTGATTCCTTACTTCGCCTCGAGACCAGGAAATAGCCTCAGGGCGCTCCTGATGCCTTGGACTGGGTCAAGCCCGCCAAGAGGATCTCCATTGTTAAAGCGCCTCAAGACCAGGAAATAGCCTAAGGGCCCTCCTGCTGCCTCAGTCGGGGAATACCCTCCTCTGAGAAGCCTGGTGCTAAAGTGGCCTTAGTTGCCTACCAGGACAAACCTACAGTAACATCGGGGAAACTCATCGGGATGCTTCACTCTTTATTTTCCCACTTGCTACCCCGACAGCGGACCAGCAGTCAGAAAGGAACTTAGAAGTCCATCCTCAGCAAGACGAATTGTTCATAAGGAGTAGGATTTCTCGAATGACTGCTATAATACTTTATACTATGACATGTTTAAGGGAGTCCGATTAGAGGAAGATGTGATTTTACCCCGTTGGTTCTTATGGTTATAAGCACATAGTTTATCTCTATTACCCATCGGGGTCCAGTCATCATCCTTATTACTCATCAGGGTCCAAGTATTCAAACAGGATTCCAAGTATCAACAAATTTATATGCAATGAGGGTTTTCTAAGTACAAAGTAAACAAGACACAGTATTCAGAAAAGCTGCTATATTTATAATCAGGGTGCCCAATTCCCCAATCGGGCTACAAAAAATGTTAATAAAGAAGGGAGGCCAGACTAGTTTTCTGTTTCCTCCTCCGGATGCTCTCCTCGGCCAACTGCCCCTTCTCCCAAAGGCTCAGCTGCTGCATCAGTTTGGACAACCTCCTCCATGACAGAAGACCCAGTCTGAATCCCCTCAACCACCGGGACCTCGGATCTAGCTGGCCCCTCATCCTCCTCCACGAGGACCGCACCAGTAGCGGACTCGGGATCCACTCTTCGTTCTTCAATGGCAGAAGGATCTAGATCAGCTCCCTCAGTGCCGTCATGCTGGACTTCAGCAGCCACGTCAGCTTCTTGATCCAGATGGACCACTTCCTGTGGAGGGGCCTCTATCTCTTGATCCCCTCCTGCTAGCAGGGCAGCCTTTGCCATAATCTGCTCCCGATCCCAGTTCAAGGCTGCCTCAAGGTTGAAGGGAGGAGGCAAAGCTGTAGCCACCTCGTAGCAGGCTGTAAAATAACCATCCTCAAATGAAGGCCCTTGCTGAGCCTCCAAGCCTGCTATAGTCTCCCGAAGGAGTTGATTCTCGCTCTGTAGCAGCTGTTTCTCTCGTTTTACGCACTCCCTCTCCTCCCGGCGGCGAAGAGACCTGACTGTCTCGGTGTCCAGGCTGCGTTCAGCACGCCTAAGAGCCACCAAAGCCTCCTGCCTCCCCTCTTCTGCATTTTTGGCGTCTTGCAGCAGAGGAGCCACGCTCTGTTGGGTCTGGACCAACTCCTGTTGGGTATCCTCCAGCTTCGCTTGGAGGCCGATATAAGCCTCCCTCAATGTTAGCAGCTGCTTCTCCATGGCCATGGCAAATTTGAAGCCCTGCGAGAAGAAAGAGAGTCAATACTTAGCAGGAGGAGGAATTAAACAACAAGAAAGGAGTAGAAGTTTACCTCAGCCAGAACCGAAGCCCCCTTGGTGACCAGGATGTCTGTAGGAAGCTTGGCCATATCTGTCAAATCTCCACCTGGGTAGGAGGCCGCAAACCTGGACACTACCTCGTTAAAGGTAGTACACCTCGACCCCGATCCAGAAGCCACATCAGCAACTGGGGAAGAAATGGGAGTAGCTGCCTCCTCTACCAAGATTCTGGTTGGGTCCTTGAAAGACTTTGTAATAAGAGGAGGAGCAGGTGACGTCTTCGTTGCAGGAGCCACTTTCTTCTGCGCTGACCTTCCGGAGCCTCGGGCCTTAGCCGCCCTGGCCAACATCGCCGAAATCCTCGAGCGCGAGGGAGGAGTAGAGGGAAGGGAAGTCTTGGCCCTAGACCTCGCTGAAGCAGGAGCAGGAGGAGGGTTGGGGTCGGTTCCCACTTGGAGGGATCCTAACGCAATCTTGGCAGCAGGGGTAGGAGAAGGAACAGGGGAAGGAAGAGCTGGCCAAGTCTTATCCCCTGCTCCAGAAGATGAAGAAGATCCCGTTACCACCAGGGTAGCCGATACTGCAAGAAGAGAAGAGTTCAGCGAGAATCAGAAGAAGGAATATATATATATATATATAGAAACAGAGAAGCAAGATACAGTTAACTCACCAGGAAGAGCGAGGGAGATCCTCAGATACCGCTCCAAGCGGGCTCCCTCAAAGGGATCCAAAGTGGGATACTGCATGTTGGTGTAACCCCTCTTCAGGATCCTTGTCAAAATCTCCCGGGATTCAGGAGCCAGCGTCCCCTTTGCCCACTTATCCCTCGCTGTAAACTGAGTGGGGACGGGATACTCATACCCCCCAACGAAAGCAGTATGCCCCCATTCGCCCTCCACCACGAGCCACTCCTCCTTCCAGGGCGCCGAGTACTTCACATTTGCCCCCGGGACAGTGAACTTCAAGTCGTTGGACGCCCTTAAGTAGAATTGACCCCGAGGCACCATACTGGCAATGTTGAAAAGATAGCGGAGTTCGTCCAATCCCGGCTCCCGCTCGATGTGATCCTTCTCACACTGCTCCTTCCAGAGCACCAGGAACCCCGTCAGATGCTTCGAGAAGCCCGACGAGATTTGGAGAGGGGCCAATTCGAGTGCGACAAGAGCTCGTCGGAGAGTAGGGTGCAGCGGAAGCCGGACTCCACACTCAAAAGCAGCTTTGTGGATCAGTAGGCGGTCTGGAGGCGGGGTGTATACATCGTAACCCCTGTGGGGAAGGGATAGAGTGATGTATTCCGGAATGTTGTACTCTTCCCGTAGTTTATTGAGCGCATCCACCGTACAAACGGAGTCGGGTATAATCCGACCGTCATGAAAGGCGGCGAAGGAGCCCGTTTGGACCCCGACTAGTGTGACGTCAGGTCCGCCACTTTCCTCGTTGCCACCAGACTGTAAGGCACCCACCTCATCACCAATCAAGGCTGGGTCCTCAGGATTATTGTGGAAACCCGACCCAATTCGGGGGTTTCGGGCAGAACGGCGTCGCTGAGCCCGTAGGTTCTCCTCAGCCACTTCCTCCCCCTCTCGACCCCGTTTTTTCTTCTCCGACGTCAGGGAATCTGCCACCGCGTCAGCCGCCTCCGTACTGAAGAGGGCGTCAATACTATCGGATTGGGGGGGGGGGGGGGGGGGAAGCGGGATCATGACGAGTAGGATTCGCCACCGAAGAAGGGTTTTGTTCGACAAGTTTTTCTTGAGAGGAAGGAAGTTGTGAAGGAGAAGCCATTATAGAAGAAGAAGAGAAGAAGGATTTCTTCGAAAGATTGCTGTGAGAAAAGAGGAAAAAGGTAGAGCAGAAAGTTCTTGTGTTCAGTCGCGATTTTGAATGTTCAAGAGAAAGTAAGTAATCACCAGTGGAGCCGGTCTATTTATAGGGGAGGAATGACGGTTACTTACTTGGAAACCGGAATCGGTGACCGGGAGGAGGGGTTGAGGCGTTTTCCGCATTAATCGCACCAAAACGGCTCTTTTTGAAGAAAGGGGAAACCCAATCAACAGTCGACACGTAATCAATGATAACGGACAAATTAAGGATTTCCTTCTCTTAAGCGGAAACCCAGTCAGACAAGGAAGGTAAGGGGATAAGGTAGAAAATCCTTCAAGCAAACAAAAAGATCCTGACCCCGACCCCGACCCCGACAAGGTATCAGTGTCCAAGTCAGGGGGGACTTCTGTTAACCGCCAAAATCGGCGAAGGACCAAAGAAGAATTTTCAACCTCGACATGAGAAGGCTATAACAGTACCCAACCCGGATACCACGACAGAGTGGACCCTGGTTGATCCCAACACATACCTCCTTCAGCGGGGTCCACCCCGCCAAGCATCTTAGCTCGACAAAATGGCCGAGAACCAAAAATACTCACTAGAACTCACAGCGAGATCAAACCCGGCTATAACCGGGCTTCCTATGGACCCCGCTACACCCCGATACAGCTTCCTACGGACCCTGCAGCACCCCGACACGGAGTTCTACTGATCACCTTACTACAAAGCTGGCTAGATATCCCCCTACTGCCATCAGTAGGATGCTCACTAGATGTAAGCAGCCCGCTAGAGCAGAAGAGCACCAGGAAGCAGGATCCTAAACACCAAGAACTAAAAGCTCCACAAAGGAACCAGTAAAACGTCACCGTACAAAGGAGGTACACTCCTTCCCGCCAGAGAGTCCTAATTTGAGCAGGACATTACAGTAGGTATCCTACTAGGAAGGTAAGTGATTGACTCCTCCTAGGAAGGAAAGACTGAATTCAGCGCATTAAAGCTCCGATTTTATTTCCTAAAAAGAAGGATCCTGCAAGCGGCCAAACCCTAGTCCAAGATTGTAGGAGTGCATGGCAAGCAAACAGGACCTATATATATAACAACTTATTCATCGAACAGAGGGAAGAAACCCTACACTCTACTTATCGACAGACACAGATTTATCTCCACCATCATCCCACTTATCGACCGAAATCTCCATATCGTTGCTGTGATTCATATTTTCAATCAAAACCTTCATGTAATCTAATGTCTTAGTAGATTTATAGTCGGTATATTCATGTAATGGAAAAGAGAGATCAATAAGACGAATTCTTATTCGATTTCACGTGTTCTTTATCATGCATGCATTGGCAGGGACATAGTTGGTATCGAACTACTTGATACCCCTCCGGCCAGGATCAATCTCGATCTTGCCCCTTTTAAAGTGGTTATTTGGATTATCGTCCTTTTAACGATTTTCGGATAACAAGATTAGTTAGTGATGGACTTTTAAGTGACTTAAAGGTTGATGATCTACCAACTTATGAATCATGTTTGGAAGGTAAAATGACCAAAAGGTCGTTCACGACCAAAGGCACAAGAGCCACTGGATGTTTAGGATTAATACACACTGATGTATGTGGTCTTATGAGCATTCAAGCTAGAGATGGATATGAGTACTTCATCACTTTCACAGATGATTACTCGAGATTTGGCTATGTGTATCTCATGAGACATAAGTCGGATGCTTTTGACATGTTCAAAGCATTTAAAGCTGAAGTAGAAAATCAGCTTGAGAAACACATAAAATCTTGAGCTCTGATCATGGTGGAAAATATCTATCTGGTGAGTTTTAGCAATATCTTATTGATAATGAGATTATTTCTCAATTTTCTACGCCAGGTACACCTCAACAAAATGGGGTAGCAAAAAGGAGAAATAAAATTCTTTTGGACATGGTTAGGTCTATGTTAAGTTATTCAACGCTTCCTATTTCTTTTTGGGGATATGTTTTACAAACTGCAATATATATTCTAAACGATGTACCATCTAAGTCGGTTCCTCAAACATCGCATGAGTTGTGGACTAGGCGAAAACCTAGTTTACAACACTTAAGGATATTTGGTTGTCCAACGCATGTGTTAAAAGGAAAGACAGAAAAGATGGAGTCTAGTTCAGAAACATGCATATTTGTGGGGTATCCAAAAGGAACTAAATGATATTATTTCTATAGTCCTTCAGATGTTAAAGTATTTGTTTCAACAAATGCTAAATTTATGGAAAAGGACTGTATGAATGATTTTATACCTAAAAGTAGAATTGTCCTAAATGAGATGTTAGGAGATACAATTCCACAAGAGGTTATACAACCTAGCCCAATTGTAAGTTCCACACCATCACAAAATCAATAACCTACCATTCCTCGTCATAGTGGGAGGGTTACTAAACAACCCGAGAGATACATCAGTTTAGGAGAATCAGTGGAGAATCTCCCGGATGATGATGATCCCTACACGTATAATGAAGCAATGGAGGACGTTGATTGTCGCCATTAGCAAAAGGCAATGTAATCCGAAATTGAATCCATGTTCAATAACAAGGTCTGGTCCCTTGTAGACTTGGCTAAAGGGATAAAACCCATTAGGTGCAAGTGGGTATACGAGAGAAAAAGAGGTATGGATGGAAAGGTGGAAACCTTTAAAGCTAAATTGGTAGCTAAAGGTTACACATAGAAAGAATGTATCGATTACGAGGAAACCTTCTCTCCATTGGCCATGCTTAAATCCATTAGGATACTCTTATCCATTGCATCATCTTTAGACCTAGAGATTTGACAAATGAACATCAAGACAACTTTCCTTAGTTGAAGTCTGACGAATGCATCTATATGATGCAACCAGAAGGATTCATTGAAAAAGGCCAGGAGGAAAGAGTATGCAAGTTGCAAAAATCCATATATGGATTAAAGCAAGCATCCAGATTCTAGAACATAAGGTTCGATCAAGCTGTGAAAGGTTTTGGATTTATTCAAAACCTTGACGAACCTGGTGTGTACAAAAGGATTAAAGGCGACAAGTTGGTTTTCCAAGTTTTTTCTATTGATGATATACTACTCATTGGAAACGATGTAGGTGTATTGACATCAATAAAAGAATGGTTAGCAAAACAATTTGATATGAAGGACTTAGGAGAAGCAAGTTATATTCTTGGTATTTGAGTAATAAGGGATAGAAAGAATAGAACGATTGCATTATCCCAAGCTTTATACATAGATAAAATCTTGTCTAGGTTCTCCATGCAAGATTCCAAGAAAGGTATGTTACCTTTTAGACATGGAATCAAACTTTCTAAGGAACAAGTTCCTAAGAATGAGCATGAAGAGCAATTTATGAGTAGGGTTTCATATGCCTCGGCAGTTGGAAGTCTCATATATGCAATGCTCTACATTAGACTAGATATTTGTTTTGCTGTTGGCATAGTTAGTAGGTTTCAATCGAAACCTGGTTCTGATCACTGGACGGTAGTCAAACATATTTTCAAGTATTTCCAGAGAACAAGAGATCATATGCTTGTATACTTTAGAGGGTATTTAATTCCCGTTGGGTATATAGATTATGATTTCTAGTCAGATTCTAACTCCAGAAAATCCACATAAGGATCTATGTTTACTCTTGGAGGAGGAGCAATCATATAGAGGAATATCAAGCAATCCTGTATTGTTGATTCCACCATGGAAGCTGAGTAGGTTGCTGCATGCGAAGCTGCCAAAGATGCCGTTTGGCTCCGCTAATTCTTGAATGACTTGGAAGTGGTTCCTAATGCGAATAAGCAGATCACTAAGAGAGGCTAATTCGAGAGAACCAAGAAGTCATAAGAGAGGAAAACACATTGAAAGGATGCATCACCTTTTAAGGGAGATTCTGCATAGTGGTGACGTGACGGTTACCAAAATCACGTCAGTAGAAAATCTAGCAGATCCTTTCACAAAAGCTCTACCACAGAAGAGTTTTGATGGGCACCTAGAGAATATGGGAATGAGAAATATGACACACTTGATGTAGCACAAGTGGGAGATTGTTAGGATTATGCTTAATAGCAAGAGTGTAATATTGTTTTGACAATCTTTTCATATTAATAAAATGATTTCTGTTTTAACAAATCTTATAGAATTTATAGTTTAATTATTATAATTGCCAAAAGTAAATGTTAACCGCTAAAAATGGCGGGGATTCAAAGAAGAATTTTCCATCTACCTAAGGGAAGTATCCTAATACGAGGAAGAGGATCCTGTACCCCGCCACTAAAATGCACCCTCCACCAATCCTGGTCAGAGTCGAAACCTCCAAAATACCCCGAGATACCAGAGATCGCAGAAGCCAAGTTACCAGATCCTAAAACCCCGCGACCGCACCAGCTCGGTATCCCGATACCCCGATACCCCGATACCTACGTACCCTGATGCATGTATACAGAGTACAAACGAATAGGAAGCATGGTACCCATGTATCCTAATCCCACCAAGACCATCTGAATCGACAATAAGGACCAAGACAAGATCAAGCCACATAGAAGAGTAGTAAAGCGCCGTTATTTTAACAAACAAGGAAGTTAACTCCTTCTCACCACTAAAGAGTTATACTTCAAATAGAAGTTGTTACCGGAAAATCGTCACTGGGGTGAAATTCCAAATAACAACTTTAAGGGGGACCAAGATCAAGATTGATCCCTGTCAAAGGGGTATCACGTAGTTTGATACCGACTATGTTCTCAACAATACAAGTACGATTTGGGTAAAAATATAATAGACAAAGTAGAATCTTTATTGATTGTCACTATGCATTACAAATACGTGAGTTGTGTTTTTCTGGATTAACCGTGGAGTATGGAGTGAAACAAATAACTCGGTGTGATCAAATATATATCTACAGGGGGGGGGGGTGAATAGATTTTAACAATTTTACCCAATTTTCGCGATAATCAAGATTACGAAAATACCCCAATCTAGTCAACAAATATAACAATTGTAATATGGTGCGGAATTATAAATGACACTTGATATTTACGTGGAAACCCTCACAGGAAAAACCACGGGCTGTATAGTGCGCCACACTCGAACCTCGAATCCACTAAATGTGTTAAACGATTACAACCTACTCCCGGTATATAATCACACACCTACCTAATCCCGGTATAAGTGAACCTAGTCCAATTTGCTTGTGCGACCACCTTATCCCGGCGTCCGACCTAATCCCGGTCTATCACACAAGACTTCAATTGCTTGTGATTTATGCAACCTAATCCCGGAAGCTACACAAGTCTTACTTCTCAATGAAGAGATAAAGCCCTAAGTGAATATGCAATGATATCCAAAAATGCAAGATAGAGCTAGGGTACTCTAGATGCTTACCTAGGATTATATGATGACAATAAAATCAATCCTAGATATGAAAATAGCTATATGACATGGCATACAACTATAGCTAAGTAAAGGATAACCAATCCTAGATACAAAGCTATCAAAAACAATCTCAATCATACAAAGAGATCAATTAGCTAGATGTTAGATAAACATGTAAAAACCTAGCTATCAAAAATAACCCACAAACATTCAAAGGATTAACTAGTTGATTAAACAACAATCTATCAACCTAGTTATCAATAAATCACACAATAATGTTTATGGCATAGCTTTTAGGCAATAATGACCTAATCAAATAAGCTATGTAAAAATTAACCCAATCAACAATAATCTCAATCATGTATGTAGAAATAACATACAAGTAATAAAAGAGATAAAATTGATAAGTAAAACACTAAAATTAGATGAGATTAGTGTTCAACAAATCATACCATGTGTGTTGAAGAAGACCCATGCTCAAATGATGATGAATGATGCAAGATGGAGATGGGTTTTGGGTTTAGAGAGTTAAAGAAGCAATCTTGGTGCTTTCTCTCTCTAGGAAACTCTTAATCTCTCTCTAGGGTTTTGTATCTTTTGTTCCCTTCAATACAAATGAGAGAAAAATATGTATTTATAGTGCTTAGATGATAGCCGTACAAATATCATGAATATTGCTCCAAAAATGAGCCAAATCGGACTCCAAATGAGTGAGATATGGCCAAATTACGAAACAGGGGCGGAGCATTGCGCTGGTCGTCAGGTACAGCCACACCAGCGCCACACCAGCGCTACATCTCTGGACCAAAAGCGCTGGTCGAGTAGCGCTGGTCACAAGCGCAATCACACCAGCGCATAGGCGCGACAGCGCAACAGCTCGAGATTCGAGCACTCCAAAACATGACCAAACGACATTGAAACATTTCGTATAATATATCGTTGGAAAGGTATGGAAGTCTAATTTCTACTCCAATTTATGGAATGACATTTCAATGTCTGTAGAAAAAGTTATGGTCAATGGAGTGACCAATGGTCAGATTCGGATAACAGCTGTGATGCCCTGTTTTAGTGGTCACTTTGGAGATTTCAAAACCAATCCAAACGGTCATGAAATATTACGAATAATATATCGTTGGAAAGGTATGGGTGTCTAGTTTGTCCAGAATTTTACAAAACTCAATTTAAAAATTTGTGTAAAAAGTTATGGTCACAAGACCATACAAAGGTCAGTTTTGAAAAACATTTAAATCATTGAAATCCAATCTTTTGAAACTAGACACTTTACTCCAAATAACCAAACCGAATCTACCACTTATCCAAGAGAAGAATGAGACCTTCTCAAGTGGTCAACCATCGTGCTAAGACATGCACACCATCGTGCAAGCACGGACGTTTCCGATCACACAAACGGAAACGAATTACACCACACTTAAGACTAACAAACATGAAGTGCAAGTGTGGGATGTGAAAGCATCTTAATGCCTAACATGTCATGGCATTTTAATCCTAAGATGCAATCAATAAATTATGCAAGAAGAGATGTTAAAAAAACATGAATGCACACATATGAAAAACACACAATATACACAAGGTATGGATATGCATGAAATGTGTGTGTGTGCTACTATATCTCTTCAAAGCAAAGCAAGCACTAAGAAATTTACCTTTGGAGTGCTTGTCACCTTGAGGTCTTGAGGGCCTTGAGGTTGATCTTCAATCACCTAAACTACCCTTACAATTCAAACCCCAACATGTGGTTTGTCCACGAAATAAGCCAATCAATAACGGGAATCCTTACATGGAGATTCAGTGAGCAATTGAGATGGTGGTGGTGAACTCGTATGTGTCGATAAGTAGAACTAAACCTAGGGTTTTAGATGGTGATTTTCGGATCCTTTTTTGGTGTGTATCATCTTGTTTATATATGTCCCGTTGTTTGCCATGCACTCCTATAGTTTCGGTCTAGGGTTGGGCGATTGCAGAACCTCTTTCTTCTTAGGAGACAATCTCAAAGCTTTCATCGTTAGAGTCTAATCTTTCCTTCCAAATAGAGTTGACTTGTTAAAATAGAACTTTTCAGTTGGCGGGAAGGGGTATACTTCTTCTGTTTTAACTAAACGGCGGCGTTTCAATATGTCTCTATGGAGCTTTAACCTGGTCTTTATGGCATAAGAATCTTGCTCATTGGTAATTTCTTCATCTTGTATCTTCCTGTTTAGCCGGCTGATTCTAGACGATGGTATGAACTCCTGAGTATCCCGCTGCTAACTAAGGATCGAGACTGTAGTGGGGTACCTCGTTGATAAAGTAGCGAGATATCTGGATGGTACAATAGCAGGATGCTTAGTGGAGCTGTGAATTGGGATGCTGTGTGCTGAACTATGAATCGGGGTACTGGGTGGAACTTCGCATCGGGATACCGCGGGATGGAACTTCATGTCGGGATACTGCGGGTTCCGTGGGGGACTAGGGAATTACTGGGTCGGATCCTTCTAGAGGGGATATGTTCCCGAATCGATTGGGATCCCTCCCTTTTCGGGGTAGCCGGATGGTATCTGGATTCACATGTCCTCCTTGAATCGAGGTGGAAAATTCTTCTTTGGTCTTCCACTAATTTTGGTGGTTAACAGAAGTCCCTCATGACTTGGACACTGATACCTTGTCGGGGTCGAAGTCAGGATTCTGATTATGCTTGAAGGATTTTCTACCTTGTCTGCTTACGTATCCCCTGTCTGACTAATCTCTATTGAAGAAGAAGAAATCTTTCTTGGACACGTTGGTATTAATTGCTCAGTCTGCGTGTTAGATGTCGATTGGTTCTACGTTTTCAAAAAGAGCCGTTTTGGCACGATTAATGCGAAACCATCTCCAACACATCCTTCAAGCACGTTGCCGGTCATCAGTTCTGGTTTCCTTGTGTGCAACCGCCTGCCCTCTTCTATAAATAGACCGGCTTCGTTGGTGCCTTCTCCATCACTTTCAAATTTCAAGATTATAGCAAAGAAAAAACCCTAGTTTCCCTGCTTTCTCTTTTCTCTTACCAACAATCCATCAAGATCCTCTTACCCTCTTCTACTACTTCCTCAATGGCATCTCCTTCAGAACTCCCTACCACTTCACAAGGAAACCCCATCGACCAAACCCATCTAGTGATGGCTTCTACGCACCCGAACCCCGCTTCTCCGCATTCTTTTGACAGTCTTAACTCTTTATTTAGTATGGAGAAGGCCAACTCGGGGGAGGTTTCTCCAACATCGATGGGGAAGAAATGAAGTCGAGATGGCAACGGTGCTTCTAGTGACACCCCGTGGCCCCAGCGCCGTCGTTCTACATGAAACCCCTAAATCGGGTCGGGTTTCCATAACAAACCAGACGACCCTGTTTAGATTAACGACGAGGTGGACGCTGCAAAAGTTGGTGGTGACGAGGAAGGAGACGGGCATGATGTCACCTTAGTCAGGGTCTAGACCGACTTTTTTGCCTCCTTCCACGACGGTCGGATAGTTCCTGACTCCGTGTGTACTCTAGACACACTCACCAAGCTGAGGGAGGAGTACAAGATTCCAGACTACATCACTCTGTCCCTCCCTCATTGGGGTTACGACGTGTATACCCCACCTCAAGATCGTCTGCTGATTCACAAGACGACCTTCGAGTGTGGAGTCCGGCTGCCATTACATCCTACTCTTCGTCAGGCTCTTGTAGCGCTAGAGCTAGCTCCCCTCCAGATCTCGCCGAGCTTCTAGAAGCACTTGACGGGGTTCCTAATGCTCTGGCAGGAGAAGTGTGAGAGGGACAACATCAACAAGGAGCCGGGATTGGACGAGCTTTTCTTCCTTTTTAATATAGCAAACATGGTGCCTCGGGGTCAATTCTACCTGAGGGCATCAAACAACATGAAGTTCGTCATCCTTGGGGCGAACGTGAAGTATGTCGCGCCCTGGAAAGAGTAGTGGCTCGTGGTTAGAGGCGAATGTGGGCGTACGACCTTCATCGGAGGATATGAGTATCCCATCCCAACCCAGTTCACGGTGAGGGATAAATGGGCGAAGAGGGTGCTCTCCTCGAAATCTCAGCATGTCCTTGCGAGGATTATTAAGATGGGGTATATAAATATGAAGTATCCCACTCTAGACCCCTTTGAGGGAGACCGGTTGGAGAGGTACCTGAAGATCTCCCTTGCACTTCCCGGTAAGCAATTTCATCTAACTCTTTTATCTATATGCACATATGTTTTCCTCCTCCTTTTTCTCATTAAGTTTTCTTTATCTGTGTAGTATCCACTGCCTCAATGGTGGCGAGGTCTTCATCCTTCTCTGGGTCGGGGGATCTGACCCTGCCTGCTTCTACCTCTCATGTTCCTTCTCCTTCTTCTACTGCCAGAATTATATTGGGGTCTGCACAAGCTGGAGCTAATCTCAACCTTCCTCCTGCTCTAGCGAAATCATCTGCCAGTATTGCAACACCCCCTCCTACTTTAACTGGGTCATTTGCCAAGACTCCTGCTCGTCTTCCCATTTCACATCCAGTACGCTCATCGATCTAGGCAATGCTGGCTCGGGCCGCTAAAGCTCGGGGTTCTGGAAGGTAAACCAGAAGGTGTAAAAGAAGGTCGATGTTCAAAGACCTGCTACGACCATTCCGCTTGCTTCTCCTTCCTAATCTATCCCAGCCGCATCCCACATCGTGGTGGAAGAGTAGAGGGACACTGTTCTAACCCCCCCTCTGGCAGCCGATATTCCTTCGGGGTCTGGAGGCACTACCCAGGATGAGGTGGTGTCTCATTTTATTGCCTCTTGTCCTAGAGGGAGCCTGGCGAGCATGGCGAAGATTCCATTAGAGATCCTGGCTACTAAGGGTGCTTCCGTCTTGGCCAAGGTAACATTCCGCTTTTGTTCCTGTTGATCGTTTTTCCCTTGTATATTTTCTGGTGATGGTAATTCCCCTTTCTTTATGCTACAGGGTTTCAAGTTTGCTTTAGCCATGGAAAAACAACTGCTAACTTTGAAGGAGGCCTACGTTGGGCTCCAGGTAAAATTGGAGGATACCCAGCAGGAGCTGGTCCAAGCTCAGCAGAGTGTGGCCCCCTTGGTCCAAGCTGCTGCAATAGTTGAAGAAGGTAGGCATGCAACCTTGGTGGAAGCTAGACACTACGAGCGCTGCTTGGATACTGAAACCATCAGGTCCTTGCATCGCCGAAAGGAGAGGGAGTGCTTGAAGGTAGAGAAAAAGTTGCTGCAAGATGAGAACCAACTCTTGCGGGACACAATAAGAAGCTTGGAGTCCCAGGAAGGCTCTACGTTTGAAGACGGCTACTTCACAGCCTGCTACGATGTGGCCACAGCCTTGCCCCTCCCTTTGATCTTCAGGCCACCCTGAACCGGGACCGGGACCGGGACCGGGACCGGGACTAGATCATGGAGAAGGCTGCCCAGCTAGCAGATGGTGACCAAGGAGAAGAGGTTCTTTCACAAGATACTGCTCATCCGGATCAAGGGGCTAGTATTCCTATTGGGATTCAACCTGAAGGCTCTAAGAAGGCGACCTAGGATCTCCCTTCTATTCAAGAGGAACAAGTGTAGAACCCTCTACCTGCTTCAGAGGTTGTTTTGGTGGAGGAGGGGGATGGCCCAGTTGAATCCGGGGTTCCAATAATTGAAGGGACCCAGATTGAATCTGTAGCTATGGAGGAGGACGATCCGACTAGGCCTCAGGTTTCGGCAATTGAGGGGGCCTATACTGGTATTGCAGTGGGGGTCACAAGGATGGAAGCAGCTGACCAAGGAAAACACACGGAGGAGGAGAAGGAAGACTGATCTGGCATTTTTATTGTATATATATTTTTGTAGCCCGAAATGGGGGCTGGGCTCCCCATTTAATCAATTTAACAGTTTCATTTCGCTGATTCATATTGTGCCTCGCTTGCTCTTCTAAGTTAGAAAAGATTTTAAAGCATACAAGCTTGTGAGTAATTGGACCTAGAATGAATGACTGTGCCTTGACAAAATAGATCAGGATGCTTATTTGCCAGATGTTGAACACCCTTGTATCTCGTAATTGTAGAAACTAGCGGGATCTGTTAAGTAATAATGTCTCCTTCCTTAATTGAGCTCTTATGAACATGTAGTAATCTAAGGTTCATAGTATCCTGTCAAGGTATCCCGATCCTTATGATAATCTAACTTGTTAAGCATCCTAGGCCCCTTTAATGCCAGCCTTCTAGAGAAATGGAGAAGTTAGGAATCAGGTACCCTGGCAAGGTATCCCGATCTTTCTGTAATTCTGTCTTGGTAGGCAACTTAGGCCACTTTATCACCAGGCTTTTTGGAAGAGGGCATACCCCTGACCAAAGTAGCAGGAGCCCCATAAGGCTATTTCTTGGTCTTGAAATGGAGAAGTAAGGAATCAAGTACCCTGACAAGGTATCCCGATTCTTCTGTAAGTCTGTCCTGGTAGGCAACTTAGGCCACTTTAGCACCAGGCTTCCTGGAAGAGGGTATACCCCAACCAAGGCAGCAGGAGCGCCATAAAGCTATTTCCTGGTCTTGAAATGGAGAAGTAAGGAATCAGGTACCCTGGTAAGGTATCCCGATTCTTCTGTAAGTTTGTCCTGGTAGGCAACTTAGGCCACTTTAGCACCAGGCTTCTTGGAGGAGGGTATACCCCGACCAAGGCAGTAGGGGCGCCATAAGGCTATTTCCTGGTCTTGAAATGGTTCAGTAATGGCAAAAAAAAAAAAAAAACTTGTAGAATGAATATCATGTTGGAGACATTGGAGAATCAAGTAGGAGACATTTCATAATGGACATAGGAGAATCATGTAGGAAAGGAAACTGATTTTATTGAATTTCCCAAGCAGTACAATATGAATTCGCGGTGTATATATCAACCGATATGAGTTGAATATCTAAAGGTAGAACTTCCTGAGGTGATCGGCGTTCCATGTATGATCCACTGGGTACCCCTCCATGTCTTCCAGCTTGTTGGCGCCACCCTGAAGCACCGCTTTTATCAGGTAGGGACCTTCCTAGCTAGGAGCTAACACCCCATCGGACCTCTTTTGTGTGTTCTAAGTTACTTTCCTAAGAACCAAATCTCCTTCTTTGAAATTTCGGATCCTTACCCTTTTATTGAAGTGTCGGGCTATCTTACTCTGGTACACTGCCACTTTTTCGACGGTCCTGCTTTGCTTTTCCTCGAGTAGATCCAGACTGGCTCTTAACTTAGCATCATTATCTTCCGGTTCATAATTTTAGACCCGGAAGGATATGAGCTTATGCTCGATGGGTAAGACCGCCTCAGTCCCGAAGACTAACGAATAAGGGGTCTCCCTCGTAGTAGTCCTCTTGGTTGTCCTGTAAGCCCACAGCACATTGGGTAACTTTTCAACCCATAATCCTTTTTTCTGTTGGAGTTTTTTCTTCAGGAGCTTCTTAATGGTTTTGTTGGTAGCTTCGACTAACCCATTGGTTTGAGGATGAGCCACTGATGCAAAACGGAGATCAATGTTCCGGCTTTCACAGAATTGCCTGAAGTTGGTGTTGTCAAACTGCTTTCCCAGATCAGTTATGATGGCCATCGGGGTACCAAAATGGCAAACAGTGTTCTCCTTGACAAAGCTGGTGGTCTTTTCTTCGGTTATCTGGGTAAGGGCCTTGGTTTCCACCCATTGGGTAAAGTAAACTATTGCCACCACTGCATGTTTGGTATGGCCGGGTGCAATAGGGAGTGGTCCGATTAGGTCTAGTTCCCAAATTGCAAAGGGGTAGGGTGTACTGATTGAGGAGAGCCTTTCCAGAGGGAGATGATGAAGGTTTGCTGTTTTCTGACAAGCCTCGCAGGATCGTGCAAACTGCTTTGCATCCTGGTGTATAGTCAGCCAGAAATAACCCATTCTAATTATCTGGTAAGCTAGTGTCTTGCCCGATGCATGATTTCCATAATCCCCTGAATGCACCTCGTCGAGTGCCCAGTATGCATCATCTGGGTGAAGACATCTGAGTAGGCGAAGAGATTTCCCTTTACGGTAGAGGTATCCGTCCACTAGGTAGTACCGGGTAGCAATTCTTTTAAGCCGACGGGCTTGATCCGGATCTGCAGGGAGAGTGTCACTTTGGAGGTAGTCCACTATTAGATCCATCCAACATAAGGGGCGGCTGACTGGGAGGACTTCTACGACCTTGGCTATGTGGTAAAGCATGCCCTTTACCTGCTGAGATCTTGGCTAGGACGTCCGCTCGGTGATTCTTCTCTCGGGGTACCTGTTCCATCCTTACGCCTTGAAATTTCTTCATTACTTCCCGGACTTTAGCCAAATATGCCACCATGTTGTCACATTTTTCCTGGTACAATCTCGACACCTGGTTGACCACAATTGGGAGTCACTCTTAATCAAAAGGTAATCAGCCCTTAAAGCTTCTGCTACTCCCATTCATGCTAGCAAGGCTTCATATTTCGCTTCGTTATTAGTGGCTTTGAATTCAAACCTGAAACAGTGATTGCATTCAACTCCTTCCGGGTCAATTATGACGACCTCAGCTCCACACCCAGACTGATTTGAGGCTTCATCCGTGTAAAGGACCCAGGTCTTGCTGCCTTCGGGCCAGTCTAGATTAGTTGGTTCCGGATTCATGGCTACTGTCGTATCCGGGTCCAATATCGTGCTGAATTACATTATGAAATCAGCTATGGCTTGAGCCTTGATCGTGGTTCTCGCCTTGTATTTGATATCAATCTGGGTGAGCTTTAAGGCCCATAGGACCAATCTGCCAGATACATCCGGTCTTTGGAGGAATTGCCGCAAGGGTTGATCAGTGACTACCACATTGGTGTGATCTTGAAAGTAAGGCCAGAGCTTTCTGGATGTAGTTACCAAGGCATAGGCGAGCTTCTCTAGGAGGGTATAATTTTTCTCAAACTTAGTGAATGCCCGACTCACATAGTAAACTGGTCTATGTATCCCGTCTCTGCACTTCTTCACTAAGGCTCCGCTGATAGCAGCTTTTGAAACTGCCAAATAGAGTAAGAGTTCTTCCCCTAAGGTAGGCTTCACCAACAAAGGCGGGCTGGACAGGTGTTCCCTTAGAGCTTGAAAGGCCTGCTCGTTTTGCTCGTCCCACTTCATCTTCTTTCCCTGCTTGATTATCTTAAAAAAGGGGATGCATTTATCAATGGAGCGGGATATGAACCGGTTTAGCACTACTATTCGGCCAGTTAATCCTTTTGCTTGCTTAAGAGTTGTAGGGGATTCGAGATCTATGATAGCTTTGATCTTCTCGGGATTAGCCTCGATCCCCCTTTCATGCACCATGAATCCTAGGAATTTCCTTGCTGCTACCCCGAAGGCACATTTGGCAGGGTTCAGCCTCATTTGGTTCTATCTTATCACCTGAAAAGTTTGGCGTAAGTCCCTAGTGTGTTGTCCAGCCTCTTGAGATTTTGTGATCATATCATCTATGTACACCTCCATGGATCTTCCTATCTGCTCTTTGAACAATTTGTTCACCATACACTGGTATGTGGCACTTGCATTTTTAAGTTCGAAAGGTATTACCTTATAGCAGTAGAGACCTTGTCCGATGATAAAGCTAGTCTTGTCCTGATCAGAGGGGTGCATCATGATTTGATATACCCTGAGAAGGCATCCATAAAGCTTAGGAGTTTATTTCTTGCAGTGGAGTCAATGATCTGATCTATCTTAGGCAGGGGGAAACTATCTTTGGGGCAAGCCCAGTTGAGATCAATGTAATCTACACACATTCGCCATTTTCCGTTAGACTTGGTTACCATGACCACATTGGCGATCCATTCGGGGTACCGGTATTCCCTGATGAACCCAGCCTTTAGGAGCTTGTCAACTTCTTCCTAGACTGCGGCGTTCCGTTCGGCATTGAAATGTCTTTGTTTATGTTTTATTGGTTTGAAGGTTGCGTCTACTGCCAACCTATGAGTAGCCAGACATCTCTTTATGGCTCCAAGCGAAGATGTCACTGTACTCCCTGAGGAGTTCTACCAAGTCTTTCTTGATTTCGGGGTCCAAACCTCCTCCAACTTTTACTGCCTTAGTTGGATCTTCGCCCCTGATAGGTATTTCTTCTAACTGATCCGCGGGATGTCCACTGGCCCAACCCCGCTCTTTTTTCTCTGACTTTTCCACGATTATGTCTAGTACCTCTCCTTCTTCCAAGACACAGTGATCCCGCTTCGGTGTTCCCTTACTTGGTTCACTGGTCACATGTGTGCATTACTTAGCTAATACGCTATTGTAACAGGAGTTTTTCAAATTAAGTTGTTATGAGCCCCCTTGAACAGAATGTCAACACTGCTTCCCGTATCAATTAAGACGCGGAGTACCCGACAATTGGTGATCTGTACTGAAATTACCATGGGATCATCATGTGACTGAACTATATTGTAGACATCTTCCTCCATGAAGATGATTTTGGTAGAGCGAGGTAGATCTCAGGATCCACTACTGACTTTGAGTACCTCATGATCTGTATTGAGCCTAGGAATCTTCCTTGCGTGGTTCTTTCTTGAATTATTGGAGGTTCCGACTAGAGTAGGGCCTCAACTAATGGTGTGAATCTCCTGGATCTGCTACATCAAATCCTTCTCACCATCTTTCCTTCTCTCTGCTGCCTCCTGCATCCCACTTTGTACCTGTTTCCCTTCCTTGATGTTGTCCCGCACATACTATAAAAATTCAGTTAGAAGGTCCCCCCTTACCAGTCCTTCAATCTTGTTGTGGAGGCTGTAGCACTCAGAAGTGTTGTGCCCTATGTCCTTGTGGAAATCGCAGTACTTGTACTGATTCCTCTTATCAGTTGGGACTTTTATGGGACCTGGCTTTCTGAGTAGGCCCTTATCCTGGATGGCGAGGTAGATGGTTTCTCGCGAAGCATTGAGAGGGGTGTAATGATTGTACCCATCTTCCTCTCTTGCTACCCTAACCACCTCCTTCAGAGGGACCGCCCTAAGGGGTAACCTCTTAGCCGGATATCTTTCTTGGTATGAGGGGATATGAAGTGGCCGATAGGTAGATCGGTTTAGGGGCTGATTTTGAAATTTCTTGACTGGTGTGGGCTTCGGAGCCTCCTTCTTATAACGTGGTGCTAATCGGGCTTCATCATGATCGATCTTAATCTGGAGCTGTTCTTCTATATCCACCTATTCTAGAGCCCGGTTGTAGACTTCCTGGTATGTCTCTAGAGGATGCTTAGCAAAAGAGCGAAATAGTCTGCCAGTCCACAGGTTTCTTCGGAAGTTGGCTAAGGTTTTTTTCTCGTCGAATACTCCCATCTGGATGACTTTGAAAGTGCACACAAATAAATAAATGCGCGTGCGTGTCTTTTAAAAACGTGACATAGAGGGTGTGTGAAAGGGTTGTTAATCCGTTATTACCAAATTTTCGGATTAGTCAATATTACAAATATAACCCAATTCACAAAACAATAATCAAGTGTAATAAGGTGCGGAAATATAAAAGACACTTGATTTTTACGTGGAAACCCTCAATAGGGAAAAACCACAGGCTGTTATAGTGCGCCACACTCGAACCTCGAATCCACTAAATGTGTTAAACGATTACAACCTACTCCCGGTATATAATCACACACCTACCTAATCCCGGTATAAGTGAACCTAGTCCAATTGCTTGTGTGACCACCTAATCCCGGTGTCCGACCTAATCCCGGTCTATCACAACAAGACTTCAATTGCTTGCGATCTAAGCAACCTAATCCCGGAAGCTACACGCAAGACTTACTTCTCAATGAAGAGATTACAACCTATGTGAATATATATAAATACTCAACAAATGCAATGAGAGCTAGGCAACTCTATATGCTTATCTAGGATGATTAGATGGCAATAAATGCAACCCTAGATATCAATGGCTAAATGACATGTCAAATAGCTTAGCAAATCATAGATTAAATAACCTAGATGTTGCTATAAAAAATAACCCACAAACATTCAATCATGTCATCACAAACAATCTCTATTTTGAATATAAGATATTAATCTAAGATCATTCAAATAATAAAAGAGATGCCTTGATAAATACAACACTAAATATCAATGATAAAAGTGAAGAACATACCAAGGGAAGTGTGATGACCAAAACCCATGCAACTAAGCAAACTAACTATGCTAGAAAATGCTTAGATGATCTTTGATGCACATGAATGTTTATGGCATAGCTTTTAGGAAATAATAACCTAATCAATAAAGCTATGTAAAATATTGTTAACCGCCAAAATCGGCGAAGGACCAAAGAAGAATTTTCCACCTCGACATAAGAAGGCTATAACAGTACCCAACCCGGATACCACGACAGAGTGGACCCCGGTTGATCCCAACACATACCTCCTTCAGCGGGGTCCACCCCGCCAAGCATCTTAGCTCAACAAAGTGGCCGAGGACCAAAAATACTCACTAGAACTCACAGCGAGATCAAACCCGGCTATAACCGGGCTTCCTATGGACCCCGCTACACCCCGATACAGCTTCCTACGGACCTTGCAGCACCCCGACACGGAGTTCTACTGATCACCTTACTACAAAGCTGGCTAGATATCCCCCTACTGCCATCAGTAGGATGCTTACTAGATGTAGGCAGCCCGCTAGAGCAAAAGAGCACCAGGAAGCAGGATCCTAAACACCAAGAACTAAAAGCTCCACAAAAGAGCCAGTAAATCGTCACCGTACAAAGGAGGTACACTCCTTCCCGCCAGAAAGTCCTAATTTGAGCAGGACATTACAGTAGGAACCCTACTAGGAAGGTAAGTGATTGACTCCTCCTAGGAAGGAAAGACTGAATTCAGCGCATTAAAGCTCCGATTTTATTTCCTAAAAAGGAGGATCCTGCAAGCAGCCAAACCCTAGTCCGAGATTGTAGGAGTGCATGGCAAGCAAACAGGACCTATATATATAACAACTTATTCATCAAAGAAAGGGAAGATCGAAACAAAGAAACCCTACACTCTACTTATCTACAGACACAGATTTATCTCCACCATCATCCCACTTATCGACCGAAATCTCCATATCGCTACCATGATCCATATTTTGAATCGAAACCTTCATGTAATCTAGTGTCTTAGTAGATTTATAGTCGGTGTATTCATGTAATAGAAAAGAGAGATCAATAAGACGAATTCCTATTCGATTTCACGTATTCTTTATCATGCATGCATTGGCAGGGACCTAGTTGGTATCGAACTACTTGATACCCCTCCGGCCAGGATCAATCTCGATCTTGACCCTTTTTAAAGTGGTTATTTGGATTATCGTCCTTTTAATGATTTTCGGATAACAAATATAAACCCAATCAACACATAATCTCAATCATGTATGTAGAAATTACTCAAGAACATACAAGTAATAAAAGAGATAAAATTGATAAGTAAAAACACTAAAATTAGATAAGATTAGTGTTCAACAAATCATACCATGTGTGTTGAAGAAGACCCATGCATTAGCACATACTAGATGAACCTAGATGATGCTTAGATGATGATTTATGCATGTGGAAATGGGTTGAGAGGAATAAAGATGTGATCTTTAAGGTTTTCCTCTCAAGTCTCTCTAAATATCTCTCTAGGGTTCTTAGGATCAGAAACTTGGTGTTGGGAACCAGAGATAAGGATGTATTTATAGAGACCAAAAACAGGGCGGGTGAAAAGTCATTTTTGCCCCTGAAAACGCACGATCGGCGGTTTCATTCTGCGGTCGGGGCCGCAGAACAAAACCGCCGAATTGAAACCCGAGAGCCTGGATTTCATTCGGCGCTTTCATTCGGCGGTTACATAATCGCCGATCTAACCGCCGTTTTGGACCCGAGACATTTATCAACCAGGTCTTGATCGGCGGTTTCGATTCGGCGGCCAGGCCGCCGATCTCAACCGCCGTTCACCAAATATGGTGAATCCAAGGGAGAAGCCAAGGGTAACTCCACCGGCGATCATCGCGCTAAAACATGCACACCAACGTGCACACGCGGACGTTTCCGAACATCCTTCGGGAAACGAATTACACCACACTTAAAGCTAATCAAACATGAAGTGCAAGTGTGGGAATTGAATGCATCCTAATGCCTATCATGTCATAGCATTATCATAGAACAAGATGCAATCAATTCAAACAAGCATGAATACAATTCATGACTTTGCATCCTAATGCCTAAACATGTTATGGCATTTTAATGACCTAGATGCAATCAAACAAAACATGCTAGAAGAGATGTTCAACAATTATGAATGCACACATATGAAAACACACAACATACAAATATAGAAATATGCATGAGTTGTGAGTGTGTGCAACTATGATCTCTTCAAAGCATGTAAGCACTAAAATATACCTTTGGTGCTTCTTCACTTGAGGTCTTGAGAGGGCCATTGGATGTTCACCAATTCCTAAGCTACCCTTACAACAAACCCAACATGTGGTTTGTCCACGAAACAAGCCAATCAACAAATGGGAATCCTTACAGACTTCTTTATGGAATTTCTCACATAAGATCTCAAAGTTTCACCCCGCTCCTGAACCACATATTGAAGCAAGATAGGGTCCTTGGGACGAGGTTTGATCCCTTGAAATTGCGCACAAAAAGTTGTGGTAAGCTTAGAAAAGGAATCAACATTATCTGGTGGTAACTTTCTGAACCATGTCTTGGCGCAATTGGTCAAGGTTGAAGGAAACATCCTGTACATGGCTAGCCAGGTTACACTTTGGATCTCCATTTGGTGGACAAAGCTTTTCAGGTGGTTTACAGGGTCCTCTGTCCCGGAGTACTTTTCAAAGGGCATCCTGAATTTGGGAGGTAACCCCACCTCCCTGACTCTCTTGGAAAAAGGTGCATTCATCTCACCCAAGGGGTTTTTCCAGATTCCTTGGTGGTTTCCTTTCTTCAATTCCTCCAACTCCTTTGCCATCTTGGCCATCTTATCCTCCAGGCGCTGGGATTTCTTGGTTCCAGATTGGGCTACTAAGCCATTTTCGTCCAAAGTTTCTGATTCAATGACCACCTCCTTCCGCTTAGCTCTCTGATGTCTTTCCTTGGGGCTCTTTCGGGATCTGGCGCTTCCTTCTAAATCAGGATGTGGATCCTTCTCCTTTGCCCTTGGTTTTGGTGGAGATTGGGCTCTCTTAGGGGGAATCTCAATTGCAAACTTCACTAGTCTGGGTTTGAGATCCATCTGTCAGATTGGGAGAGGTGGCCCCAGCCGGTCAAACATTGGTACCCGAGTACTTGGGCCAATGTCTCCTGGGATCCCGGCTGCCTCAAAGGGGATTCCCTGGGCTGTCATCCTGATTCGGATGGCTTCTACGTATGCTGTAGCCTGCTGTTCTAGGACATCCCAATTGACTTTTTGCCTGGCAAGGTCCTAAGGCAAAGGGCCGGCAGCTGAAAGAGGCACTGGCACTGGGTTCTCGTTCTTGGTGCCTTTACCCCACCTCTAGGCTCTCTTAATGGAAAAGAAGGACTGGGGTCCTGATGGATTGGGATGGCCTTAGGAGGATCGGAGTCTCATTTTGAAGATCTCTAAGCAGAACTAGGCTGTTTTGAGATTGGTTGGGAAATAAGTTCCCACAGACGGCGCCAAAAGTGTTACCGAAAAATCTTCACTGGGGTGAAATTCCAAATAACAACTTTAAGGGGGACCAAGATCAAGATTGATCCAAGTCAGAGGGGTATCACGTAGTTCGTTACCGACTATGTTCTTAACAATACAAATACGATTTGGGTAAAAATATGATAGACAAAACAGAATCTTTATTGATTGTCAATTTGCATTACAAATACATGAGTTATGTTTTTTTGGATTAACCATGGAGTATGGAGATTCAGTAAGCAATGGAGATGGTGGTGGTGAACTCGTACATGTCGATAAGTAGAACTGAACCTAGGGTTTTAGATGGTGATTTTCGGATCCTTTTCTGGTGTGTATCATCTTGTTTATATAGGTCCCGTTGCTTGCCATGCACTCCTATAGTTTCGGTCTAGGGTTGGGCGATTGCAGGACCTCCTTCTTCTTAGGAGACAATCTTGGAGCTTTCATCGTTAGAGTCTAATCTTTCCTTCCTAAGAGGAAACGATCTCATAGGAGCTTTCAGTATCGAATCTTTCCTTCCTAAGAGGATTCTAATAGAATTGGCTTGTTAAAATAGAACTTTTTAGTTGGCAGGAAGGGGTATACTTCTTCTGTTTTAACTAAATGGCAACGTTTCAATATGTCTCCATGGAGCTTTAACCTGGTCTTCGTGGCATAAGAATCTTGCTCCTTGGTAATTTCTTCATCTGGTATCTTCCTGTTTAGCAGGCTGATTCTAGAAGACGGTATGAACTCCTAAGTATCCCGCTACTAACTGAGGATCGAGATATCAATCGAGACTGTAGCAGGGTACCTTGTTGATGAAGTAGCGAGATATCTGGATGGTACAATAGCAGAATGCTTGGTGGAGCTATGAATTGGGATGTTATGTGCTGAACTGTGAATCGGGGTACTGGGAGGAACTTCGCATCTGGATACCGCAGGATAGAACTTCATGTCGGGATACTGCAGGGTCCGTGGGGGACTAGGGAATTGCTGGGCCGGATTGTTCTGGAGGGGATATGTACCCGGATGGATCGAGACCCCTCCTTTTTCGGGGTAGCCGGATGGTATCTGGATTCACATGTCCTCCTTGAATCGAGGTGGAAAATTCTTCTTTGGTCCTCCGCTAATTTTGGTGGTTAACAGAAGTCAACTCTATCAGAATTCCACCAAGAAAGGGATCACTTGATTCCTAAAAGGAAAGTGACTACCACTTCGCCAATCACCTTGAGAACTCCCGAAAATCTCTAGGTCACTAGACCTAAATTAGAAGAGTGCATAGCAAGCACGGGGACTATATATACTACATGATATTATACAGAAAGAGAGGCCCGAGTGGACAAAACCCTACTGTGTATTTTCTACTTATCGACATGCATGAGAGCTTCACCACCATCGCCGTCTGAGTTATGTTTTCATTACCATAGCTTTACAATGCCCCCATTGTATTTCTTTATTCGTTTACAATCAATAAAAAGGCATCAAATATGACTATATTGGGTTAGTTGTTTTCATCCACCATCGTTATAATATTTGACATTTTTTTACTGAGAACCTAAAGGTATCGAACTACCTGATACCTCTCCGATCGAGATCTACCCCGTTCCCAGTCATTTGAATTGTTAATTGGAAATTCACCCCAGTAGCAATTTTCGATTAACACTTTTGGCGCCGTCTGTAGGAATCTCCCATCATATTCACTGAAAAACACCTAGTTCTACCCTAAAGAGCCAAAAGATGAGGCTTCGATCCTCTCAGGGGCGACCCGCTCCTTCAGGACCCCACTCTCTCACTTCCACTCAAAGAAACCAAGGGAATATGAGGGGAACGGGATGCTAGATTTCGGCACTGGTACCACCACCTAATGTGGGCACTGCACCATAGGACTCGGCGGTCCGGGAGATAAATCGAGATACCATGGAGCAGCAAGCCGCAGCCTAAGTGGAAAGCATCCGCCTCCGGATGATCACCCAAGGAATATCATTCAAAGCACCCAGGCATGTAGGAGAAGCCGAACTAAGTACTCAACCCGGGCATGTAGGAGAAGCCGAACTAAGTACTCGGGCACCAGTTTTTGATAGACTCGGATTGCCACTGTAGATCCCAGGACATCCCGGGGATTTTAAACCCTAACAGGTGAAATCAGCAGTAGACATTCCTCCCAGAAAGAATCAGCCGGCGATGAAGTCAGTAGTAGAGAGGAGGGTCCTGCAACCTGATATAGGTGTTAGCACCGAGCCCAGAAGAAACCCGCGGGGTACCCGACCCTAGAGGGAGGAATGTAGGAAAGCAACCGAAGTAGCAGAAACCTCAGATAATGAAGGCTCAGTATCCCGATCCAGACATGATAGACCTAGACGTCTTAAAGATCAAATGGCCAAAATGGCAAAGGAACTCGAGAAGATAAGGAAGGGAAAGCACTGGGGTACTCGAAAGAACCCTCTGGGTGAGATGAATGCACCTTTTTCTAGAAGAGTCAAAGAAGTGAAGTTACCCCCCCAAGTTCAAAATGCCCGTCGAGAAGTATTCCGAGTCGGAGGACCCTGTAAGCCACCTGAAGAGTTTTGTTCACCAGATGGAGATTTAGAATGCAACCCGGTCAGCGATGTGCATGATGTTCCCTTCTACCCTAACAGATTATGCCAAGACTTGGTTCAGAAAGTTACCTCTAGGTAGTGTGGATTCCTTTACCAAGCTTACTATAGATTTTTGTGCTCAGTTTCAGGGAATCAAACCTCGTCCTAAGGACGTCATCCTACTCCAATACATGATCCAGGAGCAGGGTGAGACTTTAAGATCCTACGTGGAGAAGTTCCACAAAGAAGTAATCCAGATGGGCGTATTCGGCGAGAAGGAGACTCTAGCAAATTTCTAGAGGAACCTGTGGGCAGGTAGATTGTTCCGTTCATTTACCAAGCATTCGCCTGACACCTACCAGAAAGCCTATAACAGGGTGTTAGAGCAAGTAGATGTAGATAAACAACTCCGAGTCAAAATCGAGCACGATGAAGCCCGATTTGTTAAGCGACCAAAGAAGGAATCTCCGAAACCTACTATAGTAAAAAAGTTTCAAAACCACCCTACAAACCGGTCAACGTATCGACTACCTCCTCCCCCTCCCCCTCCCCCTCCCCCTCACCCTCACCCTCAGCATCGAGATATATATCTGGTCAGGAGAACTCCCCCTAAAATCACACTTCTACAGAGAGAAGTTGCACGGATAACAAATGAAGAGGACTAGTACAACCATTACACCCCCCTTAATGCATCATGAGAGACCATCTATCTTGCCATCCATGACAAGGGTCTTCTTAGGAAGTCTGGTCCCATAAAGATCCCGACTGATCAGAGGAATCGCTACAAGTCATGTGACTTCCACAAGGACGTGGGGTATAACACATCTGAATGCCACAGCCTCCGAAACTAGATTGAAGGATTGGTAGGGGGGACTTTTGATTGAATTTTTACAACAGGTAAGAGATAGCATCAAGGTAGGAAAGGAGGTACAAGGAGAGATGCAGAAGCAAAAGAGAGACTAAAAGATAAGGGGAAGGATTTGATGCAACAGATCCAGATCATTCACACCATCAGTGGAGGCTCTACCTTGGCCGGGATCTTTAACAATGCCAGAAAGAACCGTGCTAGGAAGATCCCTCAACTCATTACCGGTCACAATATACTCCAAGTCAGTAATGGCCCCCAAGATCTACCTTGTGCCACCTAGATTATTTTCGCATAGGAAGATGTTTACAATACAGTCCAGCCCTATGATGACCCCATGGTAATCACGATACAGATAGCTAATTGCCGTACATCGCGTCCTGATTGATATCGGGAGCAGTGTGGATATCTTGTTCGAAGGACCTCATGATAAGCTAAACTTGAAGAATCCTTGATGTAACAGTTGTACCACACCTCTATATGGATTCACTAGGGACTCTTTGATGCCTGTTGGGTCCCACAGGTTACTAGTGATAATTAGAGAATCACCCATCCAACTGAACATAATGACAGAATTTGTCATAGTTGATACCCCGTCAGCTTACAATGTGATCCTAGGAAGACCTTTCCTAGAAGAAATCAGAGGAGTGTTATCGATCTACCATAAAGTCTTAAAATTCCCAGTTGGGACCAAAGTAGGGCAGGTCAGGGGGGATCAGCAAGCAACTCGCAATTGTTATGCAGTATCCACTAATCCTACCGCGCTAGCAAAACAATATGCACATGTGACCAGCGAACCAAGCCAAGAGGTACCAGGGCAGGATCACTACGTCCTAGAAGAGGGAAAGATACTAGACGTGGTCATAGAAGAGGAAGAAGAAGAAGAAGAAGAAGAAGAAGAAGAAGAGGAAGAGCAGGGATGAACCAGTGGATACCCCGCTGAGTAGTTGGAAGAAATACCTATCAGGAGGGATGATCCAACCAAAGTTGTAAGGATAGAAGGCTCGCTGGATTGTGAAGTCAGGAAGAACTTGGTAAAGCTCTTGGAATAATACAGTGACATCTTCGCGTGGAGTCATGATGAAATGCCAAGTATCCCGCTAACTTTAGCTGCACACAGGTTGGCAGTGGATGCAACTTTCAAGCCGATCAAGCAGAAGCGAAGACACTTCAACGTCGAGCCCTATGATGACCCCATGGTAATCACGATACAGATAGCTAATTGCCGTACATCGCGTCCTGATTGATATCGGGAGCAGTGTGGATATCTTGTTCGAAGGACCTCATGATAAGCTAAACTTGAAGAATCCTTGATGTAACAGTTGTACCACACCTCTATATGGATTCACTAGGGACTCTCTGATGCCCGTTGGGTCCCACAGGTTACTAGTGATAATTAGAGAATCACCCATCCAACTGAACATAATGACAGAATTTGTCATAGTTGATACCCCGTCAGCTTACAATGTGATCCTATGAAGACCTTTCCTAGAAGAAATCAGAGGAGTGCTATCGATCTACCATAAAGTCTTAAAATTCCCAGTTGGGACCAAAGTAGGGCAGGTCAAGGGGGATCAGCAAGCAACTCGCAATTGTTATGTAGTATCCACTAATCCTACCGCGCTAGCAAAACAATATGCACATGTGACCAGCGAACCAAGCCAAGAGGTACCAGGGCAGGATCACTACGTCCTAGAAGAGGGAAAGATACTAGACGTGGTCATAGAAGAAGAAGAAGAAGAAGAAGAAGAAGAGGAAGAGCAGGGATGAACCAGTGGATACCCCGCTGAGTAGATGGAAGAAATACCTATCAGGAGGGATGATCCAACCAAAGTTGTAAGGATAGAAGGCTCGCTGGATTGTGAAGTCAGGAAGAACTTGGTAAAGCTCTTGGAATAATACAGTGACATCTTCGCCTGGAGTCATGATGAAATGCCAAGTATCCCGCTAACTTTAGCTGCACACAGGTTGGCAGTGGATGCAACTTTCAAGCCAATCAAGCAGAAGCGAAGACACTTCAACGTCGAGCGTAATTTTGCGGTCTAGGAAGAGGTAGACAAACTCCTGAAAGCCAGATTCATCAGAAAATCACGTTATCCCGACTAGATCGCCAATGTGGTTATGGTTATGGTTACTAAGGCAAACGGGAAATGGCGTATGTGCGTAGACTATATCGACCTCAACCGGGCTTGCCCGAAGGATAGCATCCCTCTACCAAAAATTGATCAACTGATTGATTCTATGGCAGGTAATAAGCTCTAAAGCTTCATGGATGCATTTTCAGGTTACAACCATATCATGATGCACCCCACTGATCAAGATAAGACCGGCTTCATCACTAGGCAAGGTCTCTACTGCTACAAAGTGATGTCGTTTGGCCTTAAGAATGCTGGGGCCACTTACCAGCGTTTGCTGAACAAGATATTCAAACAGCTAATAGGAAGATCCATGGAGGTTTATGTAGATGACATGATCACCAAGTCCCAGTTGGCCAATCAACACCCAGAAGACTTACGCCAGACATTCCAAGTTATTAGAGAAAACTAAATGAGATTGAATCCAGCTAAATGTGCCTTCGGGGTAGCAGCAGGAAAGTTCCTAGGATTCATGGTACACGAGAGAGGTATCGAGGCCAACCCAGAGAAAATCAAGGCAATCATGGAACTTGAATCCCCTACCACCCTTCAGCACGCCTAAGGATTGACTGGCAGGGTAGTAGCACTCAACCGCTTCATATCCCGATCTACAAATAAGTGTCTACCTTTCTTCAAAATCATTAAACAGGGTAAGAAGATGAAGTAGGACCAAGAATGTGAGCAGGCTTTCCAGTTACTGAAGAAGTACCTCGCTAGCCCACCATTGTTAGTAAAACCTCTTCTAGGATAAATGCTGCAGCTTTACTTGGTAGTCAGAGATCGCGACCAGCGGGGGCTTGGTAGAAGAATGCAACGACGGGGTCCAGAGGTCAGTTTATTTTGTGAGTCGTGGCCTGACCAAGTCTGAGAAGAATTATACCCTCCTGGAAAAGCTTGCCTATGCACTTGTGACCACAACTAGGAAGCTCTAGCCATATTTCCAAGCTCACACCATTGCAGTAGTAACTGATCAACCACTGAGGCAGTTCCTCTAGCAGCTAGACATATCAGGTAGATTGGTTCTATGGGCATTGGAGCTCACCTAGTTCGACATAAAGTACAAGGCAAGAACAATAATAAAGGCCCAGACCTTGGCTGATTTTGTAGCAGAATTCAGCACGACCTCCAATCTGTATACCACTGTAATCCTAATCTTGGAACTAGAATCTTTGAAATGGCCTACTGGCTATAAGGTCTGGGTATTGTATACGAATGGAGCATCAAATTAAGTAGGCTGCGGAGCAAGAATCATCCTTATTGATCTTGAAGGGATTGAATGTAGCCACTATTTCAGGTTTGAATTCAGAGCCACCAATAATAAAGTAGAGTATGAAGCCTTGATAGTAGGGATGAAGGTTGCTGAAAAACTGGGGGTAGACTTCCTCCTAATTAGAAGTGACTCCCAACTTATAATCTACCAAGTATCCGGTGTGTACCAGGTGAAGGGGGACAACATGATGGCATACCTCAAGAAAATCCAAGAAGCAGTAGCGAGTTTCAAAAGTATGAAGATTGAACAGATTCCTCGAGAGAAGAATCACAGAGGTGATGTACTGGCCAAGATTGCTGCAGCCGAGGATCAGACGTTACCTAAAGGGGTACCCCTCCAACTGATACCCCAATCTAGCATTGTTAAACGAATGAGGGTGCACCCAGTAGAGCGACTTTCTTGCTGGATGGATCCTATAGCTGATTACCTCCAAAGTGACATTATTTTAGAAGATCCTGATCTAGCATGAAAGCTTAAAAGGACTACCATACGGTATTGCTTGGTAGAAGGATACCTCTATAGCAAAGGAAAATCACTTCCACTACTAAGGTGTCTTCATCCTAATGATGCACAATGGGTGCTGAACGAGGTACATACAGGGGACTGCGACAACCATGTATCCAGTGAGACTTTGGCTTACCAAGTTCTCAGGATGGGTTACTTCTGGCCTACTCTACATCAGGATGCCAAGTAGTTTGCGCAATCTTGTGAATTTTGCAAGAATACAGCAAACCTCCATCACCTGCCTCCGGAAAGGCTCAGTTCAATCAGTACACCTTATCCGTTTGCTATCTGAGGGCTAGACCTGATCGGGCCACTTCCTACTGCTCCTGGTCAAGCTAATCACGTAGTAGTAGTCATAGACTACTTTACCCGGTAGGTGGAAGTAAAGTCCCTTACCCAGATAACTGAGGCGAATACTACTAGTTTTGTCAAGAAAAACATTGTCTGCCGATTCGGTACCCCAATGGCCATCATAACAGACCTGGGCAAATAGTTTGACAATGCCAACTTCATGAATTTTTGTAAGGGATGAAATATCGACCTTCGTTTTGCATTGGTAGCCCACCCTCAGACTAATGGATTAGTGGAAGCTACCAACAAGACCATCAAGAGGCTCCTGAAGAAGAAGCTTCAGCAGAAGAAAGGGAAGTGGGTTGATGAACTTCCAAATGTAATATAGGCTTATCGAACTACCAAAGAGGAATGCAACCGGGGAAACACCCTACTCTTTGGCTTTCGGGACAGAAGCAGTCTTACCTATCGAGCATAAACTGACATCCTTCCGGGTTCAACACTTCGAGCCAGAGGACAATGAGATGAAATTGAGAGCTAGTCTGGACCTCTTTAAGAAGAAGCAGGACAGGGCTGCAGAATGGGTAGCAGCCTACTAGAAGATAGCCTGGTGTTTCAATAGAAAGGTAAAAACTTGAAGTTTCAAAAAAGGGGACTTGGTCCTTAGGAGGGTGACTCAGAATACCCGAAAAAGGTCTAATGGGGTACTAGCCCCCAATTGGGAAGGTCCTTACTTTATAAAGATGGTGGTCCGAAGAGAGGCCTACAAGTTAGAAGATATGGATGGATACTTAGTGGACCACACTTGGAATGCCGATCACCTCAGAAGATTTTATCCGCAGAAGTTTGAAGGAAGATTTGTTTCGGTTGGTATAATTCTTGATATATACCTCAACTTTGCATTGTATCACTTTTTGGGAAATTCAATAAAAGTCAATTTTCTTCTCAAATGTGATTTCTTCTGAGCTCGCAATATTGATTTTCGCCATTGAAGACCAGGAAGTCCTCGTGACAATCCTGATGCCCTAGCCCGAATAAAAACCTACTAGAAGGATCGCCATATTAATTTTTGCCATTGAAGACTAGGAAGTCCTCGTGACAATCCTGATTCCCTAGCCCGGGTCAATACCCACTATGAGGATTGCCATATCGCCTCAAGACCAGGAAGAACCAAATGATTTCTCTGCTGCATTGGTCAGGGAATACCCTCCTCTATGAAGGATATGGTGTGAAAAAGCTTAAATGGTATCGTTGCCAGCCAGACTAAGGATGCAGATCCATCCTCCAAACCAGGGGAACCTATACGGAAACCCTGAAGACATGGTTGGGGAATACCCCCCTTTAGGATCAGCTACATAAGGATCGTGATACCTTGTCAGGATACCCGGATCCTTATTTCTCCATATCTACGTAAGAAGACCTGGTGTCAAGATGCACCAGCTGCCTAATCAGCTACATAAGGATCAGGATACCTTGTCAGGATACTAGGATCCTTATTTCGCCATATCTATGCAAGAAGACCTAGTGCCAAAATACACCAGTCACCTACGAAGTTACCAAAGAATTGGGATACCTTACCAGGATACCCGGTTTTCTTCTTTTGCCACATCAAGGGACCTTGATGCCAAAGAGGACTGGGGATACCTATCAGGTATACTCCATCCAGATACCAGGATTCCTTAAAATGCCAAGTACCCAGACTTCCAAGTTTTCTCTTGTTTAAGTACCAAGGCTCCTTGATATAGATAGACCAAGGTACTTAAAAAAAGAAACGACTAAGTATTGAGGTTCCTACTCTGAAAAGCCTGGTACCCCGACCCTTGAGAAGGAGCTTGGTCATAAAATAAAGAGCTTCAAGGTAGGTTATACTAAAATACCCAGACTGATGCCATCTAAGTGCAAGTGTCAAAGTAAGCCTAACTGTTTGTGAGGATCAGAAGTTTCATACACATGCCAGTTAAGCAAAGTATGATGATACTAAGTAAATAACAAACATTCAAGTAAGTTTTGTCTAAGTTATTAATAAAGCATGCATTGATCAAGTTATATGGGAGCATGTTCTAAGCAAGTAAGACAATTTGTAAGAAGAGGGATTTTGTATTGATCAATCAGAGAGCCCATCCCCCAGTTCCGGGCTACCAAAAAAAAAATGAGACGACAATGACAAAAGATGAATAAAAGATAGCAAATTACACACTCCCAGCATCCTCTTCTTCCCCCGCTTCTTGGCCTTGACCAAACATGTCTGCTTCTTCTGTTGCCTTAATGCCTGCATCAACCAAGATTTCCCCAGCCTTTGGGATCCCGGATATGACAAAAGTCTCATCCTCCTTCACTGGCTCCACTTCTGAAAGATCTTCCACATCCTGCATCTGGCTATCTTGGTGTTTAGAAGGACCAAGAGAAATCCCTTCAACCGCTCCTACTTGATCAGTAGCAGGAAGATTGGGCCCTTGATATGGGGAGGGATCCGAGATTACAGCAGCTTGAGAAGAACTTTCTTTATCGGGATCAATGCCAAAAAATCAAGCAGCCTTGGCCATTATCTGATCCCGATCCTAATTAAGAATAGCCTGCAAATCAAAAGGAGGAGGAAGAGCTTTGGTAACTTCATAGGATGCAGTAAAATACTCATCATCAAAAGAAGAATCCACTTTGGCTTCCGAGGCATGCAATGAAGCTCACAATAATCGATGTTCTTCCAAAAGCACAACCATCTCCGCATTCACACTGTCCCTTTCATTACAGCAGCGTGTCGATCTAACCGTTTCGGTATCCAAGGTGTGTTTCATCCGTTCCAGATCCACCAAGGCCTCCTGCCTGTCTGATTCAACCTCGGTGATGGATTGGACCAGTAAGGTCACATTCTGCTCAGCTCGATCCAGATCAATCCTAGCCTCTTCCAGCTTGGCCTGAAGAGAGAGATTGGTCTCCTTCAGAGTTGCCACCTGTTGACCCATAACCAGGGCATATTTAAAACCCTGCAAAAGGAAGGAAACAGTGGATATCTTTAAAATGCATAATGCACATATGTTCACCAAGCAAGATAAAAATTCAAGGGCCATACCTCAGCAAGCAGAGAAGCCCCCTTGGTAACCAGGATGTCGGTGGGCAAGGAAAACATTGATTGAGAACCCCCCCCCCCCCCCCCCCCAGGCAAGCAATGATGAATTTGGACATGATATCATCTTGGCTATAGTCTTGTGGCCTAGGCCCAGACCCAGATGGCAGATCAGTAGGAAAGGGGACCTCAGAGACAGTGTTTTTTTCTTTCTCAGCCCTGATGAGACGCCTACTGGATACTATGGTAGGAGGAGGAGGAGGAACCACTACATCTGTTTTGGAAATAGTATCACGGGAAACCTACACCCGGGTCTGGATTGGTGAAATTCAGGTTGTGGCAGCCTGTGCTAGCATCTCACTCAAGGACGGACGCGCTGGAGTCTAGGTAGAAAGAGAAGCCGGAGAGTGCTGAATGTGCACTGTAGAAGCAGGAGGAGGGGTCGACACGGGCAACTTGGATCCTGACCTAGCACCGGCACCCGGAAGAGGAGAAGAAACCGAAAAAGGAAGTAAAAGAGGATCTTGAGATCCCGGCCTTAGGCAAGAGGGAGAATAAGGCTGGAAATGAGATTTAGAGACTATAAGAAGAAGGATCATAAAAATAAAAATAAAATAATAAAACAAAAGGAGAAAAAAGAAGGGGCCACATAAATGGATGTGCGACTGAGATCCTGAGATATCGGTCCAACCTATCTTCTTCGAAGGAATCATTGGCGGGGTACTTCAGTTTCGTGTATCCTCTTTTTTGGATCCTTTGAAGGATGCCCTGAGACTTCACTGAAAGTACTCATTTGCCCCATCTGTCCTTCATAGAAAAATGGGTAGGGACCGAGTACTCAGTTCCCCCGATGTGTACCGAGTGGCCCCATTCTCCCTCTACTATATCCCATTCATCCTTCTAGGACAGGTTGTAGTTCACATTGGCCCCTGGGACTATAAACCTCATTTAATTGGAAGTCCTCAAGTAAAACTGACCATGAGGTACCAGATTTGTTATTTGGAAGATGTAGCTGAGTTCGTCGAAGCCTGGTTCTCTCTCCACTTTATCCTTCTCACACTGATCCTTCTAGAGCACTAGGAACCCCATCAAATGCTTTTAGAATCTTGGTGAGATCTGTAGTGGGGCCAGCTCTAGAGCGACAAGCGCACTGTGGAGACTGGGATGAAGAGGAAGCCTGACCTAGCATTCGAAGACGGCTTTGTGGATAAGGAGGCGGCCTTGAGGAGGGGCATACACCTTATAACCTCAAGGATGAAGTAACAGTGAGATGCTATTAGGGATCTTGTAATCCCTTCTCAAGCCAGCTAGGGTTTCAACCATACACACGGAGTCCGAAATAATCCGCCAATCATGGAAGGAGGCAAAAGAATCGGAAAGCACACCTCCGGAGTCCACAGCCGGAGTACCATTCTCTTCGTTCCTAACATCCCCATCATCCTCCTCGTTAGCGATTTGAATCAGGTCCTCAGGTTTATTGTTAAAGCTCAACCTGATTCTGGGGTTCTTACAAGAACGACAGCACCGAGAAGGTTGGTCACTGTCAGCGGTTCCCTCGTCCTCTCGACCTCTTGACCTCTCTTACTCTTCCTCACTGATTGAGAACTTTCTGTGAGACCGACCTTCTCCATATTTAGAAGGTCATCAAGGCTATCGGAGGGACTCGAAGAAGGGGGAGAAGGATCTTACGAAACGGAAGGAGGATTCTGCTGGGCATGAAGAAGGCGTTGTAAAGTTGGAGGAAGATTGGGTGAGTTTTCCATTATAGAGAGAAGAAGAATCTGAAAAAATTGCTATAAATGAAGGAGAAGCGTAGAGAAAGAAGATTAGGGTTCCTACTTCTGAAGATTGAAATCAATGTGAGAGAAGGAAAAGAACTCGTGTTATTTATAGCAAAAAGACAAACGGTTACCTAAATACGCAAGGAAACCAGAATTAATGACCAGAAATGTGAGGGAAGCGGTTTCGAGGAAATTGCACCAAAAAATGGCCTATTCAAATATGTGAACCACTCCTAATTTGACATGTGGACTACCACTTTGTTGCGAGCGTACAGAAGAAGGATTCATGTATTAAATGAGGAATTCCCCCAAAACAACAGTAACTAGCCAGGCAGAAGCAAGAAAACTCTTTATGTATCCAGATATCCTGACTCCAACCCCAGCAAGGTATCGGTGTAAAAGTCAGGGTGACTTCTGTTAACCGCTAAAATGACAGGGGTTCAAAGAAGAATTTTTCATCTACCTAAGGGAAGTATTCGGATACGAGGAAAAGGATCCTGTACCCTGCCACTAAAATGCACCCTCCACCAATCCTGGTCAGGGTCGAAACCTCTAAAATACCCTGAGATACTAGAGACCGCAAAAGCCAAGTTACCAGATCCTGATATCTCGAGACCACACCAGCCCGATATCCTGATACCCCGACACCTACGCACCCCGACGCATGTATATGAAGTATAAATTAATAAGAAGCAGGGTACCCATATATCTCGATCCCACTAAGACCCTCTAAATTGACAGTAAGGACCAAGACAAGATCAAGCAACATAAGAGAGCAGTAAAGCACCGTCGTTTTAACAAACAAGGAAGTTAACTCCTTCCCGCCAGTAAAGAGTTATAATTCAAATAGAAGTCAACTCTATCAGAATTCCGCCAAGAAAGGGATCACTTGATTCCTAAAAGGAAAGTGACTACCACTTTGCCAATCACCTTGAGAACTCCTGAAAATCTCTAGTTCACTAGACCTAAATGAGAGGAGTGCACAGCAAGCACGGGGACTATATATACTACATGATATTATACAGAAAGAGTGGCCCGAGTGGACAAAACCCTACTGTGTATTTTCTACTTATCGACATGCACAAGAGCTCTATCACCATCGTCGTCTAAGTTATGTTTTCATTACCATAGCTTTACAATGCCCCCATTGTATTTCTTTATTCGTTTGCAATCAATAAAAAGGCATCAAATACAACCCTATTGGGTTAGTTGTTTTCATCCACCCTCGTTATAATATTTGATATTTTTATACTGAGAACCTAAAGGTATCGAACTACCTGATACCTCTCCGACCGAGATCTACCCCGATCCTGGTCACTTGAGTTGTTAATTGGAAATTCACCCCAGTGACAATTTTCGGTTAACAGTAAATAATCATAAGATCAAAAGATTATGAGAAATGAAGAATTGTTTGTACATCTAGATATGTATGTGGTTGACACAATTTTTTATATAGTCTTGAATAATGTTCACAACTTAAGATAAAGGTTGGGCGCCTTTACCTTGTTAAAGTTATAGATTTTTTTGCTAGCATTTGAGTGAGATCAAATGTGCTATGATGAGTCTAAAATCATCAAAGTGTAGTGTCTTTGGGTAAAAGAATCTAGTGCACTAGGTGCATTGAATATGATCACAATGAAATACTTTATCCAGAACCGTTAGTGGATAAAAGTTTTCATTATGAAGACAATCGGAGAATCTATCTTAATCCTGAGATAAATGATGGATTTGTGGTTACAAGTGTTATCATTTGAGCTATCAATCAGTACGATTATATAGCATAGTCTATCCTAGATAGTTTGGTGGTATTCATTTGCTAATCGATAGAGGACTTCATTTATAGATATGGACATCGTGGCTCCATTTATTAAACGTGAGTAAAATATCATCATATGGATATTTTGAGGTATTGGATATTAAATCTTAATGTTAAGTTTTCGATAGTATCTATTAAAACATGGCTTCTGGACAACTCAAAATATCCAAGTTCAAAATGTGGTCATATGAGTAAATATGGTAACTAAGAGAGCTTTAGACAGTCTATGAGCTCTTTGCGATTACTGATATTTTTCACGAGGATACACTATCTCCAATAAGATTGTCTAGGGTATGAATGAGAAGCATTTACTTATTCTATCTTTATTTAAAAGTTCAATTTTAGTTCTTTAGTGAAATGAGCTAAAATTAATAGATCGAACCTAAGTGAATCATTTGTTGATTGTGATTGGTTATGTTTATTGAAGCTTAAATTTAGATAGCCCGTCAAGATCCTCAATCCACACGGACTTGTATGAATCACTTGATATATTCTACCGGACTAATTTATGGGTCCATCTAGAATTGTAATTAATACATTAGGAATATAATTTGCACATTTATTATATAATGGGCTGTTAAATTATATTAATGCATTAACTTAAGGCATGTGGGCTTGTTTCTTTTAGTAAGAATGAGTATAGTTCACATATGGACTTTTTACTAAGGTCCAATGGATTTAATAAAGTGGAAAAACAATATGATGCCTATGATCATATACTTGGGCGGCAAGGCTAGTGATGTTGGCCTAGTATATTGTTTTATTTTATTATTTAATCAAATGGAAGTTAATTAATTTATTAATTAAAAGTTAAAATCTTTTTTTGACTAGGAGAAGGTCTCTTAGTGTTATACTATTGTTAGTAGTATAATAAGAATCAAAGACTTTATTTGATAGGTAGATAAATAAAAGGAATTTATTTATTTAGTCAAATTAGGAAGTTTTGATTAAGTCACAGTTTAATTTATATTCAATATATTATTGGATAATACACTAAAGGGTTTGGATTCTAAAGTTGATAGGAATTTTGGTGAAACTAGAATCCTCTTTTGGGGAGGATTTCGACCAAGATTTCGACCAAAGACAAGAAATCCCACTTGTGTGTAGATCAAGTGGGATTTCGGCCATAAGAATGATTTCTACTTGGGAGAGGATTTTCGGCCACCTATATATTCTATCATATAGAATTTGGACAACCCTAATGTTAGTTTTCAAGAGAGAATTTTATTTGCTTAGAAAAATTAATCCAACTCTAAGACTAAGTGTAGAATTCGGCCAAAAGAAAAAAAAATAAGAAAGAGAATGTTTTGTTTTTGATAGTGCACTACTAACTTTTACATAAAAAGGCTTTGTGCACAACTTCGAATAAGGTTCATGCGAGTTTCGATCAATAGATTGAGAATTCACAAGTGACCTAACGTTTTTCGTTTTCTCTTGGAAGATTATTATGACTAACAAAAGAAAAGGTTTTTTGTTATCAATCATCGGGTACACAATTCAAAGAAAGGGAGATCACACTCCTAGGTGATTCACATTCATGATTGAATTGGAAGATCTTGTGGATTTCAATCGACGCAACATCGATCGTCACGTGAAAAAGGTACGATACTATTATTATATGTTAATTAATCAAGGGTTAAGGTTCATCTTTAAAACGGAAATTTTTTAAATATACAAATCAATTTTTTCACTTCTTCCGCTTGTATTTTCCCTACATCGGCCTCATTAGGGCCGGTTGCCTTAACGTGCCATGCCTGACAGCTCACGTGCCATCCCAGCGGGCCTTAAGGGGCCGGCCCCCAAGCCCCAATTCAATTTTTTTTTTTTTTTAATTTCAAATTTAAATTTTTAAATATTAAATTTATTTGTTACAATATTATTTTAACAATTTAACTTATGTATTTTTAATTGTAATTTGTTTATCTTATTTATTATTTTAGTCTAATAAACTGATAAGTAAAAAATAGATAGATTTATTAATAAAATAATTCAAAGAATAAATAAAGATAAAATATTAAAGATGTAAGAAAATGAAAAATAGATGAAAATATGAAATGATGAATTATTTATTTATTCCAGTATTACATGATTACCTCATTGAAAAACTTACCAAGAAAAACCAAGTGGGATAAAAACTTGGTAAGGGAAAAAGAGTGCAATCGTATTACAATTTGCAAGTGGTAAAGTAAATGTGCGTTTCGAATTAAAAATTTTAAATTAAAAAAAGAGTTCAATGCAATCAATAACTTTTCATTCTTAAGTCTTCACTCCTAGACCTGGTTACTGTTAAAACCTTCATCCATGCATAAATTGGCGAAATTTTGAATAACTTCTTGGTCTTCCATTTGATGTTGTGCCATTTGTAACAGGATCAGATATCTATTGCAGCTCTTTCACCATAATAGTAGATCAAACTCCATCATGTTTAGGGTTGAATCGAACTGAGTTTCAAGGAACCTGTTCACTTTGGCACCTCCAGTTGCAGCAGCTCGTGGAGGTTGGGATGAGGAAGAAAAACTTGATGAGCTGCCATTTTTTCGAAGTTTTAGAATCTCCCAACTTCGGCCATACAAGAATGTGTCCCGTTCTTTCGATGGTTGGGTGTTAATGCAACCAAACATGCACTCATAAATACTAAAAATTTTGAACAACTTGTTTTGTATTTCAATATACTATTCAGAAAATCTAAGTCCAAATTAGAACCAATATACTCAAGTAAAATTTCTAAACCAGATAATTTAACCCTAGGATTTACTATAACACCTAAGGCATAGAGGAAAGGAATTTTAGACCAGTATTTTTTAAACTTGTTTTCCATGGCAACAACTGCAATGCCTAAGAATTGATCTTCTCTAAACATTTCCACAATCTTATGTATTGCTTGAGAAGATGTGGGGTAATAGAGCCCGGAAAGAGTTAAAGTAGAATCGTAAAAAACTTTTAAAAATTGAACAAAAATCTTTACCACATACCAATCTTCTGAGGTTAGTACTAGACGGCCAATTTCAGTCATTTTCATGTTATAAAATCCTGAAAAGTGGTAGAATAATCCAAACAATTTTGCAGCATTAAGTAAGTAGAGTTCCACCTTACCAGCATATCTGTTTGGAATCGTTGGGGTCGTAGATTGTTAGCTTGATAGTATATGCCAAACTCTAAGAATCTTGGATTTGAGCTATTGATCCAAGAAAACGCATCTCTGATGTGATCTATACGATCACCTACAACCTTCATGCCATATTTTACACTAAATTTATAATATGACATGCACACCGTTGGTGGAAAAAATAACCCCCATATCACGAGATATTGTTGTTAAAAAAATAAGGAAATAGAGCTAGTATTTGCCGATACATTATCTAATGTGATAGAAAGGATGCGTTGAGTTATTCCATAATCATTTAAAATAGAAACAATGACATGGTAAATATTTTCTATGGTATGTTGAAAATCCATAGTACGAAAACCAAGAATTCTTTTTTTGTAACTTCTAATCAAAGTCTAAATAGTGTCACGTGACACATAAATAGTCCTGTTTGGAACGTGCGTTCATAATATCAAAAGTTAGTGCAATAGAAAATTTTAGATGATGTAATTCAATGATCATGTTATCTCGTTGGGGTCTTAAAACATTTTAACAAATCACTCCTAGTGGTATGTCTAGAAACAGTTTTAAATCGGGGGTTGTATGCTTTTTAGATAAATTGTTCATAAAAAACACTGTCACCGAAATTAATCGGTTGATCAGTTTGTATAATGTAAAGTGTCATGCAACCTCTAGCATACGCAGAGTCGTAACTCCACATCGTAATGGACCCATCTGGGTTCCGATGTAGTTGTGTTTGGGTTGTAGTATCTACTTATCCATGTTAAGGCATGCATTTGTCTATATGCCTTTTCAAATGACCGGTTCCTGACCTAGAAGTGGTAAACAATTTTTTTAAAATACTTACAACAAGACTTTGTTGTCAACGTACTGTCTAGGTTTGGTATGTCTACTTTTTCAAAACACTTCAATACAACATATATCGTCTTTTTAGGTTTGGGACGTGATGTCGGTGTGGAGCCAGAAGGTCTCGCTGTCGGTTCAATGACTTCGGTCGGTTGGGTCAAGCATGTTAAGACCATCAGGAAAATAAGGATGATTAGGATACATTTTCTGTAGTATAAATATTACCTTATTAGTCTACAATTAACTAAACATTAAATCATAAATATACTAATATACTAAGTAAAAATATTAAAATTAATAACTAAACATAAAATGATAAACGTACTAAGCACAAATATTAAAATTAATAACTAAACACAAAATGATAAATATACTAAGCACAAATAATAAATATAAAGTAAAACACTAAAATCTAAGATTCTAAGAATAAATATTAAAATTTACAACAAAACATAAAAATATAAACCCATAAATATAATAAGCATAATACCATAAATATTAAATATAAATAAAACCTAAGAATAAATATTAAAATTAAAAACTAAGCATAAATATATTAAGTATAAATATAAAATTTAAAAACTAAACATAAAATTAAATAATAAAATTTAATGAAAAAAATTACCTTTGTACTTTGGTGTCTTGGTGCCTTGGTGGAGAGATTAGAGAATAATAGTTAGAGAATAGTAAATATAGATTAGAGAGTGTGATAGTATTAGTATTTAGTACTTAGTAGAATAGTAGTGTAGAGAATAGAGAGAGAGTAAGGGTTGAGAGAGAGTGTAGAGAATAGAGATTAAAGAGAGTAACAAAGAGAAAATGTGTGGAAATTAGAATGGATGGGGGTATTTATAAAAAAATTTGAATATAAAATAGAAGAGGTGAGGGGGGCTTTTTGTAAAAAAAATTTCAAAACATTTCAGAATTCAAACGGTCGAATATTAAAAAAAAATTTAAAAAAAAAATCGTTAAAAATTTTAAAAAAAATATATTCTGGCAGACCAACAGTCAGCCCGCTGTGCTGATTGTTGAGCTTGGCATGGGAGCATGATGTGTCTTGCCAGAACCCAAGGTCCCGCACGGCATGTGCCTTGGGGCCGTGCCATACCAAGCACACCTTATACGCGTGCCATGCCAGGCACGACCTGTCTTCCTTGGCGAGCCTAACGGGTTAGGCACGCCAAGCCTGGCCCCAATTAACAGCATTAAGGCGTATGTTTTGTTTGCTTTACCTTATAGCCGGCACTACCTATAAATTATAGGTATACTACTAAAAATCACCCTCTAGTTTGGGTTTTTGTTCAAAAACCACCCTCTAGTTTTTAATGGCCAAAAACCACCCTATTTTTTAAAAAAAAAAATTATTCGTCAAAAACCACCCTACCATTAACATTTCTAACAAAAAAAACCATTTTACCCCTATATTCAAACAATATTAAATAATATTAATTTAACTAAAATAATTATTTGATAAGAAACTAATATTAAATAAAAAAATCAAATACATTATTTTATCCACAATATATTAATTAAAAGATAAAAACAATTTCCTTTCTTTCTCTCTCTCTCTCTCTCTCTCTCTCTCGATCCATGGATCTCTCACTTTCTATCTTCCTCAACATTGTTTCACTCCAAACAAAGATTGATGGTGGCTAGTTTTTTTGTGGTGCTTTGCCAGATCTGTCACTATCCAATCCAACACCATCAACAACCACACCACCAAATCCTTATGCCTCTCTCTCCTTTAAAATTCCAATCAACAGCCACTTCACCTCAACGACTACCCTGAACCACAACAAAACACCCAACCACCATCCCATCTGCAAGAAAAGAGAGAGAGAGAGAGAGAGAGATTGGGGATTGAGAGAGAATGGAGAAAGAGAGGAAATTTTTTTAAAAATTTTTAATTAATATACTGTGGATGAAATAATGTATTTGATTTTTTTTATTTAATATTAGTTTCTTATCAAATAATTGTTTTATTTAAATTAATATTATTTAATATTGTTTGAATATAGGTGTAAAATGGTATTTTTGGTTAATAATATTAACGGTAGGGTGGTTTTTGACTAATAAATTAAAAAAATAATAATAACAAGGTGGTTTTTGGCCATTAAAAACTAGAGGGTAGTTTTTGGCCAATTATGAAACTAGAGGGTGGTTTTTGACTAAAAACCCAAACTAGAGGGTGGTTTTTGATAGTATCCCTAAATTATAATATATGAATCATGATGTTTGTTTTAGCCTCAATTAATTAACAATCTTTGATCGCCAACAGAGGCGTAGCTCAACTGATAGGTAGACGAGCTTGAGATTTAGATAAATAACTCTCAGATCAGCGGCTTGAATCCTACCAATAATGAAAGATTTCATAAAAAATAACTTGTTCCGGATTAATAGATATTGTCAAAAAAATAAAATTAACAATCTTTGATCATTGATCGAACCAAAATTGGTATGAATTTGGCTCTCATTTTCTTCTCTTTTTGCTTGATTCTCGGGCAATATCCCATGATTTAATTGTGTAAATTATGTGTTTTAAGGTATTTATAAAGTTTAGGGGCATTGGAGTAATATTGGTCAATTAGGGGCATAACTGTAATTACTGAAGGAAGAATTGAAGTTATCGTGAATTTGGAATAATGCAGGGGCTGAATTGCAAATCACAACAGGCCACGCAGCATTGATGAAACGCTGCATTTCACTTATGGGCAATCAGTAGGCCCAAGTCAACAAGCCCAACGCATAACAGTCCACGCCCACAACTTAAGTGAAATGGTGCATTTGGGAGGCTGGTTTGGGCCTATAAATACACCCCAGCCCAACGCTGAATACACCACATCTCCTTCTTCTTCCCCACGACCTACCTCCATCCACGACCTGTAAACCTTAGCATGCAGCCGTCCCCTGGAAGCCACCATTCCCGACCTATCTCCGGTCGATATAGATGCCAAACGAACGGCAAGCTCATCGTGAACAAGATAGGCCCTTTTTTCAGTCCTCCAAACCTTCAGGAATCAAGCCACGATCTCCTCCTTCATTCGTCGATGTTGCCCTTTTTATCGCCGTGAAACTCACCGTGACATTGCCCTACAAATGTCATGGTTCAACTCCTCGATGTCGCCATAGCGACAAGAGATGAATTTCTGGACCTAATTGTGTCGCCCCCAATTGTTGCCATGAATCTCACCGTAAAACCTCATGGCAATCATCTGTGATTGGCTGAATTGGCCAGGAAAATTACAAGATCCACCCATTTGAGGGGTCAAAATGGCAATTTGCCAAGTCAAGGGGATGTTTTGGTAATTTACCACCCGAGACCTAATTTGAAAACACTATAAATTCATCATGGTTTTCAATTGAAAATCCCATCCTAGAATCCTTTCTTCATCCTAGGATCACCATCAATCATCTCTCAACATCCTCTATTTCTTTACTTGAACTAATCTCCTCCATCCCAAACTCAGCTCTTAGTCTAGATTACTTTCCCCTAATCATTCATTTCTTCCCATCTTCTCCACATATCTCCTCAGTCACTTCCCATTCGACTCCACCTATCTGGACACATCCTCATCATCCACTATTTGCACAAGGAGCATCAAAGGCAAGAAAAGAATCAAGCTTACAAAAGGAGGCCCAATGGTGATTTCTTGATCTTTTACTTGCCTTCCCTTTGATTGTAATATGTGTAACTAAACCCCTTTTCTAGGGGATTGATGTGAGAACATTTAGATTGGGTTTTACTTAAGCTTTAATATATTTAAATCTCTATTTGTGTTCTATTCATTTTATAATTAGATTTTATTCGTTATATAATTGACATGTATACCCACTAGTTGATTATACTCTTGTTTAGGATAATTTGTTATAAAATATTGATTGGATTGACAACCTTGATGGATTGAGAACATAATAAGTATGATAGATTGTCGGAAGGTATATCAACCGAGATAATCAAACCTTTAATTGTAACAAACCAATCTCGCTGTGACCCCCTCTCCTTAATCGGTTAGGCATTGCGGTGGGAAGTTGTTTAGGGTTTATAGTGATGGTCTAAACACATTCAAGACTATAATTGGTTAACATTTGTGAGATTGGTTCACTAAGATGGCTTGAGAAGCATTGCCCGTAATCCACTTACGACTCCGTCAATTCCCTAGCAATTCTATTAATTGTTTATTCCATATATCTTATCTAGACTTGTTGAGCATTCTATTTTCCCTATCACATTTTACTAGTTTTATTAGTTTATTTTACATGTATGTTTGATGGCTTGACAAACCATATAACCATCCATTTCTTATGATTTACTTTATTGCATTTAGGAATTATTAATTTATTCAACTAATTACTCTAATTCCCTGTGGAGCGAATACTAGCTTATCACTTTACTAATTTTACATCTAAGTGGATTTTTAAGTGGTGAAAATTGGTTTTCAAAACGAACACATTAAAAATGTTATTTTGTTGTGCAAAACGGTCACATTAATCATCCCGTGTAGATGACTTCTCTAATCTGTACTGGATCTGGTAGAATTTTAGATAGATAATTAAATACATATTGCAATGAGCAATGAAAAGCTTTCATAGCTCAGTTGGTTAGAGCACCCGTTTTGTAAGCGGGAGGTCTTGAGTTCGACTCTCAACGAAAGCATTTTTTTTTTTAAATTTCATTATTAAAATACTAAGCTTGTTAATGGCACGTGTCATGTCTTCACTAAGAGCATCCACATTAGTGCAAAAATAAGACCCACTTTGCAAGACCCATTTTGGGTTTCATAAAATTGAGCCACATTGATTGTAAATGAGATCCAAAAAACAAGACCCAAAAGTGGGCTCCATAAGACTAGACCCAAATGGAGTTCCACATTTGGAACTCAATTTGGGTCTTGCCCAATGATTGGGGTTGGGTTCCCAACCCTCTCCAATCATTGGGTTGGGCCTTTTTTTTTTATTTTTTATTTTTATTTTTTATAAATATATTTATATATAAATATAACTTAAATTAAAATATATAATATAATTATTAATTTCAAAAAATATATATATAATGAAAATATATATATATATTTAATATTTATATTTCAAATATTTAAATTTAAATATATTATTATTAATTTCAATAATTATATACATAATGACAAAATATAAATAAATTGTTTTAGGGGTGAGCGTTTAATAGATTGGTACACTTTTCGAGTGAACCGTTAAAAACCCGATAATATCCGGTTTTTGAAAAAGTGAACCGATCCGATAAAATTGAAAAGTGTGAACCGATTAAAAACCGATTGAACCAGTTCGATTCGGTTCGGTTCGATTTGGTTTTTTCAGTATTGGGCCTAATCAAAATCTCATCTAATCGATTTTTTCGGTCAATTTACGAGCAAAAATGTTTGTCATGGTCAGCTTCAAAGGGTAATTAAATCAACAATGGAACAATTTTGGAATTTTGGAATTTTGATATATATATATATAGACCGGAATTTTAAATTAAAAATTATTTGTTAAATAATTATTGATTGTGTTGATATTTTAAATATATTATATAATTTATTTATTAATATATATAATAATATATATAATATTTGAAAGAAGAGTAATAATTGTTTGGAAAAAAGTTAAAAAAGTAATGAAACCGAACCGTTGGAATTGACGAAACCGAAATCGGAAGCGGAACTGAACCGTCGGAACCGTCGAAAACCGGACCAGAACTGAAACCGAACCGTCGGAACCGCCAAACCCGAACCGTTGGAACACCAGACTCGAACCGACGGAACCGCTAAAACTGGACCGGACCGGACCGGACCGGAACCGAGGAACCGGAATCGAAACCGGAACCGAGGAACCGGAATCGAAATCGAAACCGGAACCGGAACCGGAACCGGAATCGGAATCGGACCTTTAAAACCGGAATCGGACCTTTAAAACCGGAATCGGAGCCGATTTTGAAGGTTCAGAACCGAAGCCGGATTCAAACCAAAACCAACGCCATGTCTAATCGTATACAATATTTTGTTTTAAATATTTATTTTTATTATTGATGTAATTCGGTTGTAATAATTTTAAATTAATAATTTTTTTTAAAATGAATTATAATTTTTTAAATAATTGTTGATAGTGTTGATATTTAAAATATATTATATAATTTCTTTATTAATATATATATAATATTTTAAAGAAGAGTAATAATTGTTTGAAAAAAAGTAAAAAAAGTGGATCCATTTCTTTTTTTTAATTTTGCCCCATTGTGGGAAAAATGGATCCAAATAAAAGAGATCCAAATAGGAAGACCCATTATTTAAAAATAAGACCCACTTTTGATGATATGACAATAAGTGGGTCTTGTTTTTTAGGGTGCGTTTGGTACGCGAACGGGATAGGACGGGACGGGACAGGACGGGACAGGACAGGACAGGACAGCTGTTCCGTATTGTGTTTGGTATGTCTGGGACAGAACAGTGGATTGTACTGTTATGCGTTTGGTATGGCTGGGACAGGACAGAACAAGAGGTTCAAATGACCAGAGTGCCCTTCTTGTACTGTCTAATGTTTGTTACCACATAATACTGACATATGGGACAGGACAGGACAGTTTTTATTTGATTTTATTAAATAAATTTTTTTATATGTCAAATAAATTCAAAATTCAATTACAATAATAATTGTATATGTACTGCTTTGATTTTTTCTTCTTTTCAAATCTTTATTTTACAATATTAAATTTTGTTTTAAAATAAACATCATATTTATAATTTCAATCTTAAAGTTATTTCCATTGCTTTTAGAAAAAAAAAAAAAAAGACGTTATTTTCTCTTTTTATGTACAAGATTCTCACCTATTAATTTTCAATATTTATAATTATTAATTATTTTTTAAAAGATTAATTTATAATTATTAAAGTGTGTTATTATCAAGATTAACATGTTAATTTCATTTGTACTTTTTAAAAAATAATAATGTGTAATTTTTTTATTATTATTGAAAAGCAAGTTTATTCAAAAAGCCATCAAGGTCTAAAGAAAACAGCAAAGGCAGCTACACATCGTCTCACAACACCAACAAAAGACCCTACCCCACAAAATTCATAATCTTTTATCCTCACAAAATTCATGTGAATTGTCAGCAGTAGCTACAGCTAACTACATGCTAAGTGAACATTGCACATACATAATTGCTTCCAAAGAATAATGTTGTGAAAAATAAGGGCTTTTTCCATGCCGAGATGCTGCTCTTCCCATTACATGTAGGGCTCAGGGCTCAAGCTCAACTCCATTGACATTGGTATCCACAATGGGGGGCAAAGATAATGAGTAGTCTGTCCTTCATCGGCTGATATCGTCTGCATTATATATATATAAAGAGTTACGGATTAAAAAGGATGTGTAAGACCTTGTCCAACTATTACAAATTCAAAAGATACGCATTCAGAGAGATAGAGAGAGAATTACTTATCTGGTTGTATAGCGCATCTCTAGATTCTGGCATTTCTCATAAGCCTTTTTTACCTGTTAAAACAACGTTAATACTAGAACAACAAAGAGCAGATTCACAGATATATCAACACCACCTGTAAATCAGTAATGCAATTAATTACCTTGGACCATTGCACTTTGTTGTTATCTTCCCTAGTATCAAATAGAGATAACCCAACTCTCTTCTAATATCCTGCAGCGCAAGAGGGCAATGCACAGATTGAAAATGACTTCACATTCTTAAATGAAACCAAAGAAGACTTGGAATATATTATGTAAAGTAACCATTTTTCGTTTCACAATATATCACATGGAAGCTTCTTCTTTCTATTTAAAAGTGCATACCAAAAACAATAATTGATATACATTTGAAATATTTGAAATCCATAAGTAGGACAACAAGAAGCAGATCCTACAAATTGATTGAAGCAGAACATTATCCAGAGACATAAATTTTCTAATCGTGCAACGAACCAACTCAACATGACTAACCCCAAGGTCCACATATTTATTTCTTATAATAAGTTCACAGAATATAAATTAACCATGCTTCATAATATAATATACATTTCAACTCATCACATTGATTAATTGTGGTTATAAAGTTATATATAAAAAAAAAATTGTGTTATCAAGTTTTTCTTCCTGTTGATAGAAACTGTAAATAATTGAAGCTGGCTGACAAAACATTTCCAGGGGACTGAAACAGAGGGCATCTCAAGGGTCAAGAAGTTGGGTAAATACTATTAATTAATGAGGATAGCTCATGGTGTATATCAATACAACTGATCCAAAAAGCCATGACAAGTATCAAAAGGCTAATTGTTTCCTCTCCAAGAAAAAAAAAACAGCAAATCTGAGATTTTGATCTACTAAGACCATCTCCAATGGGTCTCCGTTTTGTCAAAATGGAGATCCATTTCACTCCAATGGTTCTCCAATTCACATGGATTGAGAAGCATCTAAATGGAGATCAAATTTTTATCTCTATATTTGGAGATCCAAAACCCCATCTCTATTTCTCCATCGGTTTTATTAACATACTCTATATCATGAATCTCAAAACAATCCTCTTTTTTCCCAAATTCATCAATCTTGAAGTCCTTATAAGTTATAACCAATCTGATCATCAAAATCAGATTGATGATTCTTATCATGAACAATATATGCTTTAATCCAAATTCATCCTAGAAAAATTGAATAAAACAACAACCAATTATATAGCTTAAATATATTTAATCCAGTGTTTTAATTAGGATTCAGTATAGAGAACTTGCCTCTTGAAAGCCATCAAATTGCAGCAGCATGTTCTGCTGCCTTTCCACTTTTGAAGATATCTGGACTCTCAAAGCAAGGGGCATGAGCATGGCCCTCTCTCATACTGTTATATGCTTGTGAATCAATCTTTTTCCATCGAGCCTAGTTCTAGAGTTGACTTTATATTGACAATGCACATCTATAAGCACAAGTTAACTTACTTGAAAGATCAAAGAAGAGATAATAACCATGCAAACATAGCAAAGATCAGACAAATTAAAATAAAACTGAAGCAAAGTTAGTAAACACTACGTAGTCTCAGACACATTTAACTTTTTTACTAGAATTATAAAATGAATTAAAACCCGCTGTAGGTTAATTCAGTAGCTAATATGAAAATGTGAGTACATTAGGGAACCTCAGGTCTTAGCTAGAATTATCAGCATGTTTTCACAATTACTGCACTAGAAATGAACTCACTTTAGAAATCTCATTTACCGCCCAAGCCTGATGGCTATAGATATGCAGTTCTTGAAGTACAATGGTGGGCTAACGGCTAACCAACCAATCCCTCTAGCCATGCTTTACAATTTCTTTTTTGTTTTTGAAGGATTTGAGCTTTATAATTCAGCCAATGACTATGAATAATCAATTATCAAAAAAAAAAAAAAAAAATCAAGTAAGCACACAAGCAATCATCAATTCCAACCATCCAAACCAATTTCTCACAAAACAAAACCCTACCCCAAACCCTAGATCAATTTCGATCTAAATAGAGAAAGAAGAAACAGATTTTCGTTAAATCAAAGCACGAAATTAGATTAAGAGTAGACTACTTACTTGTTCGTTGAAGATTCGAGTTGATTGAAGCAAAAGAAGAAGATTGAAGTGGACTTTAGCCACCGGCAGCAAATTCATCGAGCGAGCAGATGAGAGAATGAGAGAAAGAGAAAGGGTAAACACGATCTGGATTTTGTTTCATTTAGGATAGGTTTGTAATTTTTGGAAATGTTGAAGGGTAAAATTGTCATTTCAGCTCTTGTCCCATGCCATAGAACAAGTTGGCCGAGGGTGTTGGGTGGGACAGTTTTTTGTGAAATCTGTCCCACCTTGTCCCACCTTGTCCCACGCCAGTGTCGCACCAAACGCGGGACAAGAACAATCTGTCCATGGTTGTCCTGTCCCGTCCCGCGTACCAAACGCACCCTTAGAGCTACCAACGTGGATGCTCTAACGGTCAGAACTAGGAACTAGTCTCGCGCTATTTGAATCAAAAGAAAAAGATGAGGCATAAACAATTCAAATAAAAATGAAAAACAAGAACAAATCAAAAGAAAAATAGAAAATGATGAGTGAAGATCTTGGAGTGGAGGCGAAAGAAGCAGCTGTGCGAGAGGTGGCTAAGCAACTCACTGTTCCCGATATTCTACTTTCCATTTCGTCCTTTAAAGCCGACTACATTGCACGCCAACAGGTTCAATTTCCTTTTTTAAAAAATAAAAAAAATTTAATTTTTTTTAAGGGTTTTATCAGATCTCATCCATCCATCATTCTCTTCTCAGGCTAATGATGCGCAACTCAGTACAATGGTCGCTGAGCAGGTACGCTTTCCACCTCATTTTTTACTTATTTCGTTTTTCAAATGTGTTTTTTCCTCGACTACAGATTGAGCAATCCGAGAAGGGCTTGGACTCGCTTGCCTTATCACAGAAGACAATACAAGAGCTTCGTGGCAACTTTATTGCTATTGAAAAGTATGTTTTCCCAATTTTATTTATTTATTATTTATTTTTTATTTTTTATTTTTTTGTGGCTAATGTGGGTATGTTGGGCATATCAGGTATTGCCGAGAATGCCAAACTTTGATTGAAAACCATGACCAGATAAAGTTGCTTAGCAATGCTAGGAATAATTTAGGTACAACTCTCAAGGTCAGTTTCGTGGGCTTGGTAATCATAATCATGGTTGCTGTTACCGTTTATCGGAAAAAGGAAACTAGACAAGTTATTCATGCTTACTCTTTGTTTATTTAATTTTTTGGTCAATTGTTTCTAAGTTGAAATGGTGCCCAGTGGAAGTATAAGTGTGGGGGTTGAAATGAAGTTAGTTTGTATTCCAAGTATGTTCAATCAGAAGGCCATTGGCCAGTATGTGTTAAATTTTGATGTTTCTAATTGAACCCCCTTTTCGTTCAATTAATGAAATTCGAACATCTATCTAACATGCGGTATTTTTTTTATAGGATGTGGAGGGTATGATGTCCATTTCTGTTGAAGCGTCTGAGGCTCGGGATTCTCTGAGTGATGATAAAGAACTTGTTAACACTTATGAGGTAAAGCTAATATTCTTTTACCTTTGTTGTTTCAACTTCAAGTTGAAAAAAATCTCACATATCAAACTTACCATATTTGTTCTGCTGTCCTTATTGTCAGAGATTAACAGCGCTTGATGGTAAAAGGAGGTTTGCACTAGCAGCAGCAGGATCTCACAAAGAAGAGGTTAGCCGACTAAGGTATAATCTGTTTCTCAAACTTTTGCCTGACATGGACATGTAAACATATTCATTGTAAGCTCAAAACGATTATCTTTATTTGGTAAACAAACTTTTTGAATTCCTTGTAATCTCTAGAGCATTTTACTTCATTTTTCTGTCTTTTTTTCTTTTCATAATATCAACAGAATGAATCATGAACACTCAATTTTCACAGAAAAGTTAGGTTAAGATTTCTCTTTTTTTTTATTCTTCTACGTTGCAATAATCCTTCTTTATATTATCTTAATGGTAGATTAAAGATTAAAGTTATAACAAAACTATTGGCATCAAAGTAAATATGTAAAAGAGATGTCACATGTGGATTTTCTATTGACAATGTATGATAATTATTATAAATATACAGCTGAGATGGATGTTTTTTTTATTATGATGCTGTATGAATTGATCTTATTGGATACTTTTATGTTGTTTTTTTGTCAGAGAATATTTTGAAGATGTCGATCGAACTTGGGAGACATTTGAGAAAACATTATGGGGCCATGTTGGAAACTTCTATAAACTTTCCAAAGAAAGGTATATTTTCATGAGTTATATCATGTTGTCAACTTGTGCCTTTAATAAAGCATCTTAAGGATCAAAAAAGTTGATAAAAACCTACGATTTATTCCTTCTAGACATGAATAATTGATGTATTGATGTTTTGAACAAATAAAATATTAGTTTTCTTATTATTATTTTTAGGAAGTTCTTTTATCATGTGTCCATAGGGCACAGCTTAAGAGGACCTTATTTTCATATGATATTGTTAACAACTGAAATTCAGGTGCTCCGCTATGCATATAAATAATCTCTTCTTTCTTTCCAAGCCATATTGCATCAAGGTCTTCAGTTAATGATTTTGTCGATTTTCCTGCTTAAAATTGCTTGGATGCCTTAAATTTAATTAAATATTTCTTGTTTAGTTTGTTGAATTTTACAAAATTTTACTTTCAACCATTTTTTAGAGGTGCCTTCGTCCATGCGTGTTTAAGGTAACATTTAATCGATGCATAGGAAAACTCACCTATATAACAACTGAGGATGATCCAACATGCTGATGCATTAAGAGTAGGCCTAACTTTGAATTATATTCACTGAATAAGCAGTTGTACACCACAAAGGTATTGCATAATATATGGTTTTGACACACAGAAAAAAAGCCTAGCCTTGAATTATATCCACCGATTAAGCAACTATAAACATCCAAGCTATTGCATAATACATGTTTCAACACAAAAGATAAAAGAAGCATAGAAGTAAAGTAGACACCAATGATTTGGTACATTTGTGGTGTGGAAACTGTTATGTTTAAGTTTAATTTGTAAGGTTGAAAATGCATTTGCTGGAATACCTATGAAGAACATATCAATTAACTTATGAAAGTTGAGTACTGATGCTTAAATTAAATTTTGTGGAGACAATAGATTTTACATGTTTATTCAATTTATTGTTGGTGCCCATTTTTGTTCTAGATCAATATAATTTTTTGCATATGTTATATTCTTAACTACTTGAATTATTTTTGAAATTAGGAGTAGTGTTTAGTGCTGGATGAAAAATAAAAGCAAAATGGCATAGAATATTGCTTCTTTTGTTTCACAGAACATAATTTACTGTAAATGTTTTGGTGTTTGGTGGAAACAAGTTCATGGAAAAATTGCTTCAAAAAAAAAAAAAAAAAAAAAAAAGGTTAATGGAAAAGTTTGCTTAGTCAATCAAATATCTAAAGCTTAAACTGAGTTCTGCCATTATCGTTGTGACTTGTGAGTTATTGATGCTCACCTCTCTTTATAGACAATTATCATTGGCTATTTGTTAATTACCATCAATAAATTTTTTACACATAAAAAAAGTAAAAATCAAGCAGTATAGACCATTTTCCTTGAAAATGTCCTCTATTGGAAATAAATTCTTTTTCTAACCAGAAGACAATTTCAGCAAAATAAACGTGGGCTATGTAAATGAGGAAAGGTTAAATTCGGTTCCATTAGGAGTTTTTCTTGTTAGAGTTGTGGAAATTATGAAATAGTACTTAAATACAAACAGCTTTTGTGGAACTGGTTTACATGATTTTCAAACTATCAAGTATTTGTGTTTTCACATAGTTACTAATTACTTGAACAAACACATTCTCACATGTATAATTATGGATATTTGATATGGATTTAATTATTCTTTCTTTAAATGCATTTGCTGCAAGCTACATTTTTCTTAATGTAATTAGAAGTTATTATTTATTCAATGATATGCATTTGAATGGAAGTGTTTTATTTGTGCTGTAATTATATTGGTGCTTATTTTTCATAATGGTTTTTGTTTTTTACAGCCCACAAACCTTGGTTCGTGCTTTGAGGTATGTTGCTGACAAATTATTTAAACTATCATTTGTTCTAACTTCTATTTATGTCAAACTTTTGATGAGTCATTAGTTTACTTTTTAACTTTTCCAATTTAATAAAACTAATTGTCATTATTTATATGGTGTATAATTATGAACTTTTGCCACAAAGATGTGGATAAGGGATAATGAAAAAACTGATTGCATCTTATCAATAAAATTCTAATATTGATAGATAGTAACAATGTGTTTATGGTTGAAGAGAAATGGTGTAAAGACATACACAAAATTATAACAGACAAACAAAATACTGCTAAGTGCTTGTGTTTGGGATTTTTTTAGGAGCTTTTTTGGTTATTTTAATCAATTAAAGCTCAATGTAAGTGATTTGTAAATTATATTGAAATCACTTGAGGCAAAATCTATCTCATTCCATAGTAGATTTTCGAAAGTAGGGGGGCAAGCTTTCAAAGTTGATTTGACAATTGTTACTTACCTTCAATTGATTTAAGAAATATCTATACACAAATAATTTGACCCATTACATTTATTATTATTATCATCGTCATCATCATCATTAGTAACCCCGTAACTACAAGCACTATTGGTTTGTTTTTTCATTGACAACTTTCATTGTAGGAGAGGTTTCTTGTTAATTTTAGGAAGGTTTGTGACATTTTAAAATTGCAGCAATACTAAACCAGCCATAAGTGGTTTCTACCTGTGTATAAGGTTCTGGTGTTTATTTATTTTGAAATATAAAGTTATGTTTTTATGTGTGTGAATGGACAACATCATGTGGTAGTTACAAATTGTGGACGAACTATTATTGTTTTAAAAAAATTGCCAAATGGCAAGGATGCTATTTACATTTTAGACCCCTTGGAAGTTTGCAAATACATAGGGACTCTTGACAATGTTCTTTGAAATCGGTTTTCCATTTTACAAATCCAAAACATATGGAAAACATTTTTAGTTGTATATTTGAAAAAAAAAATTCATACTTTAAAAACTAACAGTAATATTTCTAAAAACTAATATAGCATTTAAAAAGTTAATGGAAAATAGGATTAAGAAAGCACACAAAGATGTTCTACTCCTCCAAAATGCTAGTGCCAAACCTGTTTCATTGTTTTTATTCTAAAAAGACTATTTTTGAATTACACTACCCGATGTATTTTTGGCTCTTGACAATATCAAATTTGTTTTCTTTTTCATTTTTCATTTTACAAGTTTGTTTTCCAAAGTTAATTTTGTAAAATGATAGTTAAAAGTCCTTAGATTTTAATTCATTGGGACAATATGTTGCTATAATTTATCTTGTGTGTGTTAATTTGTTGGTTCTGTTTAGTCCCATGGTCATATAACTTTATATGGCCATTTTTTTGTTTTTGATTTCATTTGTTGATTACTTTTTAGGGTAGTTGAAATGCAAGAAATTCTTGATCAGCAACTTGCTGAGGAAGCTGCTGAAGCTGAGGGTGAAGATGCCATAGCAGCAATTGCAAATCCTCGTAGAACTGCCAAGTAATTTTGAAGTGGTTTTCGGTTTTATTTATTGTTCTGTTGCATTTGTTGCCCTCTCACCATTATGCATCACCGTTTGGGTTCTGAAAATATTATCTTGGATGTACACTCAAGATGAATTGCACCTTTTGTCTTATAAATATATATATATATATATATGTTGCTGCCTCTTGGCCTGCAGAAAATCTACTATAGCATCAGCTTCTTCCAGAAACCTAACACGACAGAAGTTGAAGGTTCAGGGAAAAGGCTATAAGGATAAATGCTATGACCAAATAAGGAAGATAGTTGAAGAACGGTTCAATAATCTTTTAACAGAGGTGGTTTCCTTGAAATTAATCAGATGCATAAAGTTTTGGAGAATATCTAGTAGCTAGTGTAATATATATAACCCTAACAATAATCTGTGGACCAGCTTATTTTTCAAGACCATAAAGCAGCTTTGGAGGAAGCTCGGGTGGTATGCATCACCCATCTCTAAAATTTTGTAAATTCATGTTCGATGTCCTCCCTCCCCCTCCCCCTCCCCCTCCCCCTGTCTTTCCATTTTCCTTTTCATTACAATTTTCCTTTTATCAAAGGCTTAAAATTGTTTTCTGTTTGATAATTCTCTTTTGCTTTGCGTTTAGAAAAAGCTGAGAGTCTCATTCAAGGGTGTTTCTTTATATTAATAATTTGGAAAACTAACAATTGTCTCACAAAAGTCTAGCGACACTCTTAACAAATTCTCACCATCAGGAGTTGGTGGTATTTTAATATAACATGCAGCATTTAGCCTGGTGATGTGAACCAAATATCGATAACTCCACAATTAACACACTAACACACAAAATAGAAATACTGGTTTATTGAAGATAAATAGATGGCAAACTCTGTCCTCTCGCGCGAAACGCAGCGATAGAGGGACCGGAAGATGCCACAGGGTCGACTCCTCAAAACCCAATTCTTCCAAATCTTTAAACAAGAAATCTGGAAAATCAGTCCAGAATTAACAGCAGAAAATAAAATAAAAACACTCTGCCCCCTTTCTCCTGATGCACCCCCTAATTAAAGTAAAACTTTGACAAACTTAACTTAATAGACTTAAAGTCCCAAGACTTATTAAATGAACCTAAGTCCCAAGACTTATTAGATGAACCTCTTAGTCTTCCAAGGATATTTTGTAAAAAACCAATATTGACTGATTGGACTCTTTGAAAATCTAAGAGTCTGATTTCCATCATTCCCTCCCGGTTAAAAAGAACTCGACTCCGTGCGAGTTGCTATCTTTGCTGCTTGGCACTTCTCAGCATCAATCTTCATAAACTCTTCTTCACTTATCCATGAATTTTCACAATCAGGTTTTCCCATCCATTTCACAAGAAAGCGAACATACGAACCAGCTCTAGTTTTCATCTCTCGCACCTGGATAATTGCTTCAATAACTTCAGCTTTGTTAGCAGGAATTTGTTTTGCAATGTCTTTTTCAACCTCATTGGCTTCAACAGCTAAATCCCCATGAAAAGTATAAAGATCAGCTACATTAAATATCGGAGATATGTTTAATCCTTGTGGCAACTCCACTTCATAAGCATTCTCTCCAAATTTGCGAATTATCTTGCATGGCCCAATCTTCTTGCTTTTCAACTTATGATAAGTTCTTGTAGGAAACCTCTCTTTTCTTAAGAACACCATAACAAAATCTCCAACATGGTATTCTTTAAACCGCCTATGTTGATCTTTCTCTTCTTTGTAACGCTGGTTCATCTCAATTAATCGTCGCCGAACATTTTCTTGAACTTCCTTCAAATTCTCTGCGAAAGCAATAGCATCATCACTAATACGCGAATGATTCGACATATCAGCAAGGTCTGCAATGTGGTTTGGATTATGCCCATATATTACTTCAAAAGGACTTTTCCCTGTGGTTCTGTTTACAGAGCTGTTATAAGCAAATTCAGCTGGTGCCAAAATTAAATCCCATTGTTTGATATTGTCTTTTGCAAGACATCTCAACAAATTTCCCAAACTCCGATTCATTACCTCCGTTTGGCCATCTGTTTGTGGGTGAAATGCACTGCTGTATTGTAGTTTAGTAGCCATTAGCTTCCATAAAGTCCTCCAAAAATGGCTAAGAAATTTTACATCACGATCTGATGTAATTGTTTTTGGCACTCCATGTAATCGAACCACCTCTCTAAAGAAAAGATTTGCAACATGGGTTGCATCCAAGGCCTTCTTGCAAGCAATAAAATGTACCATTTTAGAGAAACGATCAACCACAACTAGCACAGAATCCATACCTCTTGCTGTCTTTGGCAAACCCAATACAAAATCCATGCTAACTTCGGTCCATGGTGCTGTAGGTACGGGTAAAGGAATGTATAGACCAATATTCTGCTTCTGACCTTTGGAAATTTGGCATGTATGACACCTATCAACATGTCTATACACATCGCGCCGCAAAGTAGGCCAAAAATATCTCTCAGCTACCAAATGCAATGTCTTGCTTCTTCCAAAGTGTCCCCCTAGACCACCACCATGTAATTCTCCAATCAACAACTCCCTTAAAGAGCCCTCTGGAATGCATAATCTAATATTCTTGAATAAGTAACCATTGTTGATTACAAATTCAGCACATACTTTATTATCTTTGGCTGCATGTTTCTCAAGTATTTCTTGAAAATATGGGTCTTCCTTGTATTTTTCCCTGATCACCTCCAACCCTACAACACTGGTGGTCATTGTTTTCAATAGATAAACCCTTCTACTCAAAGCATCAGCCACCTTGTTTTGACAACCAGCCTTGTGTCGTAGCATGAATGTGTATTCTTGCAAAAATCCTACCCATTTCGCATGCCTCCGGTTCAGCTTCTTTTGACTGTTGATGTGCTTCAAAGCCTCGTGGTCATAATTTAGAATGAACTCCCTCTGAATCAAATAATGCCGCCAAAACTTCAAAGCTTGAACAATGGCATAAAATTCAACATCATAAGTTAAGTAATTCAGCCGGGCTGAATTGAGTTTTTCGCTGAAAAATGCAATTGCTCGCCCTTCTTGACTCAAGACAGCTCCAATACCAACTTTTGATGCATCACAATCCACTTCAAAGAGTTTACCAAAATCTGGTAGAGCTAGGACAGGTGCTTGCGTCATCCTCCTTTTGATCTCTTTAAAGCTCTCTTCCGCTTGTGAATTCCAGCTGTATTTTCCACCCTTAAGACATTCTGTAATTGGAGCCATGACACTGCTGAAATTCTTAATAAATCTTCTATAAAATGTGGCCAACCCGTGAAAACTTCGGATTTCAGTTAATGTTTTTGGAGTTGGCCAGCTGATAATAGCTTGTACCTTGATTGGATCAACCCTGACACCTTTAGCAGAGACTACAAAACCCAAAAAATCCAACCTGTCAACCATAAACACACATTTTTTTGAGTTAGCATAAAGTTGATTCTGCCGTAAAAGCAGAAGGACAGCCCTCAAATGTTGAATGTGAGCCTTAGAATCTTTGCTGTAAATTAATATGTCATCAAAGTAGACGACTACAAACTCCCCGATACATGGCTTGAGAACTTGATTCATGAATCTCATGAAAGTACTTGGGGCATTTGAAAGACCAAATGGCATAACAAGCCATTCGTAGAGCCCTTCCTTCGTTTTGAAAGCTGTTTTCCACTCATCCCCTTCTCGAATTCTAATTTGGTGATAGCTACTTTTCAAATCAATTTTTGAAAAGACTTGAGAACCCGACAGCATGTCGAGCATGTCATCCAATCTTGGAATTGGAAACCTGTATTTGATGGTGATTTTATTTATCGCCCTGCTATCCACGCACATTCTCCAAGTTCCATCCTTTTTCGGTGTAAGCAAAGCAGGTACAGCACATGGACTTAAACTTTCCCGAATAAAGCCCTTAGTCAAAAGTTCCACAACTTGTCTTTGTAGCTCCTGGTGCTCATTTGGACTCATCCTGTAGTGAGGTAAATTAGGAAGGGTGGCTCCTGGAAGCAAGTCAATGCGGTGTTGTATATCCCTTAACGGTGGTAAACCATTAGGCAAGTCAATTGGTATTACATCTTGAAATTCATCTAACAGCCCTTTGACGACTCCTGGTGCAGTTTGAATTTTGCTTTCTTCCTTCCCAACAAGAACAAAAATAACTCCCGCTTGCATGCTTTCTTCCATAAAATCATTAAAACCCAAAAGAGAAGCTGCAGATTCATCTCTTTTCTTGGTAGCAACATCATCTCTCATAGGCTTTAGAACAAGCTTCTTCTTACCCAAGAAAAAAGAATAAGTGTTTTTGTCACCGTGGTGGACTGTTTTTCTATCAAATTGCCAAGGGCGTCCAAGAAGAATGTGACAAGCATCCATCGGTACAACATCACACCATACCGACTCCTTATATGAATCTCCAATTGAAAAATTGACAAGACATTTTGAAGACACAATTACCTCATTTCCCTTGTTGAACCAGAGAATACGATATGGTTGCGGATGCTTGTTAATCTTTAGGTTCAGCTTCTCTACCATTTCTTGAGAAACCAGATTTTCGCTACTTCCACCATCAATGATCAAATTACAGAGTTTTCCATTTGAAGTGCAACGAGTTCGAAAAATATTTTTGCGAAGCCAACTGTCTTTTCCTATAACCGGTGGTGCTAGCATTGTCCGGCGTATGACAAGAACATCTCCAAAGGCGTCACCTTCAATTTCCTCTTCTTCATCATCATTATCCTTATCTCCTTCATACTGACTTTCTTCTCCCTCCGTCTCTTGTACCTCATCGTCATCATTTTCAACAAGATTAACTCGTGTGTCAGTCTTTCTTTTTGGACATTCATTAGATCGATGACCCAATTCAGAACATCTATAGCACTTGATCGCCCCTTGTCCCTGGGTATTGCTTCTTGGTTGCGTTACCCCTCCACTGTTGGTAGTAGGACGTGTAGCGGCTGCTGTTCTTCCTCCTCGTGTACTATTATTTGCTTTACTGGTTTCACCACTGCTGCGTTCAGTTCCAAGTTTCTTTGAAGAACCCCGATTAAGTTGGGCTTCAATTTTAAGAGCAAGCTGATAGGCATCATTTACTTTAAATGGGTGGTGAAGACTTACTTGGTCTTGGATTGCCAATCGAAGACCATTCACATAACGACCGACGCGTTGTGTCTCACTTTCAACCAAGTTGCTTCTCAATGTTATTCTATGGAACTCCTGTGTGTACTCCTTCACGGTCTTCTCTCGTTGCCGCAAGTTCTGCACCTTTTGATACAATGTCTCCACATAATCTCGAGACAAAAATTGAGCCTTCAACTTTTCTTTCATCTTGTCCCATCTTCTGACCTTTTCTTTTCCTCTGACCTCCCGATCATTCTGATAATGTTTCCACCAGGTAGAGGCTGGTCCTCTCAACTTTGCTCCAACAAGCTCGACTTTCCTCTCTTCTGGTACTTCTTTCCAATCAAAATAACTTTCAATGCTGTCTACCCAGTCAAGAAATTCCTCTGCTTCCATGTCACCATCAAATTCTAAAATTTTAACTTGAACACCATATTCTTTGGAGTTTTGCAAAGCACGCACTATGCGATCTTCCCAACGTTGTGGCCTCCTTTGATGACGAGCAGGCTGCCTGAAATTATCAAACCCACCATCACTAGAATTTCGATTTTCTCCTTCAGATACCGGACTGATTTCATCATCTGCTCCATTTACATGAATACCATTGTTTCCATTACCATTCCCCGGAATATTAACGACTTGTGCAACCATAGTAGTGAGATTCTGCAGCTGGTCCTGTAGTGCTTGAAACATCTCATGAGTGACGTAATTTCTTGCCCTTCGACCGCGATTTCCTCTTCCACGTTCAGCCATTTAAACCCAAGATAATTCAATCTCACAGAAAGTAACAGCCCAAAGAAAGAACTTGCTCTGATACCAATTTGATGTGAACCAAATATCGATAACTCCACAATTAACACACTAACACACAAAATAGAAATACTGGTTTATTGAAGATAAATAGATGGCAAACTCTGTCCTCTCGCGCGAAACGCAGCGATAGAGGGACCGGAAGATGCCACAGGGTCGACTCCTCAAAACCCAATTCTTCCAAATCTTTAAACAAGAAATCTGGAAAATCAGTCCAGAATTAACAACAGAAAATAAAATAAAAACACTCTGCCCCCTTTCTCCTGATGCACCCCCTAATTAAAGTAAAACTTTGACAAACTTAACTTAATAGACTTAAAGTCCCAAGACTTATTAAATGAACCTAAGTCCCAAGACTTATTAGATGAACCTCTTAGTCTTCCAAGGATATTTTGTAAAAAACCAATATTGACTGATTGGACTCTTTGAAAATCTAAGAGTCTGATTTCCATCACCTGGTTAACAAAAGTTTTTAACTGTCTACAATGTGCAAAAAATGTTGATGATATCACTTGGCAAAATGCAATAACATTTTGAAACTGATAATTTTTAGTAAAATAGATGAACTTAGAAAATAATTATTGTCTGTATTTTCTACTCTTTTTTTTTTTTTTTTTGTGAAATCCAGGTTTCCAAATTTCCTTTAGTGGAAATCTACATATTTGTGTTGGAAAGAATTGGAGAGAAATCTGCATATTAGTGTAATCACATCATTTTAGCTAATAGGTGAACATGTGAAATCATTGGATTTTTTTTTTTTTTTTTATCCTTATAATCTGATAGAACTCCTTGAACTGCTAGGAGGTAATGCGTCTGTAGTGCACGGCTGGAAGTAATGTCTTTACAAGTAATAAAGTAAAATTAAAGCATGTAGCTTCTCTCTCTCTCTCTCTCTATTGTTCTGTTTCTTTCTCTCATGTGAATTAACAAGTAATGTGAGTCATTGAATATTTGTTGTTTCTTTCGTGCAAATTATATTTGATGGTCAGCGTATTGTTTACATTAATATTTCTTGTAGTTTGGAGACTGTTTTTGGCATGGTAATGATAGCAACTGAATTTCCATCTTTTCAATATTTTTAAGTAGGTGTTGTTTTCATAATACCCTTATTTTCTTTGTGAAATATAGATTGGAGAAGAGCTTGGAGATATTTATGACTATGTGGCCCCATGTTTTCCTCCGAGGTTTGCCCAATGTTAAATCTTATTATTTATCACTTTACTTGGATTAATAGTTAACTTTCAGCTCACATAAAGAAGCTTTGTATCTGTCACTTCATATTGTAGTTTTGGATTTGTTTTTCAATGTTTGCACTTGACTGAGCTTATGTTCTAATGGCTTTGAGTTATTGAATAAACATGTGTGTCCTTATTGGACATGAGCTGCATTAGGGTTAACTTTTCGTGAGAAAGTTTTATTCATTCTGATTTGATCAATGTTGACAGATATGAAATTTTCCAGCTAATGGTAAACTTGTATACTGAGAGGTTTGTTCAGATGCTTAGATTGCTAAGTGACAGGGCAAATGAACTGACAAATATAGAGATTCTAAAGGTATTTTAGCCTGGATTCTTATTTGTTTCAATTTTAATAGTGTCATCTCATTTTGCAAATTCATTTTGGTAATTGATAAGAACTTGTCATGTATAATTTGCGTACATAATAGTGACTTTGTTTATTTTCCATTCTGTTTGGTGATAATGTATCTTAACTTGCCATTTGGGTATTTAGGTATTTAGGTTGAAAGAACACCAATGTTGGCACCTTTTTTCGCTTGTTGAAACACATTTAAAGCTAAAAGGAGAAATTTTACAATCACTTTTACTTAGCTATGTTAGACAACTTATAAACTCTTCTAATGTTGCAACAAGCTTCCAATTATCAGCCCTGCCATAGCTAGTTCTATTGTATTTATGAGTTTAATCTGTATCTCCGTGTATCTTTCTTAGTCACTGTAACAAAATTTTGATAGAACGTAGTTTTAGCACATCATCCAAGACCTTTCTTTTTGCCTTGGGAATTACCTTATATATTTTGGTTTGATTGAATTTTCATTTTACAACATGATTGTCTTACTTCCTTTTTCTTTCATATTTTTTTTTTTTTCCATTTTCTTCCTTTTCTGAAAGAAAAAAAAAATTCAGCTGGTCACAATTTTATTGCTTCATCTAGGTAACTGGTTGGGTAGTTGAATACCAAGATAATCTAATTGGGCTTGGGGTTGATGAGACTCTGGCTCAAGTTTGTTCGGAGAGTGGTTCTATGGATCCGCTTATGAATTCATATGTTGAAAGAATGCAAGCTACAACAAGGGTAACTAACTATACCACTACCCCCTCAATCAATTATGCTGGTATTTGGTAAATTTGTTATTTAGTTTATATAACTTTTCTTTCTCATTTAATACCTGCCTTTTTCATTCTTTTTTTTCTTCTAGAAATGGTACTTGAATATCCTGGGGGCTGATAAAGTTCAGCCGCCAAAGAAAACAGAAGATGGAAAGCTATACACTCCAGCTGCAGTTGATTTGTTCAGGATCCTCGGGGAACAAGTGCAAATTGTTAGGGAAAATAGCACTGATCTCATGCTATACAGAATTGCTCTGGCTATTATTCAGGCAATGTTCAACTAAATACTGATAGAAATATTTACTTAAATTATCAGAAGTTACTACTGAATATGTGCAAGTATACAACTACTTCATTTGATAGAGAAATAATACTAATTTAATTTGATGATAGCATTGTGAATGTAGGCCTTTCCCTTGTATTTCTCACACTTCTTTTATTTTGTTATGTTTCCTATTATTATATCTATAAATTGGAGTCCAGATTTTAAAGTCTTCTGCAAAATGGATTTTGACTTGATGTTTTCTATTTTCCTTTCAAACTTGCTTTGTTTCCTTAGGTATTGATTGATTTTCAAGCAGCTGAAAGGCAGAGACTCGCAGAACCTGCTTCTGAAATTGGTTTGGAACCTTTATGTGCAATGGTTTGTGAAATTTCATTATGTAGTTTATTATACATTGATTGTGTGAAAATTTTATTAAACATATTCTTGGTGGGGCTGTTTTGTGGGGGGCATATTAATGTGGTATACAGATAAACAACAATTTACGTTGCTATGACCTTACAATGGAGCTGAGCAACAATACCATAGAAGCTCTTCCTCAAAACTATGCTGAGCAGGTAATGTTTGTTCAATCAAATTTTTATATTTTTTCACCCTTTACACTATTTTTTTTTTCAAATTTTGACTTTGATTAAAGGCTTTTAGTTTCCTCCCATTATACTTTATAGGATTCGTTGCAAGTGGACAGCTTATTTTTATTTAGATTTAGTCTTCGTGTGAGAGAGGAATCTTCTTTTATCCATATCTTTTCTATTACCTTAATGTTACTTGAAATGAGGAAACTAATTATGTTTCATGTCTCGGTTACTTCTTGAAAATAAACAAAAAAGTTTGTTTTTTCCAAAAATTTATGCCCTAGTTTTGAGTTTTTTGGGTTAACCAGGGTAGACATATCAAATTTGTGAATTCTAAAACTTCACTGTCAACTTTAAATTCATAAACATTTCAATAGTGTAGAGAAGCTTTTGTATTTTAATGCTTTTTGGCATATATTATTGATTATTGACATGGTTGCAAGTTGATTTGCATTTTGTAATTGCTAACTGCATAGGAGAACGTAACATTTCTGTAGTCAGTGCAAACTTGTGTTATAGTTAGTGTGGGAATCTGTCTCTAGTGGAAGATCCTTGCCACATAACTCTTCTATTAGAGAATATGCCCTCAGTGGTTGATTAATAGGCTTAAACCAAGACAACTTTCTTAACAAATTAAAGTGTTTGCTGATTTATTCTTCTCCATATGGAGGCATTTTATAAGGAAAATTACATGAGTGAGAATCAAGAAAATGATCTCCTAATCAATACAATGATTTCCTACAATCAAGCTAATAAATAATTTACAATTAGGATAGTCAACTATACTACAAATCTTCTACATTAATGACAAATATTCGACACTCCCCCTCAAGTTGGTGCATAGATGTCCCTTATGCCCAACTTGCTAATTGATTCATGAAAGTTCCTTCCATTTATGGCCTTTGTAAGGATATCTGCAAGTTGATCCTTACTTGATACATGCAGAAGCTCAATTATCTTTTCTTCTATTTTCTCTTTGATGAAGAATCGGTTAATCTCCACATGTTTGGTACGATCATGTTGGATAGGATTATTGGCAATCTATACTGAAGGTTAATCTCCACATGTTTGGTACGATCATGTTGGATATGATTATTGGCAATTTGTACCGAAGCTTTATTATCACAATATAGCTTCATGCTACTCTTTGGGTGAAATCCCAAATCACCTAATAAGTTCTTCAACCACAGCAACTCAGTAATTCCTTGGGCAATCCCTCAGAATTCTACCTCAGCATTAGATCGTGACACCACGGTTTGTTTCTTACTCCTCCAAGTGACTAGGTTACCTCCTGCAAAGGTAAATTAACCAGAAGTAGATCTCCGATCACTATCACTCCTAGCCCAATCAATGTTCATGTATCCCTCGGTATCTAGATGTCCATTCTTAGAAACCATTAATCCTTAGCTAGGAGCTCTTTTTTAGTATCTTAGAATCTGAAGGACTGTCGATGTAACTCTCAGTAGGAGCGTGCATAAATTAGCTAACCACACTCACTGCATAAGCAATATCAGGACGGGTATGCGATAAGTAGATAAGTTTACCAAGAAGTCTCTAATATCTTTCTTTGTTCGCTGGGGTTTGATCAGGATGATCTGGACACTCACATAACTTGTGGTTTTGATCCATAAGGGTATTTATTGGTTTGCTAGCAAGCATTCCAATCTCTGTAAGTAGATCAAGAACATACTTTCTTTTACTAAAGAAAATCCCATGTTTTGATTGGGCTACCTCAATTCCCAAAAAGTACCTCAATAACCCCAGGTCTTTCATTTTGAATTCTATGGCCAAGTGTTTTTGGAGGTTACTCATCTTTAGAACATCGTTTCCTGTAATAATCATATCATCAACATAGAGGATTAGTATAGTGATCTTATCACCCTTGCGTTTGAAGAATAAGGTGTGATCAAAGTTACTCTGCTGATATCCGAATCTCCTTATAGAAGTACTAAATCGTCCGAACCAGGCTCTAGGTGATTGTTTTAGTTCGTAAAGAGCCTTTCTTAGTTTGTGGACTTTGCCAGTTTGAGAATCAAAATTGAGGGGAAGATCCATATACATTTCTTCACTGAGTTCCCCATGTATGAAAGCATTCTTTACATCAAATTGTTTTAATGGCCACTCCAGATTAGCTGCTAGTGAGAGAAGTATCATAACGATGTTTAACTTTTAGTCAACTTAGTAAGTCTGAGTGTACCCTTTGGCAACCAACCTGGACTTGTACCTTTCAATCGAGCCATCTGCCTTGTGTTTGATAGTATAAACCCATCGACATCCAACAACCTTCTTCCCTTTAGGTAGATCCACTATTTCCCAGGTACAATTTTTCCATAAAGCTTTCATCTCTTCATCCATGGCTCAGACCCATTTCTGGTCTGTCAGTGCATCCTGCAATTTATTAGGAATAGATACAGAGGATAATTGATGTGCAAATGTTTTAAAGGTTTTAGACAATCTATGAGTTGAGGTGTAAGGAAAATTACACAGATCCTAACCCCGGTTTACCCATTCAACGGTATCTCAGTCGAGAACATAGACCACCTATACATTTTAGTTTCTCTTTTGAGTAGTCTCCAGTAGATAAAGTAGAGGGTTTAGGAATTACCTCAGGAGCATTTTCCACCTCAGAGTCTGATTGATGAACTAGTGTTAGAGAAGGGGAAGGAAGGGGTGCCACCTGTATGGGAACTAACTCCTTATGTTTCTCTTTTCTGTTATTTCGCCTTTTATACACTTTCCAAGTTAGTCCTGTCCTTTCAAGAATCTCACTTTTTCTTTAGAAGATAGACTTACGGGCAAACTAATACTGTCTGTAAGAGACTCGAGCAAACTAATGGGTATACCATTGTCTACCGTAAAAGACTTCTCTTCATGGTTCGAGTTCCCCCTTGAAGAGGAGTCTCCGAGGCAAAGTATGCCTTATTTTCCTAAAATGTAACATCCTGCGAAACAAATACCCTACGAGACAGAGGATGGTAACACTTATACTCCTTTTGTGAGCTAGAGTACCCTATAAAGAAATACTTAAGAGTACGAGGGTCTAGCTTTCCTCGATGAGTATGGATATTTACATATACTACACATCCAAAGACTTGAGGAAGAATATGTCGTTAGAAAGCAATAAACAAAAAAAAGAAACTCTTTGATAGTTTGAACAAAGAAAAAATCTTTGATATTTTTATTCTTCTCCGTAGAAGGATATTTATAGTAAATTTACAATATGGAAAGAATCAAGAAGAAAATACAAAAGGAAATAAATCATCCTACAATCAAGCTATTTAATCACTAAGCTATAATTAAGTTAATCAAATAAGTCAATTGTCAACTATACAATCAAACTAAAATTAACCACACTAATTAAGCTAATTAACCTATTAGTCAACTATACAATCATAATTAAGAATAATCTAATTGATTGATAGTTGACTTAACATATGTAAGGCAGAGACGTAGAGTTAACATCACAAAAATGAGACAAGGATTGCAGTGGAGTTTGAAAAGACAAAACACTAGACGATATGCGATTAATGAGATATGTAGCAGATAATACAGCATCACCCCAAAAAGATTTAGGCATATGCATTTCGAGTAGTAAAGATCCTGCAACCTCTAAGAGATGACAATTTTTACGCTCGGTTGTGCCATTTTGTTATGGAGTATGTGCATAAGATGTTTGGTGGAGAATACCGTTTCGTAAACAAAAGGTTTTAAAATTATGAGTGAGATATTCACCACTATTATTAGAGCATAAAACTTGAATTTTCTTATGAAACTGTGTGTAGATCATGTGATAAAATTTTTGAAAAACATCACATACATCACTTTTATTTTCTAAAAGGAAAATCCAAGTCATACGTGTGCAGTCATCAATAAATGTAACAAACCAACGCATACCAGATACAAACAACATTAAAGGGACCCTATACATCAGAAGAAAATGGCATAAAGCTCCTATTATTATTACTAGAAGGAAAAACAGTGTGATGATGTTTTGACAAAACACATGTTTCACATTGAAAATTATTTCGACCAGTAAACGAGGATGGAAATAATAACTTAAGGTACCCAAATGAACAATGTCATAAGCGTCTATGCCAGAGATAGATATTACTTTCCTTATCAGAGTTGACTTGTACTACTTTATAAGGTTGGCTAAATGAGGATGAAGAGCTCGGAGTACTATCTGTTGTAAGGTAGTACAACCCTCCTCTTTCCCTGCCAGTTCCAATCGTCTCCTTGGTGTGAATGTCCTGAAACAGACAATGAGTAGGCCAGAAGGTGATAGTGTTGTTAAGAGATTTAGTGATCTGACTGATAGAGAGTAAGTTATACATAAGGTAGGTACATGTAAAACAGATGATAAGTGTAAAGATAGAGTTAATGATAGAGATCTAGACCCATTAACCGAGGTGGGTGTAACATCAGCATGTGACACATTACATGTTTCTGTTGAACTATGATGACTAAATTTTCGAGAATCAAAAGTCATGTGATCTGTTACACTAGAATCAAAGTATTATTACTAGAAATTGTAGAAGTACTGAAAGCATAATAAAATGTTCTTGAGCTGAACATAGTAGTAGCAGAAGCAAAAGAATAGAAAATACCTAGAGAGTTTGGCAGCAAAATAGTAAATCCAGCAGTCGGAATAGAAAATCCGGAGTTTGACAGCGGAATAGTAAAAACAGGCAGTCGAAACAATAAATCCGCAATTGGAACAGTAAAAACGATAGTCGAAACAGTAGAACAGGCAAAGTACTGTAGACAAAGTATTGTAGCAGTAGAGAGAAATTTTTTTTTATTTATTCGGTTCAAAGGAAACCGAGTTCAACAAAGTTAACTGATTGCAAAACACGAGTTCAAACCAAAAAAAAAATAACTAAGTTCAAAACAGATGAAAAAAAAAAATCTTAGATCATCTGACTGTGGTGCGAGAAAGTCAACGGCGCACGAAGGTCGGCTGGGAAGGAGGGACGACAGGTTGCCAGTGGTCGAGAAGGACGGACGAGGAGTCGCCGGTGAAGAAGAAGTGATGTGGGTCGCTGTTGAAGGAGAAAACGACCGGTTCAGGTCAGGTCACAAAGCAACACAGATGAGTAGAGGCGACGTGGATCGCTAGATCTAGTAGGATGACTGTCGGAGGTGTATGAAGTCGGCGTGAGTCACTGTCAGAAGGATCGGGGATTGTAGAAGTTCCGTTGGTAAAGGTTCACCGGAAAAGATAAAAGCACAGTTAGAATGAAGTCGGCGTGGATCACTGTCAGAAGGATCGGGAATTGTAGAAGTTCCGGTGGTAGAAAGAACAAAACGATGTAGAGAAAGAAAAAAAGAGCAGAGAAAAGGAGAAGAACCCTAAAAACAATTTGTTTAGGCTCTGATACTATGAACAAATCAAAGTGTTTGTTGATTTATTCTTCTCCATATGGAGGCATTTTATAGGGAAAATTAGATGAGTGAGAATCAAGAAAATGATCTCCTAATGAATACAATGATTTCCTACAATCAAGCTAATAAATAATTTACAATTAGGACAGTCAACTATACTACAAATCTTCTACATTAATGACGAATATTCTAACACTTTTACTATTATACCCTTGGCTAAGGTGGTAAAAAGTTCTTGGTTGTGGTGATTCTTGAAATTTGAAGAAGAAATAAAAAGGAAAATAGAGTCTCTTTTCTTTGCAAGTTTCAAAAAATATGTAATTATGTAACTGCTAAAGCTTTTACCATAAGGATAAGATTTCTAGGTATCAGTAGGATCCCAATCTATGTCGATGCACCGGTGACTAATGTTTACTAATGTGAGTGAAGACAATTCCAGTAGTTTTCCACATAACAGCACCTAACACAAGCAGGCCTCTTCAGCTTCAAAGTTATTTTATAGAAGATTGAAGTTTATATGTATTAAACTCTGAAATACGAACCCTAATACTTTTACCTGTGTTAAATTATGTTTCCTCTTGTCACTTCTGTAGGTTAATTTTGAAGACTCTTGCAAAGGTTTTCTAGATGTTGCAAAGGTATCTAAAAACTTTTGTATATCATTTAAGCTGTGGTTTTTCCAGTATGTTTCGTTTGATATCATTTAAAAATTGTAGTTAGTGATCTTTGTATTTTAGCAAAAATGATTCTGTTAGGAACTTTGTGTGTTTGAATAGAGTTTATAGAACTCATATATGAACCTACTCATCTATTGTAGGAAGCTGTGCTTCTAACTGTTACTGTTATCTTTGAAGATCCTGGGGTGCAGGAGTTAATTGTCAAGATTTATCATAACGGTAAAATAACTTTCTTAATTACTAAAGGTACTCATGGTGAAATTGATTCCATCCATTTTGCTAATGTCATATATATTTTTGATAAGCATCTTTTTTCCTTATTGCTGCCATTTGCTTGAATCAAACTGTTGGTGAATATTAATGTATACGTTTTTGTGGCTGACTTTTCCCAAGTTTTGCAACTCTGACGATATGTGCTCAATAGCCAGTTTTCTTGCCTTATGCAATTCGAATGGATTGGCAACAAATTTGGGCTAAGTTTTATTGCCATTTCTAAAGTAGGAGAATCTAGATGTGTTGACTTTTTACAACAGTATGGCAAAATGAATGTTTTGAGATTCGTGATAGTAAATAGTATATATTGCAATTATTTTCCGATTGACTGCTATTAGGTGGATGTTCGATGTCATTAACATTAAATTAATTGGATTAGAATCTGATGTAGGATTGTAGGGTGACCCAATCCGATTTATTCAACAATCTAGTTTTAACTCATTAATAATCTAATTATTTCTTGTGAGTCATTAATTTTCTGAAATGGATAATGGTTTATTTATGATATTAAGTTTATTTATACCCTTATAAATTGTTCAAATGAGATAAATCATGGACCGGATTATTAAGTATTTGCTACCAATTACATTTACACACATCCAGTAGTTAGCAGTGGGACTAGATGTCCTATACCATATCCAGACAATTTGATTACTTTAGATGGAAACCAATTTGCCTATTTGAGTAAGTAAGGGATGAAATATGCTTTTCAGTTTTAATGTACTGAAATGTTAGCTTATTAGAGAATAGATTGACTTGGCTTTCAAATTTGTTCATGAATAAAAGAAAATTACACCTTTAGTTCAACCAGGCTTTTAACTAGTAAGGTAATGGTCTCACATACTTTTTGGCATTAATTTGACTTATCTAGGAGCTTGTTTCTGTGTTTTTAATAATTGTATTTATTTTAAATTATAATTGTTGTAAACCTAAATGAAAACGATAAAAGATTATAGTAGAAAGCTACGGCAATAAATATACGTTTTATTCTTCTCATATCTAAACTTTCAGATCACAATTACATGAGAGATGATGATTCTATTTATAATGTATAAATAGAATCATTAGTGATCCAAATTAAAGCTTAGAAATGAGAAGGAAAATGTATATTTATTCTCATAGCTTTCTCCCTTTCTCCTTTAATCTTTTATCGTTTTCATTTTATCAATGGGATTTGTTTTCCAAAATGTGGTTATCTTCTTTCAAGAATATTGATTTTTTATCTTTGGAAAGGAATAGATTGTAATATAAAAGGGTCCAAAGCAAATAGAATCAGAAGCTGCTATTGATATTATAGCATTCATATTACTTTTTTTTTTTTTTTTTTGGTTGAAACTAGCATTCATATTACTCTTATCCTCCACTTTTGAGGGTATTTTTTGTTGAGTAACATAAAAGTTATCATAGTATTGAAGGATTGACAGTAGAGCTATTTGGTAGCTTAGAAGAAGTTTAGAAAAGAGGAGTTAGGAAATATAATTCTCACTGACTAAATTATTCAATCGGTTCCCAGGCTACTTGATTTTTTTTTTTTTTTTCCTTACCTTTTCTATGTTTCAGAATGGTCTGAGGGACAGGTTACTGAGTACCTAGTTGCAACATTTGGTGATTATTTTACTGATGTAAAGATGTAAGTTATCTGTATTTCAAAGTTGATTAACTTTAGATCCCAGCATTTCAGGCTTTCATTGCATCCACACAAATGACAAATGACACAAACTATTATTTTATGGTTAAAGTAGCCTTGTTGATTTCTCTCATTGATTGGAGACTATCATGACCTTCATCCCTCTGGGGTCTTCCAAGTGCAGAAGAACTTTGTGCTTTGATTATTCTGATATATATAATTTTAGGTTGAACAATTATCTTATTTATCTCCTATTGCTTTTAATATTCTGCAACTAAGGTACATTGAAGAGAGATCATTTAGGAGATTTGTTGAAGCATGTGTAGAGGAAACAGTGGTTGTTTATGTTGATCATCTTCTGACACAGGTTTGTTTTATCCTTATGCCACCGGAAACTAAAATGATGACGATGCCTTGTCCTTTTTTATGATGTCTTTAATTTCTATGGCTTACTTGTTGATTGTAGAAAAACTATATCAAGGAAGACACCATTGAACGAATGAGGCTAGATGAAGAGGTTATTCTGGATTTCTTTAGAGAGTATATAACTGCTAATGTAAGTTTTGATCTTCATTGGCAATGTATTTCCAATCTAAACTAGATTATCAATCAGGCCCATTCTAAACTGATTTTTCTCTGGTTCTTGTTGCAGAAAGTTGAAAACAGAATCAGGATTTTGAGTGATTTAAGAGAGCTCGCATCCGCAGAGAGTGTGGATAGCTTTACGCTCATATATACAAATATTCTTGAACATCAACCTGACTGCCCGGTAAGCAATACCCCTAGTTAGGCTAGATTTCAATTTCAGTTAAACATTCGTATATTGTCGGTATGTCTCTCAATTCCAGTTAAAGATTATCTGGTTTTCTCCAATTGCAGCCTGAGGTTGTTGAGAAGCTTGTTGGACTGCGAGAGGGTATACCACGGAAAGATGCAAAAGAGGTAACTTCGGTTTCCACAGGGGAGGGGACTAACTTAAAGCATATGTTTTGAGACCCTAAGACATTTCAACAATGAAAACTGTATATTCGAGAGAATATTTGAATATGAATGTCGACTAAGCAATCCTTGTCAAAACAGGTTGTACATGATTGCAAGGAAATCTATGAGAATTCTCTTGTTAACGGACATCCCCCAAAGCATGGTTTTGTTTTCCCAAGGGTGAAATGCTTGGCGGCTTCTAATAAATCTGTGTGGCAAAAGCTGCATTGAACTACAACTCCATAACACGAAGGAAAACCTACCACTATTGCTCTAAGAGAAGTTGGAGAAGTATTTGATCTTATAGAAGTATTTGATCTTATCAATTTATTAACACTGATTAGATACACATTTGACAAGAATATTAGCTTACTCTTTTTCTTCTTTTGATTAATTCATAATGTTTGTTTCTTATATCGTTTTATGCAAGATATAATGAATTTCCTAGAAAAGTCTCAAATCGAGGATTCACTCGTAATTTGATAAGAGAAGAGCAGTGCCATGCAAAGCCAACAAAGACACCATCTAGAGATTAGAGGTCTATACACACAATTTGTATGAATTGGGGCTATATAAAATAGATATTGTACGTAATAATCAACAACCAATCTTTATCATCACTTCATAGTGTAACATTCAAGAATATGTTAACAGCATCCACTTTTCTCTCTAATAACGATATATTGTATCCACAATTCATCATTAAAATTTGGCTAAACAAATCGAACTTTATTATCATCAGAAACTCAGGTTCATAACCAAACACAAACTCAAAAAATTGAAGCAACCACTTCCGAAACATCGAATCACAAAATGCCAATCCATATCAAGTAAACAGAGTTATGTGATTCATCTTAGTCAAGTCAGAATACCAATATTCTCTGTTCATTATAAATTGAAAATTACAATAAAACCAGGCAAAATAGCATACCATCAACTTACAATCAGTTCCTACCGAGTGGTAGAGACCTGCACATATAGGTCTCCTTCAAATCTGACTTCTTCGACCAAGTAAATATGGAAGCATACACCGACGACTTATTAGCATTAGGTGGTGCCATTTCACCCGCCTTCAAGCGCTTCACATTCTCCACTTTACCCAAAATCTTCTTCTCCACACCATTGGTTTCAACCACCCCACGCTTCATCCCACTAACCTTCTCCGAATCCAAACCCTCCTCTTTACCAATACCCACCTCACCATTCTTCACTCTCTTCACCTTCTTATCCTTAACTTTCGCCTTCTCTCCCTCCATCCTCTCTCTCAGCAACGCCACTTCCTCTTCGCTCCCATTGATCACAATCCTATCCAATTCACTAAACTCCTCATGACAAAGCAAGCACAAAGACGACTTAACCTCCTTCAGTGCTTTTGCACTCAACACATGCCTGCAGGTCCTCAATGCAAAAAACTTGTACTTCCCATTGAACTCAAACCCTGTTATCGGGCACTGAAACTAATCCTCCTGGACTAAGTTGGCTCTTAATAGTCATTCTTCAGTTGCCATCTTCCCTGCTATCTATGCTTCCTCCGGACCTATAATCGTCTATGCTTTCAGATCTCCTTTATCTTGCCCTTTTTTACCACAATCTCGTTCTCGGCTGAGGACTTTTATCTTCAAAAGAAACAGAACAGTGCCTCCACCGGGTCTTCTGGTGTGCACTGTTGGGGATCCTCCTATGCATTCGACTGCAACCTCGCCCCTCCAAAGATTCTTCATCTAGCAAACCCTTTCTTTTGTCTTCTTCCTTCGAAGGCTTCAGGGTGGTCCCGAGGTGTTTCCTCCGTAAATGGCTTTGTTTGGGCTTTCTGGGTTGCAATCTGAACTTCCGAACGTAACCTCCCTAGTGGGTGGCCCCCGGGCGTGCTTGTTGTTAAGTCATACGGAGAAGAAATCCCCAAGCCTATAGGAAGTGTGAGCCCTAACTTGTTGGCTTCGCTGACCAGGTTCATCAGGGCGGTTTGGAAGTGCTGTAGGGTCCCTTGATCAGCCACCTTAGCATCCGACGTTGTTACCGATTGTTCCCCAGTCATCAACGTTTCGTCCCCTACTACTTCGGTTGCTTCAGGGACCTGGTGGTGGTTATCGCCGTTGGAGTGTTTGTCTTTGTCATTGGCGTTGCTCATGTTTCAGATCTATTCATAAGGGTTCCTTGAAGTTTTTGTTCAAGCCCCTTTGTTCTAGCGCCAATTGTTGACGGTGAATTCTGGATTGCCACGTGTCCAACAATAATATCACGTTCATGAAAACAGGAATGTAAATAAATATATGCAAGACACAAGTTTTATGTGGAAAACCCTAGAAAGGGAAAAAACAAGAAAATAATACTATACTCTTTTCTCTCAAAGGTCCAGAACCCTCTCACCATAGATTACATAGTTCTATTTATACTAGACAGGCTAGGGTTTCTTCTCGCCTATGCCATGTTGGCAGTGGAATTACTAAATAGAATCGTATTAGGACTCTGGTGTCTCGAACTGATTAGAACTTGTTTCCTGTTTAGACTTTTCTGAGAGGAGATAAGGTTATGTCCTTACTAAAGTTCAACGCTTCAGACCTTGTATCTAGATGAATCCTCGCTCAAGGAGGTATACTTAAATAAGGTTACTTTTCCTGTATTGGCCGAGTAAGGGCCTTCAGTGAGTACGATCCTTGCCCTTTTTAGACTGGGCTGCCTGGCGAGTACACTTTTGGTTTTCACTGATCTTGATGACATGACTAGGTGACATGGTAAGTGGTCACTATCTCCTTTGTTGACTAGTTGACAAATGACGTGGAATTGTCCCTTTTTCGTGTTTCCCGCCTATTTTGTTGATGTGTCTTTTAATCGAATATAAGCATACAACAATTTTAATTACAAGCTCCAATATATTTGACCCACTTAATTAGTTAATAACAACAACAAAAATATACATGTGTTTAAAAACAAATTTTTTTTTTTTTTTTTTTTTTTTTTTTCATGTTTTGGAAGATAGTTTTGAAGTTTTTATCATCTTATATAAAAATATGTAAAGGATATTTCGGTAATTTGATAGATATAGGAAATGAAAATTTTTAAATTATGTGGTTAAAACTTAAAACCAAATCTCTAATAGTTCATGTGACAAATTCCTCTTATTATCTTAAATTTATTATTTAATTTATTTGACTTCAACATCTTAACCACTCATATAGTTTTAATCCAATGGTGAGATTTGAATTCATTTACAACTTTTGAATTAAGAGGACATAGTTGATTGAGATGTTAAAATCAAAATTTAAGTCACAAATGTTGATTTAGCCAGACCCTTATCATATATATTCAGTCTTTCTATTGTGAATTCGAACTGATATAAATATATCAGTTCTTTGCATATGGATCATTGAATTTAAAAGATGATTTGAAAAGTGCATGCAACCAAGTCAAAGTATTTAAATCCAATGACCCACATGTAAAGAACCGATATATTTTATAATAGTTTCAACTAGAGATGCACATTTCCCCCCTGGGCTCCAATTTTCCCCGTCCCCATCCCCATTTGGGGATTTTTTTTTTTTGGGGGGGGGGGGGGGGGGGGGGGGGGGGAGGATATTGAAATGGGGATGGGACCCCTCCCCATCCCCATTTCCCCCAATTATATATAATAATATAAATATAATTATAATATATATTTTTTTATATATTTTTATTCTTTGAAAACCTAATTCCCTAACCCTAAGTAAATATACAATTTTACTCATTTTAACTTCAAGACCTAAAACCTAAAACCTAAAGTTGCTCTCATTCTCTCAACAATCAGTTGTTATTGTAATGAACTTGTAAATTTTAAAACATTTTATTTTGTATTTGTAATGTACTAATGAATTTTATTTTATATTTGTAATGGAATGTTTGATTTTTCAGTTTAATTTGTAATTTTTATTCAAATGGGGAAATGGTGGAACGGGGGAAACAGGGGAACATGGAAATGGGGAAAAACGGAAAAAAAATGGGAAAAATGGGTAATTGAGGATGGGGATGGGGATGGGGATGGGGATGGATATAGGTCCCTCCAAAATTTCTCATCCCCATTTTCCCCAAATTGTGGGGGGGGGGGGGGGGGGGGGGGGGGGGGGTTGGGGGAAGGGAAGGGAATGGGGATGGGGATGAGGATGGAGGGACTTATATCCATCCTCATTCCTCAAACGTGCATCTCTAGTTTCAACTGACAAAAGAAAAACTGCTTATATATATTATATTTTTTATATATATAGTTGATATAATCTTATATATTTATTTTGATTTTTTTTTTTTTTTTTTGGTATATATATACTTTGTTGATGATTTGACAAAAAAAATATTTATAAATAAAAAGAAAAGTAGAAAAATATCTGCTGGCTCCTAGAAATAAAAAGAAGAATATAAAATAAAAATAAAAATAAAATAAAAAGAAGAAGAAAAAGAAGAAGAAGAATATAAAAAAATATAAAAAAATTAAAAAAAATTAAAAAAAATTAAAAGAAGAATCTAGACTCTGAGTCATTTATACACTTCGTTTACTAACTAGCATGATTTTTAGTTTTTTACCCTTTACGTATTCGGTATTCCCTATAAATAAATACTACATAATAAGTTAAAAAAAATAATCAAATAATAACCAAATTAAATATACTGGGTTTCCCCCTCTCTCTTTCTCTCACGGAGTTGCGATCGTGAATATCGTTGAAGTCGCAAAAATGAGGTATTTTTATTTTCCTTCTTGTTTGTATGAACAAAAAATCAATATGTTACGGCGGGAAAGCATGTATGTCTGTTTGGTTGCTAAGAAAATGAAGAATACATTTTTTTTAATGAAAATTGAGAGAGTAGTCTCAGACTCGGCTATGTTAAAACATTTGAACTCGGATCAGTAGTTTATTTATTTATTCTATTCTTTTCGTTATCTTTAAATTTTCTTATCATTTTGTCAAATTTTTTTTTCTCGGCAACCAAACACTGGTAGGGTTTCTAGTTTATTTCGAAACCGAAATATTTATTTTGTTTTGTTTTATTTTATTTTTTGGTTCACTGCTTTGAGAGTACTGTATTTCATTTTCGTGTTTACATAAGAAAATAAAATGAAGCAGAATTATTATATTTTTATATATTTTATTGAGAATTAGAAAGTCAGTTGATTGTATTGTACTTGCCTTATCTGAAGTAAGAATTCTACAACATTAGAAATCGAGATAATAGTACTGTCGCATTTTGTACTTTTAATTGATTGTATTTAAGTGTTCCATGGCATTATGTTGAATAATGTTTGGTAAATTGTATTTTCATGTTATTAAAGTCAAGTGCTATTGGTTCATGTGAATTATTAGTTGTTTGTTTTTTTGTAGCTGACAATGTTGGCATGTTGATGTTAGTCCTTTTGTCTTTATGCCGAAAAATTAAAATTATTAAAGATTTTGGACAGTTTAATAAGCATTTCTGGGTGTCCATTCCAGGTTAATTTGTTAGGCATATATGTAGATGACAATTTTTATTGAGGGAGTACGAAGCATGGTTGGTGAATGGAGTAGTTGTGCCACTCCAGTTATTTTCTTTCATTTTTTAGATTGAAATGGAATGATGCATAAATGATAGTTGTGTACAAACTACAAAGTTCGTGCTTGGATATATCTGTTTAATTATGCATACCATGTGGTGTTTGTCTAGAAATTCCTTGAAATATTGGTGCAAATCTAAATGAAGTTCTTCTTAAAGCAAGCTAATTTGGGTCTTTGCGGTCGAATTGAATTAAGTTCATGGATTTGAAGTTCCTTTCTTATTCATATTGTAGAAAAAAGAAGAGACTTTTGCATTACTGCTCTCTTCTTTTTTAATGTAACTGGCATTTATATGCTAATAATGCCCCGTTATCGTGTAGGTTGTTTCTTAATTGGCATTTACTCTTATAGCCATCTATCGTTGATTTGTTGTGGTTGTATGTCCTGTTTATGTCCTGTTGACTAATATTCTCAACTTTGGTAATTTTTCCAGCTCTATTCAACATTGGGACTTTAGCTTTGATTTTGTTTGTCAAATTTAATAATGCATATGTAATGGAAAAGGATAGTTGAACATGGAAATTTTTTACATAAAAGTAATATGTAAAAGCTACAGGGGAACAGCAAATAACAAAAAAATATGGTTTTGTACCCCAATTTTGACTGATGGATAGGTACATGTAGTTTCAGTAAATTTTAATGGTATAGAGTGGTTCACATGAATCTCAAACTTATAATTTTTTAGGGTTTTATACAACATGCAACTTGATAATATGGTATTTGATGTTTGTTATGGTTACTCAAGGTTTGAGTGACATCATATTTTTTCTCCAATTTCAAACACATTTGAAGACTGAAGTGGTCATTCTACAATTGATCATATATAATGTTATAACTAGATAACATGAGGATCAACCATTATATTTGGAAATCAGTGTGTTGACAACTGAAAACCATGTTAAAACTGGTGGTCCAGTATTGCAGCAGTTATAGTAATTTCAGCTAACCTGTGCTATTCAACTGCAAGATTATAGAGTGAGTGATGCGAAAATTTTGTTTTGTAGTGGTAGCTACTCTCTACAGTATGCCATGTGAGAAATGCTAATTTTTGTTGTTTCATGTGACTAACTAGTTTGTTACTTGTCAACAACACTTTTTGTTTCTCATTTTCTTTTTGAATCTTCAACTTTCAGCCGACATCCTGCAGTAAAATGGGCCCAGCGATCTGATAAGATCTACATAACCATTGACTTGCCGGATGCCCAGGATGTCAAGTTTAAACTAGAACCTGAAGGAAAATTCCTTTTTTCAGCTACCAGCGGAGCAGATAAGATACCCTACGAAGTTGACATTGATCTTTTTGACAAAGTAGATGTGAATGTGGGTATCTGACTATAGCTACATTTATCTCAGCATGTTACTTGTATATTTCATTTTAGTTTTCTCAAACGTTAAGCATATGATTATGGTACTTGCAGGAGAGCAAGGCTAGTGTTGGCTTGAGAAACATTTGTTACCTTGTGGAAAAGGCAGAGAACAAATGGTGGAGCAGGTTGCTAAAACAGGAAGGAAAACCTCCTGTGTTTTTGAAAGTTGATTGGGACAAGTGGGTTGACGAGGATGAGGAAACAGAAGAAGATAAGCGTGAGTGCAAAATCTTAGACATCTTTCTTAAATAGTCCTAGACTAGTGTAATCTAATTGTGGCAGTGAAATTTCTGTTTTACGGCTAACTTATTCATTAATTTGCTTGCAGCAGCTGCAGCTGATATGGACTTTGGTGATTTTGACTTTTCTGTAAGTGGTGATACCATCAATTAAATAGTATTATGTTATATTCCTCTTAATGTCATTGACTTACCTAGCTTGTTTGCTTGGTTTTAGAAAATGAACATGGGTGGTGATGGCGCTGATGTTCCAGGGGATGATGGTGAGTTTTATATATCTTTTATTCATATATTTTTTGACATGCATTTGTGTTTATATGGATCAAATCCATATTTTTTTTATAAAAAAAAAAAAAAAAAAACACTTGGGGAAAATCTGAAACCCGTCTCATCCACCTTGCAGAAGATGAAGAAGATGAAGATAGTGACACAGAAGAGGAAGAGGAAGAGGAAGAGGAAGATGAAGAGGAAAACGAAAACGTAGAGGAAGCACAATCTGTGGAGAAGAAGGAAGCAGCACCATCTGCTGAAGAAAGTGATGCCAAGAAAGCTTGAAGGTTTCAAATTGGCCGTGTTGGGACTTGCAAATCCTCATAATATGGTTGCCTGTAGAATGCATATCTTCTTTGTGAGTTGAACTAAAGTTTTCGGAAATTGAGGATATTTGATAAAATACATCTTTTTTAATCGTTCTTCATTTATGATAACGATCGAGTGTTACAAAATCTTCAAAGGTTTGCAAAACTCGAATTACCATAACATCTTGGTTTTAGGCCAACACAGGATTTTACCAACAGGAATTCAGGAGCTTTCTCATGGCAGTTTGCCTTCCATTGAATGATTTCTCAGCCACAGCATAACTAAAAGAATAGTATATCTCCTTCAAGAGTGTTTCTTCCTTATCAACATGCTTTCCAACGAATGACATTTAATTTCAGCACAAACAAGAAAGTTGCAATTAATCTTTGTTAACAGAGTGTTTGGTCCATGTAACACTTGACGAAAATCGGATCATGCAAATCTCACTTTCATAACTCTGCAACACTCGACTGTATCTATATGTCTATGATGATGACAATACATCACATAACTTCTTTATATTTCACATAATGTCTACTATAAAAAAGCACATGCAAATTTGATAGGGAAATATATGTAATGCTGCCATGAAGCGCCGTGCTAACTGTCAGGCAGTCTCATCACCACTTCAGAAGGTGGTCGTAAAGTGCAAACCATTTCTTTTGTCTTCCCAAAATAAACCTGCAATATGTACATTGCATAACTTACAACACCCATCATGTAAAATATAAACAAAACCAGGGCATACTCATTGCCTAAACTATGAGAGGAGCTTCCGTGCATCGGTATCCCTCATTCTGATCATGCCACATGGCAAAATATGTCACGTGGCAAGATTGAAATGGGGGGGATTATGCCACATCTGATGCACCCAAGTTTTTGCCATAAAATTGAAGCAGGTCTTATTGTCTCTCCATCAACAAGATCTAACATGTTCGATTGGTAGATCAATAACTAACAGAGCAGGAAAATTTAAAAAAACAAAGAAAATCATTGTACCTGATCCAACGAGTTCCTCAGCTTACCCTCCATTTCTTCTATCATCTTTCCCATGTTACAAAGATGACCTTCTTCAGTTGCGAGATCCATATTCATCTACACAAATATATATATTTTTTAAAGAGAGTACAAATATAGTTCAAGTTAAAATCAAACCATAAAACCAAGATTCTTCACACAAGGATGGTCAGTAGGCTACCTATTAGTCCTACAAAAAACTGTCCTGTATCCAACTCATCGCTTAAATAAGTCTCACTTTAAAACAGTATAAAACCATTATCTAGCAGTCAATTGTACCAGATGGTTCAATGAAGGAGGGTTGAGGTAAAGAAAAGGACAAAACAAATTCTGAAGCCTTTTTTTTATATATATATATATATATTTTTTTTCTAAATTATCTAGAAACCAAATGTAGTAGAAATGTATATGAAGAAATTGCAGTACTGTGATTTGACTAATTTTCATTGTTTCTTTTTGAGTTCACATTACAAATATATTAGCGTTAGTATAAGCAATTCAAAGGGTCTTGAAACAGATCAATATAACACCACATCTAGAAGGAACTCAGACTTGCCTCTCGTTAACAATGATTCCCATTATCATTTATCAATAACAATTTGTCAAAACAATGCAATAAAAAGGCTCTCCCAAAGATGGGTATAAAAATATAGGACAGCATGAAAGGTCTACAGAGGTTCCTGACAAACTGTAGCACTATTTATCAACTTCAAATTACTTGATCTAGACGATGCTAATTCATTTCCCACAAACATTTTTTTGATAATGATCTAAGTATCACAAAGTCTGTTCTAGGCTCTGTGATGGAAGATTTAGTAAATCTCTATTTCAATACCTCTGGCAGATTAATAGATATGGATCATCTATTGATTTGAATTATTTTCATCATACGATATTCATCAATCCCAGCACCAAACACTCTAAAATTCATTTCTGCGTGACTTCTTAAAGAAATGTTTCAATTTGCAAAGATTCTCACTTCATAACAAAATCAATTGATGTACCTGCCGTCTAATTGATCCGGACAAATTGAATGTCCCTGATGACTCATTATCTGTAGTTAAAGACAGCATGATGGTACTGGTTAAACAATAATGGGCGATTCCTTCCTCCTCTGGCCCCACCTAAAAAGAGATTTGCAACAAGTCTGAGAGAATGATGAATATACTTCAATAGGAAAAAGATGGAATCAGAAGGGGTCCAGTAAATATAGTGCTTACCTCTATAACATGTATAGCGTCCCATGCTCCCTCCTCTAAATAACCCCTTCGGCCTTGTGCTGTCTTTGAACCATCTTTGTCCAATAAATTTTAAAGCAAATCAATTAGAGAATTGAAGCTATCTTGTTGCATCTTGTTCAAGTATAAGTAAAAACCTTACCTTTCTTTATCAAAAAGCAGGCTACAAAACTTTCATTATCATCTTCCCACATATAAACTGATGAGATACCACCTTCATAATACCTACCAATTTATTGGTTAATCAAGCAGCCACAACTACAGAATAACAAGTGTAAATTAACAAATTACATGAGGGAGATATTGCATGATGAAGTTACATAGAGGATCCTACTACTCTTAACTGTTATTTTCAAGTATATGACAACCAAAGAGAAAAATGGTCATCTGAAATTAAGAAAACTTAAGGACGAGGTAAGTAAAGAACCTCACTGGTCACGATAAATTGAAAACACTTCATTTGCTTCAATTTCAAGCTTCCTCAACTCTGGAGATGGGTAAGGTCCGTCTACCAACAGTGGATGGTACTTATTTGACCAAGGTGACCTATAAAAAGTATAGTTCCATAGAAGAATGTAAATCGCAAGCTACAGCTGATTTTCAATATAAAAATGAATAATTAATAAATTAAAAAGTCAATGATCAAACTAAAACTGTGACCCGGCAGAAGAATTGGAAAACAAAGGATCCAGTTAAATACTAGTAATAAGATTACTATGGATTTTTATTTTCTTTGGATGAGATTATTTTGAATAGTTGACATGTATAAACATATATCATAGCATATAATAATACAAAAAGTTATATCATCTGTCAGCAAAAGTTAAGTGCCTCATTTGTTTGAAAGCCAGAGATGTTCTCCCATTATAAAGCATGCAAATCATTTCTAATGGCAACAAATTTCCTTTTGGGCAGCCACATTCTCCGTAGCCACTATCCAGATTGATGAACCCGCTCATAATGCTCCACCCAAGAATTATTCCCCACCATGTAATGAGATCAAATTACTTTTACTTGCATCAATTTCTACAAAACCAGCTTAGATAGCAGAGAAAATTTGGCTCCCATTTGAAAGAAACCGATTCAATTACTAATCTACACTGATATATAGACTTAAAAGCAAGTATGGTTGAGCATTTTACCTATAAGAGTCAGCATCTCTGTTGTATTCACACAAAATGAACTCCTTCCCGCTTTCCACATCGCATAAAATCTGCTTTTCCACAAAAAAGTATTCCAAGTTAAAACACAATAATAACATATTTAACTACATAAACCCATAAAACATTAATAAAAACATTGACACATGATCCAAAAAGAAGAACAGATTAATTAAAATCATAATAACATAAATGGGGTTATAATTCCCATCTAGAGTTAGAACCATTTTGATTAAAAATCTGATAAAACTGATCAATACCAATACAATTATATAAGGATTGTTGATTTTAGAGCATATTCAATAAAAAAAAACCCAAGAAAATGCATCCAATTTTGGTAGCGAGAAGAGAAAACCCTAATGGATAAAAAAAGGGACCTGGAGAGGCTGATCGACTTGAGAGAGGAGATCGGAGGAGTGGTGAGGGAGGAGGCTGAGAAGAGCGGAGAGAGCTGTCTCTGAGTGCTTCGGTGGCATTCTTCTCATCAGACCCAACGCTGCCTCCATTTTTCTCTTCTGTGAGAGAGAGAGAGAGAGAGAGAGATTGAAAGACGAGGCGCCTTCTTTGGCTTCTTTGATCCGGCTTTCACTCGCGGGAACTACACTAATCCTCTATTCATTTTTTTAATTTATTAATTATTATTATCTCTCTAGTTTTTGTTGGCATGTTGCACACATCATGTCGTGGGCCTCGTGGCAAAGTTGTATGCATTTCTCTTTTCAGTTTTCATATTGACGGTAGTGATTTCGAGTGGTGGAAGGTTGGTGTAATAGATATCCGGATTCCAATAAAATGAAGTTGGTCCGGTGGTAAAATCAATCACATTTGTATCACGAGGTTGTGAGTTTGAATCTTTTTACCTAATACAAAAACACAGAATTTATAAACTAATGTAATTCTTTCAAAAAATAATAAATAATAGATATCCATATTCGTTTAAAGATATTGGTGTCTTACGAAACCTTTAGAAGTTTGGTATTAACTTATAATCACATGACATAAGCAAATGATTGTGGTTCAAAATTGATAGAGTTGTATCAATATGTTTTCATATTTAAGTTATTTGTTTGTTTTGGCTTTAAAAAATGAGTGAGCTCATATCAAGAACTTCTTTAAATTTTGATTTAATAAATTATAGTGTATCAAGTTAGTTTTGAAAAACTTTTAAAATGTATGGAAATCTCTCTTGCATTTTGATAACTATCTAAGATGTTTTGTAGAATTTTACCACTATCTACCTCAAAAGTAAAAGATTCCCATGGAATTATTATAGCAAAATCTATGGCTATCCTTCAATTATTGTCTCCAAAATTCTCAAATATGGAAACATCTTTCCAATATAAAGGATTTTTAAATTTTAAAACATGGAGGGTCATTGAAATTGTGTTATCTAACAAATTGCATCACACACACAAATAAATAAATAAATAAATAAAAATAAAAAATTGAAATAGAATGTGTGGTGATGAATTATATTGCTTGTTATCTCATAGAGAAAGGCAAGAAAAAATGAGTTGTTTTGGGACCTTTTTGTTCCACTTTTTCATGGCTACTATGGGCAATGAAGAGTTGATTTCAAGGCACCAGTGACCCGTTCAACAAATACAATCAAACCAAAGCAAGAGTTATAGGGAGATACCTTTTGTATTTTGTCAACTTACATTGGACCCACAAGCAGCACTAACTTGTTGATCAAATGATTGGATCACAGGCCCTACCCTAAATCATTTCAAGCTTTTCTGTTTGGCAAACTAGTTCTATTCTTTTAGCTAATTATGATTACTTACTAGTAATCTAGCAAGAATCAAAATCAAGTATAGTGGGGTCTTGCATTGCCATAGAGTCAAGCTATTGATTATGAAAAATGTTTACATGACCCAAAAGTATTTGAAATTCTTTTTGTAAAAACATCACTGACACTGTAAACAATGAGTATTCGTTTATAAAAAAGAAACCTTCCCCTAAAAGAACTACAAAAATATGTTATGCAATCTATGGTACATTATACAAAATCAGGAAGCTTTGGTACATGACAAGGCTTCAACTCAAAGTTATATCGGCCAATATGTCCTTCAACTTCTCTTTTCGATTCCAGTTTGGCACGCCGCTCTTCATACGATGCTGAGATTAGTTTAAGCAATTAGTTAGGTAATTCTATGATTGAAGTTGGAGACGAAATGAAACATGGTAACTGCTGATTTTTATGTTATGAGCATGAACTGCTAACAGATACACACACATTCTCTATTTCTCTGGCGGGTAACTTTACCACCAACTAAGAAAGAATCTCGTTTTGAACATAATGCAATTTCATTTTCTATTGAAATGATGAGCGAACAAAGATATGAATGATGAAAATCAAACCGATAATGAAGTTGCTTATTGCTCCATTCTATTATCACCCTGAACAATCCAATTCAAGTGTTTCCGTTGTAGAGAGTTTATTAGATTATTTAGTGAGAAAGTCAATGCTATTTTCGTGGTCATACAAATCAACAAACTATGTATGTAGCTTTGTATATATTTCAAAAAGCCCAAGGCTACATCAATGCTTAAGGTCTGGTAACACTTACGCTCAGTTGGCCGTGAAAAAAGAGGGATATGGGAAACCTTCTTGACAGTTCCATTTTTCAATAACCTCTGATCTGAGAAATTAAAGCTCATTTTAGCTATACCAGTAAGCAGAATACTAGGTAGTTAACATAAATGAGATAAAAGGAAAGTTGATTTATGCACCTTTTGCTAAAGGCAAACAGCTTAGAAGAGCCTCATGAAAGATTGCAGCTTGGAGTTGGTACATTTGACAATCATTCTGCAAGTGCACACGCAGAGCTTGCCCGGCATCTACTGACAAAAGGATAGACATTTAGGAAAGATTCAACCATTGCAACTGACAATGACTGCCAACTCAGAAAGAGTACAGTGAAAGAAAGGCACGTGAAACTCTGAAGCATAATTGATATAATCCTTAATATTATGAAATTCCAGCAAAGAACCATGGTCATGAAATCGCCCAATATGTGTTTACTTCTTGATGTTTTAAATACCTGATGAACAAGTGAATTGGAGACCTTCAAATTCACAGGATCGAAGAACCAATGGAATCTCCGGAGCCATAATATACTGAGGTTTCCTTGGTGTTCTCTCAGTGTCCAGTAATGCATCAATCACCTATAAATTTGAGCACTTCACGTGACTCTCTTTCATATTGTATAGCAAGATTCATTGGTTTCTAAGAGGTGGAATTTGAAGCATCATTAAATCAAGACAACCATTGATTGAGACCATTTCAAAGATAGCTCCAGTGGGCTCATAAGCACATTCAATGAGTAAATGGTAAGGCAGAGAGCAGACTACTCTAAGGTCAAATAACAAGATTTAAACACCAAAAAATTACAAGGGCACCAGATACGCACATCAACAGATTCATGATCTTGGCCAATCATAAACAGTACAGCAACCATGCACCGAACCTGGTGCCACAGGAAAGCACTGCCTTGAATTTTAATGGTGCAAAGCTGATTCCCTTCAAACCTGCAAGTAAAATTGGGGACTCAATTTTCTGCAGAGATTCTAACCAAGCAAATCTCAAAAGGAAAGCGTTTTCTTTGTTTGATGATGCATTTTGGTCCTTTGTTAATCTAAATTTTCATTTTGCTATGTTTTTCTAGTCCTTTTGGTCCGTAGCATGGTATGATAACTTTCTAGGATTAAGCAATTAGTTTGATAGGAAGGTTCAGAAGATATTTTTACCAAAGCCAACCTCATATCACAAGGAGAAACTTCAAATGAGGTGACACGCCGCTTGTAGTTGTGTACATTTACTGCATCCATCTTACAAAAGTTTCTGAAGTCATGTTCCCCTACAAATTTCTTACCCGCACTTTCCATAGCCTGGTGAAACACACATCACAGGAAAAGGGTTACTGAACTTGATACTTTCTCACGAGCAGCACCAAATTAGGTTTACTAAAGGAGTTAGAAACAATGAGGAAAAGAGCTTCATACCAAGAGATTTAAATTTTCACTCCAAAAAAAGTATTTATATTCTCTAGCTAAACAGCTAAACCTGCACTTGTTAAAAGCAATAGATTATGCTAAAAAATATATGAAAACAATATAATGTCCAGGAAAGATGTATTCATATTAATTAAAGGAACAGATCGCACTTTAAATATATTTTGCATATTGGAACTTATCTTAGGAAAAAAAAAAGTAACAAGTTTTTGAATGTATAGGAACCTTGCACTGAAATCAATTGGAACAGGACACCAGCCTATAATCCGAATATCTTTTGGAAGGGCTCGATTCAGTACTCTTACATAATCAATTTCTCCTTCTGAGAATAATAAGCTTCGTGTTAGTTAAGATGAAATCTATAGATTCATGAATTCTAATATTACATATTTTGAATGATGAAAAATGATTTTACAAAGAATACAATGAACATTAAATAGAGCATGGATTACTTAAGAAAAAGAAAGTGTAACTACATATAACTGTGAATTTACTCATATTCCTCAGACAGCTATATAGGGAGTTTGCTGGTAATCTTCAACAATAAATTCCGTCCTCTTTTTAATTAAATATTATTCCCCCAATAAAAGAAACTTAATTAGCCAAACATGTAACATGCAGGAATGCCATCTCAATCAACAATCTTTACTTTTTCCCAACTCATCTTTAATACAAATATATTTATGTATTTTTCTGTTGTAAGGATATATCCTCATTAATATATTTGTTAATGTATGATGGGATGGGAACAATTAAGTAGAAAACACAGTAGTAGGGTATGGAAAGATTAAATATTACCACCAATTAAATGATTTGTTCAAAAAATTATTTTTTGCTAGTTACTAGTAGTGCACAAATTATGAATTATGAAAGGACAACTCAATCATAAAACTAAAGAAATATGAAAACTAAAAGATTTCCATCTCATCCAGCAAGATAGGTATTATGCATAATCATAATTCAATAATGTTAGAGTTTTCAAATAAAATACATGACTAACCAATTTGTTCTCCTTGAACAGCTTCTCTTGAGCTGTTGTTGTTCGTGCTACTCTCCTTCAGATTTGATCGTAAATATAAAGAAATCACCTACATCAAACATTTTACAGGTTCTTTAAGATCCAAGTATTTGGTAAGAAGATGACTAAGAAATTGCCATTAGCTACAAGTGCAACAAGAGCAGAATGAGGATAATACTATAAGAACATCAATGATTGCGATGATGAACAAAGCCATCTTATTTGAGAATATAATTTATAACAATATATACATAACCGATTCCAAATTTCATAGTCCACTGTTGTATTTGATTGTCCAAATTTGATAGCCTAAGTTCACTCTTTAAATTTTTATTTGACCAAAAACTAGAATATATATGATACATAAGACTTGGACAAGAATCCTTAAGTAGAATCAAAACCTGCACTAAGCAACACTAGTGAGTGAGCATATCACTGTAAGAGCAACATGGACCCAAAAATCAATGTCCTAAAACAATAATTTTAAGATAAAATAAAATAAGAAAACAAGCCTTTCAATCACCGACAATAGTTGCAAATTTCAAGATTTATTTTTAACATGTGGGTTCATTTGGATTAAATGAAGAAGTTCTACTTTTATTAAAAATAAATCCATCTAGTCAAGGAGACCATTCTCTTTTTTTTTTTTTGAAAACAAGGAGACCATTCAAATTTATATATTTTGCATATAAATGGTGATCTCCTACTGCAATTAAGTAAGCACAAGTTTGTGGTAAATAATCCAGACAGTGTATATAACTCATCCAGTGACATCATAATCGTCATAAAAGAAGAAAACCCAATTAAAGGACATGTTTGGCTTATGACCATACTAAGTTCTACCATCCCTAAACTTACTTGACCAACAGAGGAAACCCCCTTGTCTGTTCTACCACATCTTGAGTACTGTGATTCTTTCTTGTCAGCAACTAGGAGCCTTGTTTTCTCAAGAGCAGTGAAAATTTCAGACTGCAGGAAAACTGGAATTGTAAACAGAAATTCATGTCTCACACAAACATATTTATATACTAGTTCAATTCACTGATATAAGACACTGGATTAAAACAGAAATTTCAAGAGCAGTGGAAATTTCAGACTCAGGAAAACAGAATTATAAACAGAAATTCATTTCTCACACAAACAGATTTTTTTAGTGATACTAGTTCAATTCACTGATATAAGACACTGATTTAACAAAGAATTGAGTACTTTCCTGCCTTCCTCAAAATGAACTTGTTTCAAACACCTAAACAAATTGTAGTATCTCATAGGAACCAATCGTTATTAATAAGAATAAAAAATAAATAAATAAATAAATAAAAAATGAATTAAAGGAAAATTCTTTAGGAAGACATACTGATATTTGTCTTTTCGGTATAAGAATATGTCAAAACACAAAATCTGCTTTGATATCTGACAATTTGCAGCACAGACATAAGAAACATGTTACAACAAGGAAATGTGGAAAGCAAAAATTCCACAAAAGTTAAGAGAAATAGAGAAGGTCACATATTCTGGAAATGGGAGCAATGGGGCATACATTAATTGAGTGAACAATCCAATCATTTTTTATTAATTTAACGCACTATGACCAGTCAGGCTATAAGAAGCAACCAGTTTAAAATAGATGCCTTTTATCTTCTAAACAGCCAATAGATTGAGAAAAACAATTCAATGCAATGGACACATATAACTCATTTGGTGTATCAAATTCAATCTTTTGTGCGCTAATAGTTCTTATTTTTTTTTCTTTAATCAAATCAATTTGAGAGAGAGAGAGAGAGAGTGCCACACCTCAATAGTTGGTTCCATCTGCGCCTCTGAAGCAAAACCGTAAAACCTGAGATATATATATGTATAAGTTTTCATTATAGATGGCTCATTGTTCTGTCAATCTAATGATATAAATGAGAGACAAAACACTAGCAGAAAAGGATCATTTTACATAACAAAAGTCCATGACCAGCAAGGTTTGAGCATAAGGTCTTAAGCACATGATTGTTGTGCTAGTAAATATACTAAATAATCACACAAACTTATCAGTCATTTATACCGTGAGTGAAAATATGGCATAATAATAGTTGCATGCTGTAGACAAGAACACAATCAGCCTAACATTAACAACATAAAGGGGTGAAGCTTGTACAGCCATATTACGCACCTCTGCCCAAAGTACATGACTTTAAGAGCAACATATCTTTTGAAATGATGATTTACTGTCCCTGTGAGCGTTAAGAACAAAATTGATGGTCAGATTTAGCAACACAATGCTTTAGAAGGAAAACAAATAAGAAAACGCATACAAATGACAATTAGTTGGTAACAAAAGGGTGGAGTTTTTCTGGATCAGAATTCACAAGGGATAATATTATTGCTTTACACTATCTGGACCTGTATTAACTCAAAATGGCATTCTGGTGTAGAATAAAGTAATATCAGTAGCTGCCAAGTAAGCTCTACAATTTGGGCACATATCACAGATTGTTATGCAAGTATGCAACAATTGTCCACTTCAACATCACAGAAAGCAATGAGACAACAAATGAACAAATTTACAATAGGGTAAATGTTTGCAGGCTTTGGGCACACATATTTGCAAGTTGCAACAATTAACTTGTTTTATGAATAGGAAATATCAAACTCACACTTTGATTCCTTCTGCCAATAAAGATGCAAATTGTTTTAATATCTAAGCAGCTATATGCAATCGTGGAAATTTAATGCTCAGGTAGCTATAGGAAGTTGAAGAAAAAACATAGGAGCTTGAAAGTATCTTAATAGCATCAGTTAGCAAACATATCAACCATTTACAGCCAAAATTGTCATAGATTAGAAATTTTTTAACATCTTGTTAAGGGGCAGAGCGAAAAGTGTGAAAGAAAGTTTCACCAACATCAATTTTTAACCGAAAGTAGAAACAAGAATCCCGATAACTTCACATTGAAAATGTATTTATTTAGTTTCCTCATATAACATTTTCATCTTGACATCTTGTAATAACTTATAACTGCAATTCAACATATTTGAACCACACTAGGCTATCAAAGAGAATTCTCATTTTCATTATGTAGCAAGAACAAATACTTTGAAGCCACACATCTAACAAGTTCATTGCTCTTCGCTTGACTATGGAAACTTTGTTTAAACCCCTTTACATTGTAACATTGTTTATTTTAAACCATTTCTACAGTCTACACTATACTTAGTAAAAAATAATATTAAACTAGAGACTAGAGCAAGACCTTTCATCCTCTCAACTACTTTCTTTTTCCTCGGATTGTGACCTCCTGTCTCTATTTTCCTGCCTTCCACAGATGAATTCGTACTATCTCGAACTGAACCATCGAGCTTCTCCTCTATCTGCATCCCAACTATATACTAAGTTTCCTTTACATATATAACTTTCATTGAACATCAACTAAAACTCAAAATCTTATAAATTTAAAATTTAAAATCAATAAAAAACCTTTCCACAGCTGCATTTTGAAACTTGAGACATTAGCTTAGCATTATCAGCCTCTAATTCCTGGAACAAGCAGTAAATCAGAATTTTTTAAATTAATTATTTTAAAGCATATAAATATTAAACTATAATAAACAGTACTTTTTCAGCATAATAAGAAAATTCACAGTTTACCCATTCCTTATTTATACGAAACCGTTTTCTTGTTTTCTAAAGCAAAGATTGAACCAAATTTGGCATGAAAGAAACTAGTTTAAGAAAACAAAAGAAAGCTAGAATGAAAGAGCGCACCTTAACTCTGTTTTGGAGAGATTTTATTTGGGAGATGAGATCTTGTTTGTCTTCGGACATGGTCGATCAACTCGATTGCTTCACTTGCTTTATTACACAAGTTTTTGTCTATTTCAATGGAGCTCTCCAGTTCGTGCTAGTTCGGTTTCTGTTCGAACAAAAAAATATTCGTTTTTTTTTTTTTATTTTTTTATTTTATTTTTTTTATAATAGTAATTGGCTCAGATGCCTCTGCAGTATATACGAATTCGCATGTTGCCCCTAGACCTTTTTTTTTTTTTTTTTTCTTAAGGCACTAAACACATGAACTCTCACTTATTGGTAATAACTCAATAAGTGACGGAATGCTTACAGAATCCAGATTCCATCTAGGGCAAATTGCACTAAAGTTGTCCTGATTATATGCATAATTGCATTAAACTGTCAAAATATAACAAAAACACCCATATACCCTCTAACAAGTTAACTTGGTTTGTAATCCAATACAAATTTGACACATGTCATCAAATTTTAAAAATAAAAAATAAAAATGATGGTTAAATAATAATACAATTCTGAATTTTTTTATAAGGAAAATAAAATCTTTAAAAAATTAAAACAACTTTAAAATCTCCACCATCCATCTCATAAATGGACGGTGGAGAAATATTTATTAAAATAAATTTAAATAAAAAATCATTTTTCTTAAATAGATTGATTGATCTCAATTACAAAATAATAATAATAATAATAATAATAATAATAATACAAATTAAACAAATTTAAAAATAAATAAATAAAACGAACATTTTTGGAGATTATCAATCTTTACAATCCCAAATTCATCAATCTTCATTAATTAAATTTCCAACACCCACAAACAAATATATATATATATATATAAGTATTTTCCTTTTCTTTCCTTCATTTTATCAGCAACCAAACAAAACAAAAACTCATTTCACAAGCCCATAAATGAAATCCAATTAAAAAATTTTGAAAACACAAAAAAAAAATAAAAAATAAGAACATTGATGGATCTTTAGATCTTCATCAATGGAGAAACATATGGAACCCCATCAAAATATCATCACCAAATGGCAAAACACAAGCACGAAACCGCACAACCACCCAAACACAAAATCGCACTAGTCAAACCACCACCAAAATCCAAACACGAAATCGCACTACCATCAACCCAAAATCGCACCAGTCAACCACCACCAAACCCAAACACGAAATCACGTGAAATAGGAGAGAAAGAAGGCAAAGAGAAGATGGATCGGAGATCAAAAACGGAGGAGATTGATAAAGATGGATTCGAGAAGAGAGAGAGTGAGAGAGAGAGAGAGAGCGATGAACCAGATGTGAAAAGAGAGAGAAAACGTGGCGGCAACTGAAGGACATCGAACGAGATGCGAATAGAAGACACGGTGGCTGGAACCAGATTTGTAGAGAGAGAGAGAGAGCACGATGAACTAGATGCGAAGAGAGAGAGAAGACACTACGGCTTTTGAATGGTGGTGGTGGCTAGGGTTTGGGTGTTGGTGTTGGTGGAAGATGATGATGATGACTAATGAGTGTGGTGGTGTTATTATTATAATTTTTTTGAAAGATTTATTTATTTTTTAACAAATTTGCTAACTTTTTATGTTTGGAAAGATTGTGTTTGTGAAAAATGAAGATTAATGATTTGTGTTTGTGAAGAAATGAAGATTAATGATAGTGGTTTGTGAAGAAATGAAGATAGATGATCTGGGTTTGTGAAGAAATGAAGATTGATGAATCTGAGATTGTAAAGATGGATGACGTTCATTTTTTTTTATATAAAAAATTCGTTTAATTTATTGTTATTATTATTATGATTGTTGTTGTTATTATTATTATTATTATTATTATTATTATTTTGCAATTAAGATCAATCAATCTATTTAAAACATGCTTTTTTTTTAATAAATATTTCTCCACTGTCCATCTATGAGATGGATGGTGGAGTTTTTAAAGATGTTTTAATTTTTTAAAGATTTTATTTTCTTTATAAAAAATTCAGAATTGTATTATTATTTAACCATTATTTTTATTTTTTATTTTTAAAATTTGATGACACTTGTCAAATTTGTATTGGATTACGAACCAAGTCAACTGGTCAGAGGATATGTGGGTGTTTTTATTATATTTTTTCAGTTTAATGCAATTATGCATATAATCAGGGTAACTAAGTGCAATTTTCCTTTGACGGAATTTGGGTTCCATAAGCATTTCGTCTGTTATTGCCAATAAGTGAGAGTTCAGAGGGTTTAATGTCTAAAAAAAGTTTAGGGGGCAGCATGCGAATTTGCATATACTGCAAGGGGCATCTATGCCAATTACTCAAAAAAGAAACAAACATAAAATATAGGGTTTATTTTATATATGTTGGATCTCGGGTAGGGTTTACAGTTCGAGACCTTGAAATGAACATCAAATCGAGATATTCGGTTTTCATAAAAATAAACCAAACTCAATCTATCAGCATAAAAAAATCGAAAAAAAAAAAATCAATTGGATCGATTCTGTTCCTAAATAGGATATATAAACATGTATAAGTACTATCTTGTGATACATGAAAATCAAGCAATTCTGCTCAATTGTCTTTTGAAAAGATGGGGGGATTATGAAGCCTATGAAGAAACTAAGAAGGTTGGTGAAGGTAATGAGGATTATGAAGCCTGAAAGCCTTGTTTTTAGTAAATGGGGTTGTAGTTTGCTCTAGGAATAAAGTGCATGTCGATTGTAGTTCAGTTCAACGTGCCTTATCAAAAAGCTTATGGTGCAAGATTGATTTAAAGCCATTCCAAGATGATAAAGTAGTCATTTTTTGTCAAAAAAGTGATGGAAGTTGTGTTAGGATTTTGGTTTGTGTTGGCATGAATTCTATATCAAAATGATGTTTCTCTTGTATTGTTTAGTTGTCTTAGATTGATGATGATTCAAGCTTCAAGGAAGACTTGACAACTTTTCATGCAAGATAGCGTCTTCAAAGAGGAATAAACTACATTGCTCATTAAAGGTATATTAGATCTCATTCCTCTTATAATGCATAGGCACATACACACATGGCATTCATATGTGTCCCTGCATAGTTGTACACCATTGGTATAACACATTCACACACTTGTTGAACTATGCACATGCATTAGATTTAATTTGACAAACATTGTGAAATTATATATTCTATGACTATCTTTAGAAAATGGTATACATGTGTGACTATGTGTTTATTTATTTTTGTTTTATTGCTTTTGGACTTGAACATGATCTTATATGATTCCTTATTGAGTCCTGATCATTTCAGTTACTCACTCATTAGGCTTTGAGTCCAAACTAGGAAGTTACGCTACTTTATGTTCTCATACGTTATGTTTTCTTCATCGTCATATATCGAGTCGAATTCTCAACCTTTTGTCAAAGTTTCATAGTTGTCCTTGTACGTGAGGGAGTCACGGTTTGTAATCCAAAGATGGATTCAAATTCGGATTTTGGAGCCCGAATACGGCCGAAGAATGCAAGAGGAGCGCAAGGGAGGCAAGCAATGACCAAAGGCATTAGAAGGGACTCCTGTGAGGGGTGCGTGAGACTCACGACCCACACACCCCTTTGCCCCGTGAGGCTCATATGCATCTCACGGGGTGGTGATGTGGCTAGCCGTGATTGGTCACTTCATTCCCTTTCTTTCATCTCTTTTAAATTCCTCATTTCCCTCCAAATTCATTTCAAGAAGAAACATAGAAAGCACTATGTGCATAATTTTCTCTCCAAACGTTCTCACCTTCCAAACAATATAACTTTCTCATTTAGACTCTGAATTGAGTTATTCAAGTTGGACAATCTTCGTAATCAAGTCCTCTACCTTTTTCAAGTGAGTTTGCAGTTGTTTAATCGAGTTTTGTGGTGGTTCTACCTTCAAAACCAAACCAGCTCGTGAATCATAGGTATTTGACTCATCTTTGTGTTTTCTTCTTTTTAAACCTTCAATTACCTTGGGTTTTCTTCTTCTATATGTAAGTGTATGTATGATGAATGCTATTGAGAAAGATAGCTTCATAATCAAACCTAATCAAGTCTAATAATAGACAAATGTGAACTAGTTTTCTATGATTCTAGTTTTTCACATGTTTGAGAGTTGTATTGTGATTAGTTTGATATTTAGGGTTATTTGTGATTTGATTGATTCATTTTGTGATCAATAACCTTGGCATGTGATTGAATCCTTTAATTGAACATGTCTAGGATTAGCACATTTGATTTTGTATTTAGAGCTTACTAGGATTTAATTGATTGTTAATTATATCCTTGCTCTAAATGTTGGCTAGAATATTCATTGAACATATTTTGTGATTCTAGCATTTTTAGTGTATGTTTGTAATATCTTGAATATGTGCTTCATGTATATGATTTATTCAATTATTAGATTTGTGAATGAAACTAGGAGCCACATGTGTTAGGTGTTTTCACATGCTCTAGGTTTTAATTCAAGTTTTATAACTAGACTATTTTGACTTGTGTGTTCACATGATTAAGTCTAGTTTCCATGGAATGTATTGATCACATGTTCTATGTTGAATTGTTTGTTTGCATCATTTATATTCATTGATCACACTGGGAAGTCTTTGTAAAAGGCATGAAGTCTTGGTTAGAACATGTGGTCCGGATAACCAAGCAAGAAGTCTTGACTAGGACAAGAGGTCTGGATAGTCAAGAAAGGAAGTCTTGGTTAGGACATGTGGTTCGGATAACCAAGCAAGAAGTCTTGACTAGGACAAGAGGTCCGGATAGTCAAGCAAGGAAGTCTTGGTTAGGACAAAAGGTCCGGATAACCAAGCAAAAAGTCATGGCTAGGATCGGGAAGATCTGGATAGTTATACATAGGAGACTCTTTAGAGGCATAAGTGCCTTGGATAGAGAGTTGGCTACAATATTGGTAGGCCCAAGCGTTTGGATAGACATAGACTCTAAAAGAGGGTGGTACATGGGATGTGTATGCATTCCTTAAGAATTTCTAATCTTCCAACAATGTTGTGTAGACATAAACTCTAATACAGAATGGTTCCGCACTTTTGAGGAATTTCTAATCTACCAATAGGGATTGGGTAGACATAGACTCTAATAGAGAGTAGATCATAGGTTGGTCAATTTTGAGGAATTTCTAATCTATCATCCAATATATATAGTACTCAATGGTTGTAGTTCAACCTGTGGATGTTTCCTCCTTAGAGGTTTTACCACGTTAAAAAATCTTTTGTGTTAATTCTTTCTATCTCTCTCTATCTTATAGTTGTATATGTGTATGTTTTAATCTTGTTACAAAATCTTCACTAGTGATGTATTTTTTGAAACAAGATTTTGTTAAGTGTGACATGTAAGCAAATCATTTTAATCATAGTTGTATATATAATTCTTTTGTATATTGATACTTTTGTGTATAGTTATTCTTTGATTGATACTTGTAACATATTGGACATTATTGGAAATACGAGTATTCTTTATTGTTGAGTTTTAATGTTATTATTCCTCTTGCTTATTGTTGATATATAAACAATGCTTTAATGATCACATGCTTCTCTTGTCTATATATATTTGTATGGTTTATGAGTTGTAATGTAAGCTATCTTGAAAGACAAACTTGCGTTTGTTTCAAGGGATTGAAAAAGGTGTAAAAACTTTTATTCACCCCCTAGGTATGCTTTAGGCAATTTAACTACATTTGTATATTTCAAGTTGTAAAGTTTGGAGAGAAAGAAATCGGATATTAATAATCCAAGGAATTGTTTGCTTTTGGTGGTGGATAGATTACTATATAAGGCCCTCCTTTTCATTTATGGAATAAAATATTTGGCAAAATTGTAGAATTTTATGGGGTCTCATTGAAATTAACAGAAAAATAGAACATCTTCAATCAGGCGAGGATTAAAGTAGGGAAAATGAGAATTCATTTATTCCTGCATAATTTGAAATTGAAAATGGTTCTTGGTTTTTCAATATTAAAATTAGGCCATTATCTAGTTTTTCTTGGTAAGCACAAAAATTTCATTCCTCATGTAAGAGGTTAAAGATGACCATGTAAGACTATAAGTGACATGTGGTAGTAGAGGCAGAAAAGACATACCAACATTTCAAAATTGGGTTAGTTTTAAGAAAACAATCAAATGTTATCTAAAGAAGGAAGAGTGACAACTGCAAGAATAATGAAGAGGTGGCGGCTGAGAAAAATGTAGAGTACCAAGATAATGGAGTTGTTATGATTAATTCGAATCATAATTGTTGTGTTCACAAAAATGACAATTTGGATAATTATGCTAGATGTGATGGTGTGTCAAGCCTGAATGAAATTCTACCAGGAATGTTTTGGGTAAAAATGAGTGTGTTCATTGTGTTAGTTTCCCTAGGCCCACCAAAAGACATAAGGAAGATGTGTTAATTGGGCCATCTTAAACATATAGCAAAATTAGGGCCAAAGCTGATAATCGAAAAGAATTGGATAAGTTTGTTTTCAATCCATCAACTTCGAGTTGCTCCAAAAACAAAGTTTTAATTGATGGAATTAGATAAGTTTGTCTTCATCAATTTTGATTAAGAGAGTAGTGTGGTAAAAGGCGATAGACACTAGTTGGGCGGTGGCCCAGTGCCTAGCTCCTAGGGCTAGGGCATCGAGGCACTCATGTCATGAGCTTGAGGCTGGAGGCTGGAGGCTGGAAAAGAAGAATAAGAAATAGAGGCTGGAGGCTGGAGAAGAAGAATAAGAAGAAATAAATTCGGGTGAAGAAGAAAAATTAGTTTAAAGATTTTTAAACCAATCATAAAATGACGTAGTTTTGGGTTTTTTTTAAACAACCCCTAAACAATGTTGTTTTTAGGTTTCAAAAGCAAACCCCAAAACTACGTCATTTTGGGTTGATTTTTTTTTTTTTTTTTTAAAAACCCTAAACTAGCTTTTCTTCTTCTTTCCTAGCCGCCAACCAGACCTTCGCCTAGTGCTGTCGCAATGCCTGGGTAACTGCCGAGCCTGCGTTTTGCAACATTGTCAAAGAGTGATGAGAAGGTGACAACTTCTTCATTGCAGTGACAGATGAATGCAATAACGATTTTAAAGGTTCATGTGATGAAGTTGTGTTGTAAAATACATTACAGCAGATTTGCAACTCTAGATGATGCTGATTCAATAGGTAATGGTCTGGATAAGCTAATACATTTAGTCGATCTTCCGAAAAATGCTTTATCCAAAATGGAAATTATGAAGAAGATATGGAGTCTGATAGTGAATTGGGCAAGAGGTGCAATGAAGATGACACATTAATTCATACCGAGATGAATGATGAAGCTTATATGGGAATTAAAAAGTTGTTTGAAGAACAAAAAATTGAAATTGAATATGGGTTTTGCTCCAAAGATGGCAAAGAAGAAAAAAAACGATGAAATTATCTTTCAATATAATAGGAAGTTCTAGGAATGGTAAGGGGACTCGAGATTTTTTATATAGATTTTAAGTTGGAATGTTCGTGGCTTAAGGTGTTAGAAAAAGAGAAGAATGATTAAGGAATCAATTTGAAAGGCATCTTCGAATATCGTTTTTCTTATTAAGGCTAAAAAACAAATTGTGGATTTTAACATCACCGGGAGTGTATGGGAAGCAAGGTTCAAGAAGTGGGTTTATTTAACTGCATAGTGCAGTTCTGGAGGAATTACTATGATATGAAATTCTAAGTCAATAAAGGTAGTGGTTTTGGTGCTTGGAGTGTTTTCTATTTCAATTAATATACGGGGATCCAATTGAAGAGACTAGTAATCTTCGTGGTCCAATTGGGTCTTCTTAAACCATCAAAACCCATCATAAAACACATTAGAAGTGAGGCATATGCCACATTCCGCCATTGAGGCGGCGTTATGACTTGTCCAACTCACAATAAAAAGGTGTCGTAAGCCTTAGTGCAAAAATTCAAATTTCGCCTTTAAGGCACGCCTTAGTATGTTTTCTAGATCACTGATATCATGTATCAATCGACAATCATATGCTTTCTCCGATATTGATTCATCATGTATTAACACAATATAGTTGAAATTTGAAAAGTATAAAATGATAAATACAAATAAAAATAACAACAAACATGGAATCAAGTCTTCAACACCCAGCTCGAGTACCATTGAAGTTGAAGCTGAAGCCTCATTAACTTTTGTCATGAAATTGTTTTACTATGTAAATGGTATGGATTTCAAATTACTTAATTTTTTATTTTATTTTTTTTGTTAATAGCTATTGATATATTGAGTTATAAGTTGTACATTTTATTATCACGGTGGATGTTTAACAAATAGAAGACATGATCAAAAAATTTATTTAACACCATTCATCTTGAATTATTTACTAAAAATGTTATATATTTATCTAACAAAATATTTAAAATATTATCTTTTATGAATATGTATTATTTTACAAACTTCATCTACCACTTAATCAATAACAAAGTAAAATTTAAACTTATATGGACTGTTAAGCATAACGATTAAATATATAGAGAAAACATAGATGCCATCATCTTGTTGATTTCGGTTAGAATATGAAAATAGATTTGTTTTGCTCACAACATCAATTATTTTTTAAGACGAAGAAAACAATTTCAAAAGAAATTCAGATGCTTCAATTTTAACGGAGAGAGAGATGCTAACAGTCAAAGATTATAATATTTTCGAGAGAAATGTCAGGAAATGCGATGACAGACGTTCGGAATCAACGTCAAAAAGGAGAAAAAGACAGCAGCTAGAAACATTATAATCGGAAAAATATAAGGAATTCAAAAAAGAAACAATAATGAATAGCTAAAACATACCTTGTGCATGTTAAACTCGCGTTTGAAGAAGAGAATTGAAGAGAGAATGAGTAGATTCGAGAAAAGGGCAGCTAGGGTTTTGTCTGAAAATATGGTGTTAACCGAAAATTCACTCTAGTTAACCGAAAATTCGCTCTAGGTGAGGAATTTCAATTAACACCCTCAAACTGCTGCTTGGTAGGTTGCAACAAGGTAGATACCTCTAGGTACCATGGTTTAGTACGAGTAAAAAGTCTGGAGTAAGGTGTTGTAGGTAGAAGAAAAATCACCCCGCTCATCAGGGCTTCAAGCATATGGAGAAGATACTGTGCTTGAGGTTCCCTTACTAATGTGAGGGGCTTTGATCCTGATCCTTGGTTCTTGGTACTGGTTGGTACCCAGTCCCGATCGTGATACTTGGTCTTGATACCCGGTCTCGATACCCGGTACTCTTTTCTAGATCTCCTCTGTAGTTCGCCAACCCAGATAGCAAGCAAGGAAGAGGAGGGATAGGTGCTCTTCAATGATAAACTTACATACATGCGTAATAAAATAGATACGAGGGAGAGAATGACAAGTCTTTTGATATAAGTGGACTGGCCTAGGGGGAAAAAGCATCACACATGATCACATGCTGAAAAACCTCTAGGTAGTATCCGATGGAGAGAGTGACCATCCTTTATATATTTATGAATAAGGCGTGCTCCAGGGAGCTTATGTTGGGGTTTTTGCCATAAAGCTTGTAGTTGTAAATGTGAATTGAACAAGAAATAAAAGAAGTATTTTATTCATTCAAATTGTTTTATACATTTATTTATATCATGTGTACTTAATATCCAAGATTGTCGGATGTAATCTCTAACTGAGTATATAAATATCATATACAGAGGTATTCAGTTTGAGGTGAGCAATCTAAAGAGTCCGTAGATAGCAAATAAAGTTAGGTACTTTATTTGTGGTTAATCTACAGCTGCGGTTCGTTCCATAATGTACGATGGTCTTAACCTAGACTATTTATATGGTGATATGAGAATGGAGGCACCTTATATGATTTGATCATATAGGATTGAGGCCATGATCTATATGAATCTCTCACCAAGATCCATTAAAAGATGAGATTCATATATATCAACAAATGATGGCTAAATATGGGTGATCTTAATCCTGAGTGTCTTATCGACTCCTTCAGGTTAGATCGTGGTTTTTGATATACCATGGGTGAGATCGGAGTTGCATTCCCGGTCAATAACTTCGTATGTTGGAATCGCGGTTTGGCTTGTGGCTGGGAAGGTCTGCACACAATAGTAGAATCCACTCCTTCTTGTGAGAATTAGATAGTAGTTCCCTTAAGGGTTGATTCGGGGCTTGAACAATATGAGCGCTCTCCTAATTCCGTAAAGAATGTAGGATTTATTGTTCTATAATCAATGGTACTTAATGGAAAGATATAATTAGAGGGGTATAACGGACATTATGACCAAGCTCTAATTATGAACTACCTGTGGAGGATCATGCCATATGTAATAGCTATATCAATGGACACCAAGAGTTATTGGTTTGTGTAAAAACGTCTACAGTTGAGAGAGTGCAACTTCGGGTTTTTAGTGGAATAACACCGAAGTTAATAATCATGAAATATTAATTAAAGAGTTTAATTAATCATTTCTAAGGATTATTGGAGCTCAAAATACTGTGAGTCCATTAGGTCCCCTTGCTAGCCCGATTGATTAAGGTAACAAGGTCACGGTTAATTAATTGGATTGTCCAATTAATCGTGTTACGAAAGTGACACATGTCTATTTAGGAATTAATTGAATAATGAGATTATTTAATTAATGAATATTAATGATTATGTTAATTAAATAATTAGATTATTTAATTGTGTAATTAATCATTAGATGGAGGGTGTTGATTGATATTTAATTTTGAATGAAGAAAAGATAATTTGATTATTTTATTTTCATTTAATTAAATATTTAAATTTGAATTTAAAAGAGTTTTGAATTCAAATTAAATCAAATAAATTAATATTAATTAATATCTTTAAAGATATCAGATATCTTAAAAGATTTTATTAATTAGTTCAATTTTAAAATATACATATATATGATATATGTTAGTTTTAAAGATTTGATTTTAAAATGTGTGATATCTGATACAAATAAGATAGACACACAAACATCCTCACATAAAAGACAAGAGGTGTTCGGCCAACAAAAGAAAGAGAGAACAAAAAAAGTTGTTTGCTTTTCACACAGGGGTGGTCGAACTACACAAGGCAAAAGGTTGCCTTCGTGTGTCTCTACATCCTCCTTGCTCCTGAGTACCGTGACGCACCCACACGCCGTTACCAATCCAGGGAGATAGCGAGGAAGATCAAGTGGTTCAAATCAGGAGCAGATCGTATTAAAGTGAAGGAGCCTCCTACTCTGGTATGAAATAGTTTTCATCTCCTTCTTATTGTTTTCGATTATTACTGTACAAATGGGTTTATTTGATGATTGCTTTAAAAATTTTTAGAAACCTTTCCACTGCGCAATCTGTAACCCTAGGTTCCAACAGCTTACACAAGTAGGAAAATAATACATCATGAATGCTCCAAAACGCTTACAATAATAGGCGAGCATAGGCCTTTTTCTAGAATCTATAGCCAAGAAGAAGCCCCCATCTTTATAGAGAGTTTTGTAGTATTTATATCTCTAAATCTTGTTGCCCACTCTGTCAATTTAATCAATTTGCAATCATAGGAAGCTGATTTGGCATTAATGGAGTTGAATATTTTCTCATTAATGGTGTTGTGAATGGCCATTAAGGAGTTGAATATTTTCCCATTAATAGTGTCATTAATGGCAATTAAGAAGTTGAATATTTTCCCATTAATAGTGTCTTTAATGGCCATTAAAGAGTTGACTGTTTCCTGTTTGAATGGGGTGTTACTGCGTGCAACTCTTCTTGTGACGTGGTCTTTTTTTACTTGGTAATCTGACAGATGGTGTATTAATACCTCCATTGTTGATGCCTTCTATGCTAAGTGGTCGGGAGGTGTTTGGAGGACCAGTCACTAGGTACAGGGTACCGGGTACGGGGTAACACGGGGTACTACGGGGTACTGCGGGGTAACACGGGGTACTGCGGGGTACCACTGGGTACGGGGTATCGGGATTTCGGGATACTGGTGACTAGGTACTGGGATAGTTCGGTGGCAGGGTCCTCAGGACCTTGACTTCCATATTTCTTGGTACCTAGGGATCTTGGCGTCCTCAATCTGGACCTCGATAGATAGATAGGTGTGTTGATCTTTCCTTTTCTAGGGTAGCTAGATGCTTCTTACGGCATCCTTCTACTCAATGCGATCTTGGCAAGGATGGAAAATTCTTCTTTGGACCCCTGCCAAAAAGGCGTTTAACAGAAGTCCCCCCTTGACTTGAACACCAGTAGTTGGGGTTGGAGTCAGGATATGTAATACTTGAAGAATTTTGCTCATCCTTTTTTGTTGGTAGCCATTACTTGAAACGAAAACCATTCTCTGTACACTTGGCTTTAGGCGAACCAAGGCATTAGTCATTCATGCAAAATAGATGAGCTGTGGCAGACCACTGAAGGGATATTCCCTGGCATTCCTATTCCATGAATCCTGGTACTTTGGAAAAAATCCGTTGGCGAATCTAGGAACCTGACATTCCTTTTCTAAGAATCCTGGTACTTTGGCAAAAAGATCCCGGTAGGCAATTAATGCCACTTTTGCACTAGGTCTTCATTATGGCGAATCCAGGTGTCCCGTATAAAGAGTCCTGATCCTTTGGCGAATTGATCCTAGTAGGCAACTATACCATCCAGATCCTTTTTGGTGGAAGGTATTCCCCAACCGAGGCAACAAGAATGCCGTATAGGCTCTCCTGGTCTTAAGGACTACGACGGGCAACCAAGGCCATGACTTCGCATCCTTAGTCTGGCTAGCAACTATACCACTTAAGTACTTGTGCACCAGATCCTTCCTGGATGAGGGTATACCCCGACCAAGGCAGCAGAAGTGCCATATGGCTCTTCCTAGTCTTGAGGCTATCAGTTATGGAGATCCTCCTAGAGGGGTTGACCCGGTCCAGGGCATCAGGAGTTCTATGTAACCCTCCTGGTATTGACTCGGTAATGGAGATCCTCCTACGCTATCTAACTTTCCTGGTTTGTTTTGGCGATCCTTCTGAAGGGGTTAACCCGGTCCAGGGCATTAAGAGCGCTATGTAGCTCTCCTGGTATTAAGGCGATTCAGTAATGGAGATCTTCCTAGAGGGGTTAACCCAGTTGTTACCGGAAAATAGTCACTAGGTGAATTCCCAAATAACAACTTTAAGGACCGAGATCGAAATGGATCCCAATCGGAGGGGTATCAAGTGGTTCGATACCTATGATATCGTTACCAATGTAAATAGGATGTTAAACATAAGGAATAGACTACATAAATAGGATTTTCATTCATAATATGGTTTACAATGATGATACATTGATTTATGGTGGTATTAGTCGGAAGTTTCAGTAGTTGAAGGAGATGGTGATGGCACTCTTGTGCATGTCGATAAGTAGCTCCGTATATAGGTTAGGGTTTGCGGAGGTGCTCCTTTTATTTTTCTTCCATTTGTTTTTTCTTGTGTTGAATATAACATCATATATATAGGTCCCGTTGCTTACCATGCACTCCTATAATTTAAGTCTAGGGTTTCGGCAATTATGGGACTTTCCTTCCTGATAGTAGACAATATCGTAGGAGCTTTAATCGTCAGAATCAAGTCATTCCTTCTTAGAAGGATTCCAGTAGAGTTGAACTCCTTATTCGAATGGAATTCTCAGTTGGCAGGAAGAAGTCTACTTCTTTTACTTGACTAAACGACGGCGTTCTAGTATTTTTGATGGAGCTTTAACCCGGTCTTCTAGGTGTATGAGTCTTGTTCTTTGGTAAATTCTTCATCTAGTATCTTACTGCCTGATGAGTTGATTCTAGAAGGTGTATACATTCCTGAGTATCCCGCCGTTGCCTGAGGATCGGGATACCAACTAAGGCTGCAGTGGGATATCCAGCTAATGCAATAGCGGGGTACCTGAATGATGTAATAGTGGGGTGCTTGGTGGAGTTTCGTATCGGGATACTGAGTGGAAACTCCATGTCGGGATACCGCGTGCTGAACTGTGTATCAGGATGCTTGGTGGAGCTCCGTATCAGGATACTGCGGGGTTCATGAGAAGTTTAGGGAATTACTGAACTTGATCCCCTTAGAGGGGGTGTGTATCCAGATTGATCGGGATCCTTTCTCTCTTGGAGTAGCCGGATGATATCTGAGTGGAAAATTCTTCTTTGGTCCTCCGCCAATTTTGGCGGTTAACACCAGTTTAAGGTATTATGAGCGTTATGTAGCTTTCTTGGTTTGTTATGGCGATCCTCCTAGAGGGGTTAACCCTGTCCATGGCATCAGGAGCATTATGTAGCTCTCTTGGTTAACCCTGATTCAGTAATGTAGATCCTCTTAGAGGGGTTAACCCGGTATAGGGCATCAAGTATTTTTACACAAGAAATCCCGGTCTTCAGGCGCTTTTATCATAGATTGGTAACTCGATCAGATTTCTGAATATATGGGTCATCGTCCCTCCATTAGGTTTGTGAGAGAGAATAATGAGCTTTCAGTCCCCAAGTACTGTAGTGGGTTTAGGGGGGGTCTATTCAGGGTAGACAAGAGTTTTCAACAATCATAATAGGGCTTGAGATTACTCTGGAACGAACTGGGACCTTGGTTGTTTACCGAGGCGTTGAGTGGCCTGATGCAAGAAATTAGGAACTGCTAGTCCTCATTAGATAGCACTGGTCTAGAGGCATGTTTGGGACCATAGAAGTCCCCAGCAACTGAAATGAGGCTTTGGACTCCACTCGGACGAACCTAAACCTAGGAAGCTCTCTTGGACGTTAACTGGCCCAATACAAAAATGTGGAGCCTCCTACATGATACTGGTCCAGAGGCTTGCTAGGGCATCAAGAAGTACCCAGCAGCTGAAATAAGGCTCTAGACTCTACTCGGACGAACCAGAACCTAAGAGTCTCACTTGGGCGTTGAGGGGCCCGTTACAAAAGTGAGGAGCCTCCTACATGATATTGGTCCAAAGGCTTACCAAGGCATTAAGAAGTACCCAGCAGCTGAAATGGGGCTCTAGACTCCACTCGATTGAACTAGAACCTATGAGGCTAACTTGGGCATTGAGGAGCCTGGTACAAAAGTGAGGAGCCTCCTACATGATACTGGTCCAGAGGCTTGCTAGGGCATCAAGAAGTACCCAGCAGCTAAAATAAGGCTCAGGACCCTACTCAGACGAATCGGAACATAGGACGCTCATTTGGGCGTTAAGGGGCCCGGTACAAAAGTGAGGAGCCTCCTACACGATGCTGGTCCAGAGGCTTGCTAGGGCATCAAGAAGTATCCAGCAGCTGAAATGAGGCTCTGGACTCCACTTGGACAAACCGGAACCTAGGAGGCTCACTTGGGCATTAAGGGGCCTGGTACAAAAGTGAGGAGCTTCCTACATGATACTGGTCCAGAGGCTTGCTAGGGCATCAAGAAGTACCCAGTAGTTGAAATGAGGCTTTGGACTCCACTTGGATAAACCAGAACCTAAGAGGCTCACTCGGGCGTTGAGGGGCCCGGTACAAAAGTGAAGAGCTTCCTACATGATGCTGGTCTGGAGGCTTGCTAAGGCATCAAAAATTACCTAGCAGTTGAAATGAGGCTCTGAACCTCACTCAGATGAACCGGAACATAGGATGTTCACTTGGACGTTGAGGGGCTCGGTACAAAAATGAGGAGCCTCATATATGATGCTGGTACAGAGGCTTGCTAGGGCATCAAGAAGTACCCAACAACTGAAATAAGGCTCTAGACTCCACTCGGATGAACTGGAACTTAGAAGGCTCACTTGGGCGTTAAGGGGCCCAGTACAAAAGTGAGGAGCCTCCTACATGATGTTGGCCCAGAGGCTTACTAGGGCATCAAGAAGTACCCAGTGACTGAAATAAGGCTCTGAACTCCACTTGGTCGAACCAAAACCTAGGAGGCTCACTTGGGCATTGAGGGGCCTGATACAAAAGTGAGGAGCATACTACATGATACTGGTTTAGAGGCTTGCTAGGGCATCAAGAAGTTCCCAGCAGCAGAAATGAGGCTTTGGACCCCACTCAGACGAATCGAAACCTAGGAGGCTCACTTAGGTGTTGAAGGGCCCCAGTACAAAAGTGAGGAGCCTCCTACACGATGTTGGTCCAGAGGCTTGCTAGGGCATCAAGAAGTACCCGGCAGCTGAAATGAGGCTCTGGACTCTACTCGGACAAACCGGAACCTAGGAGGCTCACTTAGACGTTAAGGGGCCTGGTACAAAAGTGAGGAGCCTCCTACATGATGCTGGTCCAAAGGCTTGCTGAGGAATCAAGAAGTACCCAGCAGCTGAAATGAGGCTCTGGACTCTACTCAAACAAACCGGAACCTAAGTGGCTCACTCGGGCGTTGAGGGGCCTAGTACAAAAGTGAGGAGCTTCCTACATGATGCTGGTCCAGAGGCTTGCTGGGGAATCAAAAAGTACCCAGCAGCTGAAATGAGGCTTTGAACCCCACTCGGACGAACATGAACCTTGGTGGTTCACTTGGGCGTTGAGGGGTCTGGTACAAAAATGATGAGCCTCTTATATGATGTTGGTCCAGAGGCTTGCTAGGGAATCAAGAAGTACCCAGCAGCTGAAATGAGGCTTTGGACTCCACTCGGACGAGCTGGAACCTAGAAGGCTCACTTGGGTGTTGATGGACCTAGTACAAAAGTGAGGAGCCTTCTACATGATGTTGGTCCAAAGGCTTGCTAGGGCATCAAGAAGTACCCAGCAGCTAAAATGAGGCTCTGGACCCCACTCGGATGAATCGAAACCTAGGAGGCTCACTTTGGCATTGAAGGGCCCGGTACAAAAGTGAGGAGCCTCCTACATGATGTTGGTCTAGAGGCTTGCTAGGGTATCAAGAAGTACCCAGCAGCTTAAATGAGGCTCTGGACTCCACTCGGACTAGCCGGAACCTAGGAGGCTCACTCTGGCTTTGAGGGGCCCGGTGCAAAAGTGATGAGCCTCCTACATGATGCTGGTCGTGTTGCTCCTTCATTCCCAAATAGGCAGCCAGCAATGCTTTGTTTCCAAAATCCCGCGTAGAAATTCTAGGCTGACCTTTAGGTAGTAAAATGGTCATAACTCATTCTAGAAAGCTCAAAATCATGAATCGTAATATTCTACGGAAAGCTAACTTCCATACCTTTTCAACCATATAAGTCTCGAAATCCAGTTCCTTCTAAGATGATACAGTTTAATTCATGAATTTGACCCATCAGAAGATGCTTCGCATGTAGAAATTCTTGGCTGACCTTTTGGTAGTAAAATGGTCATAAATCCTTCAAGAAAACTTGAAATCAAAACCGTAAAATTCTACGGAAAGATAACTTCCGTATCTTTCCAACCATATAAGGCTCAAAATCCAATTCCTTCGGAGATGATACAATTTAATTCTTGAAGTTGACCCATCAGCAGATGCTACCCGTGTAGAAATTATGGCTGACCTTTGGGTAGTATAATGGTCATAACTCCTTCAAGAAAACTCGAAATCACAAACCGTAAAATTCTACGGAAAGATAACTTCCGTATCTTTCTAACCATATAAAGCTCAAAATCCAGTTCCTTCAGAGATGATACAGTTTAATTCTTGAAGTTGACCCATCAATAGACGCTGTTTTCTTAGGCTTGATCAAAAATCTTCTAAATTGCTTCCAATTATCTTCTAGGACTTGAATAGTTAAGAACTAGGAGCTTTGGAAGAGTGGATCAGGTGTCATGAGGGGATCCTTATGTATAAGTGCTAGTCTGGTAGATTTGCTGGATAGGAGCTCTATCGGTACCGGAGCAAATATTCTATACCCAACTCTACTGCATAGGAGCTCTAGATGTACTAGAGTGGATCTGCTAGATAGGAGATCTACCGGTGTTATCAGAAAATCGTCAATGGGATGAAATTCCAAATAACAACTTAAAAGGACTATGATCGAGATTGATCCTGGTCGGAAGGGTATCACGTAGTTTGATACCGACTATGTCCCTGTCAATGCAAGTATGATATAGAACACAGGAAATCAAATATGAATGAGCTTTTGTTGATCGTCACTTCGCATTACAATATACGAACTATGTTTTTAAGGGTTAACAACAAGGTATGGAGATTTGGTGAGTAATGGTGATGGTGGTGATGGTGAATCTATGCCTGTCGATAAGTAGAATTTGAACGTAGGGTTTTTTTTCTTCTTCTTTTTCGATCCCCTTTCCGTGAATAAATTGTTTGTATATGTAGGTCCTGTTACTTATCATGCACTCCTATGATTTCGGTCTAGGGTTTGGCTGCTGCCGGACCTTTTTTTCTTTCCAAGAGATAACTCGGAGCTCTTAAGTGTAGAATCCAGACTTTCCTTCCTAGGAGGAGTTAATCTCGTAGGTAAATCTTTCCTTCCTATGAGGACTCTAAATGTGCTGACCTACTCAAAATAGGACTCTCTAGGAAGAAGGAGTATATCTCCTCTGTTTTATTTGAATGGCGGCGTTTTAATGTGGAGCTTTTAATCCTGGCATAAGAATCTTGCTATTTGGTATCTTCCTGCTTGGCGAGGTAGTTATTTCAGAGGGTGTGAACCACTAGCGCGTCCTGCTATTGAAACAGGGAAGGATCTAGCTGATACCTTATCGGGATGCTTAGTGGTACTCTATGTCGGGGTGCTGCGGGGTTTATAGGAAGCCTGGTCATAGCGAGGTTGGATCCCTCTGTGAGTTCTAGTGAGTAGTCCGGCTCGCGGCCATATTTCTAAATTAAGATGTTGGCGGGGTCCTTGAGAAGCTGGGGAGAAGCCGGATTGGACCCCACTAAAGGGGGTATACACTTGGATCAGCCGAGGTCCCCCTTCTTCCGGATTAGTTGGGACACCGCCTCTCACGGGGTAGCTGGTAACCCGTCTCAGAGTAATGCTGTTTAGATTTTTTTGTATCAAGGTGGAAAATTATTCTTTGGTCCTCCACCAATTTTGGCGGTTAACAGTAGTCCCCCCTAACTTGGACACTGATACCTGGTCAGGGTCGGGGTCGGGGTCAGGATCTTGATTATACTTGAAGGATTTTCTGCCTTATATGTCTACATAATTCCTTACCTGACTGGTTTTCGCTATGGAGGAGGAAATCTTTTTTAAATACGCTATCATTAAATTCCTAATCTGCGTGTCAGCCGGTGACTGGTTTCCACGTTTTCAAAAACAGCCGTTTTGGCGCGATTAGCGCGAATCCGTCTCCCACACGTTTTTTTGAGCATACTGCCGGTCATCTGTTTCGGTTTTCTAGTATGTAACCGTCTCCCTCCTTCTATAAGTAGACCGGCTTCGTTGGCATCTTTCACTACTTTCAAACTTCAAAATTTCAGCCGAATCAAGAAAAGTAAAAACCCTAACTTGCCTTTAGCTTTCTTTCTTCTTCACTTAGCAAACCTTCAAGTTTCTTCTACCTTCTTCAATGGCTTCTCCTTCAAAACTTCCCACTTAACAAGAAATTCCTACTGACCAGCAAAACCCTCTTGTCACAACCTTCACCCATCCCGACCCTACATCTCCGCCACCTTCTTATAGCATCTGTGCCTTTTTCAGTATGGAGAGGGCGGACATGGTAGAGGACTCTCTAACTTCAATTGGGAGAAAAAGAAGTCGGGGTGGAGATGAGGCGACTAAGGATTCCCCGCAGACTTAGCGTCGTCGCTCTACGTGAAATACCCGAATCAGGTTGGGTTTCCATAACCAGCCAGAAGACCAGTTCTAATAAACGAGGAAGGGGATGATGCTCAGGTCGATAGCGGCGAAATAGGCGGTGATGGGGGCGTCACTCTAGTTAGGGTCCAATCCGGCTCTCTTGGCCTTTTTCATGACGGGAGGATAGTCCCCGACTCTGTATGCACCTTGGATACCCTAGCCAAGTTGAGGGAGGAGTACAAGATCCCAGACGACATCACTTTCTCTCTTCCTCATTGGGGTTACGATGTACACACCCCGCCTCAAGATCGTCTGCTGATCCATAAGGCGGTGTTTGAGTGTGGAGTCCGGCTACCGCTGCATCCTTCTCTCCGTCGGGCTCTCGTGGCGCTTGAATTGGCCCCCCTCCAGATCTCACCGGGGTTCTGAAAGCATTTGATGAGGTTCCTGATGCTCTGGAAGGAGCAGTGTGAGAAGGATCACATTGAGAGGGAGCCGGGATTGGATGAACTTCGTTACCTCTTCAAGATTACTAGCATGGTGCTCCGGGGTCAGTTTTACCTGAGGGCATCAAATGACTTGAGGTTCATTGTCCCTAGAGCGAATGTAAAGTATCAAACATCCTGGAAGGAGGAATGGATTTTGGTGGAAGGAGAGTGGGGGCGTACTGCCTTTATCGGGGGATATGAATACCCCGTCCCTACTCAGTTCACAGTGGGGGATAAGTGGGCGAAGGGGGTGCTTGCTCCTGAATCTCGGGATATCCTTACGAGGATCACGAAGAGGGGATATACCAATATGCAATATCCTACATTAGACCCCTTTGAAGGAGGCCGACTAGAGCGGTACCTGAGAATATCCATCGCTCTTCCTAGTAAGTTGACTACATCTAATTCCCAACCCCCCCCCCCCCCCCTCCTTTTTTTTTATTACGTACATATTCTCCTTCTTCTCCTTCTCATTGAGTATCTTCTCTTCTTGCAGTATCAGCTACCCCGATGGTAGCGGGGTCTCCATCCTCCTCTAGGATAGGGGGCAAGCTTTGCTGACTTGTAACTCTCCTACTCCTTCCCCTCCTCCTTCTATCACGACCACAGTCGTGTCGGAGTCCACACGGACTGGAACTGACCCCGTTCCTCCTCCAGCTCCATCAAGAACTACTTCCTCTCTTGCTTTAGCGGGGTCTAGGGCCAAGACTCCTGTTCAACTTTCTACTGCTCCCCCCTCACGTTCAAAAATCAAGGAGATGTTTGCTCGAGCAGCTAAAGCCCGGGAATCTGGGAAGCAAGCTTAGAAAAAAGGCTGAGTTGTTGTTCCTTCTACTGCCAAGAAGCTATCTGCTGCTTCTCCTTCTGCAGCATCCTCCAAAGACTGTGCTACTAGAAGTGCGGACAGGGGAGAAGCTGCCTTCTTTCCTACCCCTCCTACTGATGTTCCCTCTGGATCGGGGTCACGGGGTACTTGTTAGGATTATACTCAATAGCAAGAGTGTAATATTGTAATTAACAATCTTTTTCATATCAATAAAGTGATTTCTGGTTTAAACAAATCTTATAGCATTTATAGTTTAATATTATAATTATCAAAGTAAATAATCATAAGGTCTAAAGACTATGAGAAAAGAAGAATTGTTCGTACATCTGGATATGTATGTGGTAGACACAATTCTTTAGTTATGTTAGGATTATGCTCAATAACAAGAGTGTAATAGTGTAATTAACAATCTTTTTCATATTAATAAAGTGATTTCTGTTTTAAACAAATCTTATAGCATTTATAGTTTAATAATTGTTAAAGTAAATAATCATAAGGTCTAAAGACTATGAGAAAAGAAGAATTGTTCATACATCTGGATATGTATGTGGTAGACACAATTCTTTAGTTAGTCTTGAATATCGTTCACAACTTAAGTTAAAGGTTGGGCACCTTTATCTTGTTAAAGTTATAGAATTCTTTTGCTAGCATTTGAGTGGGATCAAATGAGATATGATGAGTCTAAAATCATCGGAGTGTCTTCGAGCAAAAGAATCTAGTGCACTGGGTGCATTGAACAGGATCACAATGAAATACTTTATCTATAACCGTCAGTAGATAAAAGTAATTTCATTATCAGTAGATAAAGTATTTCATTATCAGGACAATCGGAGAGTCTGTCTCAATCCTGAGATAAATGATGGACTTATGGTTGCAGGTGATATCATTTGAGCTATCAATGAGTACGATTATATCGCATAGTCTATCCTCGATAGTTTGGTGATATTCATTTGTTAATCGATAGAGGACTTCATTTATAGATATGGACATCGTGGCTCCATTTATTAAATGAGAGTATAATATCATCATATGGATGTTTTGAGGTAATTGGATATTAAATCTCAACGTTGAGTTTTCAATAGTGTCTATTGAAAACATGGCTTCTGGACAAGTCAAAATATCCAAGTTCAAAACGTGGTCATATGAGTAAATATGGTAACTTGGAGAGTTATAGGCGGTCTATGAACTCTTGGCGATTACTGATATTAATCACGAGGATACACTATCTCCAATATGATTGTCTAGGGTATGAATGAGGAAGCATCTTCCTTTTCTGTCTTTATTTAAGAGTTCAATTTTAGCTCTTTAGTGGAATGAGTTAAAATTAATGGATCGGACCTAAGTGAATCATTTGTTGATTGTGATTAGCTTATGTCTATTGGAGCTTAAATTTAGATAGCCTGCCAAGATCCCCAATCCACACGGACTTGCATGGATCACTTGTTATATTCTACCGGACCAATTTAGGGTCCATCTAGAATTGCAATTTAATGTATTAAGAATATAATTTGCACATTATTTATATAATGGGCTACACAATTATATTTATATATTAATGGATGACATGTGGGCTTGTTTCTTTTAGTAAGAATGGGTCTAGTTCACATGTGAGCTTTTTATTTAAAGTCCTATGGATTTAATGAAATAAGAAAAATAATATTTGGCCCAATGTATATATGTGGGGAGGCAACATGCTATAATGGCATTTAATATTATTTTGTTTCATTATTTAATTAAATAAGAATTAATTAATTTATTAATTAATTGTTTAATTAAAGTAACAAATCTTTTCTAAATAGGAAATATGATTCCTATTTGTATACTATTGGTAGTAGTATAATTAAATAGAAAGACTTGTTTGACAAGGAAAATAAATAATTAATTTTATTTATTTAATCAAATAGGAAGTCTTTTTATTTTAGGAATAAAAGATTTATGAGTTTGATTAGGTTTTGGAAATCTTTTCTAAATAGGAATTAGGGTGCAATTCAAACTAATTAATTTTGTTTGGAAATTGCGGCAACCCTAATTATTTTAGGAAGAGAATTCGGCCAACCCTAAAGGAGGAAGAAGAGAAATTTCGGCCACATATATATGTACACATATAGATTTCGGCCACCACTCTAAGAACTAGGGTTTTTGGTGCAGAATTTTTCTTCTTCTTCTTCTTCTCAACTCATAGTTAGAGATCTATTATTCTACTAAAAACAAAAGGAACATTGATTATTCTTTGATTGTGTTCTAGTTGCTTGTTCATCAATAAGCTTGTGAATACTATATCGATCAAGGTTCACGCGAGTTTCGATCATACGATTGAGAACTCAAAAGTGACCGGAATAATCTTAGGTTCCTTTAGATTGTTTTTGGGACTAACGAATCAAGAAAAATTTGTTTAAATCCAATCACAGGTTTGCAATTCAAAGAGAAGGGAGACCACGCTCCTAGGTGATCCACGTTCGTGCTAGGATTGAAGATCTTGCGGATTACCATCGACGCAAGTCAATCGGATCACGCGACAAGAGGTATTAATCTCTTATTACTTTATTATATATGTTTGATTAATCAAAAGGGTTTAAGGTTCATAAAATTGGAAAAATTTTAAAAGCTACTCAAACTATTTTTTAGTCCCGCTTCCGCTGCGGGTACAATTTTTCCCTACAATTGGTATCAGAGCCAGGTTGAACCCTTTTAATTAATTAAACGTATATATACGTGGATCGATTTCTTTTTATTGTGATTATGCATGTTTTAGAAAGAGATGACACTCTAGGTATTCGCATATATAATTACATGTGATGTATGGATTTATATATGTTTTTATGTGGATTGTTATTGCTCGATTTTGGTCCTAGATTTTCAATGTATTTTTGGTTTTGGAATTGTAACAAGAAGGGTGGTCTATCATCGCCATAATTCCTTCTTGGTAGTTGCTAGACATTTTTTTTATGTATTAAAAATTACTGCAGTTTTTTAATGTATTATTTATTATAATGTGCAGTATTTTTTACTGTCATGAATAAAAAAAAAAAAAATTTCTGCAGTAATTTATTTGTTTAAATTAAATTGTAAAACGCTCTACATCGAAGAAACGAAGCAACCGGAACCGAGAACGAGCACCGTGCGCACCCTAGGAGTGGATTGGGCTGCGCATGGCATGCCCGAAATCCAGTGGGCTGCGCACGGCAGCCTTGCAACCAAGAGGGCTGCGCACGGCAGCCATGCAAGGCCCATGGGCTGCGCATGGCAGCCCCTTACGTGGGGTTGTGGGCCGTGCAATCCCGTGGAGGGAGGCTGGAGGATGAGCTTATGGTTGATGGGCCACTCGAAGATCTTGTATTCCTATATCAATGTAATTTATTTGTTTTTCTAGGATGGACCAAAATTGTTGCTATTTAATTTATGCTTAAATATTACAATTTTTGTTGTTGTATGATAACATGACATATAGAATAGGAGTGCCACTCATATATCTCTTTTGGTATGAACATGCATTGAATGATTTAGGTATCTAAATTGGCATCTAGATAACTTGGTAAATCATTCTATGGGATTTAATCACACGCCTTAAATAATTGAGTGGGAGAAGGTGTTTTTGTAACACCTATGGCTTCCAAGATTAGTTGAGCTTAATTATTTTATGGTAATTCCCCAAAGGGACATCCATGAATGGAATTAAGCAATATACTTCCTTACAAGGATAGACTAGACAATGGACTCAATGAGATCTACTCCCAAAGGAGGGATTTTCGTGAGAGAAAATTGAGGGTCGATATCTTGGTAACACACTCAATGTAATTTTATTGATATCCTCCAAAGAGTTCTTATCAGTAAAATTGCAAGGCTAAAATTGAAAACGCTGGTTGTTATGTTAACAATTAGGTGGGACCTAGTCTAACTAGTAAATGGTGCGAACTCCCAAAGGAGGCGTAACATTTATGGGTGTTAGATCACCGTTGAATTTTTATGATTGAGTTATTCATTTAATTCAAGATAAATATTTAAAAGTGCTTTATAATGATTATTTACTTATATATGATTTGTTTTCATTCAGAAATCATGACCCCATCACTTATGAACATCCTGAAAGATAACACCTTAACTGGAGATAACTATGTAACATGGAAAAGGAAAATTGGGTTGTTGCTGCAAAGTGAAAAACATAAGTTTGTTCTAACTACTCCTAAACCACCTGCTCCTAATATTGAATCAAGCATAATGCAAAGAGATGAGTATGAGCAGTGGAAGACTTCAGATGATATGGCTAAATGTTATATCATGGCCACTATCTCCGACGTGTTGCAACAGCAGCATGAAGGAATGGAGTCTGCTGCTGATATAATGATGTCTCTAGAGGAGATGTTTGCTATGAAGTCCAGGACGACTAAGAGAGAGGCAGTGACTGCTTTTATGAATCTTAGGATGAAACCTGGACAGGTTGTGAAGGATCACATGATGAAAGTCATAGCACATCTCAACATTGCTGAACTGCATGGCGCTGAGATAGATGGTGAGACAAAAATTGATATGGTTGTCAATTCATTGTCAGATTACTTTGATCAGTTCAAATTGGACTACACTTTGAACAAAAAGGAATACACCTTACAGAGCCTGATGCAAGATGTTCAAAGTGCTGAAAAGATCCTTGTGAAAGGCAAAGGTCAAGAGATTCATGTGGTTGGTAAAGTTGCTACTGTTAAGGCCCGTCAAAAGGTCAAGAAACAACAGAAGAAAAAGCAACTTGGGCCTACCAAGAAAGTAACCAAGATCAAAGGGAAATGCTTCCTTTGTGGTGAAAAGGGACATTGGAAGAGAAATTGCCCAAAGTCCCAGAACAAGAAGGAAGAAGGTAATTTGAATTATCTTGAAACATGTTTTTTGGCTGATTCTACAGATTCTTGGATCATAGACTCAGGAGCCACTAATCATGTTTGTTATTCCTTGCAGGGGTTCCAAGAAAGGAGAAGGTTGAATAAGAATGAGATCAATTTGCGCTTGGGCAACGGAACGTTAGTGTCTGCAAGTGCAGTGGGAGATATTAGAGTTTGTTTGGATTCTAGAAGGCATTTAGATTTAATAGACGTTTATTATGTACCTCAATTCAAGAGGAATTTAATTTCAGTTTCTTGTTTGAATAAATTTGGATATTCGGTTACTTTTAATAAAGTTTTTATTATTAGTAAGAATGACAAAGTTATTTGCAAAGGTACATTGGAAAACGGTCTATACTTCTTGCATAGAAATATCTCTCACTCGTTAGACACAGAAATAACGGAACCTGATCATAAAAGAGTTAAATTATCAAAAGATGAAACCTACCTTTGGCATTTACGCTTAGGTCATATTAACCTTAATAGGATTAAAAGATTGGTAAGTGACAGACCTTTGAGTGACTTAAAGGTTGATGATCTACCAACTTGTGAATCTTGTTTGGAAGGTAAAATGACCAAAAGGACGTTCTCTGCCAAAGGTGCCAGAGCCACTGAATGTTTAGGATTGATACACACTGATGTATGTGGACCTATGAGCATTCAAGCTAGAGGTGGATATGAGTACTTCATCACTTTCACAGATGATTACTCAAGATTTGGCTATGTGTATCTCATGCGACATAAGTCGGATGCTTTTGACATGTTCAAAGCATTTAAAGCTGAAGTGGAAAATCAGCTTGAGAAACATATAAAAATCTTGAGATCTGATCGTGGTGGAGAATATCTATCTGGTGAGTTTCAGCAATATCTTATTGATAATGGGATAGTTTCTCAGTTTTCTGCACCTGGTACACCTCAACAAAATGGGGTAGCAGAAAGGAGAAATATAACTCTTTTGGATATGGTTTGGTCTATGTTGAGTTATTCAACACTTCCTATTTCTTTCTGGGGATATGCTCTACAAACTGCAATATACATTCTAAACCACGTACCATCTAAGTCTGTTCCTAAAACACCGCATGAGTTGTGGACTGGGCGCAAGCCTAGTTTACGACACTTAAGGATATTTGGATGTCCTGCGCACGTGTTAAAAGGAAAGACAGAAAAGATGGAGTCCCGTTCAGAAACATGTATATTTGTAGGGTATCCGAAAGAAACTAAAGGATATTATTTTTATAGTCCTTCAGATCTTAAAGTATTTGTTTCGACAAATGCTAAATTTCTGGAAAATGACTATATGAATGATTTTGTACCTAAAAGTAGAATTGTCCTGAATGAAATGTCAGGAGATACAATTCCACGAGAGGTTACACAACCAAACCCAATTGTAAGTTCTGATCCAACATAAGATCAGCAACCTACCATTCCTCGTCATAGTGGGAGGGTTAGAACACAACCCGAAAGATACATCGGTCTGGGAGAATCTGTAGAGAATCTCCCGAACGACGATGATCCCTATACGTACAAGGAAGCTATGGAGGATGTTGATAGTCGCCATTGGCAAAAGGCAATGCAATCCGAGATTGAATCTATGTTCAATAACAAAGTCTGGTCTCTTGTAGACTTGCTTAAAGGGATAAAACCCATTGGGTGCAAGTGGGTATACAAGAGGAAAAGAGGTATGGATGGAAAGGTGGAAACCTTTAAAGCTAGATTGGTAGCTAAAGGGTATACACAGAAAGAAGGTATCGATTACGAGGAAACCTTCTCTCCTATGGCCATGCTTAAATCCATTAGGATACTCTTATCCATTGCAGCATCTTTAGATCTAGAGATTTGGCAAATGGACGTCAAGACAGCTTTCCTTAATGGAAGTCTTGACGAGAGCATCTACATGATGCAACCAGAGGGATTCATTGAAAAGGGCCAAATGGAAAAGGTATGCAAGTTGCAGAAATCCATATATGGATTAAAGCAAGCATCCAGATCCTAGAACATAAGGTTCGATCAAGCTGTCAAAGGTTTTGGATTTATTCAGAATCTTGACGAACCTTGTGTATACAAAAGGATTAAGGGCAACAAGTTGGTTTTCCTGATTCTTTATGTTGATGATATACTACTCATCGGAAACGATGTAGGTGTATTGACATCAGTAAAAGAATGGTTAGCAAAACAATTTGATATGAAGGACTTAGGAGAAGCAAGTTTTATTCTAGGTATCCAAGTAATAAGGGATAGAAAGAATAGAACAATTGCATTATCCCAAGCTTCATACATAGACAAAATCTTGTCTAGGTTTTCCATGCAGGATTCCAAGAAAGGTATGTTACCTTTCAAACATGGAATCAAGCTTTCTAAGGAACAAGTTCCTAAGAATGAGCATGAAGAGCAATTCATGAGTAGAGTTCCATATGCCTCGGCGGTTGGAAGTCTCATGTATGCAATGCTCTGCACTAGACCAGATATTTGTTTTGCTGTTGGCATAGTTAGCAGGTTTCAATCGAAACCTGGTCCTGATCACTGGACGACAGTCAAGCATATTTTCAAGTATCTTAAGAGAACGAGAGATAATATGCTTGTATACTCTGGAGGGGATTTGATTCCCGTTAGGTATACAGATTCTGATTTTCAATCAGATTCTGACTCCAGAAAATCCACATCAGGGGCTGTGTTTACTATTGGAGGATGAGCAGTTATATGGAGGAGTATCAAGCAATCTTGTATTGCTGATTCCACCATGGAGGCTGAGTATGTTGCTGCATGCGAGGCTGCCAAAGAGGCTGTTTGGCTCCGCCAATTCTTGATTGACTTGGAAGTGGTTCCTAGTGCGAATAAGCAGATCACTATCTACTGTGACAACAGTGGAGCAGTGGCTAATTCGAAAGAACCAAGAAGTCACAAGAAAGGTAAACACATTGAAAGGAAATATCATCTTTTAAGGGAGATTGTTCAAAGAGGTGACGTGACGATTACCAAAATCGCGTCAGCAGAAAATCTAGCAGATCCCTTCACAAAGGCTCTACCTCAGAAGAGTTTCGATGGGCACCTAGAGAACATGGGCTTGAGAGATATGACACATTTGCTATAGCGCAAGTGGGAGATTGTTAAGATTATGCTTAATAGCAAGAGTGTAATAGTGTAATTAACAAAGAAGAATTGTTCATACATCTGGATATGTATGTGATAGACACAATTCTTTAGTTAGTCTTGAATATCGTTCACAACTTAAGTTAAAGGTTGGGCACCTTTATCTTGTTAAAGTTGTAGAATTCTTTTGCTAGCATTTGAGTGGGATCAAATGAGATATGATGAGTCTAAAATCATCGGAGTGTCTTCGAGCAAAAGAATCTAGTGCACTGGGTGCATTGAACAGGATCACAATGAAATACTTTATCTATAACCGTCAGTAGATAAAAGTAATTTCATTATCAGGACAATCGGAGAGTCTGTCTCAATCCTGAGATAAATGATGGACTTATGGTTGCAGGTGATATCATTTGAGCTATCAATGAGTACGATTATATCGCATAGTCTATCCTCGATAGTTTGGTGATATTCATTTGTTAATCGATAGAGGACTTCATTTATAGATATGGACATCGTGGCTCCATTTATTAAATGAGAGTATAATATCATCATATGGATGTTTTGAGGTAATTGGATATTAAATCTCAACGTTGAGTTTTCAATAGTGTCTATTGAAAACATGGCTTCTGGACAAGTCAAAATATCCAAGTTCAAAACGTGGTCATATGAGTAAATATGGTAACTTGGAGAGTTATAGGCGGTCTATGAACTCTTGGCGATTACTGATATTAATCACGAGGATACACTATCTCCAATATGATTGTCTAGGGTATGAATGAGGAAGCATCTTCCTTTTCTGTCTTTATTTAAGAGTTCAATTTTAGCTCTTTAGTGGAATGAGTTAAAATTAATGGATCGGACCTAAGTGAATCATTTGTTGATTGTGATTAGGTTATGTCTATTGAAGCTTAAATTTAGATAGCCCGCCAAGATCCTCAATCCACACGGACTTATATGGATCACTTGATATATTCTACCGGACTATTTGTGAGTCCATTTAGAATTGTATTTAATATATTAAGAATATAATTTGCACATTATTTATTTAATAGGCTGTTTAATTATATTAATATATTAATGAAAGGCATGTGTGCTTGTTTCTTTTATTAAGAATGGGTCTAGTTCACATGTGGGCTTTTTATTAAAGTCCAAATGGATTAAATAAAATAAGAAAACAATATGTAGGCCCAAGTTCTAGTCATGGGTAGCAATGGCTAATTTTTAGCCCATAATATTGTTTTATTTTATTATTTAATTAAATGGAAATTAATTAATATGTTAATTAATTATTTAATTAAAAATCAAATCTTTTTCTGATTAGGAAATATGTTTCCTAGTAGTATACTACTATTAATATTATACTGAATATAAAAGACTTTATTTGTTTAGTCAAATAAGGAAGTCTTTTATATAGTCACAAATACACTAAAGAGTTGGATTAGGGTTTGAATATAATATACATAGCAAATTGAATTCAAGTGGAATACAAATATATAATATATGGCAAGTTAATTTGCGGCATATATGATATGTATTGGAAGTAGAATTCAGGCATATTAATAGTTGCTGTGCACTATATATAAATATATATATTAGGTGTGCAATTAATTTGGCACAATATATATAGATATATTAGGCGGTGCAGTAACAGCATATATATATATATATTAAAAGTGCGTGCAGTAATTGCAAGATATAAAATATATATATATATATAAGGCATGCAGAAGAAAAGAAAGATATATATTTTGGCAATATATTGTTGGCCACAATATATATAAATATATTCTTTGTATATTTTAAGAACCCTAGTTTTTGCAATTGAGAGTTTTTTTCTTTTGCTAGAGAAAAATAAGATCCAACTCTAAGACTAGTGAGTGAGTGATTCGGCCTAGAGGTTTATGAGAAAAGAATTGTTCTTGTTTCGATAGTGTACTAGTGATCTTAACATCAAGAGATCTTGTACACACTTTCGAATTAGGTTCACACGAATTTCAATCTTACGATTGTGAATTCAAAAGTGACCGGAACGTTCTTAGCAACCTATTGGAATTTTTGTGACTAACAGAAACCAGAAAAGTTTTGTTGTCCATTCTCAGGTATACAATTCAAAGAGAAGGGAGACCACGCTCCTAGGTGATTCACGTTCGTGATTGGATTGGAAGATCTTGCGGATTACCATCGACGCATAGTCAATCGGATCACGCGACAAAAGGTATTCTTATTTTGTTGATTATATATATGTTTAGTTAATTAAAGGGTTAAGGTTCATAAAAAGGAAAATTTTTCAAAATATACTAAACTTTTTAGTCTCGCTTCCGCTGCGTGCACGTATTTTTTCCCTACAGTACTACCTTTGACGAAGTGGTATCCCGATTTGCAGCCTCATACCCTGGTGGAAGTTTGATGGATATGGCTAAGCTTCCTTCAGACATCTTGGTCACCAAGGGGGCATCGGTTCTGGCTAAGGTAAACTTCTACTTCTTTCTCACTATTTCTTTCTTTCTTTTGGCAAAAAACTAACTTTCTTTCTTCTTGCAGGGCTTCAAGTTTGCCTTGGCCATGGAGAGACAGCTGCTGACTTTGAGAGAGGCTTACATCGGCCTCCAAGCGAAGCTGGAAGACACTCAACAGGAGCTAGTTTAGACACAGCAGAGTGTGGCCCCTTTGCTTCAAGAGGCCAAGGAATCTGAAGAAGCGAGGCAGGAGGGCTTGGTGGTTATTAAGCGCCTTGAGCGTTGCTTAGACATAGAAACCGTCAAGTCCTTGTGCCGTAGAGATGAGAGGGAGCGCTTAAAAGTTGAGAAGAAGCTGCTGCTTAATGAGAACCAGCTTCTGCGGGATGCCATAACAGACCTGGAGGCTCAATAGAGGCCTTCATTTGAGGATGACTATTTCACAGCCTGTTACGAAGTAGCCACAGTTTTGCCTCCTCCTTTTGACCTCGTAGCAGCCTTGAACTGGGATGGAGAACAAATAATGGCAAAGGCTGCCCAGCTAACAGGAGGGGATCAAGAAACAGAGGCTCATCCACAGGAGGCAGCTCATCCTGGTCAAGGAGCTAGTACAGCTATAGGGATCCAACTTAATGGCACTAAGGGAGCTGCTCAAGATCCTCCTACCCTTGAAGAACAAGTGGTGGATCCCATGTCTACCTCAGGAGTAGTCCTGGTGAAGGAGGATGAGGAGCCAGATAGATCTGGGGTCCCTGTAGTTGAGGATAGGTCTGCTATTGTGGAGGATGACCCAGCTAGCCACCAGGTTCCAGTTGTTGAAGGGACCCCGAAAATTGTTGAGGCTGTCAGTACCGGGGTAGAAGCAGCCGATCAAAGGGAGCAGCTGGAGGAGGAGTAGGAAGAAAGACATGGCCTTTGCTTTCTTTCTTTTTTTTTTTTTTTTTTTTTTTTTTTTTGTAAATCTTCCTTTATAATTTTTTGTAGCCCGAATGAGGGCTGGGCACCCCGCTTAATAATATAACAATTTTCGTTATTTGCTTCATACTTGTGTTTTGCTTACTTTTGTACTTAGAAACTTTCCACAGTATGTAAACTTGTTAATAGCTAGACTCCTGATGAATAACTGGACCCCGTGATCAGGCCAAAATTGGTATGATTTTGGCCCTCATTTCCGTTTCTTTTTGCTTGATTCTCGGGCATTTCCCCGTGTTTAATGTTGTTAAATTGAGTGTTTCAGGTTTTATCAGGTTTCAAGAGCCATTGGGATGAAGTTGAGGACTTATGTGCAAAAAGGCCCACAAATGGGAAGAAACAGGGCATTTTCGCCACTTAGGCAAGAGGAGGTCGCTACATGGGCGCCATGGCGACAGAGGAAATTGCAAAGCATCAAAGGGTCGCCACTTGAGGTCGCCATGGCGACCCACTCTTGCAAATGGCGACCACATAGGAATTCCAACGTAGGAATTCCAACGTGGGAATGGTCGCCATTAAGTCGCCATGGCGACAGAAGCATCCATGAGAGGTCGCCATTTGAGGTCGCCATGGCGACCTAGAAGGACAAGTGGCGACCACATAGGAATTCCAACGTAGGCATGGTCGCCACTTATGGTCGCCAGAGCGACCTTGATGGTACAAATGGCGACCTCTTCACATTTCCAAGGTCGCCACTTATGGTCGCCAGAGCGACCTAGAGGATACAAGTGGCGACCTCTACACATTTTGGTCATGTTCGCCACTTGACAAAGAGCGAGAAAGATGGTTTTCAGAGCGACCTTTTCATCTAACCGTTTTACGCTCCATGGTCGCCATAGCGACCAAATAGCGACCAAGGCTCCACATCAGCGAATCAAGTCGTTACCAGTACATGTCCATGAGTGAGTATATATATGGAGCGTCTCTTCATTTTCAAAGGATCGAAAAATCAGAGCTAATCTCAGAGAATTCCCATTTCAGATCTAGATCATCATCCATGGAACATTATTCATCATCCTCCATTTCTCTCCTTGAACTCATCTAATCCATCCAACCCTCAACACAAAACCTTGATTACTTCACTACATCATTCCTCATCCCACCATTTCTCCACCAAAATCCTTAGTAACTTTCCACCAAAACACCCACATTCCAAGACATTTCCTCAACCTCCATTCCTTGCATCTAGGAGCATAGAGGAGAAGAAGGATTGAGCTTAAAGAAGGTGACCCAAGGGTTATTTCCTTATCGTTTACTTCTTTTCATTTATTGCAATTATGTGTAACTAAACCCCTAATCTAGGGGATAGATTTGAGGAACAATTGGTTGTGGGTTTAGTCTAGTTTGTAATGAATCTCTTATGTGTTCTATTCATTCAATTTAATTAGATTCCATTCATTATAATTGACTTGTATATCACTTGTTGATTGCTATCTTGAGTGGAATAATTTGTTATGTATTTACATGTGGATTGACAATCTTTGTGTGATTAAGAACCCATTGGATAGGATAGATTAGTGGTGGGTATATCAACCCCACTAATCTAAGCCTCTAAGTGGTTAACATAATGAGATTGGTACATTAATGATGCTAGTAGTTTACCCACATCCAAGTGTTAATCGATCTATTCCCTAGTTCTCTCATTAATTGATTTTATCACTATTCTTATCAAGGTGTTGAGTATTCTATTTTTCATAACATTTTTGTGTATTTTCATTTGAGTAGTTTAACATTGGTGGCTTTAGAAACCACACATTTATCAAACTCTATGATTTGTTTTATTGTTCTAAGATTAGTCAATTTATCTAATTAACACTCCATTCCCTGTGGAACGAACTTGCTCACTATTTTGCTATCAAATCACATTTTAAAAGGATTAAGTGGCTTTAAAAGAGTTTTCAAGAATCAACCAAAAACTATTATTTTTACTATTTTGTTGAGTACACAAACGACCTCATCACCCCGATGGGTAATTTTGACTATGACAAATCTCAGAACGTTTGGCTGCCTTATCCTTCATATTCTGAAGTCACAAGACTAGAGAGATTTTGGTACTTGTCATGTCCTTCTTAATTAGATTCTCACGAACGTATAATAACTTGAAGTATCGAGTGTCCTGTCGAGGTAGCCCGATATTTCAAGTAATCTGATTTGATGAACTCCTCAATCCTTCTTAACTGTCGGCCTTCTGGGAGATAAAGTGGAGTAAGGAACCAGGTACCCTACCAAAATATTCCCTTAATGTAAGATTATAAACTCACTTGATGAACTTATCAAGCATCTTTAACTGTCGGCCTTCTGTCGGGGTAACCTAGTACTTATAACAATTTAACTTGATGAACTTCTGAGTTCTCGTTAAGTGTTGATCTTTTGTTGGGGTAGAAAGTGAAGAATTAAGAGACCATGTATCCCGATGAGGCATCCCGATCTTACTGTAGGTCTGTCCTAGTAGGCAACTAAGGCCACTTTAGCACTAGGCTTCTTGGATGAGGGTATTCCTCGACCAAGGCAGCAAGAGCGCCCTGAGGCTATTTCCTGGTCTTGAAATGGCGAAGTAAGGATCCAGGTACCCTGAGGCATCCTGATCTTACTGTAGGTCTGTCCTAGTAGGTAACTAAAGCCACTTTAGCACCAGGCTTCTTGGAGGAGGGTAATCCCTGACCAAGGCAGCAGGAGCGCCCTGAGGCTTTTTCCTGGTCTTGAAATGGGGAAGTAAGGATCCAGGTACCCTAAGGCATCCCGATCTTACTGTAAGTCTATCCTGGTAGGCAATTAAGGCCACTTTAGCACCAGGCTTCTTAGAGGAGGGTATTCCCCGACCAAGGCAGCAGGAGCGCCCTAAGGCTTTTTTCTGGTCTTGAAATGGCGAAGTAAGGATCCAGGTAACCTAAGGCATCTCGATCTTACTGTAAGTCTGTCCTGGTAGGCAATTAAGACCACTTTAGCACCAGACTTCTTGGAGGAGGGTATTCCCCAACCAAGGCAGCAGGAGCGCCCTGAGGCTTCTTCCTAGTCTTGAGATGGTGAGTTAGTAATGGCGAAGTACAAGTATTAAGTAGGAGATACTGGAGAATCAAGTAGGAGACTTTAAACATTGAACACAGGAGAACCATATGGGAGAAGAAACCGCTTTGATTGAATTTCTTTAATCAGTACAATATGAAATCGGGGTGAGCATTCCCACTGATATGACCTAAATTTCTAAGGGTAGAATTTCCTGAGGTGATCGGCGTTCCAAGTGTGATCCACTGGGTATCCCTACATGTCTTCCAGCATGTAAGCTCCACCCCGGAGTAATACCTTAATCAAGTATGGACCTTCCCAGTTTGGAGCTAGCACCTCGTCAGACCTTCTTCGTGTGTTCTGAGTTACTTTCCTGAGAACCAAGTCTCCTTCTTTGAAATTCCGGATCCTCACCTTTTTGTTGAAATGTCGGGCTATCTTGCTCTGATATATAGCCACCTTCTCAGCGACCCTACTTTGTCTTTCCTCCAGTAAGTCCAAGCTAGCTCTCAATTTAGCCTTATTGTCTTCCGGTTCATAATTTTGGACCTGGAAAGATATGAGTTTATGCTCAATGGGCAAGACCGCTTCTGTTCCGAACACTAGCGAGTATGGAGTCTCTTGTGTTACAGTCCGCCTAGTTGTTCTGTAAGCCCACAGTACATTGGGTAACTCTGCAACCCATAACCCTTTCTTCTGTTGGAGCTTCTTCTTCAGGAGCTTCTTAATGGTTATGTTGGTAGCTTCAACTAGTCCACTGGTTTGAGGATGAGCCACTGATGCAAAACGAAGATTGATGTTCCGATCTTCACAGAATTTCTTGAAGTTGGCATTGTCAAACTGCTTTCCCAAGTTTGTTATAATGGCCATCGGGGTGCCAAATCGGCAGACAATGTTCTCCTTGACAAAGTTGGTGGTTTTTTCTTCAGTTATCCAAGTAAGGGCCTTGGCTTCTACCCACCGAGTAAAATAATTTATTGCCACCACTGCATGTTTGGCTTGGCCGGGTGCAGTAGGAAGCTGCCCGATTAGGTCTAGTCCCCAGATCGCAAAAGGGTAAGGAGTACTGATAGATGAGAGCTTTTCTAGTGGGAGATGATGGAGGTTTGCTGTTTTCTAACAAGCTTCGTAGGATCGCGTAAACTGCCTTGCATCCTAGTGTATAGTCGGCCAGTAGTAGCCCATCCTGATTACCTGGTAAGCCAAAGTTTCCCCTGATACATGGTTACCACAGTCCCCTGAATGTACCTCGTTGAGCGCCCAGTGCGCGTCATCGGGATGAAGACATCTGAGTAGAGGGAGAGATTTCCCCTTACGGTATAGGTACCCTTCCACCAAGCAGTATCGAGTAGCTATCATTTTGAGCCAGTGGGCATGATCCGGATCTATAGGGAGAATGCCACTTTGGAGATAATCTGCCATTGGATCCATCCAACATGGGGGACGGCTCACGGGAAGGACCTTTGCCTCCTTAGCTATACTAGAGAAAGGAACCAATTAAAGGGGTACTCTTTTTGGTAGAGCATGTCCTTCTCCTGTAGCAATTTTAGCCAGGACTTTTGCGCAATGGTTCCTCTCTCTGGGTACTTGTTCTATCCTTACACCCTTAAACTTCTTCATGGCTTCTTAAACTATAGCCATATAGGCCACCATGTTGTCACCTTTTGCTTGGTACAACCCTATCACCTGATTGACCACTAGTTGGGAGCACTCGATCAGAAGGTACTCAGCTTCCAAGGCTCCTGCTACTTTCATTCCTGCTAATAAAGCTTCATACTCCACTTCGTTATTGGTAGCTCTGAACTCAAACCTGAAACAATGACTACACTCAGCTCTAGCGGGGTCGATCAAGACGATCCCGGCTCCGCATCCCGACTGGTTCGAACCTCCATCCGTGTAAAGAACCCAAATCTTGCTGTCTTCAGGCCATTCCGGATTGGTTTGATCTGAATCTGGGTCTATTGATTTGCCCGAGTTTGAAATCGGTCTAAACTCCACTATGAAGTCCGCCAAGGCTTGGGCTTTGATCATGGTTCTTGCCTTGTATTTGATGTCGAATTGTGTGAGCTCTAGGGCCCATAGAACCAATCTGCCCGACACATCCGGCCTCTGGAGGAATTGTCTCAATGGCTGATTTGTGACAACCGCAATGGTGTGAGCTTGAAAATAAGGTCGGAGCTTTTTGGATGTGGTCACCAAGGCGTAAGCAAGCTTCTCTAGTAGAGTGTAGTTTTTCTCGGACTTAGTAAAAGCCTGGCTCACATAGTAGATTGGTCTCTGCACCCTGTCATTGCATTCTTTCACCAAAGCTCCACTAGTAGCAACTTCAGAAACTACTAGGTAGAGTAGGAGCTCTTCCCACGGGGTCGGCTTTACCAGTAGTGGTGGACTTGACAAGTATTTCTTTAAAGCTTGAAAAGCCTGCTCGTTTGCTCATCCCACTTCATCTTCTTTCCCTGCTTGATGACTTTGAAAAATAGGAGACATTTATCTATGGAGCAGGATATGAACCGGTTCAAGGCTGCTATTCGTCCGGTTAATCCTTGTACCTACTTGAGAGTTGTAGGGGACTCGAGATCTAGAATGGCTTTGATCTTCTCAGGATTAGCCTCAATTCCCCTCTCATGCACCATGAATCCTAAGAATTTGCCTACAGCTACCCCGAATGCACATTTAGCGGGGTTCAACTTCATCTGGTTCTGCCTTATTATCCGGAAAGTCTGGCATAAGTCCCTAGTATGTTGTCCGGCTTCTGGGGATTTTGTAATCACGTCATCTATGTAAACCTCCATGGTTCTCCCTATCTGTTCCTTGAATAGTTTGTTCACCATACGCTGGCACCTGCATTTTTGAGTCCGAAGGGCATTACCTTATAGTAGTAGAGGCCTTATGCGGTGATGAAGCTAGTCTTGTCCTGATCTGAAGGATGCATCATAATTTGATTGTACCCCGAGAAAGCATCCATGAAGCTTAGGAGCTTGTTCCCTGCACTGGAATCAATGAGTTGATCGATCTTAGGTAGAGGGAAGCTATCCTTGGGGCAAGCCCAGTTGAGATCGGTGTAATCCACACACATCCGCCACTTCCCGTTAGATTTGGTCACCATGACCACGTTGGCGATCCATTCGGGGTACCGGGATTCCTTGATGAACCCGGCCTTCAGGAGCTTGTCAACCTCTCCCTGGACAGCAGCATTCCGCTCGGCGTTGAAGTGTCTTCTTTTCTGCTTTACTGGCTTGAAGGTTGCATCCACTGCCAACCTGTGGGTAGCCAGGCTAAAAGGAATTCCAGGCATCTCCTCATGACTCCAAGCAAAGATGTCGTTGTACTCTCTAAGGAGTTCTACCAAATCCTTCTTGATTTCAGGGTCCAGACCTCCTCCCACTTTTACTGTCTTTGTTGGATCTTCGCTCCGGATCAGGACCTCCTCTAACTACTCTGCGGGGTGCCCACTGGTCCAACCACGCTCTTCTTCTTCTGGCTCCTCCACAATTATGTCTGGCACCTCTCTTTCTTCCAAGACATAATCATCCCACTTTGTCGCTCTCTGACCTGGGTCGCTAGTCACCTGTGCGTATTATTTAGCTAATGCAGCGGGGTTGGTGGACACCGCGTAACAATTGTGAGCTGCCTGCTGGTCTCCTCTTACTTCTCCTACTCCTGTTCCCATCGGAAACTTCAACACATTGTGCTAAATGGATAGCACCCACCTGATCCCTGACAAGAAAGGCCTGCCCAAGATCGCATTATATGCAGATGGGGTGTCTACTACAATGAATTTTGTCATTATGTTCTGTTGTAGAGGAGCTTCTCCGACTATCACCGGTAAAATCTTCGTCCCCATCGGCATCACTGAGTCTCATGTGAATCCATACAGAAGGGAAGTGCAACTCTTGTAGCAAGAATTCTTCAAGTTGAGCTGCTCATGAGCCCTTTTGAATAAAATATCAACACTGCTTCCTGTATCAATCAGTACGCGGTGTACCAAGCAGTTGGCGATTTGTACCGTGATTACCATAGGGTCATCATGTGGCTGAACTGTATTGTAGACGTCCTCCTCCGTGAAGATGATTTTGGTGGAGCGGGATAGATCCCGAGATCCACTACTGACTTTGAGTATCTCGTGGTCCGCATTAAGTCTGGGAATCTTCCTTGCGTGATTCTTTCTTGAATTATTGGAGGTTCCAGCTAGGGTAGGGCCTCCACTGATGGCGTGGATCACCTGGATCTGATGTATCAAATCCTTCTCACCATCTCTTCTTCTGTCCGTTGCCTCCTGAATCCCGCTTTGTACCTGCTTCCCTTCTTTGATGCTGTCCCGCACCTGCTGCAGAAATTCAGTTAAAAGTCCTCCTCTTACCAACCCTTCAATCTGATTGCGGAGGCTGAAGCACTCTGAGGTGTTGTGTCCTATATCTTCATGGAAATCATAATACTTGTATTGATTCCTCCTATCAACCGGGATTTTCATAGGGCCGAGCTTTCTGAGTAGGCCCTTATCTCGAATGGCGAGATAGATGGTTTCTCGCGAAGCATTGAGAGGGGTGTAATGATTGTATCCTTCCTCCTCTCTGGCTACTCTAGACACTTCCTTTAGGGGAATCTCCCTAGGGGGTGATCTCCTGGCCGGATACCTTTCTTGGTACGAAGGGATAGGAGGCGGCCTGTAAGTGGACCGATTTGGAGGTTGATTTTGGAACTTCCTAGTTGATGCGGGCTTCAGAGCTTCCTTCTTATGGTGTGGTGCTAATCGGGCTTCATCGTGCTCAATTTTAATCCGGAGCTACTCCTCAATGTCCACATATTCCAAAGCCAGATTATAGGCTTCCTGATACGTCTCTGGAGGGTGTTTGGCAAAAGAACAGAACAGTCTACCAGCCCACAAGTTCCTCCGGAAGTTGGCTAAGGTTTCCTTCTCATTGAATACGCCCATCTGGATAACCTCCTTATGGAACTTCTCCACATAGGATCTCAGAGTTTCACCCCACTCCTGAACCACGTATTGTAGCAAGATAGGATCCTTGGGACGGGGCTTGATCCCCTGAAACTGTGCATAGAAAGCTTTGGTGAGTTTAGAAAAAGAATCAACACTACCTGGTGGTAACTTTCTGAACCATGTCTTGGCACAATCGGTCAAGGTTGAAGGAAACATTCTGCACATGGCTAGCCTAGTCGCATTTTGAACCTCCATCTAATGTACAAAGCTTTCTAGGTGGCTGTCTGGGTCTTCTGTCCCGGAATATTTTTCTGAAGGCATCCTAAACTTAAAAGGTAACCCCGCCTCCCTAACTCTTTTGGAGAAAAGTGCATTCATTTCGCCTAATGGGTTCTTCTGGACTCTTTGGTGCTTTCCCTTCTTTAGCTGCTCCAACTCCTTTGCCATCCTTGTCATTTGATCCTCAAAGCGTTGAGATTTCTTGGTTCCGGACCGGGCTACTGAAACCTCTTCATCCGAAGATTCTGGATCAATGACTACCTTCTTGCGCTTTGCTTTCTGATGCCTTTCTTTGGAGCTCTTTCGGGATTTGGAGTTTTCTTTCGAGTCGGGATATGGCTCTCTCTCCTTTGCCCTTCGTTTTGGTGGGGATTGATCCCTCCTAGGAGGAATCTCAATCGCGGACTTCACTAATCTGGGTCTGAGCTCTGCCTGTCGGACTGAGAGAGGTGGACCGAATCGATCAAACACTGGAAACCGGGTACTTGGGTCAGCTTCCCCTGGGACCCCAGCAGCTTTGAAGGGGATGCTCTGGGCTATCATCCAGAGTCGGATGGCTTCTACGTATGCTGTAGCATGTTGTTCTAAAACATCCCGACTGGCTTACTGCCTAGCGAGGTCTTGTGGTACAGGGCCTGCAGCTGGTGGAGGCACTGTCGGTAGATTCTCATTCCTAGTCCCCTTACCCCGCCTTTGGACCCTTTCAGTGGAAGCAAGGGATTAGGGTCATGATGGTTCGGGATGGCCCTGAGAGGATCGGAGTCTCATTCTGCAGGTATTTATTTAAGTAGAACTAGGCTGTTTTGAACAATGGTTGGGATATAGTTCCCACAGACGGCGCCAAATGTGTTATCAGAAAATCGTCATTGGGATGAAATTCTAAATAACAACTTTAAAAGGACCATGATCAAGATTGATCCTAGTCGGAGGGGTATCACGTAGTTTGATACCGACTATGTCCCTGTCAACGCAAGTATGATATAGAACACAGTAAATCAAATATGAATAAGCTTTTGTTGATCGTCACTTTGCATTACAGATATACGAACTATGTTTTTAAGGGTTAACAACAAGGTATGGAGATTTGGTGAGTAATGGAGATGGTGGTGATAGTGAATCTGTGCCTGTCGATAAGTAGAATTTGAACGTAGGGTTTTTTTTTTTCTTTCTGTTTCGATCCCCTTTCCGTGAATAAACTGTTTGTATATGTAGGTCCTGTTACTTGTCATGCACTCCTATGATTTCGGTCTAGGGTTTGGCCGCCGTCGGACCTTTTTTTCTTTCTAGGAGATAATCTCGGAGCTCTTAAGTGTAGAATCCAAACTTTCTTTCCTAGGAGGAGTCAATCTCGTAGGTAAATCTTTCCTTCCTAGGAGGACTCTAAATGTGCTGACCTGCTCAAAATAGGACTCTCTGGCAAGAAGGAGTATATCTCCTCTGTTTTATTTGAACAGCGGCGTTTTAATGTGGAGCTTTTAATCCTGGCATAAGAATCTTGCTATTTGGTATCTTCCTGCTTAGCAGGGTAGTTATTTCAGAGGGTGTGAACCACTAGTGCGTCCTGCTATTGAAACAGAGGAGGATCTAGCTGATACCTTATCGGGATGCTTAGTGGTACTCCGTGTCGGGGTGCTGCAGGGTCCATAGGAAACTGTGTCAGGGTGCTGCGGGGTCCATAGGGAACTATGTCGGGGTGCTACAGGGTCTATAGGAAGCCCGATCATAGCGAGGTTGGATCCCGCTGTGAGTTCTAGTGAGTAGTCCGGCTCGCAGCCATATTTCTGAATTAAGATGCTGGCGGGGTCCTTGAGAAGCTAAGGAGAAGCCGAACCGAACCTCGCTGAAGGAGGTATACACTTGGATCAGTCGGGGTCCCCCTTCTTCCGGATTAGTTGGGACACCGCCTCTCACGGGGTAGCTAGTAGCCCGTCTCAGAGCAATGCTGTCTGGATTTTTTTGTATCAATGTGGAAAATTATTCTTTGGTCCTCCACCAATTTTGGTGGTTAACAACTGGTAACGAAGCTGCTTGGAGCTCCACAAGTATATGAGCAGGTTTGTTGCATAAGGGCAGCATAGTAGTCCGGCTCCACTAGGAGTCCCACACATTATATTTGCTCCATATCAAACAAAAGTTGTCAAATGATAAAGTGAGCACCACTCGTGGTGCACATGCAGTGCATACAAATATGGAGAAAGTATATAACACATGAATAACATGTCATGAATAATGAATCTATCACCTCAATAGTAAAAGGTTGAACTTGCATGGCAATAAATTACTTAGACCTCATGGATCTACATCATGATGCACTCCTAATGTTCAACGTATTTAAGTAGCAACATATATAAGGTGAAATATCAACTGATTATAATAGGCGTTGATTTAGTTCACATGATTCATGATTTTTTTTTTATATAAAATCATACTTAGTAATAAAGGAACTAGTAGGGTGAAATAAAGTTTCATCACTTCATGGCATCATGACATCACGGAATAGGCATGTAGTGAACATAACAGAGGGATGCATTAAATCATATGTAGTTTTAATATGTAAGGGATAGAGAAACATACGCTCATGTAGAGACAAAGAAGCCACGTTGGTCTAGTGAACTCCCCACAAACAGCGCCAAAAAGGTTAACCGAAAATTCGCTCTGGGTGAGGAATTTCAATTAACACCCTCAAACCACTACTTGGTAGGTTGTAGCAAGGTAGGTACCTCTAGGTACCATGGTTTAGTACGAGTAAAAAGTCTGGAGTAAGGTGCAGTAGGTAGAAGAAAAATCACCCCGCCCGTCAGGGCTTCAAGCATATGGAGAAGATATGGTGCTTGAGGTTCCCTTACTGATGTGAGGGGCATTGGCTGGTACCCAGTCCCGGTCGTGGTACTTGGTCTTGATACCCGGTCTCGGTACCCGGTACTCTTTTCTAGATCTTCTCTATAGTTCGCCGACCTAGATAGCAAGTAAGGAAGAGGAGGGATAGGTGCTCTTCAATGATAAACTTACATACATGCGTAATAAAATAGATACGAGGGAGAGAATGACAAGTCTTTTGATAGAAGTGGACTGGCCTAGGGGGAAAAGCATCACACATGATCACATGCTGAAAATCCCCTAGGTAGTATCCGATGGAGAGAGTGACCATCCTTTATATATTTATGAATAAGGCATGCTCCGGGGAGCTTACACAAGTAGGAAAATAGTACATCATGAATGCTCCAGAAAGCTTACAATAATAGGCGAGCACAGGCCTTTTTCTGGAATCTATAGCCAAGAAGAAGCCCCCCTCTCTATAGAGAGTTCTGTAGCATTTATATCTCTAAATCTTGTTACCCACTCCATCAATTTAATCAATTCGCAATTATAGGAAGCTGATTTGGCATCAATGGAGTTGAATATTTTCTCATTAATGGTGTTGTGAATGGCCATTAAGGAGTTGAATATTTTCCCATTAATAGTGTCATTAACGGCAATTAAGGAGTTGAACATTTTCCCAATAATAGTGTCTTTAATGGCTATTAAGGAGTTGAATATTTTCCCATTAATAGTGTCTTTAATGGCCATTAAAGAGTTGACTGTTTTCTGTTTGAATGGGGTGTTACTACGTGCGACTCTTCTTGTGACATGGTCTTTTTTTACTTGGTAATCTGATAGATGGTGTATTAAGACCTCCATTGTTAATGCCTTCTATGCTAGGTGGTCAGGAGGTGTTTAGAGGATTGGTCACCAGGTATGGGGTACTGCAAGGTATCGCGGGGTATCGTGGGGTATGTGGTATCGGGATTCCGGGTACCGGGGTACCGGGATAATGCGGTGGCGGGGTCCTCAAGACCTTGACTTCCATATTTCTTAGTACCTAGGGATCTAGGCGTCCTCGATCTGGACCACAATAGATAGATGGGTGTGTTGATCTTGGTTCCTTTCCAGGGTAGCTAGATGCTTCTTGCGGCATCCTTTTACTCTATGCGATCTTAGTAAGGATGAAAAATTCTTCTTTGGACCCCTGCCAAAAACGGTGGTTAACATATAGTTTATATATGCGTTTTGCCTATCCTTGGTTCTCACAAAACGCAGCATTCAGTTAATTGTAAGGTTTTGGTTGCTTGAGAGTCCATCATAAATCAGTGTGAAAGCTATAGGGAATCATTTCCTATTTGTTCCATTCCTATTTTTTTTTTCTTACATTTAGCATATGTAATAGAATTAAATGAAAATTACAAATCACGTTTATGTAATTACATTTTTCTTCTAAATCCTATTCGTCTTCTAAATAATTTTTTTTTAAAAAAAGTTCAAATGTTTTATCTTTGACATTTGCTTCCCTAACAAATCAGAATATGAATACACAAAATAAATGATATCAAACGCATAACAAAATCAAATATTGATTGTAAAACTAATAAAGAAGAGAGAATCAAGATCCTGGAGGCTAGTACTATTTCAAGCCAATCTACCACTCAATGATATTCAAGATCATCAAGCTACTTAGTTTTTCTTTAAAGAAGGATGTAGCAAAGGTAATGGTTGAAGATGATAGGGATCATTTCTTTTCCTTTTGGCTTCATTCATGTCAAAAAGGGGGAGAAAGTTTGGTATTTGTTTTGCTTGGATTTTAGCTTTTCTATGAACATTTTATGTTATGTATTTGTTTAAGAAACTTTAAACGTTTTAGTTTCTTAGCTTGAACTTTGAACTTGGCATGTAATATTTGGATGAGACTTATTATTTTGATGGATAATATGCATATATTAAAGGGAGTACATGTGTGTCAAGTATCCATTTGTGTTTAATTTGATATTCTTGTTTAATTTATTGCCATATATTCTCTTGGATATTGTTTGTGCTTTGAGTTGATTTTGTAGGAAATCTCAAGAGATGAAGTTCAAAGCTTGGTGAAGATTTAGATTAGGCAAACTATCTCATGTGATGTGAGGGTGTGGTTTTGCAATCAAAATTTTCACTATGTATTTGTAGATTTTTGTATAGGTTGATTTTGACATAGAATTTTCCAAAGGAGAGATTGTTAGGTTTGATTTTGTGTTGGCATAATTCCATCTCAAACCATGTATGGTTGTAATATGAGATGGAATCAGGGAAGGGAAGCAGGTCCAAAAAGGACTGTGAGATGAGGAAGAAAGAAGAAAGGCTAAATGCAAGGATCTGATGTAGCATATCTAGATCATCAACACAATTAGCGGGGGTCCGACCCTTGCTAGAACATCTAATAACTCCCAGAAGAATTACGCCATGAAGATACCCAAGCTCGCTGAAGGAGAGCAGGTGCTAAGGGTAAGCATATGTGTCATGGATCAACCTTGCTTTAGCGAAGTTGTATTCACAAAGGAAGACGTTCATAACACAGTCCAACCACATGATGACCTGATGGTTCTTACTCAGCAAATGAGGAATATCAATTGACCATTTACTTGCCTTTTCAATTCTTTTAGTCACCCTCTTCATTACCTTCATTTTAATGCATTCAAGCATTGTCAATGCAGGTTGCCCTCTATATTTGTCCACCCATTGATTAAAACATTCGTTTATATTATTGGTTGTGTGAGCTAACTTGACATGAGTCAAATGCCCATAAATCCCATTGCTTGAAAGGAATGCCAATAATCCAATTGTAAGCATCTTGGTTTACCTTATTTAACTTGGATATCTCTTCCACAAAATCTACTTTGTTTGTTTTGTTGGTGAGATTCCACATGTACATGCTTAAGAGTTTCCCTCTAAACCTTGCTTGCATATTAGTAGTCAAGTGGCGTACATAAAACAGATTACTAGATTTTGGTCAAAACTTCTCAATAGCATTTACAACATCCTTCTGTCAATCATTCATAAAAGTCACATTTTTTGTTTTATCTAGCCTAGCATGAAAGTATAAATTTTCAAGAAACCAGCCACAACTCTCAGTATTCTCTCATTTGCATACACACAGCCAATGGAAAAACTTAAAAATTAGCATAATTGCATATTGCTAAGAACAAGACCCCTAAAAACTTCCCATTCAAGTTATACCCATCTAGGCCGATAAATGGCCTACACCAACCTAGAAATCCATCCTTTTGTTCTTGGAAGTTAAGAAAGAATCGTTGGAATCGAGATAGAGCCCCCAACTCAGGTGTTATGGTTTTTAACTTGACCATTGACCCTCAGTTTCTTTATCTAATTATGAATCCATTGTTAGGGCCATTTTGTATGCAAATTTGGTCCCCATTTCATATTGATTACACTTGTTTCTAAGTATTTTTAGTGTTTTAATGTGTTTGTTGAGTTTTATGTAGGTAATCATCCTTAAAAAAGGTGTTGGGCTTAATTGAAGAGACTTGAAGGCTAAAATGGTTGAAATTGTAAAGGCTTGTACTGAACATCCAACTTCTAGAAGCCAGAACTCTCTTCTCAAATTGAACCGGGTTGCAAACAATACATATTCATAAAGCCTCGAATGTCTAGTTTTCAGTAAAGTTTACAGTTCGCAATTTCAAGATTTTTAGACATAGTTATGCCCATTTTAGTTACTAGTGGTTAGAGCTGAAAATTGTCACTAGTGAGCTGAATGACTTGCTCCATGCGACTTGCAAGTCGCCCAACCAACCCACCCAAGCACCTTGCGGGTCCCAAACTGTCAATTCATCATTTTGAAGCCTTAAAAACTTGAGGACACCTATATATACCCCATTTTGGAGCCCTAGACAAAATCTTCTACTATTCTTGGAAGCTACCAACACTAATCAAGAAAGAAAGAAGCTTCCAAGCCACCAAGGACACCATCCTCCTTGGTGGAACACCACCACTACCACACACCTCTTCAATCCATCAATATTAGAGAGAGAGAGAGAGAGAGAGAGAGAGAGAGAGAGAGAGGCTTAGAGAGGGAAAATGAAGATGTTCTCTTGTCTATGAGATTGAGCAACGCATCACAGAAGGAGTGAAGAGATCGTGAAGGAATGGCACATCTTGTCTATAAGAAGTTGTAGATGCTTCATGAGTTTTTTCTATCCTTATTCTTTTCTATTTGTTTCTTTTACTCTTTGATGTGTATTATCACCACTAAGGAATTTAATGTAAACTTAACACTTTTGTCATTTTTATTGAATATGCTTATTAATTGTTGAGTGGATATTTATGTTCACAATGCTTTTGAGTGCTTAGCCACCACTTAATGAATTTTGGTTGTTATGTTAAGGACCAAGAGGTGATGCATGCAACTTGCTCAATTAAATGTTAACTACATGTTGAGTAAGATAGAAATATGCGAGCATGCATGTATAGTCGTTAAATGTGTATCATAGCTCTCAATGAACTTGTGTGTATCTCTGATAGTCATCAAAAGATAGATTATTGTTACATGTGAGTATATCCTTTATTGCTCGAGAGAGAGAATATTTTTGAGGATTAAGTGAACACAACTTTCAACATTAGTGAACATGTTTTTATGAATTTGTGTGATTGTATTGGTGGAGTCATTTACTTAGTGTAACCATATATCTTGCATCTCTCCAATCCATCAATTATCTCACATTTATCTTAGTAAATATAATTGTATATAATCTATGATTTCCCGCAATATTTACATTTAATGCACAAACCCTACTTAAATCGTTTCCCATTGATTTAAACTAGGAATAGTTGACCGATTGCACTTCCCTGTGGAACGAAATCGTATTTGCCGCTATACAAATCTTCTAACGATTTGTGCACTTGAGAGATAAACCATGTGCTTAATTTAGAACATCACACATAGTTGTGCAAGCGTTCATATGACTTCACATGCTCTTTTATTGTCTTGTTGATCACTATGTTCTTTGCCCTATATAGAGTATTTGGAGGAATTGAAAGTCCACATATGCGTTGGGTCTCTCTCCACAAGAACTTCACTTTGATGTTTGGATTCTTCTCATTGAAAGTCCATATATGTGTTGGGTCTCTCTCGCCCTATACAAAGTATATGAAGGAATTGAAAGTCCATTTTATGAGATATTAAATTATTTTCATTTTAATAACTAACCTTTAAAAATAGAAAAAATGAAGATAATTTAAACTTTTAAAAATAGTTTTTATTTTTCCATTTTAAAATTATTTTTTAATTTATATTATATTGAAAAGATTATCTTCAATTAATTTATTTAATTATTTTTTTTATAAAAAAGTTATCTTTATTTTAAATTTTAATAACTAAGGGTGATTTGGTCTTTTTATTGGTTCAATTGTAAGAGTAATGAAGATTTGAGTAGATAAATGCATATTTGCTCTCTAACTATATTTATGTCAAACTTAAGGAGAGATCAGTGTATTAACCCCAAATTCAAATAATGGTCCATACAAACGGCCAAAATACAAATTACCATGATATATCATAAATTTTGATAGATGCATATATGTGTTGGAAATCATCGAACTAACAAAGTGAAATCATCATCAACAAATCACAAGTAACTAAAAACCATCAAACAAAATCAAATAGAATAATTATATATCTATGAAATTTATCTAAATCACATACAAATAATAAGAGAACCCTTTTTTTTTTTTTTTTTTTTTGTAAATAAAGACCTTAATCCCAAGATACTAGAACCCTAATTCAAAACCACCAACTAACAATCAAAAAAAAAAAAAAAAATCTGGGTAATATAAACATTACTCCTTGATATTAGAACCCCGATTAACAAAATTTCCACTACAATAAACCATAACTATTAAGCACCTTAAACAATGAAACCCAAAGCTATGCATACCTAACACGTTTGAGAATTCCTTTCTTTTTCTTCATCAGTTATTTCTTTTGAAAAAATATATAGGCTAATTGGCACAGATGCCCCCTGAACTCTTCAAAAAGTTGCACTGTGCCCCCTAAACTTTTTTTTTTTGCACTAAACCCCCTGAACTCTCATAAATTAGCAATTGTTGAAGGAATCTACCCCCTGGTGAGGGGGCAAATTCCTTCAGCGATTGCCAAATTACAGGAGTTCAGGGGGTTTAATGGCGAAAAAAAAAGTTCAGGGGGTAAGGTGCAAATTCGGGTATAGTTCAGGGGATATCCGTGCCAATTAGCCTATTATATATACAATGTGTCTAAATAAACCTAGAGGCGGGAGTGAATAGGTTTTAACCAAATTAATTGCCAACTTTTTTGATTAATCAATATTAATTACAAACATCCCTAATCTCTAACACAAATCATCATGTAGAATGTGCGAAAATAATCTAAATGACACAATGATTTGTTTTATGTGAGAAAACCCAAAAAGGTAAAAATAATCACGGGCATAATTGTCAATCAAACCCTCAAATCCACTACTTGCAAATACGATTACAACCTAGGCTGACTGCATCACACCTATATGATTACTAATCCGTCTTTGCTACCTGCAGGCCTTCAATAGTGATTCTAGGCTCTTGCTTGCAAACTACTAAAGGTAAATATAAGACTTAACTCTCAAAGAGAAGAGATAAACAACCTAAAGTGAATATGAGCAATATTCAAAGTGCATAAATGTAAGGTCAAACATTTAAGCTTATCTATGCATGAATGAACATGTCAAAAACATTCCTAGATATCATGTGGCTATATGACATGCATACAACTTAGCTATATGAGCAAATAAAAACCTATATGCAATAGCTATCACAAACAACTCATAAAACACAATAAAAAAGCTTTCTTAAAACTAGTCAAGTCATAAATAAGCTATCTTGTAAAGTAAGAACATGTAAAATGATGAAGATGATGTTCTAACAACAAATCATGTGAGCAATAAAGAAAACCCATGAGAAATCATACCTAGGAGATGTTAGATGATGTATGAATCATGAAAAGATGATAGGTGATTGTGTTTTGGATCATAAAAATCAAATCTTGCTAACTTATCTTGCAAGTCACTCTCTAGCTTTTAAGAAACACAAAATTTGAGCTCTAGGTTATCTATGAAGAGAAAGCAACATATTTATAGAAGCCCCAAATTGAAGTGAGGCTGTTTTGACAATTGGAAAACCAAAGGTCACTATGACCGCTACACATATCGCGGCAAGGATAGGGTGTCCTTGCCGCGGTACGCCAAGCGAACAGGCACTGGACTTTTACGTGGTGGGGACCACTCCGAAGGCAGGGTGCACCCACCGCGGTATGCATGCATAAAAACACCACTGATTTCACTTGATGTGAACCATGGCCCAAGCAAGTGCACCAGGAGCGGTACACATGGTGGTAAGAGAAAAACTTCTATTTTTCAAAACACCAAGTCACACCTAGTTTATGTGCAAGTTGTGCAAGTGTGAGGTGAATGAATGACATGCATAAGAGTCAAACAAGAAACACACAAGGATATTCAGAACATGTACAGTATGAGATGTGTGTGTGTGTGCAATCTAAACCTCTTCAATTAAGATTTAAGACAAGTAAGCTACCTTCCTTGAAGCACTTGAAGTCCACAATGAGGTCCATTGGCATTTGAAGAGGATTCTTCAATCTTAAGCTACCCTTACATATTTGAACCCCATTGTGATTTTGTCAATGAAATAAGCCAATCAAAAAGTGACGCATTTACATCTTTCTTTGATTAACAATGTTTGGAATAACTAGCCATTTATAAGTGGAAATGTAGGGTTTGTTTGGCACCATAAAGGGGAGTAGAAATGGCGCCAAACCAAGTGCAATAGAAGAACATGGATTTTGATAGACATAGAAATGGTGCTAAACCAAGGGTAACAGAAGAACAAGGTTTTGATACATATGAAACTTCTATCATACGTACTAGGCAACTGTAGGATTTTTTTTTTTTTTTTGTATTAATATATTTTATTTCATAAACAAAATGACTTTCTTGCCCTCGTAATGTTAACTGGTAACGAATATTGACCAACGAATTGAGGCTTGATTTATATGGACATTATTTATATATTTTGCTTTATCACCTAAACATAAGGGAAGTTTTTACAATTTACCCCGAAAAATAGGACGAAATGGCAAAATAGCCTCCCAACCAACCGTTAAGCTTGAACTAATTTAACTCAAATCCAAGGACATCAACATCGTTATTCAGAAAATTGTTCGTGTTTGTAAATAATCATACCTCAGCTAGGTTAAGTGTAATTACATCAAATCTTATGAAAAAAACACGTGAGTATTGGAAGAGAAAAGAAAAAATAAAACACCATACTCACGTCAAGCTTCTCTATCTTTTATTCCACAAAATGGTGGCTATTTTGCAATAGCTCAATCTCAGGTCAGTCGAATCCCCCTTTTATCTTAAATCTGCATCCAAACACTCCTTCAGACCAGCAAGTATCAGATGTGCTGCCGCCGCGCCGACCAAGCGATACTCCATCACCGTCCTCCCCGACAACTGTAGGGAAAAATACCGTAGTACACGCAGGCGGTAGCGAGACTAAAAATAGATTTAGTAGCTTTTAAAAAATTTTCCTTTTTATGAACCTTAACCCTTTAATTAATTAAACATATATATATATAATCAACAAAAAGAAGAATACCTTTTGTCGCGTGATCCGATTGACTTACGTCGATGGTAATCCGCAAGATCTTCAATCCTAGCACGAACGTGAATCACCTAGGAGTGTGGTCTCCCTTTTTCTTTGAATTGCAAACCTGAGAATGGACAAACAAACTTTTCTTTTCTTTTGTTAGTCACAAAACAATCAAAAGAAGACTAAGATTATTCCGGTCACTTTTGAGTTCTCAATCTAATGATCGAAACTCACATGAACCTAAATCGATGTTGTACACACAAGCTTATTGATGAACAAGCAATTAGTGTACCATCAAAGAATAATCTATTCACTCTTTTTTTGTTTTTAGTAGAATAAAATCCTATCTATGAATTAAGAAGAAGAAGAAAGTTGAATCAAGCACCACACACACTATTTTTCTTAGTGGCCGAATTCTCTACCTCCTTTTCTTTTAGGGTGGCCGAAAATCCTCTCCAAAAAGGACTAGGGTTGCCGCAAAAAACACTCCTAAAATATAGGAGTTTTAGTTGCACCCTAATTCACTTCTAGTTTTAAGACTTCAAACCCTAATACAACTCATAGATTTTTATTATTTTATTTTGACTAAATAAAAAGACTTCTTATTTGATTAAATAAATAAAATTATTTATTTATTTTCTTATCAAACAAGTCTTTTAATTTAAGTATACTACTACCAATAGTATAACTCTAGGAATCATATTTCCTAATCAGAAAAGATTTGTTTCTTAATTAAACAATTAATTAATAAATCAATTAATTCCTATTTAATTAAGACAATGAAACAAAATAATATATTAGGTTAAATATACACCTTGCCGCCCCATTCATACATATTGGGCCATATATTATTTTCTTATTTCATTTAATCCATTGGTCTTTAAATAAAAAGCTCACATGTGAACCAGACCCATTCTTACTAAAAGAAACAAGCCCACATGCCTTTCATTAATATATTAATATAATTGAGCAGCTCATTAAATAAATAATGTGTAAATTATATTCTTAATATATTAAATGCAATTCTAAATGGACCCATAAATTGGTCCGGTAGAATATATCAAGTGATCCATGCAAGTTCGTGTGGATTATGGATCTTGGTGGGCTATCTAAATTTAAGCTTCAATAGACATAACCTAATCACAATCAACAAATGATTCACTTAGGTCCGATCCATTAATTTTAACTCATTCCACTAAAGAGCTAAAATTGAACTCTTAAATAAAGACAGAAAAGGAAGATGTTCCTCATTCATACCCTAGACAATCATGTTGGAGATAGTGTATCCTCGTGATTAATATCAGTAATCGCCAAGAGTTCATAGACCGCCTATAACTCTCCAAGTTACCATATTTATTCATATGACCATGTTTTGAACTTGGATATTTTGACTTGTCCAGAAGCCATGTTTTCAATAGACACTATCGAAAACTCAACGTTGAGATTTAATATCCAATTACCTCAAAACATCCATATGATGATATTATACTCTCATTTAATAAATGGAGCCACGATGTCCATATCTATAAATGAAGTCCTCTACGATTAACAAATGAATACCACCAAACTATCGAGGATAGACTATGCGATATAATCGTACTCATTGATAACTCAAATGATATCACTTGCAAGCATAAGTCTATCATTTATCTCAGGATTAAGATAGACTCTCCGATTGTCCTGATAATGAAAAGACTTTTATCTACTGACGGTTATAGATAAAGTATTTCATTGTGATCCAGTTCAATGCACCCAGTGCACTAGATTCTTTTGCTCGAAGACACTCCAATGATTTTAGACTCATCATATCTCATTTGATCCCACTCAAATGCTAGCAAAAGAATTCTACAACTTTAATAAGATAAAGGTGCCCAACCTTTAACTTAAGTTGTGAACAATATTCAAGACTAACTAAAGAATTGTGTCTACCACATTCATATCCAGATGTACGAACAATTCTTCTTTTCTCATAGTCTTTAGACCTTATGATTATTTACTTTGACAATTATAATATTAAACTATAAATGCTATAAGATTTGTTTAAACCAGAAATCACTTTATTAATATGAAAAAGATTGTTAATTACAATATTATACTCTTGCTATTGAGCATAATCCTAACAATCAACGACACAGGCCCCAAAACCATCTCCTTTGCCAAAGACGTCCTCAAGCTAATTGACTATCTTGAAGGTCATCTCTTTTTCTCTCTCTTTTCGAATTATGGTTTTTTGATTGGGTGAATTGAAAATCTGAAACTTATTGTACGGATATTAGTTTCTCGAATATTTAATTGAAGTAACAAAAGAGAACAAAAATGTATCTGTTTTAAAAATTTTATTTTATGTGTATTGATTTTATTCCAATTCTTGGTAGTTGTAATCTTAAAGAACTTATTGATTTTAAGTTTTCAGGTTTAGGGTTTAATTGAATAGTGAGCTATGATTTATGGGTTCAAAGTGATAATTTTTTTTAATGCAAGGAAGAAATTCTAAATTCGCATGTGACCGATAGAATTGTATAAAACTAAACAACCTTGCATTGGGATTTAACTGTAAAATGATTGTTTGTAATAGTTGTAAAACTTTAAGTATTACATTTTTCAATGTTCGACCAATCAATCGTCTAGTGCCTTACTCATGGTATTCATATTGTGATTTTACCAATCTTTTGAGATTTTGGTAAGAATGTGGACTTGACTTTACGATTTTGTAGGTTGGGACTTTTAGAACTAGTTAAGATGAAATGGTACAACTTTAGTGTTGAGATTTTATATTTAACTTTATTTATTTCATTTTTTCTATAATAGGGATTGAATTTGGGTTCCAAGAGATGCCTATGGGAGGATCAACTTTGGATTTGACTGGAGTTCCATTACCTGATGAGACACTTTCAACAGCGAAATAGTCTGATGCAGTTCTTCTATGAGCAATTGGAGGGTTTGTGATCATTGCTCAATTTTATTTATTTTGGTTTTGGTTTTTGTAAATTTTATAAATAAGTTATTTTGTGATATTTTATATTAATGTATAAAAGAGATAATAACCCAAGATATTTGAAGCTAGAGACGGGGTTGCTTCAGCTTCAAAAATGTCTTAAAGTCTTTGCAAATTTGAGGCCGACAACTATTTTGCCTCAAGCAATTAAAATTCTTCATTTGCAATTACTAGAATTATCTGTTCTTTTGCTTTGTTCTTGCATAAAGTTTTGGATCTTTTTTTTTTCTTTTTTGTTTAACAATAAAAGTATATTTTAACTACATTATTTTTGTCTTTTGCTTGCATATATATTGCAAAAGATTGTAATAAAAAAGTGATTTACATTGTTTTGGAATGGGTGGAAGAAAATTTAACAAGGTATGCCTAAAAGGTGTACCAATGCGTGCGTCTATGTTCTTGTATTAAAATTGAATAACCTTTTTATCTTCCAAAGAGGTGAAGGGTATCCCATTAATACCACCTAATTTCTCATAATTCAAATGTATATTTTAATAACTTTTATCATTTATATTATTGTCTCAGCATTATATTAATCCAAAGTGATATTAGGTGAGACTAGCCTTCAAATTCTAGGTTTCCATATGACATGCTCTAGTGGTATAGCTATTGATTAGCATAATGAAACTTAAAACAGTCCCTTAACAAACCTTTATAAAAGTGTAAAAGAAGAAAGGTGCCTCAAAGTTTAATTTATTGTTGTTTGTTCATATGGACACAATGGCTACCTATGAATAATATGAGTTGCGGTATATACTTTTGTGTATTTATTCAATCACGTGGTTTATATATTTTATTAAATACTAAAGAATAGAGGTGGGCAAAAAATAATTCATCAAAAGTTTCTTTCTTTGATTAACAATGTTTGGAATAACCAGCCTTTTATAAGTGGAAATGTATGGTTTTTTTGGCACCATAAAGGGGACTAGAAATGACGCCAAACCAAGTGTAACAGATGAACATGGATTTTGATGGACATAGAAATGGTGTCAAACCAAGGGTGACAGAGGAACAAGGTTTTGATACATAAGAGACTTCTATCATATGTACTAGACAACTTTACGATTTTTTTTATTTATTTTTTTTGTATTAATATATTCATTTCATAAACAAAATGACTTTCTTGCCCTCGTAATGTTAACCTGTAATGAATATTGACTAACAAATTGAGGCTTGATTTGTAATTATAGACATTCTTTATATAGTTTGGTATATCACCTAAACATAAGGGAAGTTTTTACAATATACCCTAAAAAATAGGACGAAATTACAAAATACCCTCCCAACCAACCGTTAAGTTTGAACAAATTTGAGTTAAATCTAGGGACATCAATGTCGTTATTCAGAAAAATTGTTCGTGTTCGTAAACAATCATACCTCAGCTAGGTTAAGTGTAATTACACTAAGCTTATGAAACAAACACATGAGTAATTGGAAGAGGAAAGAAAGAAAAAAAACATCGGACTCTTTTCAAGCTTCTCTATCTTTTTTTCAACAAAATGATGGCTTTTTTGTAGCAGCTCAATCTCAGGTCGGTCGGATCCCCCTTTTATCTTAAATCTGCATCCAAACATGCCTCCAAACAGGCAAGTATACCCACCAAACTATACTCCATCACCGTCCTCCCCGGCGACGACATAGGCCCCGAAACCATCTCCATCGCCAAGGACGTCCTCAAGTTAATTGGCTCTTTTGAAGGTCATCTCTCTTTCTCTCTCTTTACAAATTACGATTTTTTTATTGGTGAATTGAAAATCTGAAACTTACTGTACGTATATCAATTTCTCGAATATTTAATTGAAGCAACAAAAGAGAACAAAAATGTATCTGTTTTAAAATTTTATTTTATGTGTGAAACTAATTATAGCGTGTCTAAACAACCTAGGGGGGGTGAATGGGTTGTTAATCCGATTAGTAACCAATTTTTTGGATTAGTCAATATAGCAAAAAATAACACAATTTAATGAAATATAATCAACGTAATTAAAGTGCGGAAAACAATAAATAACATGTTGATTGATTTACGTGAGAAACCCACAACTAGAAAAAACTCTCGAGCTATTCTGTTAGTCACACATGGTCCTCAAATCCACTACTTGTAATGATGTTTACAACCTAAGTTGACCTCTCGGTCACTAACCCATCACTACTACCCTGCAGACCTTTAATAGTGATCCTTGACCAAAATGCTTGTGCACTACACCACGTAGTCATAAAACTTAACTCTCAATGAAGAGATCAACAACCTATGTGAATATATGATAATATTCTATATGCAAATAATTCTAGGTTATACTAACTGCTTACCTAGAGATTAAATGATGGTAATAAACTCAATCCTAGATATCAATATATCTAAATGAATGCTCACAAAGACCTAACAAGATATAGATATGAAAACCTAAAATCTAATAATCAAACAAAATCTAATCAACATAAGTTGTCATTAAACATGGCAAGGAGAATTAATGCAATCAAGAAATGCAATCAAGGAGTCCTAATCAACAATGTCTAAATGCAAAGCATAAAGACTTAGCTAGAGGGCAAAATGGTCATAAATGCTAGCTATCAAAGAAAACTAAACTCAACAAACATTCAATGTCTCAAACATGTTAAAAATACCACTAAGCAAGGAGATATGCATTTAATTAACAAACAAATGTTAAACCTAGGCAAACATGTCATAAGAATGAAATAAAAGATTCTAGGACATGTAGAAATTACTTAGTCAAAGAAAACAAGAAAACCCATGTTTGGATGATGCTAGGATGATACTAGATGCTTATGGGAATATGTTTAGTTGAGTAAAGGTGAGTTTTTGGGAGTTTTTCTTTCTTGGGAAACACTCTCTTTTTCAAAGATGTAATTTTGAACTCTTAGAAGCATACACAAGAGAAGACATCATATATATAGGAGCCCTAAATGAAACTACGTCATTTTGGAAGGAAAACTCATTTTAGGCATCAAAAGGTGACCTCAAGGTGACCTGGAAGGTGAGGTCGCGCCAAGGTCACATTGCTCTCGGGAAAACACGCGACAACACTACAGCTTCAATTTTGAGTGACCCAAAACATGACCAAACGACATCAAAACCTTTTGTTTGATATACCGTTGGAAAAGTACAGATGTCTACTTTCTAACCCTTTTTACAAAACAAGATTTAGATGTCTCTATAAAGAGTTATGTTCATTTTAGTGACCAAAGGTCATATTCATATAAAAACAGAGTTGTCCTGTTTTAGTGGTCACTTTGGAGATTTCAAAACTAATCCAAACAATCATTAAATATTATGAATAATATACTATTGGAAAGGTAACGAAGTCTAGTTTCTACTCCATTTTACAAAATGAGGTTTCAATATTGAATAAAAGATATGATCAAAAGAGTGACCAAAGGTCAGATATGGACAACAACAAAATATCCAAAACCCATGGTATAAGACCATGCAACCTAAGACCAATCCAAAATAGGGTAAAGGGACATCTCTAGTGGACACACAATGCGCTAAGACAAGAACACCATCATGCAAGCATGAACGTTTCCGATAATACAAACGGAAACAAATTACTAGACACTATTACACAATAAAATCCAACAAAGAGGTGCAAGTGTGAAGTGTGAAGAGAAAGCACACATTTAGCAATAAACACAAATGCAAGAAGACTAAGGCATGCATGAGAAGTGTGTGTGTGCAAACTAATCTCTTCAAGAGCAAAGACAAGTGATTTACCTTTCGCACTTGCTTTTGAAGTTACGTAAATGCTTGGAAGCTTGACATCTAGAACCTATGCTAGCCATTACAAAATCATCCCCAAATATGGTTTGTCATGAAAAAAGCCAATCAAAATTAAGTAACTTACAATGTATATTGATTTTATTCCATTTGCTTGGTAGTTGTAATCTTAAAGAACTTATTGATTGGAAGTTTTCGGGTTTAGGGTTTAATTGAATAGTGAGTCGTGATTTATGGGTTCAATGTGATAATTTTTTATTTTTTTTTAATGCAAGGAAGAGATTCTAAATTCGCATGTGATCAATAGAACTGGATAAAACTAAACAACCTTGCATTGGGATTTAACTGTAAAATGATTGTTTGTAATAGTTGTACAACTTTAAGTATTATATTTTCCAATGTTCAACCAATCACTCATCTAGGGCCTTACTCACGGAATTCATATTGTGATTTTATTAATCTTTTGAGATTTTGATAAGAATATGGACCTGACTTTACGATTTTGTAGGGTGAGACTTTTAGGACTAGTTAAGATGAAAGGTACAACTTTAGTGTTGAGATTTTATAATTAACTTTATTTATTTCATTTTTTTTGTAATAAGGATTTAATTTGGGTTCCAAGAGATGCTTATGGGAGGATCAGCTTTGGATTTGATTGAAGTTCCATTACTTGATAAGAAACTTGAAACAAATATTATAAGCGCTGCATGTCTAAAATACAACCTAGAGAGGGGGTGAATGGGTTGTTAATCCCTTATTACCAAATTTTTCGGATTAGTCAATATTTCAAATATAACCCCAATTCATCAAACAACAAAATCAAGTATAAAATGTGGAAATTAAAGAACACTTGATTTTTACGTGGAAACCCTCAACAGGGAAAAACCATGGGCTGATGTGTGTGCCACACACAATCATCGAAATCCATTATATGATTAAAGGTTACACCCTCAAGCGATACACAGACCCTCACCCTAGATAACCTCAGGCTATGGACACTACCACTCACCACACTTGGTTCAATCCCTAATGATATCCCTCGATCACTACTCTTGGCGTGAGCACCTTTTACTCTACTTACAGGCCTTTTATAGTGACACTTGACCAATTGCTTGCATACTAAACCACCTTAGTCATAAGACTTACTTCTCAATGAAGAGATCAAAACCTATGTGAATATGCAATGATATTCAATTATGCAAATAATGCTAGGTTACACTAAATGCTTATCTAGAATTAAATGATGACAATAAAATCAATCATAGATATCAAATTAGCTATATGTCATGACATACAACTTAGCTATGTAAAGGATAACCAATCCTAGATACAATAGCTATCACAAACAATCTCAATCATTTTAATGAGATTAATTTAGCTAGATGTTATATAAACATGAAAACCTAGCTATCACAAATAACATAATCAATCAACACATAATCTCAATCTTGTATGTAGAAATTAATTTAAAAGCATACAAGTTATAAATGAGAAAAATTGCTAAGTAAAAACATTAAGATTAGATGAAATTAGTGTTCAATTTACCATAACATGTGTGTTGAAGAAGACCCATGCATTAGCACATACTAGATGATCCTAGATGATGCTTAGATGATGATTTATGCATATGGAAAAGGGTTTGTGTAATCAAAGATGAGTTCTTGGATGATTTTCTCTCTTGGAAAATATTCTAAGTTAAAATTATGATTTTGAACTCATTTTTCCGACCTAAGAGATAGAGGCATATATATAGGTTGTCAAAATGAAACTACTGCGTTTTGATAAAAACAGTCATCGCTGTTTGTCTCGTAACGACAACAAGCAGCGATACCAGATAACCTTCTATGTCGCTAGAAGCTATTTGGTCTTGTAGCGACAACAAACAACAACACTATATAATCTTCTATGTTGTTATTTGTTCTCGTAGCGACAACTCGCAGCAACACCATACTTGATTGATTTTTAGGAATAAATCTTTTTGTCGCTACTTGGTCGCCACATGCATTCGTCGTCATGTGCTCAAGGCGACAACATTAAAGGCTGACAATGCCCTATTTTCCACTTTGTGCACAATGTGCAAGTGTACAAAGTGGTGAATGCATCATAATGCCTAAAATGCCATGACATTAATCAAACAAGATGCAATCAATTAAACATGCATGAGAGATGTCAAGAATCATGAATGCATACATATAAAATACATAACCTATAAAGAAGTATAGATATGCATGAGTTGTGTGTGTATGCAACTAAGTCTCTTCATTGTAAGTAAGCACAAGTAATTTTACCTTTGATGTGCTTCTTCTCTTAAGGTCTTTGTTGTGCTTGATCACCAACAATTATGTGCCTAAACTGCCTTTACAATTCAAACACCAATTGTGGTTTGTCCATGAAATAAGTCAATCAAAACTTGAGCAACTTACAACACTTTTAACAGCAAAATAGTCTGATGCAGTTCTTCTAGGAGCAATCGGAGGGTATGTAATCATTGCTCAATTTTATTTGTTTTGGTTTTGGTTTTTGTAAATTTTATAAATAAGTTATTTGGTGATATTTTATATTAAGGTATAAAAGGGATAATAACCCAAAACATTTGAAGCCAAAGACGGGGTTGCTTCAGCTTCGAGAAGGTCTTAAAGTCTTTGCAAATTTGAGGCCGGCAATTTTTTTGCCTCAAGTAAAATTTTTCATTTGCAATTATTGGAATTATCTATTTTCTTGCTTTGTTCTTGCGTAAAGTTTCAAATCTTTTTTTTTATATTTTTTGTTTAAGAATAAAAGTAATTTTAACCACGTCACTTTTTGTCTTTTGCTTGCACATATATTGCAAAATATTGTCATAAAAAGGTGATTTACATTGTTTTGGAATGAGTAGAAGAGAATTTAATAAGAAAATCAATTAATTGTTTAATAAATTTTGATATTTACTTAAACACCTACTTCTTTTTCTAAAATTAAATATAAAAAATAGGGTAAATTGCACAAACTTCCCTTATATTTATGAGATAAAGCAAATTATACAAAGAATGTCAATAATTGCAATCAAACCTCATTTCGTCAGTCTTCATCCGTGACTTTTAACGGATGACTGATATTAATTGATGAAAAGTCTAAACTGCCCCTAACCTTGAATAAAGTTGATGTGACTTGACATATGAGACACTGTTGTAAGTTTAATTATTTTGTGATTGGCTTATTTCTATGTTAAAACTATTGGGGTGCTTTTATATGGGTAATTTAGGTTGTCCATGTAGTCATTAATATTGTGATCATGATTGAAGAACACTTTCTCAGTATCCTAAAATTTTTAAGAGCCGAACTTCAAATGTATAATTACTTGAGTTGTTCCCTTAAAGAGATTTGGTGCACACATAAACAATTTGAATGCTTGTGTCCCTGCATTGTTGTACAACACTTATATACACACAAACACATATATTGTTCATATGATCATGCACGAAGCATTTAGATTGATATCTAGGCTTGTTGCATCATTTGATTGTATTGTGTTTATTTGTGACGTTCCATCGTGGTTTGGTCATCGTTCTAGCACACTTACACATTTGATTTTTGTGATCATGCATTGTGTTTTATCATGTGATATCTTGTTGTTTGCATGTTGTTTGATATGTGTTAGATGTGGAGTATTTGTTTGGAGCTAAGTGTCTAGTTTGGAAAGATTGGTTTTTTAATGGTTTAAATGTTTTCAAAACTGACATTTGTATGGTCTTGTTACCATAATGTTTTATAAAAAGATTCAAATTGAGTTTTGAAAATTACTTGATAAACTAGACACTCACATCTTTCCAATGGTATATTATTCATAAAATTCTTTGACCGTTTGGATTGGTTTTCAAGTCTCCAAAGAGACCACTAAAATAAGGGAACTTTGTTGTTGTCCAAATATGACCATTGGTCACTCAAATGATTATAACTCTTTCTATACACCTTCAAATCTTGTTTTATAAAAAGGAGTGGAAATCAGACATCCTTACCTTTCCGATGGTATATTATATGATAAGTTTCGATGTCATTTGATTATGTTTTGGGTCGCTTGAAAATTGAGTTGTTGTGTAGTGGGGCTTTTTTGCGACCAATGTGAAGTTGAGCTGGACCGCGAAAAATGGGTAGATCAGAGATTTTTGCGACCCAAGTGCTGTTGATCTGGACCGCGAATCTTGACAATGAACAATACTATGTCTGTTGCATATTTTGGTCGTATCTTACTCAATATAAGTCTAATTGGGCTCATTTTTGAAATGGGATTCAAAATATTTTATGAGCTATCCTCCAAACACATTCTAAACACTTCATAACCCTAGATATAAGCCTTGGAGAACTTTATTGAGTGCGGGTCTCTCTCCAAACTCTAGATATGATATGAAATTCCCATTTTCATGATTTATTCTTCCAAAATCATTTCTCCATGGATTGTTGATGAGGTCGTTTTGTACTCAACAAAATACGTTTTTATGTGATCATTTTGAAAACCAATTTTCATCACTAGAAAATCCACTTGGAAGGTAAAATTAGTAAAACAGTAAGCAAGGATTCGGTCCACAAGGAATTAGAGTAATTAGTTGAATTAATTAATAAGTCTTAAATGCAATTAAGCAAATCATAGTAAGTGGATAGTGTGTGGTTTGAGAAACTGCCAAATGTGCATAAAAAGTAAATGTAACCAAAAGAGTGATAGGAAAAATAGAATACTCAACAATCATAGATAAGAATATGAAATGTATCAATTAAGAAAATTGCTAGGGAAATGAAGGAGTGGCAAGTGGATTATGGGCAATTCTTCTCAAGCTACCTTAATGAACCAATCTCACATTTGTTAACCATTTGTATTCTTAGATGTGTTTAGACCATCACTATGAACCCTAAACAAATTCCCACCTAAATGCCTAACCGATTAAGGAGAGGGGGTCAATGTGGGATCGGTTTATTATAAATTATAGTTTAGATTATCGCGGTTGATATATACTCCGACAATCTATCCTAATCACTATGTTCTTAATCCATAAAGGGTGTCAATCCAATATAGATTCTATACCAAATTATCCTAAATAAGAGTATAATTAACTAATGGGTATACAATGCCAATTATATCATGAATAGAATCTAGTTATCAAATGAATAGAACACAAATAGAGATTCAAAATACATAAAGCTTAAACAAAATCCAAATCCAAATGTTCCTTATATCAATCCCATAGAAAGGAGGTTTAGTTACACATAATTACAATCAAAGGGAAGACAATTAAAAGAATAGGAAATCACCCTTTAGGCATCCTTTTGTAATACTTGATTCTTCTTTGCCTTTGATGCTCCTTATGTAAAGAGTGGTAGATAAGGATGTGTCTGGATAGGTGGATGTCTAATAGGTAGTGACAAAGGAAATGGTGTAGAAGATAGGTAGAGAGGAATGATTGGGTGAAAGTAATCTAGATTAGGTGTTGAGTTTGGGATAGAGGAGATGAGTTCAAGTATAGAAATTGAGGAATTTGAGAGGGGAATTATGGTGATCCTAGGTTGAAGAGAGGATAGGATAGTTTCAAATGGAAAATTATGATGAATTTATAGTGTTTTCAAATAAGGTCACGAGTGGTCAATTACCAAAACACCCTCTGGCATAGCAAATTACCATTTAGTCCCTTAGAGGGGAACTTTCGTAATTTTCCAGCCAATCAAAATTTGACACACTGTGATTCACGGTGGAGTTTCACGGCGACAATTGGGGTGATGCAATCGGGTGCAAAATCCACTCCCTGTCGCTGTGGCGACAATGAAATTGAAATCATGACAATCGCAGGGCTCGTTTCTCGGTGATGACACTATTTGAAAGGAGGCGACAAGATGAGTGATGGTTGCCGTGGATCTTAATTTTTACGGTGGAGAACAACGAGCCAAAAGGATAACATCACAAGGTTCGCGTTGAGCCTGCTATTCTTCTGCACTGGAAATCAGTTGGAATAAGGCAGTTTATGGCCATTTTTCGACGGCTGGAATAGGCTAGGATTTGGTCGGCCATTAATGGAGGTAGGAACTAAAGGTTGAATATGAATTTTGGGGAAGATAGGGTGCTCATTGGGCTGGGTTGCACGTTTCTCACTATATAAGCTTGGGTTTGACTTGGGCCTGCAGTTTTTGGGCCCCTTGCTTTGTATCCATGCTTGAAACGCACTATTTCACTTAATTGGTGGTGTGGGCTATTGTGAATTACAAGGCAAATTACAATTCGGTCCCTGAATTCTTATAAAATCACAATAACTTCAATATTCCTTCAATAATTACACTTTTACCCTTAATTTATCAATATTACACCAGTGCCCTTGAACTTTATAATTTCCCGAACACACTTAATTTACAAAATTAAATCACGGGATATTGCTCGAAAATCAAGTGAAAAGAAAAGAAAATGAGAGCTAAAATCATACTAATTTTGGTTCGATCAAATACCTTTAAACCTATCTTTTGATTGTCCTCGAGCAAAACAAACAACAAGCAATAATGGACATGTGTTTAATTATCAAACAATCAATCATTAAAGCACCGACTCTTTGTAAAATACTCAAAAGTCAAGATTCGACTTGCAAAACCAAAAGCGAAGAGATTTAATCAACGTTTTGCTTATTTGGACATGCGCATGTAAGAGATGCTAAATGAAGATTAAAATCATGCCACTCTAAGTAAATATTGCACATAACGCGATCCTACATTCAAGATGCCAAAGCTTCAAAAACTAGAGTGTCATTCGATATAAAATTTAATTCGCCTCGACATCTAATCCTCACCAGATTCTCTCAATTTCGCACAGATTCCTAGGCTTCACTCATAATCCATATGCAATATGAGTTCATATTCTGGATATCAAATATAATTGCACATGATCATTTAAAAACACAGTTTCTGAAAATTAGTCTCATGAATGGAATTGAAAGCCATGAATTGAAAAGAACATGCCTCAACCAAAATTTCCAAAGTGGACATTCCTAAAGATCAAATAGGTCTTTCATTTGATTGTAATGGGGCCTAAGGTGAATGGCGAGTTAATAAATAGGAAAAATTGATATCAAACACCCAATTGTCACACTAAGGTATACATTCTAAATTTAGCACAATTTGCTCATTGCAACTTGCATATTCACACTTTGGCATCCAGGCTTACCATTCACTTTGTGTATTTTCTACTCTTAATTTTCTTTGAGTAGCTCATTTAATTCTACATAATTCATCTAGGCAATTTGTGCCTCATTAATCTTTTATTTGCTTTGCTTAGCTTTTTTTTTTTTGCTTGTCTTTTCTTTTCTTTTCAAGTATTGCATTTTATCTTTTTAATATGTTTGCACATACATATATGTCTAGGTACACACCTTACAATTTTTACAAACCCAAAGCTTACATTCAACCCTTAAGCCTTATCAAACCTTTTGGTACAAGGTAAGTCTAGTGTATAGGCTATATGGTTTATGTTGATATGGTTTATGAATGAAAAGTTTAATTGTGTTTGGCTTCAAATGGGCATGGGAGCACACACATTAGAGGGTATGGAAGTATTTAGGTAAATTAAGTGGTTCTTCACATGCATTGCCTAAAATCATCTCTAAAGGTTTGTCTGCAAAGTAAATTCAGGCATCCATAAGTAGTCCATATGTTCTATGGCAAACAACATTTAAGTGCAAATGAGATATTTAAAAATGCTTAACATGTGTGTTTGAATTAGTGTTTAAAGAGTGAAAAATTTTCCCTAAAAATAAGCTTTTTAGGCTGTGTTTGTGAACCTCACAGGAAGTCTCCACTATTAATTCATATTCTTCAAGCACAATTGAATATTCATTCCAACATCAAGAGAGAAAAGAACTAGCGCGCTTTGTGAAATACAACCCTAAATGGCATGAAGTTAATCTAAACTAAGCAATGCAAAGATGCACAATTCCTTACTCGCACACACAATGTTACAATCTTTACAAGCAAAATATGCTCAAGCATGACATTATTACAAGATTTTCGAAATTTTTTGAAAAATTAGGCTCAAAATATTTGCACATAATTTGCAAACAATAGACAGTGTTGCGCATACACCCCCAAACCTAAATTAAACATTTTCCTCAATGTCTTTGGGGCATATAAAAAAAATGGTAAATGCGGCGCTACACACATCTACAACCAAAGAGTTTTAAAAACACAATCAATGTCCATTATCACAAAAAATTTCCAGAGAATAGAATCAAGTGGTGCATTCATTCCATTATGCACATAATCATCAAAATTAATATGACAATGAAGTTCACTCATAACTTTCATCCCTAATTCAAAGATATAAAATGATATGTCATCAAAGTCCTATATCTGCTATCACAATTATCTCATACCCTTATTCTAAACAAGAATGAAATAAAGATAAAAGAATTCAAAAATGATACGACTAAATAAAAACAAAATTTAAACTATAAAACAAATGTACCTAAGTGGGTTGCCTCCCACCAAGAGTTCGATTTAACGTCCAGGCAAGACATGGTATGGTGCTCTAGCTCTTCAAACTTCAAATTGTTTCTTTTCTTATTAGGATAAAGCTCTCGCTCTTGTTATGTGCACTCTTGGCTTGCTCGTCCCTCCAAGAATCGCAAGTTGTCTTTATTTCCTTCCAAGAGATAAAGAAACCTTGCTTTATCGCACAAGCAACAAAAATCTTGCTTCCTCAAGAAGCAATAAAAAATCTACACACTCACAAAGCATATTAGAAAGTTTCGGCAAATTAAAATCTACTCAGTGCATGCAATTGCCAACAAGAGCTTGCAACACCATTTATTCAAAAGAAACAAACTTAACAAACTAAACCAATCCCACAATAGATTTTACCTCGAAACCTAATGCTTTCTCTCCTCTCAATTACCATATACAATTTCACACATAGAGAGAAATACTAGATTAAAGAAGGAAAATAGATTGTGCAATTTCAAACAACATAAAGCATAAAGATAAAATGCACAAAAGAATTTTTCTACATTATGCACTTGTGCTATGGGTGACATCAACTAAAAAAGGTTTTACCAAGTTTGGAAATTGATTCTTTTTTGCAACCTAAACAAGTTAAGTTGACTTCCCCTTTTCCTTTTCTTTGGGTCTAACTTGGTTAACCAAGTCTTTTCTTACCCAAATTTTCTTTACTCTAGGTGGAATTTTCCTATTCCTGGACTCTCAATTTTTTATGCTTATGGAATTTAAAACAATGAGCTTTTAAGTGCCATTTTTGCAAGCTAAAATAGCAAGTAGGAGGATGGTTAAGAAAACTCCCTCTTGGTAGTTGACTATGAGGTCTATGATGTTGTCTTATTTGTAGTGCTTTGACCTCCTTCTCCACCTTGTCTAGATTGACCATGTAGTCACATTCTTCTTCATCCTTGAGGGCTTCATCCTTCCTACCAAGTGCTTTATTCGTTTCTTCCAAAGCATTTGCTTTTAGCTCCACTTCCATAAGCAACTTCCTTGTATTCCTTGCATATTCTTCTTTAAATTCTTCAAATAGCTTTGCAAGGTCTTCGAATTCCTTTGATATGGAATTCCTCTCAACTTCAAATCTCCCAACTTGTATTTCCAACTCTTTGTTCTTGTTGGAGACTTCACCATTATGCTGCTTGAGAGTACCATTCTCCACTTTAAGCATTTTTACTTCAAGAGTGAACTTCTTGTTTTGCATCTCAAGCTCTTCCACTTCCACCTTTCCCAAGGCCTTCTTGTCTTCAAACTCCTTTATTATGAGTTGTAATTTTCTTTCAAACTCTTCCCTTATTTATTCCTTCTCTTGGGAAGTTCCTACTAATTTCTCTTGAAATAAAGACAACTTTTTCTCCAATTTTGTGCTTAGCTCTTGGTTCTTTGGTGATTCTTCCTCAATTTCCACACCCTTCTCAAATACTTGTACAAGAGCGTATACACAATTTCTTGTCCTCCCTTGCTTGGGATTGTCTGACTGTATTGATTGGTCCAGCCAGCTAAGTAACATATGGCTGGTCATCTTCTTCTCATGTGCTTGTTGTGCAGATTGGAATAACTCCATGGTTTTCTTTTGAGAAGCTTGGATGTTCTCAATTTCCCAAAAATGATTCTCCATGAAATTTTTCCTTTCATCATCAATGGAGTTTGATTGGTATAATGAGATGGAGCCTTGGTTAATCCTCTAACCCGCATTGTAGCTATTCTCATAAGTCTCGTAGCTCAACCCTTGATTTTGCATGAAGAAATCCACAAAATCCTGAAACAAAAAGAAACTAAAGAGACTAAAAACAACTAAGAAACAAAAATTATTAAAACTAAACTAACCACTACTAAGAAAAGTTAATTGATTCAATAATCGCTACTGACTCCCTGGCAGCGACACCAATTTTGATGAGGTCGTTTTGTATTCAACAAAATATGTTTTTATGTGATTATTTTGAAAACCAATTTTCACCACTAGAAAATCCACTTAGGATGTAAAATTAGAAAAATGGTAAGCAAGGATTCATTCCACAGGGAATTAGAGTAATTAGTTGAATTAATTAACAAGTCTTAAATGCAATTAAGCAAAGGGTGAAATTCATTTTAGTCCCTCTAGTTTGACCTATTAGCCAAAGTGATCCTCCAGTTTTGAGAATTATCTTGACAGGTCCCTTTAGTTTTCATATATCTGTATTTTGGTCCCTGCCGTCCAATTCCGTTAGGGTTTGTAAAGATTTCATCCAATCTGAGAGGGTAAAATCGTAAAATTACCTATGGAGCTTCTAGAAACCATTTTACGAAGGGTATTTATGTAATATTTATATATAAGCAGATTTAATAATCTTAAAAAAACAAAAAAAACAAAAAAACAAAAAAACAAGTAACCGTAACCACCATCGTAATTTGTAACCTAATCCACTCATCTTCTACAATCAAACCCTAACTTAATCCACCATAACTCAAACACCCAAACCCTACCACCACCACCACCACCACCACCACTTAAACACCAAAACCCTAACCACCATTGTCGCCGCCGTCATCAAAATCACAAGAGCAACAATTAAAAATCTAACCTCCTCTCCCGCTATGCTCTCAGTTCAACCCATATTCCAAAGCCACCATTATATTCGAATTTCAGACTCAGAGTTTGAAGATCGACGGCAAGGAGGTCAAAGCCCAGATCGACGCAGATCTCCTCCGCTTGAAGAAGATCTGATGTTCTCGGATGGGACGAAAATACTGTTTCAATGCTCCATATACTGTCACATTCAGACCAAACAAGCTTTGCAAAAACGTTTTGGAATTTTATTGATCTGACCTAGTTCTTTAATGGTAGATAATGGTGGATTTGAGGGGGTCGTGAGCAAGTCAATGTCGCCGGCGTTATCTCCTCTATAGGAGAGTCGATTTCCTCCACTCCTCATGTCGAAGAAGAGATCTTCTCCATGGAGACCAATGACTTCTCTAATTGGTGACATCTCAAGGACTTCTCCATATTGTTTTTGTTTAGAAAAGAATTATTGAATTATTTCATCATTTTGGTGTTTTATACTTCAGATTGTTTTCTTTTCTGGGTTTGGTTTAGGTCTTGTTATGAGTTAAATATTTGTAAGATGAAGTATAAGTGTGTTTGGATTTGGATTGATGAAGATATATGTGTTTGATTTTTCTTTTATGCAATTTGATTGAAGAGATGGAATTTTTTTGTTTACTGATTTAAGAAAAAAAAAATCAGATTAATGATGATTGGATTTCTATCATATTGATGACGATTGGATTTCTGGGTTTGCTCCACCATTTTCCATATATTTTTTTTAAGATGAAGTATAAGTGTGTTTGGATTAAGTGTGTTTGATGATTAAGTGTGTTTGGAATTGACTAGATGAAGATATATGTTTTTGATTTTTTTTTTTTTAGTGCAATTTGATTGAAGAGATTAATATTATTTTTTTTAGTTTATTGATTTAAAGGAAAAAAAAATCAGATTGATGATGAATGGATTTCTATTCTGGGTTCCTGGAAGTGTGTGTGTGTATATATATTATTGAAAATGATTATTTTTATTTCTTAAAATGTATTTATTTTATTTTTTTTATGAAAATTGAGGGTAAAAATGACCTTTAAGCAATCTAACCAACTTTAAGGGGCAGTAGGGTCATTTGACCCTCTGTTCCTGTCAGATTACACCTTTTAAACGGAAATCGTGACAGAATGACCAAACGAGATAATTCTGAAACCCGGGGGACTAGTTTGGCTATTAGGTCAAATTAAAGGGTCTAAAATGAATTTCACCCTTAAGCAAATCATAGTAGGTGAATAGTGTATGGTTTGAGAAACCACCAAACGTGCATAAAAGTAAATGCAACCAAAAGGGTGATAGGAAAAATAGAATACTCAACAATCATAGATAAGAATATGCAATGTATCAATTAAGAGAATTGATAGGGAAATGAAGGAGTTGCAAGTGGATTATGGGCAATACTTCTCAGGCTGCCTTAATGAACCAATTTCACATTTGTTAACCATTTTTATTCTTATATGTGTTTAGACCATCGATATGAACCCTAAACAACTTCCCACCTAAATGCCTAATCGATTAAGGAGAGGGGTCAATGTGGGATCGGTTATTACAAATTAATGTTTAGATTATCGCGGTTGATATACCCTCAAACAATCTATCCTAATCACTATATTCTTAATCCATAAAGGGTATCAATCCAATATAGATTCTATAACAAATTATCATAAACAAGAGTATAATCAACTAGTGGGTATACAATGCCAATTATATAATGAATAGAATCTAGTTATCAAACGAATAGAACACAAATAGAGATTCAAAATACATAAAGCTTAAACAAAACCCAAATCCAAATGTTCCTCACATCAATCCCCTAGAAAGGGGGTTTAGTTACACATAATTACAATCAAAGGGAAGGCAAGTAAAAGAATAGGAAATCACCCTTGAGCCTTCTTTTGTAGTGTTTGATCCTTCCTTGTCTTTGATACTCCTTGTGTAAAGAGTGGTAGATGAGGATGTGTCTAGATAGGTGGATATCTAATGGCTAGTGACAAAGGAAATGGTGTAGAAGATGGGTAGAGAGGAATGATTGGGTGAAAGTAATCTAGATTAGATGTTGAGTTTGGGATGAAGTAGATGAGTTCAAGTATAGAAATAGAGGAATTTGAGAGGGGAATTATGGTGATCCTAGGTTAAAGAGAGGATAGGATAGTTTCAAATGGAAAATTATGATTAATTTATAGTGTTTTCAAATCAGTCACGAGTGGTCAATTACCAAAACACCCATCTGGCATGGCAAATTACCATAGAGGGGTACTTTTCATAATTTTTCAACCAATCAGAATTTGACATAGCTGTGATTCATAGTGGAGTTTCACAGTGACAATTGGGGCGATGCAATCAGGTACAAAATCCACTCTTTGTTGCTATGGCAATGACAAAATTGAAATCGCGATAATCACAGGGCTCATTTCGTGGTGATGATGCGGTTTGAACAGAGGCGACAGGATGAGCGACAACTACCATAGATCTTACTTTTCATGGTGGAGAACGGTGAGCTAAAAGGACAACATCATAAGGTTTGCATTGAGCCCGCCGTTCTTCTGCATCGGAAATCAGTTGGAATAAGGCAGTTTATGCCTTTTCAAGTGGTTGAAAATGGCTAGGGTTTGGTCAACCATTAATGGAGGTATAAGCTGAAGGTTGAAGATGATGTTTGGTGAAGATGGGGTGCTCGTTGGGCCGGGTTTCACTTGGGTTTAGGCTAGGTTGCACACCTCACTTTACAAGCTTGGGCTTGACTTGGGCCTGCAGTTTTTGGGCCGCTTGCTTTGTATCCACGCTTGAAACGCACCGTTTCACTTAACTGGTGGCATGGGCTGTTGTGATTTGCATGGTAAATTACAATTCGGCCCTTGCATTTTTATAAGATCACAATAACTTCAATCTTCCTTCAATAATTACACTTTTACCCCTAATTCATCAATATTACTCTAGTGCCTCTAAACTTTATAAATTCCAGAAAACACTTAATTTACATAATTAAATCACGGGATATTGCCTGAAAATCAAGCGAAAAGAGAAGGAAATGAGAGCCAAAATCATACTAATTTTGGTTCGATCAATTGTATGTTGGATTTAAGTTTTTATTAGTTTATGATTGTCTCTTGATTAGGCTAGATTCTTTTGAATGTATGTGCTTAATTTTATCATCTAGTCTATGATTTGATTCCATTTTATGGAAACCCAAACACTTGTGACCTAATTCATCATGTGTGATTCAAATCATTCATGGGTCTTCATTATTGACCTCCATTGTTAGGTAAGAACAAATATCTCTTTCATTAATTGTTCTTTCCTTTTAAAGACTTCTCATTTATTGCATATTTGAAGTTAATGGAGACTATTTGGGGTTAGTGATGTGAAAATTATGTTTTACTAAACTCGTAAGTGCATGAATCGTATATATAAGTACATTGGTAAGTAGAGCTCATTCCACGGGAAAAAAGTGATTACCTATTATAACTAATTCTAATTAAAGCTAACTAAAAGTAACCAAATTGTTGAGATTGATGTTGATTGAAATTTAAACTACTAATTAAACTGAGAAAGCAATTAACTAAATTGGTTGTGATCAATGGATGAAAAGACTAGGTCATCAATGTTCCCCAACTACGTCTATTCAATGTTTCGAACCAACTTTGTAAACAAGATTTAACTCAAGTTAAGGGTTCGTTCATATCTTTATCATGATTGTTACCATATGATCTTGGATGAACCAAGTGTTTTCAATCATAACTCATAAATTAATGGCGTGAACTATAACTGAACCCTTTAAGCACAAGAACTTATGAGCCAAAATCTACTTGCATAAATCAATGTTAAGATCAATTTTATCCATTCAATTGAATATCAATCAAGAATATATATAAATCAATACTCCACTCTCAATTATAAAACTATCCAAACCCTAAATTTGTATCAATGTATGATCATGCATCAACACAAATAAAGAATTAAAACATATAATGAATTGAATGCATTGAAACTTGAATTTGATGGAAATCATCAAGCTAACACAGTGAAATCATCATCAACAAATCACAACTAACTAAAAACCATCGAACAAAATCAAATAGAATAACTATATATCTATGAAACCTCTCTAAATCACATGCAAATAATAAGAGAATCTTTTGAAATAAAATAAAGAAAAAAAGACTTTTTTTTTTCTTTTTTTTTTGTAAATAAAGACCTTAATTCCAAGATACTAAAACCTTGATTCATTAACCCCAACTAACAAAATCCCAATATATATATATATATCTTTGTAAATAAAAACATTAACCTTTAATATTAGAACCTCGATTAACAAAATTTCAACTACAATAAACCATAACTATTAAGCATCGTAAACAATTAAACCCAAAGTCATGCATACCCTACATGTTTGAGAATTCCTTTCTTTTTCTTCACCGGAAGTTTCTTTCTTTGATTAAGAATGCTTGGAGAGTTGGAGTAATCAGCCTTTTTATAAGTGGAAATGTAGGGTTTGTTTGGTGCCATAAAGGGAGACTAGAAATGGCGCCAAACCAAGTGTGAAGTGTGACAGATGAATAGAGGTTTTGATGGATGTAGAAATGGCACCAAAGCAAGGGTGATAGATGAACAAGGTTTTGATACATATGAGACTTCTATCATATGTACCAGGCAACTCTATGATTTTTTTTATTAATATATTTCATTTCATAAGCAAAATGATTTCTTGCCCTCGCAACGTTAACTAGTAACGAATATTGACTAACAAATTGAGACTTGATTGTAATTATGGACATTTTTAGTATATTTTGCTTTATCATCTAAACATAAGGGAAATTTGTGCAATTTACCCTAAAAAATAGGACGAAATGATAAAATACCCTCCCAACCAACCGTTAAGTTTGATCAAATTTGACTCAAATCGAAGGGCATCAACGTCATTATTCAGAATGTTGTTCCTGCTTATAAATAATCATACCTTAGCTAGGTTAAGTTTAATCACTTTAAATCTTATGAAATAAACAAGTGATTAATTGAAAGAGGAGAGAGAAAAAAAAAAGAGTTAGGTGGCGTTTGTGTTTTCGTTTAAAGACTGAATGGGTCTCATGTCGACTGAAGTCTAAAAAGTGACCGAAATCTAAAATATGAATGATATGTTTGTTTTTTATTTACGATGTCTGGATACCAATATCTGAAAACTAGTAACAAGACAATTATACCCTTGTAACTATTAATAAATTTATGTATTTGTATTTAATATAATTCTATTGTTCAATCATTTATAATATTTTTAGTTTAAAATAATATTTGAAAGTTTCATACATATAAAAAGTATAAATTAATTATTTTTTTGTATAAGAAAATAAATAATGATTATTTTAACAATATAAAATAATTCTATTTTATTTTAAAAATTAAATGAATATATTTTTTTGAGAGAAATTAAATGAATATTTTAATCAAATGAATTTAGATTAGTAGAGAAAATTTCCTAAAGAAAAAAAAAACCGGTGAAGAACGTCTTCTTCATCCGTATAATAAATAATGATTATTTTAACAATATAAAATAATTCATTTAAAAAAAAATGAATATTTAAATCAATTGAATTTTGAATACTAGAGAATAGGGGTGAGCACAAAATCCGAAACCGAACCGATTCAAACCGAACCAAAAAAAGGGTGTTCAGTTCAGTTCATATGTTAATTTTGGTTCAAACCGGTTTTGTTTTCTAAAAACTGAATATTTTTCAGTTCAGTTCGATTTTGAAAATCTAAAACCGATTTGAACAAATTAAACCACATTATATAAGTTAAAAAAACCCTTACCCCGTTCTCTCTTTCAGCAATTTCTCAACAGCTGCTCTCTATCTCTCTCATGTCAAAACAATTCTCTCTAGGGTAGTTCAAAAAATTTCTAGCACTTTTTAGAGGTGGCTTTTCAACACTATCACTGTTTTAATAACTTATATTTAAAAGGCACCTATTATGGTAAACGGACAAAAATGCCCCCCATAGTAACCTTCTTCACCATTTTTTTTCCTTTCAAAATCCTTCATCAGAAGAAGTGGAACTGATGAATCGACGAACACACGTACACCGACAATGACGATGGACCATAAACACACATACGTCACCGTCGACGACCATGACCAAACACAATAGTGACTTTTGATTTCTCTAAAAAAAAAACGAAGTATGTAACTTTCTTTGAAAACAAAGGGTTTCGAATTGGGGATTCAGGGTTGGAGAAGATGAACATAACAGAAATAGAGGAATATAGAACAACAACCCAGAAGTCTTGAAAAGCAATCACAAAGTCTCGGAACACAATCACAATGTCTCGGAACACAATCATAAAGTTACTATTCATCCTCTTCTCTACTCGAAAATCCCAACCCTCAAAAACTTTAACAATGGAAGATTCCCAACTCTCGATCCCCAAATGCGTTTGCGTAGCGCCACTAAACCAATTATCGAATGAAGATGCATTGATAATGTTATGATGTTCGATCTCCATTGGAGATCTGTTAAATAGACCTCTATGAAGAAGATGAAAGAATAAAATCTCAGAAAACTTCAAAGTAAAAGAATGTGTAAATTAAGGGCATTTTTGGAAATCACTTTAGTGTCTTTTAAACTTAAGTTATTAAAGTGGTGCCCCACGTGCAACACCAACTCAAAAAAAGTGCTAAAACCCCATATTTCCTCCTCTCTAGGGTGCGGATATTGACACCCATAAAACTTATTAGTACATCCATATTTTATTAAAAAATTTAATTACAAAAATATCTTAATAGAATTTACTAATAAGGACAAATGACTTTAATTAAAAATAAACCAAATACTATATACACTCATTAATTACACCATATCTTTAAATATATTTCTTTATTAAAATAAAAAATAAAAAAAAAACTTATGATAAACCCTAGTTAAACTCTAATTTTATTTCAAGTATCAAACTTTCTTATTATCACATGATTATCATATTGTTTTTCTTTTATATATAGTTATGAACTTTATCAGTAAACAAAAAATATATATTTTAATGATAGCTATAAATATCAACAAGTTTTTATTTTTTATTTTTTTAATATAACTGTAGATATTAATAAGTTTTTTTTAATAGCTAAATAAATAAGAGAATTCCGAATTGAAAATCTCTTGACCCTACACAAATATTCCCTTTTATAAGGCTCTTACAATCGATATATTTCTAAAAATAAATTAGATTATCATTAAAAGAGGATTTGATTCCAAAAATAATATGATTTTTTTTTTTTTAATAAATTGAGTTTGATAATAATTTAAGAGTGTTTATAAATAGTATATATTAAAATAAATATATTTATTTCAATAATGTACTATTGTATTATGATAGGTGCTTACCATTATATTTATTTTTTAAATTTTAGATATGTGTACTAAGACCAACTCCAATCCCACTTCAAATCCATCTTTATCTTCAAAATAGAGCAAAATCCACTCAAAACCGACCTCTAACCCAGCGCCAACGGCTGCGGCATCTGAGGAAGATGAACAGTGCCGCGCAATATATTGCGCGACACTGTTCACCAGCGCATACACTGTAGCGCTTTTTTTTTTTTGATCCCTCAAATTTTATATAATCACGTTTTGGCCCTATTTTTAAAAATATTTTCTGATTATACCCTTTATTAAAAGGTTTTGTGTATTCACAGTTTTACCCTAATAAATTAAAGTTATTCCAATTTGGTCCTTTTTATTATTTAATGATTTTGTTTTGATTTAATTATTATTGATATTAACATTTTTAATAAACTAAAATGAAATGTATAATTAAAAATTTTAAATGCCATTTTTTTTAATAAATCACTTCATTCCTTCATTAATTCATAAGTTTGAAATGCAATTTTTTTGTTAATAAATCACTTCATTCCTACTGGAATTAATAAAGCAAAATACATTAATTGATAAAAACATTAAAAATGAAATACAAACTTCATAGTGATAAAATAAATTACCACTAATTGGAATACTCTAAAATTAAGGAAAAATACAACATAAATTATTTTTAAGATTTAGTAGTCTTCAAGACCATTTCCAGATCCTCCGATATTATTGAAAAAATCACCAAAAGGAGCAGATGAACTACCGGATCCATAGTTTTGTTGCCGAGCATGTTTCTCCATAATTTTTCTTTGTTGTTGATCCACAAACTCGCGCTTTTTTGGATATTTTATGGAAGCCAAATCCATTATTACTATTTTGGTTTCCAATTTTCTCTCCAAAATATCATTAGTTCTTTGTCTCTCCAGATTGTTTTTTTCAAAAACTTCCACGAGTTTATCTTGTCCTTCTGTAAAAGTGGCAACAATTGATGCATTATCTTCCGCAGCCCTCTTTTTCAGTTTTGCTTTTTTCACCCCAATGGGTCGTTGAGATGAACTACCCCCGGCGTCATCACTAGATATATTCAGAGAAAATGAAGATATCCCGGGAGATGCCATTGTTGGAGACTCTGGAGTTGGAGAGTCTTCTTGTGATGATACATTATGGCCACGTGGCCTTCGCGGGGTTGATGTTGCACTATCATTATTTGAAAATTTCTGCATATCCTTGAGAATGGGCCACATATGGTCTACCAGCGGATGCTACTGACGAGTATATTCAAATAGGAGAGTCTACAACAATTGAAAGTTTGAAGAGATTTTGTCGTGCTGTTGTGGAGGAATTTAAAGATGAGTATCTACGATCACCTAACGCTACTGACGTTGCCAGACTACTCCGTATTGGTAAAGAGAGAGGTTTTCCGGGAATGCTGGGTAGTTTAGATTGTATGCACTGGAAGTGGAAAAATTGTCCAACGGTTTGGTCAGGACAATATGCTGGTCGTAGTGGATCCCCAACTATTATTCTAGAGGCTGTAGCTGATTATGATCTGTGGATATGACATGCCTATTTTGGTTTGCCGGGTATGAACAATGATATTAATGTGTTGGAGGCATCCCATCTTTTTGCCAACCTCGCTCAAGGTATTGCTCCTCCAGCTCATTATGTCATTCAAGGACAAGAATTTAATATGGGTTATTATTTAGCTGATGGTATATACCCTAACTGGTCTACGATTGTAAAAACTATTCATGATCAACGTGGTCCGAAGAATAAATTATTTGCAATGAAACAAGAAGGATGTAGAAAAGACGTTGAACGTGCATTTGGAGTTCTCCAATCACGGTTTGCAATTGTGGCAGGACCGGCGCGTTTATGGCATAAACATGTTTTACATGATATAATGACTACGTGCATTATTATGCACAACATGATAATCGAGGATGAGCGTGATGTTGATGCAGCAATTGAGGATCATACGGAAGCACCAACTCCGGAAGTTGAGATGGTGTTAGAGGAAAATACCCGATTTCGAGAATTCCTAGCTCGACATAGAAGAATCAAGGATAATCATGCTCACGATGCACTTCGAAATGCCTTAATAAATCATTTGTGGGAAGAATATACTAATTCGGATGATTAGATGATGATCAATATGTACTTTTATTTTCATGCTTTTTCTTTTTTATTTTATGAAATGTAATGTTTAAGTTATTTTAATAAAAAATGTAATATTTTATCGAATTAAATTGAATTTCTATTAATGCATTAATTTCATAATTTCGTATTTTATTGCAATATTATGTTAATTATGGGGTGAAATGTTAATTGTGGAGAAATATCCAAAAAAGGGAAAGAAATGGAATATTCCTGAGAATATTCCTTATAGAGATAAATTTGAAGTAGTGGGTTGGAGATGGAATAGTGAAATAGAGTGACCGTTGAGCTATTTTAGTGCAAAACTTGCACTAACTTAGAGATTTGGGTTGGAGTTGCTCTAATAAAGATGGGTGTACCGATAAGTTGATGGGTGGCAACTGGCAATATCCTTACCCCTCTATCAAATCTAGTCTCTCTACAACTATACTTCTGGTTTCTCAACGACTCAACATCATCAACAGCTCCGGCTCTCTTTCATCTCCAGCCAAGGTTCGTGTTCTTTGTCTCTCTAGCTCTTAATTGTTCTCGAATACGGCTATCAATCTCATTGTTCAATATTCTGTTTGGTTTCTCAGCTACTCCTCTCTTTCTTCTCCGGCGACTTCAGTCTTCATCTCCGTCGGACCGTCTCTCTCCAGTCCAGGTTTGTCTCCACTCTCTTGTCAAGCTTTAATGAATTTTTCCTGTGATTTAAATTTATTGGGTGGTAATCTCGACTGGGTTTATTTCATTATATGTTTGTTTTTTGTTTTTTGTTTGCTAAGTCAATTCATCTGTTAATTTTTCATTAAAATTTAGACCTTATACTAATTGTTCAAAACAGAGAAAGAGAGGTTCACATAGACCTAATACTAGTTACTATATACGTATACAGTTATATATATAGATGGATAAAAGAACTTGGGCATTGTTTGATTGTTTCACTCATGGTGGGTTTTTAATTTGATTTGTATTAGTAATTAGATTCTTCGTTCAAGGTTATTTATCAGGTTTCTTTGCCTATATATATAACATTATCAATTCACGTCAACAACATCTCGATCGAATTGGACTTGTAGTTCAATTAAGGACCTTAGTTGATTTCGGAATATGCTTTATTGCTTTTATATCCAACCTTTAGCCAAATGTGAAGCTATACAAATCGGTGGTTTGTGCTTTCTTCCTGATAAGGATGAATCATGCCTCCAACGCCAAGAATTCTTACTTCCAGAAATTTGGCAGAACCCCTTAAAGCTGTTACTTCAACAACTCCAGTTTGATAGCTGAAACCGATCCAGGTAATTACACATTTACACCAACTTTTTCAACATTAATCCATCTATATATTCTTTATTATCACTTGCACATGTGAATGTCTTAATTGTTTATATTGATTTTGATGATCTGGGTTTTTTACTCTTTTGCAGGTTCTGATGATTGCCATTATTTATGATGCAAAACCAAAAAAAAAAATAAAAAAAATAAGGATTTAAGTGATGAGTTGCATTGTGAGGTTCAATACAGTCTTATATATAACTTGATAATGAACTATGTGGGGATGTAACTCATTTTATATATTTGATGAGCAAGGTTCTAAAAAATGCATTGAGGTGTGCCTCAAGGCGCGCCTCAGAGGCGAAATCCTAAAAATCGCATTGAGGCTTAAGCCTCAATGCATGGTAGTAAGGCTTGTGCCTCATAATACGCTTCGCAACTACGCCTTAGATGCGTAATGAGGCTGTCCGCCTCAAATATAGTCTATTTTCAATTTTTAATAGTTTTGAAGGCCCAATTTGACAATTTTGATTAGTCCATTGAAAATTATAAACTGATGGGTTTTAAATTGTATTTAAAGCCCAAAAAAGAGGCCCAACAGTCAAAAAAAAAAAAAAAGAGTAGAAAAGAAACCCATTGTGTTAGGGTTTGTTAAGTTACTATTGTTATTCACTAAGACACTAACTCATCTTTTTCTCTTGTGCTCTACTGCTGCTCTTCTTCTCCACGACAAGGTATGTTCTTTTTTTTTTTTTTTTTTTTTTTTTTTTTTTTTATCCTTCTTTCTTCATCCTCTCTTCCTCGTTTTTTTTTTTTGCCTATGTTTTTTTCTTTCTTCTTTCTTCATTTTTTTTTGCCTATTTTTTCTGATTTGTTTTTCTTCTTTCTTTAAGCAAACTGTTTTTTTTGTATTTAGTATGTTAATGTATATGGACTGCTATGGACTGTTAATATATATGGTAATATACTAATATGGACTGTTAATATATCGACTGCTATGGACTTTTTTTTTTTGTGTATATTTGTATGCAGTAATCAGTAATGCAGTATGCATGTTAAATTGCTATGCTTATGCTTTGATGAATGATGATATTTGGTCACTTTGACTATTGCTTTGGACTTTGGTGCAGAACTTGAATAATTTACATATTGAATAATGAATTATGAACTTATTGGTTGTTTTATGAATTACGAATTATGAACTTATGGGTAGTTTTATGAATTATGAATTTTATGATATATTTTTTTTTATGTATTTTTACTCTCCCTAGTGAGGCTTACGCCTCACCTTAGTAGAGGATAACACCTCAATGCTAAAAATGCCTTTTAGAACATTGCTGATGAGTAGAAAGATTTTTTAGAATGTTAAAGATTCAATGCTTCTGGTCCTCAGTTTATTCCATGTTAGGCTGCTAATTTTATATTATATGATTCATAATTATGTTATAACTATACGTGGATTTTAATGTTTTAAATACTGAATGATTTCCCATCAGGCCCATTAGGCCCAATAGGCCCAAAACCGAAACGAACCGAACTGAACCGATAAAAACCAGTTCAGTTCGGTTCCTTGCTCATGTTCGTTTTAAACCGGTTTTAATATTTGAAAACCGACATATTTTTAGTTCAGTTCGGTTTTGCCCACAACTGAACCGGACTGAACTATACCCACCTCTACTAGAGACAGTTTCCAAAAGAGAAAAAAATCGGGAGAAAAACATTTTCTTCGTCTAGAGGATTTATTAATAAAATAAGGTTGCAATTGTTATATTTTTCAAGGGCATTTTTGGATTGAGGTGTTAAATACTTTTTTAGATTTGCATTCTTCAGATAAAAGTAGAGTTTTGTGACTTATTTTTTGCAGTTCTTTTTTGGCTCATTTCAGATCTGAAGAGACCTAAAAAAACAAACGCAATGTCTTAATGTGTCCCTTTTATATCTATTTGACTTAAAAATAAACAAGCCCTTACTAGCTCAAGCCAAAAAACACTGGATCCACGTCAAGCTCTCTCCATCTTTTTTCCAAAAAAATGGCGGCTTCTTTGCAGCAGCTCAATCTTAGGTCGGTCGGATCCCCATTTTATCTTAAATCTGCATCCAACCACTCCTCCAGACCAGCAAGTATCAGATGTGCCACCGCCACACCGACCAAACGGTACACCATCACTGTCCTCCCCGGCGACGGCATAGGCCCCGAAACCATCTCCGTTGCCAAGGACGTCCTAAAGCTAATTGGCTCTCTTGAAGGTCATCTCTCTCTCTTTCCGAACTGCGATTTTTTGATTGGTGAATTGAAAATCTAAAACATTGTACGCATAGCAGTTTCTTGAATATTTAATCGAAGCAATAAAAGAGAACAAAAATGTATCTCTTTTTAAATTTTTTATTTTATGTGTATTGATTTTTATCCATTTGCTTGGTAGTTGTAATCTTAAAGTTATTAATTTTAAGTTTTCTGGTTTAGGATTTAATTGAATAGTGAGTTGTGATTTATGGGTTCAATGTGATAATTTTTTTTTTTTTTAATGCAAGGAAGAGATTTAAATTCGCATGTGACTGATAGAACTGGATAAAACTAGACAACCTTGCATTAGGATTTAACTGTAAAATGATTGTTTGTAATAGTTGTAAAACTTTAAGTATTACATTTTCCAATGTTCAACCAATCACTCGTCTAGGGCCTTACTCACGGTATTCATATTGTGATTTTATCAATCTTTTGAGATTTTGAGAAGAATGTGGATCTGACTTTATGATTTTGTGGGGTGGGGCTTTTAGAACTAGTTAAGATGAAATGATACAACTTTAGTGTTGAGATTTTATAATTCACTTTATTTATTTCATTTTTTTGTAATAGGGATTGAATTTGGGTTCCAAGAGATGCCTATGGGAGGATCAGCTTTGGATTTGACCGGAGTTCCATTACCTGATGAGACACTTTCAGCAGCAAAACAGTCTGATGCAATTCTTCTAGGAGCAATTGGAGGGTATGTGATCATTGCCTAATTTTATTTATTTTTGGTTTTGGTTTTTGTAAATTTTATAAATAAGTTATTTGGTGATATTTTATATTAAGGTATAAATGGGATAATAACCCAAAGCATTTGAAGCCAGAGACGGGGTTGCTTCAGCTTCGAGAAGGTCTTAAAGTTTTTGCAAATTTGAGGCCGGCAACTGTTTTGCCTCAAGTAAAATTCTTCATTTGCAATTACTGGAATTATCTATTCTTTTGCTTTGCTCTTGCGTAAAGTTTTAGATCTTTTTTTTTTTTTTTCTTTTTTGTTTAACAATAAAAGTATATTTTAACTACATTACTTTTGTCTTTTGCTTGCATATATATTGCAAAAGATTGTAATAAAAGGTGATTTACATTGTTTTGGAATGGGTAGAAGAAAATTTAACAAGGTATGCCTAAAAGGTGTACCAATGTGTGCATCTGCGTTCTTGTATTAAAATTGAATAACCTTTTTGCCTTCCATAGAGGTGAACAGTATCCCATTAATACCACCTAATTTATACTAATTCAAATGTATATTTTAATTACTTTTACCATTTATATTGTTGTCTCAGCATTATGTTAATCCAAAGTGATATTAGGTGAGACCAGCCTTCAAATTCTAGGTTTCCATATGACATGCTCTGGTGGTGTAGCTATTGATCAGCATAATGAAACTTAAAACAGTCCCATAAGTAACCTTTATAAAAGTGTAAAAGAAGAAAGGAGCCTCAATGATTAATTTATTGTAGTTTATTTGTGTGGACACAGTGGCTACCTATGAATAATATGAATAGCTGTATACACTATGGTGTATTTATTCAATCATGTTTTTTCTATATTTTATTTAATAAAATGTAGCTCATCAGATTGGGCATGCTGCATGATTCAAAAGAAACTTGCAAGGAAATTTTCATAATTATTAGTTTATTACTTATGAGTGCTTTATCTGAAATTATGTGTATATTTCTGTGTGTTTGTTAATCTTTTGTTCTTTTTTTTTTTAAATTTTTTTTATAATTTTTTTTATATATATATATATATATATAAAAAAAAAAAAAATCAAACTTAGTCTCATTTTGCTTTTCACTTTGTAAGTTAGTGGACTCTTCAACATTGAAGAAGGAGGTTGCTGAAGGTGTTGACCTTATGGTTGTAAGGGAGCTTACCGGAGGTTAGTGTGCCCTATGATAACTAGAAGCACATGGACAGTTTCTTTGTCCTTTTTCTTCTTTCTTGGCAAAATCATGGCATGATGATATTTGCATTGGAGTAGGTATTTACTTTGGAAAGCCCAGGGGAATTGGAACCAATGAAAATGGTGAGGAGATTGGCTTCAATACAGAGGTTTATGCTTCCTATGAGGTAATCTTTTACTAGCAAACCTCTGCTGAAATGACTGTTTTTTATCATTTATCTGCTTATGCTTTTGCTAAATGGTCAAAGATCACACAATTTGGTTGAGCTTTTCCTTTTTTTTCTTTTTAATTTTAGACTCTAATATATAGCTTTTCTACCTGTGCCATTTTGAGTAACTATTTATTAAGACTGTCAAAATTGATATAAAATTTAAACCAAATATGGTTGCAATTGACTCTAATATATAGCTTTTCTACCTGTGCCTTCTTGTTCTTGACACTCTTGGTTATTGTCAAAAAACCATCTCCAATAAAACATGACAAATATTGATTGTTTTCTTATAGGAGACGAGACACCTGGATACAACATGATTCGCTTTTCTACTTTTGATATGTCAACTTCCGTTTCTTTTTTTCTTAATAAAAGACTTTATGGGCTGAAAGTAAATCTGGTGACAGTGGCATTTTTGTAACTGCTTGGGTTTATATTTCAAAATTAGGCCAGCCTATAAGTCTATAACGCAGCCTAAGCCCACATGTTATGCTTCTTCCTGTGCATGAATTCCATACAGTCAATTGTATTTGTCTTGCTTTGTTTTGTTGGATCTAGTTATAATTTTTTCCTTTCTCTTATAAAATAAAATTAAGATAAATACAGTATTTGTACTTCTCTCTCTATATAGGAATTAAATTGCTGACTGAATAGTGCCTATAGTATAATTTAGATTCTTGCCTTTGTAAATCCTTTGTTTGGGATTTTAAGTTGTTTTCTCATTCTTTTCAATAACTTGATTATTATAATTTGGTATAAATTCATATCTAACATAAAAATGAAAACATTTGCATTTCTAGATTGATCGCATTGCTCGCGTTGGATTTGAGACTGCTCGGAAGCGTAATAAAAAACTTTGCTCTGTTGATAAAGCAAATGTTTTAGAGGTACATATGAAACTATGAAATATAAGTTGAATGTTTATCTCTGTTTGTTTATATACATATGTTGAATGCCCATACGTTCTTTCATACATTTAAGAAATTTTTATTTCTTATTTATATAAAGTTTGTTCTAAACTTCTAATGTGTATTAGTGAAAAATTCCATGTAATTGAATCCTAATGTCTAAAGCATCCCCTGAGTCCTGATTAGGTAATGCAATCACACTATTTAACTGAAGGAAGCTTTCCTTTGGTTCTACCTTTCTCTGTGGTTCCGTATCTTCCTTCTTTGTAATAAATCAAGAATAGTGCAATATTTTGGATGCAATAATGTCCCTCTTCCGGTCTGGAAGTAGACCCAGGGAACGAAAACATTCAGCTTTGGGACTAAGAAAAAGAAAAACAAGTCTGAAATGGACTCCAGGAGCTTTCTTGTTGAAATCTGTTTTGTTCATATCCTATTTTTCCGCCTCATTTGATTTAAACTGACTTGTAATTCTTTTAGAGTGCTCATTATGTTAACCTATGTGACTTATTTTAATGCAAATTATGTATCTATTGGACATTAAATCAGTAATTATTGGGCTTTATTGGGTTTCTATGAGAATTGTTTATTGTATGCTCTATATGATGTGCTAACGGACACAAAGCAAAATATGTTATCATGTCTGCGATGTGTGTTCATTGAATTTCCAGGCATCAATGTTTTGGAGGAATAGAGTAACAGCCATAGCCTCAGAATATCCTGATGTTGAGCTTTCACATATGTATGTTGACAATGCTGCAATGCAACTTGTTCGCAATCCAAAACAGGTTTCAGTTTAAAAGAAATTGGCTTCATTTTGTGACTTGGAAATCTAGTTGAAGATTTAGTTTAGTTACGGATCCCCATTGATGGGTAGCACAAACCTCACCATTTTTTATCATGAATGTTGCAGTTTGATACAATTCTGACTAACAACATATTTGGTGATATTTTATCTGATGAGGCTTCAATGATTACTGGAAGTATAGGGATGCTTCCATCTGCTAGCCTTGGTGTATCGGTATGGCTATTTATTTGATCCTTTGGAATCAGTAGTCTGAAGAGCCTTCACTTACGCTCAAAAGGGTTTATATAATTTTTTTTTCGTTTGCTTATATATATTTTTTCATTGGCCCAGGGACCTGGACTTTTCGAACCAATACATGGTTCTGCTCCTGATATTGCTGGACAGGTTTTATCAATTATCCTCTGTCAAAATAAAGTTTTTTTTTTTTTTTTGTCCACCAAAAGGAAAAGCTTGTCTTGAAGGTTAACATGGAATGTGATGATTAAATATGCAGGATAAGGCAAATCCATTGGCAACTATACTCAGTGTTGCTATGCTTTTGAAGTATGGCTTGGGGGAAGAAAATGCTGCAAAGAGAATCGAGAATGCAGTTTTGGATACTCTTGATAAGGGTTTCCGAACGGGTGACATATACTCAGCTGGAAATGTATGTATTTTTTATTTTTACTTCTTTTTCATAGCTAGAAAAGTTAATAAACTTAGAATATATTATGATGGATGTGAATCTACATAGTGTGAAAATAACATTGCACAAAATATTTGTGAGACGTTTCCTTTCCTGTCATTCCCAATGGTTGAAATATAAGGAGAGTATGAAGATGTTAACTATTAATTTATTCCTAGTATAACAATCCTATTTTCGTGTATCAGCTAACTCTACTTGTTTGTACAGAAATTAGTGGGATGCAAGGAGATGGGTGAAGAGGTTTTGAAATCGGTAGAAGGTCAAGTCCCTGCAGCTGTCTAAATGAAATCCAGATGAGCACTAATTGAAGGACACACCATTGATTTTCCAAGAGGATCTCTGCAACCAGAAGTGCATGGTATTTATTTATGGAACTTTGTTATCGAGTAAATTAGTTAAGTTTTACCTGGTGTTAGTATTATACTCATTCTACATATTTTTCAGATAGAATAGTTGTAAGTTGTAACAAGGTCTTGGTACATTAGTCTTATAGTAGACTTAACAGAATGTCGGGGCCATCGAATTGAATTTTGATTGAATGTGTGCAATTTAATTGAATGGCTGTCTCGAATAAAATCTGAGGTGGTGTTTGTTTTTTATTTGAAGTCTTATAAAACCTTAATTTGTTAAGAGATATGGATAAGTTTTAAAAATTAGGGCAAATTGCAATAACATACCTTCATATTTATTTATACCATTGTCAAATTGAACTTTTGCTTAATTATGAGAAGATACCTTGACCATTTTGACCACGGCTTGGACTTAATGGCACTTAACTGTGCAAGGGCAAGACAGGCCTTTTACATCAAGTAAATCAAATAACAAAACATTGAAAGACTATAAAATATATCTAAATAAAATTTTCAAAAAAAATAAAAATAAAAATAAAAATAAAATAAATATATTGAAATGGTTATAATATCTGGTTTGATTTCCTTAGAATCGCCTAGATCTCATACCAATTCACAAAAAAATAAAATAAATAAATAAATAAAATAAATAAATAAAAAATAAAAATAAAATTGAAATTGAAGTTGGAGATTTTATATCCCTGTAAACAAAAATCGACTCTTCTTTTCAGCAAACTGTGAAGAGCTATTATGCACCCAAATCTCCTTGGTGGATCATTTTGGAGATCGCACCACATCTTTCATTTTGGAGGAGATATTACAGTAGCGGTGGAGGTTTGGTGGAATTTGGAGATCGCCTAGATCTCATACCAACAGTCAAGGGTATCTTTCCGTAATAAAGGTAAAAGTTTGATCTGGCAGTGATATAAACAAACGTATGGATATGTCATTGCAATTTACCCTAAAACTTAAAATATTATGATATGTTTGTTTTCTTAGTTTGAATGATTTGTTACAATGTAGAATTTTTATAACCTTCCAATATCATTTTAATAAAAAAAAAAAAAATTTTTAAATTAATAAAAAAAAATGAAAACTGAAAAACAAAATAAAAATATATATAATGGCCTCACTAGTCAGATCTCCATGACAGGAGATCTGGTTCGTATCTGGTAGAACTAGATGGAGATCTGGTTGAAAAATGGTAGCTGTCTCATCCTCCACCACCACCTCCGCGCCGCCTCACCCTAGATCGTCTTTCTCCCTCCACCACCTTTTTCCACCACATCACTCAATCATCTCTCTCCACCTCCTTCGTTGCCGCATCACAAGGCCATCTCCCTCCTCCTTTGTCGCATCACCCAACCATCTCCTTTTCCTCCATCCGCCGTCGACCTCCATACACAGAAGGGGCTACAGCGTCCTCTCCAAAATCAAATGGGAGGAGGTGCGTCCTTCTCCCATCGAATGATAAGATGCCGATCGGCCTCCTCCCGTTGGACTCTAAGAGGATGTTGGCCGGCCTTCTTCGGTCCCAAGGGGCGCCTCCGCCGTCACCCTTGTTGAATTGGTTAGGTTGTGTTAGGGTCTTTTTAAAATTGTGAATTTTTCTCACCCAGAAAATTGATTTTTAGGGTTTTATTATGTTTGGATAAAATTGTAAATGTACGAATTGTTAGGGCATTTGTAGAACTATATTAGAAGACTGTAATGTAGCACATAAAAGCCAATTATTTTATTTTATTTTATTTTATTTTTAACTTGTTTCTACCTAACATGTATTAATAAGGATGAGAATTTCCCCATGGGGCTCCACCCCCACGGGGCCCCACCCCCATTTGGGAGCACATTTTACCCCCAAATGGGGTTTTGGGGTGGGGGGCAGGGGCAAATTTTGCCCCCAAAACCTAAATGAGGGTGGGGGTGGGGGAACCTCTCTATTTCCCCATTCCCCCATTTCCTAAATGGGGTGGGGGTGGGGCCCCAATTCCCCCATATATATATATATATTTTTATTTATTTATATATTTTTAATTTTAATTTTTTTTTTTAAAAAACCTCTTAACTCTATTACTCATATTTTAGATTGATCGAAGACTTTAAATTTGTTTAGACTTTTATGTATAATACACTAATGTTATATCACTATAGTTATTTGTATTAATTTTGGATTAAATTAAATCAATTATATATTTTAGATTGTATATTTTGTTAATTATCAGACTGGATATTAAAACAGAATGAAACAAAAGTTTGGTCCGATCTAATTCCGAATTCTAAATTCTAAATTCTAGATTTTGGATTGAAAAATTATAAGATTAGATATTGGGGAAATGAGGGATGGGGGTGAGGGCAGGGGAACCTCCCCCCAAACACCCCTATCCCCAGTTCCCCCAAATGGGGTTTGGGGGCGGGGGCGGGGGCGGGGGTGGGGGTGGGGGTGGGGGTTAGGGGACCCTCCCCAGCCCCATTGGGCCCCCATTCCCATCCTTACATGTATATCTTATATATATATATATATATTTTGAAAGAAAGAAAGAAAGAAACTTTATTAAAACACAAACCACCACACTACGCTAGAAGATCACCCAGTACATACCTCTCCACTACCACACACGGAGGGTAGGTCTCCATCCAAAAAAGATCCTCCGATAAATTCAGAGTGAATTTGGAAAGAAAATGAGCTACAAAATTAGCCTTCCTAGGAACATAAACTACTGAACCAACAACCCTACAATGGAGGTGCGAGACAATATGATCAATGACCAACTCAATTTCCGCTGAGTTTGATTTACCTGAATTCACCAAATTCACTACCCAAGCGCATTAGATTCTATCATCGCTAGAACCAAACCCGTGTCAACTGCAAACTCAATACCTCTCTTCAATGGCACCACCTCCGCAACTTGTGGAGATAAACTATCCTCCAACCGTTGCGAACTAGAAACCATCACCAAGCTATAGTAATCTCTAATTATCACACCGACACCCACACCCACATCCACTATTTGGAAAACAAACAAACTCATTTATGTTAAATTTAGTGATAATAGGTAATAAGAATTATAACCCAAAAAAAAAAAAAAAAAAAAAAACAGCCCCTAAGTTAGCTTAACAAGTTGTAACATTGAAATAATTGAGCCAATTACTTGCCTCAACTCTCTCTCTTTAATTGTTTTTTTTTTTTTTAATAAAATTACTTACCCTTACTCTCTCTCTCTCTGCCTTTAATTTTTTATTTTTATTTTTATAAAATTACTTACCCCTGTTCCATTACTATTTACTATTCAAGAATTTTAATTAGGGAAATATAATTTAATTCAAGAACTCTGCACAGCAATCAGTAAATAAGTTATTGCAGGAAAGTGAACTTTAACTTCTCAAATTAATTTAGCTTGACTTCACACACAAATCAAGAAATAAAATCATATTGGAAGGTAAATTTAATTCCCCCCTCCTTCTCATCTAAGGAATTATAAATTCCATTTTTTAATTTTCTTTAGTGGAATTTATTTCCTTTTTTTTTTCATTCCAATTAGTAAACACATTTAATGGTAGATGTTATATATATATATAACAGTAATAATGTTATATAATTAAAAAAAATAACTAAAAAATTATTTTAAATAATATGACAAATGATTTACCTTTATCTTATCATTCAATGTACAATACTATAATGAGAAACTTTTAAAGGATCCCAGATTTTTTGAAATTTCTGAGATCCCTCTCACCAAAAAAGGTATGATACATTCTACTTGAATTTATCATATCATTTGAACACATCACTCTTCCATATTAATTAAAACTTGTTGTTGTCCTAAATATCGGGTATCGACTCTCGGATAACACTTAGACTAGACGAAACAATACTTTGCGGTCGGAGGGGCTCAAGCGTGGACCAGGGAGCCTGGTCACGGTTCAGGTATAGTGAGGGGTATCAGGGTCGGACGCTGGTAGCAATTCTGGTGGATAGATGTACTAGGTTGCGCTGGTTGCTAACCAGGACCGATTCCCAGTCGTGACCGGGTATGGACACAACATGAAATAAACTTGTATCAACAAAGTATTAACTCATATATGAATGAATATCATGTCTCTTCTCATTATTAGGATCAGATTACAACTCTTACAAGAAGGGTGATAAAACTTTCTTTGGCTTGTGGCTAGGAAGGTATGTACACAATAAATGAATCCAGTTATTCTTGCGAGTGTTAGAGAAGGATATAATTGTTCATTAGAGAATCAATGGTACTTAAAGGAAAAGATATAATTAGAGAGGTATAGCGAACTTTATGACCTAGTTCTAATTATGAACTACTGGTGGAGGATCATACCATATGTAATAGCTAAACATCTACAGTTACGAGAATGCAACCTCGGGTTTTTAGTGGAGTAATTCCGAGGTTAATAATCAGGAAATATTAATTAAAGAATTTAATTAATTATTTCTAAGTATTATTAGAGCTCAAAACTGTGGGTCCATTAGGTCTTCTTGCTAGCCCTTACGGTTATTGGTAACAAGGGTCACGGTTAATTAATTGGATAGTCCAAATTAATTATGTTATGAAAGTGACATGAATATATTCAGGGAACTAATTAAATAATATGATTATTTGATTAGTATATTAATAATTGAATTATATTAATAATTGAGAATTATTAATTATTTATTTATTAATAAGAGGTTACAGGTTCGAACCATGACTAAAACAAAAGGATTAAAAATAATAAAGATTATTTTAAATCCTAAAGGTCAAAGGTTTAATTCCTAGTGGTAACTGAATTAAAAAGGATTTATAATCCTATTTTGACTTGGTCAACTAAATCCTAGGATCCTGGTATATAAGATATACTTATCAGGAAACAAAAGACAACCTAAACCTAATACAGAAAGAGAGGGTGTGGCAAAGGCAAGAGAGAAAAAGATGTTACCGGAAAATCGTCACTGAGGGTGAAATTCCAAATAACGACTTTATAAGGACTAAGATCAAGATTGACCCTGGTCGGAGGGGTATCAAGTGGTTCGATACCGACTATCCTAAGCAATGCAATTACGACGTAGGACACCAGAAAATAGATAAAAATGAGTTTCTTATTAATCGTCTCTTTGCATTACACATACGTGAACTATACATTCAAGATTAACTGTAAGGTATGGTGATTCAGTGGGTAATGGAGATGGTCGTGATGGTGATCTCGTGCATGTCGATAAGTAGAACTCGATCGTAGGATTTCTGGTGATGATTTTCGCCCCTTTTTTCGATGAATAATTAGTTGTATATATAGGTCCTGTTGCTTGCCATGCACTCCTATAATTTCGGTCTAGGGTTTGGCCAATGCAGGATCCTCTTCTTTTTCGGAGATAATCTTGGAGCCTTTACGTGTAGAATCTAGACTTTCCTTCCCAGGAGGAGTTAATCTCTTAGGCAAATCTTTCCTTCCTAGGAAGACTCTGATTGAGTTGACCTGTTTAAAATAGGACTGGAGGGAAAGAGTATATCTCCTCTGTATGGCCATGTTTTAATGGGTCTTTTATGGAGCTTTTAGTTTCTTGTATGAGAATCTTGTGCCTGGTATCCTCTTGCTTGGCGGGCTAGTTATATCAGAAAGTGCAAGCTAGTAAGTGTCCTGTTGATTAAGTAAGAAGAAGTCTAACTGATATTATAGCAGGGTGCTTAGTGGAACTCCATGTCGGGATGCTGTGGGATTCGTACTATATCAGGATGCTCAGTGGAACTCCGTATCGGGGTGCTGCGGGGTTGATATTGTAGCAGGATGCTCAGTAGAACTCCTTGTCGGGGTGCTGCGGGGTTTATATGAGACCATGGTATGACGATTTTGGACCCCTCTGCAAGTTCTAACGAGTACTTCGGCTTGGGTTGTTGCTTATGAACCAAGATGTTGGCGGGGTCCTTAAAATGCTGAGGGAAGGCTGGGTTGGACCCCGCTGGAGGGGGTATGAACTTGGATTAGTCGGAGTCCGCCTTCGTCGGGGTAGCCAGAGGATGTCTATTCTCCTATACTCTCGTTGTGTTGAGGTGGAAAATTCTTCCTTGGTCCTTCGCCAATTTTGACGGTTAACAGAAGTCCCCTCTGACTTGGACACTGATACCTTGTCGGTGTCGGAGTTAGGATCCTGTCTATACTTGAAGGATTTCTGCCTTATCTGCTTATTTCCTTTTCTGACTAGTTCTCCACCTAGGAGGAGGAAATCCTTACTTTATACTTTCATATTGATTACGTGTCGATCAACGATTGAATTCCTCGTTTTCAAAAAGAGCCGTTTTGACGCGATTAATGCGGAAAACGCCTCTACCCATTCTTCTGGTCACCGATTCTGGTTTCCTGGTGTGTAACTGCCACCCCTTTTCTATAAAAGACCGCTCCACTGGTGCTTTCTTCTTTACTTTCAAACTTTCAAAATTACAACCGAGAACAAACCCTTGCTTCCTTTCTCCTTCTCTTAGCAATCTTCCAATTTTCTTCTACATTCTTCAATGGCTTCTCCTTCACAGCTCCCTATTTCTCAAGAAATTTCCACTAAGCAAAACCCTCCTACGATGGCTTCCACCCATCCTGACCTCGCGTCTCCGCCTTTTTCAGACAGCATCGATGCCCTCTTCAACACGGAGAAGGCGGATATGGTGGAGGACTCTTTGACTTCAATAGTGAGGAAACGAAGTCGGGGTGGAGATGAAATGAGTGAGGGCACCCCGCGGGCCCAGCGCCGTCGCTCCACGTGAAATCCCCGAATCAGGTCCGGTTTCCATAACCAGCCAGAAGACCCAGTTATAATCAACGAGGAGGGGAATGTCGCACAAGTAGGCAGCGGCAAAGGAGGCGGTAATGGGGGCATCTCTCTAGTCGGGGTCCAAATGGGTTCTTTTGCCCCCTACCACGACGGGAGGCTTGTTCCTGACTCTGTGTGCACCTTGGACACCCTGGCCAAACTGAGGGAGGAATACAAAATTCTAGATTACGTCACTCTCTCTCTTCCTCACAGGAATTATGACGTGTACACCCCTCCTCAGGACCATTTATTGATTCATAAAGTGGCTTTCGAGTGTGGAGTCCGGCTACCACTGCATCCTACTCTCTGTCGGGCTCTTGTGGTGCTTGAATTGGCCCCCCTCCAGATCTCACCAGGGTTCTGGAAGCATTTGACAGGTTTCTTAGTGCTCTGGAAGGAGCAGTGCGAGAGAGACCGTGTAGATAGGGAGCCGGGGTTGGATGAACTTCGCTTTCTTTTCAACATCACTAGTATGGTGCCCCGAGGTCAATTTTACCTAAGGGCAAACAATGACATGAAGTTTACGGTTCTAGGGGCAAATGTGAAGTACGCTGTGCCCTGGAAAGAAGAATGGTTCGTGGTAGAAGGCGAGTGGGGGCGCACTGCCTTTATCGGGGGGTACGAATACCCCGTCCCTACACAGTTCTCAGCAAAGGACAAGTGGGCGAAGGGGGTGTTGGCTCCTGAGTCCCGGGACATTCTTACAAGGATCATGAAGAGGGGATACACCAACATGCAGTATCCCACTCTAGATCCCTTTGAGGGAGCCCATGTGGAGCGGTATTTGAGGATTTCCATTGCCCTTCCTAGTAAGTGACTGCATCTGATTCCCCTGTTTTTATGCATTTATACATCCTCCTTCTTCTTCCTTTAATTTTAAAATTTCTTCTTTCTTCGCAGTGTCTACTGCCCCGATGGCAGCGGAGTCCCCAACATCACCTGGGGCAAGAGGTCTTCCTCTGCCTGCTTTTGCTTCTCCTGTCCCCTCCCCCCTACCAAAATCAATACCGTGCCGGGGTCCACTCAAGCTGGAGTTGATCACGCTAGAAATGATCCCCTTCTTCTTTTTTCCTCAACAAAACTAACGGCTGACGCTGTCACCCCCCTCCTACTCTAGGGGGGGTCATCTATGAAAGCTTCTGCTTCATCGCACTCGAAGATTAAAGCAATGTTTGCCTGAGCAGCGAAGGCCCGGGGGTCTGAGAAGCAGACCCAAAAGAAGGCCGCTCCACCTACAAAGGTTTCTCCTGCTCCTCCTCTTCCTCCCCCCATAACCCTCTCCAAAGATCAGGTCAGAATCATGGAGGAGGAGGGAACCATCCCTGTTTCTTACCCTGCTGCTAGTATCCCTTCCGGATCGGGGTCGAGAGGTTCCACTTTTGATTAAGTGGTATCCCGATTTGCGGCCTCCTGCCCTGTCAGAGACTTGACGAATATGGCCAAACTCCCCACCGACAACCTGGTCGCCAAGGGAGCATCGGTTCTGGCTGAGGTAATACTCCTACTTACTTCTCACTATTTCTTTCTTTCTTTTGGCAAAAAATAACTTTCTTTCTTCTTGCAGGGCTTCAAGTTTGCCTTGGCCATGGAGAGACAACTGTTGACTTTGAGAGAGGCTTACATCGACCTCCAAGCGAAGCTGGAAGACACTCAACAGGAGCTGATCCAGACTCAGCAGAATGTGGCTCCTTTAATTCAAGAAGCCAAAGAGTCTGAAGAGGGGAGGCAGGAGGCCCAGGTGACTATTAGGCGCCTTGAGCGCTGCCTGGACACTAAGATTGTTAGGTCCCTACGCCGATGGGAGGAAAGGGAGTGTTTGAAGAGAGAGAATGAGCTGCTGCAAAGCGAGAACCAACTCCTGCATGATAGTGTAGCAAGCCTGGAAGCTCAAGAGGGCCCAACCTTTGAAGATGGCTACTTCACGGCCTGCTATGAGGTGGCCATTGCTTTACCCCCTCATTTTGACCTCCAAGCGGCCTTGAACTGGGACTGAGACCAGATAATGGCAAAGGCTACCCAGCTAGCAGGTGGAGATCAAGAAGCAGAAGCTCCAACCCAAGATGCTACTCACACTCATCGAGGGGCTAGAATAGCTGAGGGAGCAGTCCATGATCCTCCTATCCAAGAAGAGCAGGTGGTGGACCCCGCACCCTCCTCAAGAACGATCCAGGTGGAGGATGAGGTATACCTGGCTAGATCCGAGGTTCCTACAGTAGGAGAGACCCAGATTGAGTCTACTGTTGAGGGGGAAGATGATGCTGCTTAAGAGAAGGATCCCGCTATGCTTTAGGTTCCAGTGGTTGAGGCGGCCCAAACTGATGCAGCAGCTGGCCAAGGAGAGCATCCAGAGGAAGAAAGAGAGGACTAATCTGGCCCTTTTATATTATTATATATTTTTATATTTTTTTTTGTAGCCCGACTTGGGAGCTGGGCACCCCGTTTTATAAATATAACTACTTAGTTACTTAATTCATACTTGTGTTTTGCTTTCTCTTGTACTTAGAAACTTTCCACAGTATATAAACTTGTAAGCGATTTGATCCCAAATGAATAACTGTGCCATAATAAAATTGACCATAAAATGCTTATATCTTGTAGTCGTAGGGACCAGCGAGGTCTGATACTAATCAAATCCTCCTTTAATCGGATTCCCATGAGCATGTAGAAATGTAAAGTTTTGAGCATCCTGTCGAGGTAACTTGATACTGGTGACAATTTGACTTTGTGAACTTCTAAGTTCCCTCTGACTGTTGATCCTCTGTCGGGATAACCAGGTGCTTATAACAATTGGACTTGATGAACTTCTAAGCCTCCTCTGACTATTGATCCTCTGTCGGGGTAGAAAATGGAGAAATAAAGGACCAAGTAACCCGATGAGGCATCCCGATGTTACTGTAGGTCTGTCCTGGTAGGTAACTAGGGCCACTTTAACACCAAGCTTCTCAGAGGAGGGTATTCCCTGACCAAGGCAGTAGGAACGCCCTGAGGCAATTTCTTGGCCTTGAAATGGTGAAGTAAGGAACTAGGTACCCTGAGGCATCCTAATCTTACTGTAAGTCTGTCCTGGTAGGCAACTAATGCCACTTTAGTACTAGGATTCTTGGAGGAGGGTATTCCCCGATCAAAACAGCAAGAGCGCCCTAGGGCTTTTTCCTGGTCATGAAATAGCGAAGTAAAGAACTGAGTACCTTGAGGTATCCTGATCTTACTGTAAGTCTGTCCTGGTAGGCAACTAATACCACTTTAGCACCAGGCTTCTTGGAGGAGGGTATTCCCCGACCAAGGCAGCAGGAGCGCCCTAGAGCTTTTTCCTGGTCTTAAAATGGCGAAGTAAGGAACCGAGTACCCTGAGGTATCCTGATCTTACTGTAAGTCTGTCCTAGTAGGCAACTAAGGCCACTTTAGCACCAGGCTTCTTGGAGGAGGGTATTCCCCGACCAAGGCAGCAGGAGCGCCCTAAAGCTTTTTCCTGGTCTTGAAATGGTGAAGTAAGGAATTGAGTACCTGAGGTATCCCGGTCTTACTGTAAGTCTGTCCTGGTAAGCAACTAAGGCCACTTTAGCACCAGGCTTCTTGGAGGAGGCTATTCCCTGACCAAGGCAGCAGGAGCGCCCTAGGGCTTTTTCCTGATCTTGAAATGGCGAAGTAAGGAACCGAGTACCCTGAGGTATCTTGATCTTACTATAAGTCTGTCCTAGTAGGCAACTAAGGCCACTTTAGCACCAGACTTCTTGGAGGAGGGTATTCCCCGACCAAGGCAGCAGGAGCACCCTAGGGTTTTTTCCTAGTCTTGAGATGGCGAATCAGTGATGGCGAAGTATAAACATTTAGTAGGAGTACTGGAGGATCTAGTAGGAGATATTGAACACTGGACACATGAGAGTCATGTAGGAGAAGAAACTGCTTTTATTGAATTTTCCCAGTCAGTACAATATGGAATCGGGGTGAGTGTTCCCGCCGATACAAACAAAATTTCTTAGGGTAGAATTTCCTGAGGTGATCGGCATTCCATGTATGGTCCACTGGGTATCCCTCCATGTCTTCCAGCTTGTAAGCTCCACCTCGGAGCAATGCCTTAATCAAGTATGGACCTTCCCAGTTTGGAGCTAACACCCCGTCAGACCTTCTTCGTGTATTCTGAGTTACCTTCCTGAGAACCAAGTCTCCTTCTTTAAAGTTTCGGATCCTCACCTTTTTGTTGAAATGTCGGGCTATCTTGCTATAATATATAGCCACTTTCTCAGCGACCCTGCTTTGCCTTTCCTCCAGTAGGTCTAAGCTAGCTCTTAACTTAGCCTCATTGTCTTCCGGTTCATAATTTTGGACCCGGAAAGATATGAGTTTATGCTCAATGGGCAAGACCGACTCTATTCCAAAAACTAGGGAGTAGGGGGTCTCTCCTGTTGCTGTCCGCCTAGTCGTTCTGTAAGCCCACAGTACATTGGGTAACTCTGCAACCCATAACCCCTTCTTCTGTTGGAGTTTTTTCTTCAGGAGCTTCTTAATGGTCTTGTTGGTGGCTTCAACCAACCCATTGGTTTGAGGATGAGCCACCGATGCAAAACGACGATTGATCCTCCGGTCCTCACAGAATTCCCTGAAGTTGGCATTATCAAATTGTTTTCCCGAATCAGTTATGATGGCCATCGGGGTGCCGAATCGGTAAACAATGTTTTCTTTGACAAAGTTGGTGGTTTTTTCTTCAGTTATTCGGGTGAGGGCCTTGGCTTCTACCCACCGAGTAAAATAATATATTGCCACCACTGCGTGTTTGGCTTGGCCAGGTGTAGTGGGAAGCGGCCCGATCAGGTCTAGTCCCCAGATAGCAAAAGGGTAGGGGGTGCTGATTGAGGAGAGCCTTTCTAGTGGGAGATGATGGAGGTTTGCTGTTTTCTGACAAGCTTCGCATGATCGCGCAAATTGCCTTACATCCTGATGTATAGTCGGCCAGTAGTAACCCATCCTGATTACCTGGTAAGCCAGAGTTTCACCTGATACATGATTACCACAATTCCCTGAGTGTACCTCGTTAAGCGCCCAGTGCGTATTATCGGGATGGAGACATCTGAGTAGAGGGAGAGATTTCCCCTTACAGTATAGGTACCCTTCTACCATGCAGTACCGAGTAGCTATCCTCTTGAGTCGTCGGGCTTGATCCGGATCTGTAGGGAGTTTGGAGATAATCTGCTATTGGATCCATCCAACATGGGGGGCGGCTCACGGGAAGGACTTCTGCATCCTTAGCTATACTGGAGAAGGGAACCAATTGGAGGGGTACTCCTTTTGGCAAAGCATGTCCTTCTCCTATGACAATCTTAGCCAGGATATCTGCGCGATGGTTCCTCTCTCTGGGAACTTGTTCTATCCTTACACCCTTAAACTTCTTCATGGCTTCCTGAACTTTAGCCAGATAGGCCACCATGTTGTCACCCTTTGCTTGATACAACCCTGTCACCTGATTGACCACTAGTTGGGAGTCACTCTTGATCAGAAGGTATTCAGCTTCTAGGGCTTCTGCTACTTTCATTCCTGCTAATAGAGCTTCATAATCTGCTTCGTTATTGGTAGCTCTGAACTCAAACCTGAAACAATGACTACACTCAGCTCCAGCGAGTTCGATCAAGACGATCTCAGCTTTGCATCCCGACTGGTTCGAAGCTCCATCCGTATAAAGAACCCAAACCTTACTGTCTTCAGGCCATTCCGGATTGGCTTGATCCAGATCTGGGTCTATTGATTTGCTCAGGTTTGGAATCAGGCTAAACTCCACTATGAAGTCCGCTAGGGCTTGGGCTTTAATCGTGGTTCTTGCCTTGTATTTGATGTCGAATGCTCTAGAGCCCATAGAACCAATCCGCCTGACACATCTGGCCTCTGGAGGAATTGTCTCAATGGTTGATCTGTGACAATCGCGATGGTGTGAGCTTGAAAATAAGGCCGGAGCTTTCTGGATGTGGTCACTAAGGCGTAGGCGAGCTTCTCTAGTAGAGTGTAGTTTTTCTCGGACTTAGTAAAAGCCCGGCTCACATAGTAGATTGGTCTCTGCACCCCGTCATTGCATTCTTTCACCAAAGCTCCACTAGTAGCAACTTCGGAAACTGCTAGGTAGAGTAGGAGCTCTTCCTCCGGGGTTGGCTTTACCAGTAGTGGCGGACTTGACAAATACGTCTTTAAAGCTTGAAAAGCCTGCTCGCCTTGCTCATCCCACTTCATCTTCTTCCCCTGCTTGATGACTTTGAAAAATGGAAGACATTTATCTATGGAGCGGGATATGAATCGGTTCAGGGCTGCTATTTGTCCGGTTAATCCTTATGCCTGCTTGAGAGTTGTAGGGGACTCAAGATCTAGAATGGCTTTGATCTTCTCAGGATTAGCCTCAATTCTCCTTTCATGTACCACGAATCCCAGGAATTTGCCTGTTGCTACCCCGAATGCACACTTAGCTGGGTTTAACCTTATCTGGTTCTGCCTTATTATCTGGAAGGTCTAGCATAAGTCCCCTGTATGTTGTCCTGCTTCTGGAGATTTTGTGATCATGTCATCTATGTACACCTCCATGGATCTCCCTATCTGCTCCTTGAACAGTTTGTTCACCATACACTGGTAGGTGGCACCTGTATTTTTGAGTCCGAATGGCATTACCTTATAGTAGTAGAGGCCTTGTCCGGTGATGAAACTAGTCTTGTCCTGATCTGAAGGATGCATCACGATTTGGTTGTACCCCGAGAAAGCATCCATGAAGCTTAGGAGCTTGTTTCCTGCAGTGGAGTCAATGAACTGGTCTATCTTAGGCAGAGGAAAACTATCCTTGGGACAAGCCCGGTTGAGATCGGTGTAATCCACACACATTTGCCACTTTCCGTTAGACTTGGTTACCATAACCACATTGGCGATCCACTCGGGGTATCGAGATTCCCTGATGAATCCGACCTTCAGGAGCTTGTCAACCTCTTCTTGGACCGCAGCGTTCCGTTCGGCATTGAAATGTCTTCTTTTCTGCTTAACTGGCTTGAAAGTTGCATCCACTACCAACCTATGGGTAGCCAAGCTAAGAGAATGCTAGGCATCTCCTCATGGCTCCAAGCAAAGATATTGTTGTACTCTCTGAGAAGCTCTATCAGACCCTTCTTAATCTCTGGGTCCAGTCCTTCTCTCACTTTTACTATCTTTGTTGGATCCTCACTCTGGATCAGGACCTCCTCTAACTGTTCTGTGGGGTGCCCACTGGTCCAACCACGTTCTTCTTCTTATGGCTCTTCCACGATTATGTTTGGCACCTCTCCTTCTTCCAAGGCATCCCGCTCTGTCGCTTTCTGACCTAGGTTGCTGGTCACCTGTGCGCATTGTTTAGCTAATATAGCGGGGTTGGTGGACACCCCGTAACAATTGCGAGCTGCCTGCTGGTCTCCTCTTTCTTCTCCTACTCCTGATCCCACCTGAAACTTCAACACATTGTGATAAATGGACAGCACCCCCTTGATCCCTGACAAGAAAGGCCTACCCAAGATCACATTGTATGCAGACGGGGTGTCTAATACAATGAATTCTGTCATTATGTTCTGTTGTAGGGGAGTTTCTCCGACTATCACCGGTAGAATCTTCATCCCCATCGGCATCACTGAGTCTCCTGTGAATCCATACAGAAGGGAAGTGCAACTGTTGTAGCAAGAATTCTTCAAGTTGAGCTGCTCATGAGCCCCTTTAAACAAAATATCAACACTGCTTCCTGTATCAATTAGGACACGGTGTACCAAGCAGTTGGCGATTTGTACTGTGATTACCATAGGGTCATCATGCGGCTGAACTGTATTGTAGACATTCTACTCCGTGAAGATGATTTTGGTGGAGCGGGATAGATCCCGGGATCCACTACTGACTTTGAGTACCTCGTGGTCAGCATTAAGTCTGGGAATCTTCCTTGCATGATTCTTTTTTGAATTATTGGAGGTTCCAGCTAGGGTAGGGCCTCTACTGATGGTGTGGATCACTTAGATTTGCTGCATCTGATCCTTCTCCCCATCTCTCCTTCTTTCTGCTGCCTCCTACATCTCGCTTTGAACCCGTTTCCCTTCTTTGATGCTGTCCCGTACCTGCTGTAGAAATTCGGTTAAAAGACCTCCCCTTACCAATCCTTCAATCTGATTGCGGAGGCTGTAGCACTTTGAAATGTTGTGCCCTATATCTTCGTGGAAGTTGCAATACTTGTATTGATTCCTCTTGTCAACCGGGATTTTCATGGGACCCGGCTTTCTGAGTAGACCCTTATCCCGAATGGCGAGATAAATAGTTTCTCGAGAAGCATTGAGAGGGGTGTAGTGATTATACCCTTCTTCCTCTCTTGCCACCTTGGATACTTCCTTCGGGGGAATCTCTCTGGGAGGTGATCTCTTGACCGGATACCTTTCTTGGTACGAAGAAATATGAGGCGGCCTGTGAGTAGACCGGTTCGGAGGCTGATTCCGAAACCTCCTAGCTGGTGCGGGCTTCTGAGCTTCCTTCTTATGGCGTGGCGCTAATCGGGCTTCATCGTGCTCAATCTTGATCCGGAGTTGTTCATCAATGTCCACATGTTCCAAAGCCAGGTTGTAGGCTTTCTGGTACGTTTTCGGAGGATGCTTGGCAAAAGAACGGAACAGTCTACCAACCCATAAGTTCCTCCAGAAGTTGGCTAGTGTTTCCTTCTCTTTGAATACACCCATCTGGACGATCTCTTTATGAAATTTCTCCACATAAGATCTCAGCATTTCACCATGTTCTTGAACCACGTACTATAGCAAGATAGGATCCTTGGGATGGGGTTTGATTCCCTGAAACTGTGCACAGAAAGCTTTGGTGAGTTTAGAAAAAGAATCGATACTACCTGGTGGTAACTTTCTGAACCATGTTTTGGCACAGTCAGTCAAGGTTGAAGGAAACATTCTGCACATAGCCAGCCTGGTCGCACTTTGAACCTCCATCTGGTGGACAAAGCTTTCCAAATGGCTGACAGGGTCCTCTATTCCGGAATACTTCTCTGAAGGTATCCTGAACTTGGGGGGCAACCCTGCCTCTCTGACTCTTTTGAAGAAACGTGCATTCATCTCGCCCAAGGGGTTCTTCTGGATTTCTTGATGTTTTTCCTTTTTTAACTGCTCCAACTCCTTTGCCATCCTTGTCATCTGATCAACCAGGCGCTGAGACTTTTTGGTTCCGGATCGGGCTACTGAAACCTCTTCATCCGAAGACTCTGAATCAATGACTACCTCCTTTCGCTTAGCTTTCTGATGCTTTTCTTTGGAGCTCCTTCGGGATTTGGCGCTTCCTTCCGAATCGGGATGTGGATCTCTCTCCTTTGCCCTTGGTTTCAGTGGGGACTGAACCTTCTTAGGAGGAACCTCAATTGCGGACTTCACTAGTCTGGGTCCGAGTTTCGCCTGTCGGACTGGGAGAGGTGGACCCAATCGGTCAAAAACTGGTACCCGGACACTTGGGCCAGCATCTCTTAGGATCTCGGCTGCTTCAAAAGGGATCCCTTAGGCTATCATCCGGAGTCAGATAGCTTATACATATGATGCAGCGTGCTGTTCTAAGACATCTCGGTTGACTTCCTGCCTAGCGGGGTCTTGAGGGACAGGGCCTGCAACCGGCGGGGGCACGGGGTGGAGGATTCTCATTCCTGGTGCCCTTACCCCGCCTCTAGGCTCTTTCAGTGGAAGCAAGAGACAAGAGTCCTGATGGCTCGGGATGACCCTGAGAGGATCAGAGCCTCATTCTGAATATCAGTGGCTAAGGAAATAGGCTGTTTAGAATAATGGTTGGGATATTTTTTCGTTTCCCACAGACGGCGTCAAAAGTGTTACCGAAAAATCGTCACTGGGGGTGAAATTCCAAATAATGACTTTACAAGGACCAAGATCAAGATTGACCCTGGTCAAAGGGGTATCAAGTGGTTCGATACCGACTATCCTAAGCAATGCAATTACGACGTAGGACACCAGAAAATAGATAAAAATGAGTTTCTTATTAATCGTCTCTTTGCATTACACATATGTGAACTATACATTCAAGATTAACTGTAAGGTATGGTGATTCAGTGGGTAATGGAGATGGTCATGATAGTGATCTCATGCATGTCGATAAGTAGAACTCGATTGTAGGGTTTTTGGTGATGATTTTCGCCCCTTTTTTCGATGAATAATTAGTTGTATATATAGGTCCTGTTGCTTGCCATGCACTCCTATAATTTCGGTCTAGGGTTTGGCCAATGCAGGATCCTCTTCTTTTTAGGAGATAATCTTGGAGCCTTTACGTGTAGAATCTAGACTTTCCTTCCTATGAGGAGTTAATCTCTTAGGCAAATCTTTCCTTCCTAGGAAGACTCTGATTGAGTTGACCTGTTTAAAATAGGACTCTCTAGAGGGAAAGAGTATATCTCCTCTGTACGGCCACGTTTTAATAGGTCTTTTATGGAGCTTTTAGTTTCTAGTATGAGAATTTTGCTGCCTGGTATCCTCTTACTTGGCGGGCTAGTTATATAAGAAAGTGCAAGCTAGTAAGTGTCCTGCTGATGAAGTAAGAAGAAGTCTAACTGGTATTATAGTGGGGTGCTTAGTGGAACTCCATGTTGGGGTGCTGCGGGGTTCGTACTGTATCAGGATGCTCAGTGGAACTCCGTGTCGGGGTGTTGCGGGGTTTATAAGAGACTAGGGTATGACGATTTTGGACCCCTTTACAGGTTCTAACGAGTACTCTGGCTCGGGTCGTTGCTTATGAACCAAGATGTTGGTGGGGTCCTTAAGATGCTGGGGGAAGGCTAGGTCGGACTCCGCTGGAGGGGGTATGAACTTGGATTAGTCGAAGTCCGCCTTCGTTGGGGTAGCCGGAGGATGTCTGTTCTCCTATACTCTCCTTGTGTTGAGGTGGAAAATTTTTCCTTGGTCCTTCGTCAATTTTGGCGGTTAACAAAAGAAAAAGAAAAAGAAAAAAAAGTTTTTTTTTTTTTTTTTTTTTTTTCCTTCCTTGCAGGTGGCCTACCGAACAAGCAAGAAGGCAAGAAGTTGTCTTCTCTATTTTCTGTAAACCTCCGTCTAGTCCTGACTACATACATGACTTGCCCACAAGCAAGTTATCACATCGCGGGTCATAGCTCGGAATGCTTGGTGGTAATGAATCGAAAACAAACGAAGTAGAAAGCTTCAAAGGTATTAAACAAATTCCTCCTCATATTCGTGTATACCGAAAAGGTCCAAGATAATTTTTAAGAACCTATCTCTTTTTTCCGCTGCACAACTTACAGCTGATGTTGCTTGCGTAAAGCGTACATAGCTGCTGCTGCTTGTGCCTCTAGCGCACGCGTAGCTACCGCTTGCACGAAGCACGTACAGCTGCCGCTTGCACGAAGCACGTACAGCTGCCGCTTGCACGTCCAACACATGCCCATCCACTACATCTTCTCGAATAGTCTTCTTATTACAATATAACAATAATATATTACAAAAAAAAAAAAAAATGATTTACAAGAGAAGATTTACAGCAGAAAATTAATACAAAAAAAATATATAAACATAAACTCATCATACCATACAATTAACGATCAACCATTTTTATACAAATTAATATATATATATACATATATATAAATATAAACATCATACAACCCTAGATCGTGCCTACACTTATCATACATATCAAAAACAAATAGAAAACAATCTTAGCGTATTCGTGTATATCGAAAACATTGGCTCTGATACCAATTGTAAGTCCCCTGAAATAAAAGTTTAGAGTTTTGATTTCATATAATCAATGCAACGGAAAAATATAGGTTTTAAAACTTATTTTGGACCTTTTTCCATATACACGAATATGAGGAGGGATTCAAATAATACCTTATTGTTTTCTCCTTCGTTTGTTTTCGATTTGTCACCACAAAGCCTTCTGAGATATGACCCATGATCTGATAACCTGCGTGTGGAAACGTCACGGATGTAGGCAGGACTAGACAGAGGTTTACATAAATCAGGAAGACAACACCTTTGCCCTCCTCTCTAGTTCGGCCGGCCCTGCAAGAGAGAACAATTTTTTTTTTCTTTTGTCTTTGCCGCACCACACTTTATGTATTAGGTTTAGGTTGTTTTTTGTTTCTTGGTAAGTATATCTTATATACATGATCCTAAAGTTTAGTTGACCTAGTCAAAATAGAAATCTAAATTATATTTTAATAAGGTCACCACTAGGACTTGAACCTGTGACCTCTAGGATTTAAAATAATCATTATTATTTTTAATCCTTTTGTATTAGTCATGGTTCAAACCTGTAACCTCCTATTAATAATTAAACAATTAATAATTCTTAATTATTAATATAATTCAATTATTAATATACTAATCAAATAATCATATTATTTAATTAGTTCCCTGAATTTATTCATGTCACTTCCGTAACATAATAAATTTGGACTCTCCCATTAATTAACTGTGACCCTTGTTACCAATAGCAAGGGGACCTAATGAACACACAGTTTTGAGCTCCAATAATACTTATAAAAAATTAATTAAACTCTTTAATTACTATTTCATGATTATTAACATCAGAGTTACTGTACTAAAAACCTGAGGTTGCATTCTCGTAACTGTAGATGTTTTACACAAACCAAAATATTACTGTCCATCGATATAGCTATTATATATGATATGATCCTTAACAAGTAGTTCATAATTAGAGCTAAGTCATAAAGTCCACTATACCTCTCTAATTATATCTTTTCCTTTAAGTACCATTGATTCTCTAATGAACAATTATATCATTTCTTCCTTTACGGAAGAAAGAGAACGCTCTTAATCGTTCAAGTCCCAAATCAATCCTTAAGGGAACTACTTCTCTACTTCTCACAAGAATGAGTGGATTCCTCTATTGTGTACATACCTTCCAAGCTACAAGCCAAATCATGATTCCAAAATGTTATTGATCGGGAATGCTACTCCGATCTCACCCATGGTATGTCAAAATATGATCTAACTTGAAAGAGTCAGTAAAACACTCAAGATTAAGATCACCCATATACAACCATCATTTATCGATATATATGAATCTCTTCATTCAACGGATCTTGGTGATAGATTCATGTAGATCGTGGCCCAGTCTTATATTATCATATCATATAAGATATCTCCATTCTCATATCACCATATGAATAGTCTAAGATAAGATCACCATACATTACAGAATGGACATCAGCTATAGATTAAACACAAATAAAGTACCTAACTTTATTTGCTTTTAATGGACTCCTTAGATGGCACATCTCAAACCGAATACCTTTGCATATTTATATTGAGTCTGAGATTATATCTAGCAATCTTGGATGTTTAGCACATGTGATATAAGCATATGAGTCATGTTTATTGAATGAAAATACTACTTCTTTTATCCATGTTTTTATAACATTTATAGATTACAAGCTTTAAGGCATAAATCCCAACATGTGGAAGGGAACATTCTGCACATGGCTCTTCTTAAAGCTTTCTGCACCACTATCTAATGCACGAAAGAGATGGCTGAGAGGATTCTCCATACTGGAGTACTTCTACGCTTGCATCTTGAACCTGGGTGGGAGCTCCACCTTCTGGACCTCCTTGGAAAGGGGTGTGTGCATCTCGTTTAGGGGATTCTTTGGCTTTCCTCGATGCCTCCCATTCTCCAGTTCCTCTAAGTGCTTTGCCATCTTCGCCATCTGATATGTTTGTTGTGATTGGTCGGCTGGGGGTAGCGTCTCTTTGGAGGACCTCGACCGTAGACTGGATTCGACAAGGCTCGGATGCACGGGCCTTAGGGCGGGAGTGGAATGGGGCCGAGCTTGTCGAACATCGGGACTCTTGTGCTGGGCCCAACTTAGTTGGCATGAGGAGCGGGGCAGGGAATCTGAGCCGGAGGGCCAAACATGTTTCTCTGTAATCCTTTTACAAAAGCAACGACCTGGAACTCAAACAAGTCCTATGAGGTAAGGCCGGGGAATGTAGCGGAAGCGAAAACGGGTGCGGTTGGGGTCGATTGTGATGTGGGCGACGTCGACGATATATCGGAAAGAGTCTAGTTAGGTTGGATCGGTACATTGTCTCTTGCCCGTGTCTCCTGGGTGGAGACACAAGAGTAAGGGCCTAATGGATTAGGCTTGCCATGGGAGGACCTCAACCTCATCTCTCGAAGTCTTGCAAATGAGATGTAAGTATGAAAAGGAAAGTAAACCACCGTGGTTCAGTGATTTCTTCTCAAAGACGGTGCTAAAATGTTAACCTAAAAATCTGGTATCGACTCCTGGATAACATTTAAATCGAACGGAGAGGCCAATGAGTGGATTGAAGAGCCTGGTCACGGTTCAGGTACGATGAGGGATACCGGGGTCGGATGCCGGTAGCGATTCTGATGGATAGATGTACATGGTTACGTTGGTTGCTAGCCAAGACTAGTTCTCAGAGATGCTGGTACCAGTCATGATTAGGTATGGACACAACACGAAATAAACTTGTATCAACAAAGTATCAACTCATACTTGAATGAATAAATCATGGCTCTTCTCATTAATAGGATCAGATTACAACTCTCCTAAGAAAGGGGATACAACTCACTTTTTCTCGCTTACAATTGGGGGTTCCTATCAAGGCCACCGGTCATTCTATAGTAGCAAGTTACACCATTTGAGCTTCGAACATGAAGCTAGTCGTATTATAGTAGCAAGATATTCTGATTTTCTCTCAAAAAGACTAGTAAGAGTCCAACCCTTGACTCTTCTAGAGTTAGGGTATTTATAGAGTATCAATGATGTGGTAGGTGAAGAGGATCCTCCTATGTGGGAGTCTTAGGCATGATCCTCATCGCTCATTTGTTTTGGGCCCACTGTGGCACATGCCTCATAGGGTTGGGATTGCTCCAACTGGGACCTAGAGCTGACCTAGGAGCCTAGTAGGTAGGTGGGACACTTCTCTTTTAGGTTGGATAATCGTTAGAAGATCTCTACCGCTCATATGCATTGGGCATGGGTGGGGCATGTGCCTTGGACGGTTAGGATGATCCCACATATGCCCTAATGTCTATGTAGGTGTTTCATAGGCGGTTATGTGGCGTTTTCCCCGATTCTGGTTGGCCAGAGGTGTTTGAGCTTGCTAGACAAGTCGCTTTCACAATTAGAGCCTGCTGGGGGGGGGGGGGGGGGGGGGGACAGTGGCAATGTCTGTCACGCTGACATTGTCAGGCGTTTCTTCCAATTGTTTCCCCTTTCTGCCTAGGTGCTTTTTGCATCCCTTCTGTCCACTGGAACTCAGACTCCCTCTTTGGTGATGATTGAGGTTGACCTTTTGTAGGGCTAAGCTAGACCACCATTGGGCCGTTGAAGCTGGTTGACGTGATGTGATTGAGACCACTGATTCCTTATCTTTCCCTTCCTATGTCAACTGGGCGAAATTAATGCCCATCTACCCCCCTGTTCACTGCTGGGTTTCTTCCTTGTTTGAGCTGGTTCTTCTGCTAGGGCTTGTATCAGCCCTTCTCACGGGTTTGTTTGGCGATCTTGATGGGGGTTCTAGATTGTTCTTGATTATTTAGGGCATCCTTGTCTTCTCAGGAGACTTTGGGGAGCTCAGGTATCTTAGCTCTGGTTCGAACTAGCGGACTGGGACACCGCGTCATGGTGGTAGCCCTCGATTACGTTGGGTGCTCCGGTGCCTCATAGGAACCAAAGTTAGGGGTCCGTGCTAGACCCGGTTACTACAGTACCGGGATGGTCCTAGTTGTATCGGGAACCTGGCATTCTTGGAGGATAGAAATCGAAGGCGGAAAGGGGGCCGCACTAAGCCCAGTGTATCGGGACCGTGGCAGAACTGATCGGACCAGGGAATCCTACTCCGGTTCTGGCTCTATTGTGGTACGCTGGGGGAAGTGCTCATTTGATTCTTTTCTTGATCAGTTTTTGACGGTTAACACTTGTTTTAATCTCGATATTTGAATTAATTATCAAAATATACCAAAAAAAATTAAAACAACCCAAATCAATTTCATTAATTTTATCAAAGCATCCTAAAAACAAAATGGTGAACACTCATCTGCAACTGTACAAGATAAATTAATTATATGTTTCTATAGTTTAGTAACATTTTTTATTTTATTTTTAAAGATATATATATTTTTACATAATTTTTTTTTTTTACAAATATTATTTAAATGAAAATTGTATCTTTACGTCTCGTGGCTCTTACAAGTCAAATAATTCAACGCCATTTATGTGATAAAAATAAAAGAATAACGTGTTATTTTAAAAAACTAGGTGTTGGATTATGATTTATGAAAGCAACAAATTATTGGAGTTGTGATTTGTGAAAGAGAAATTCAGTTAATTGACTAACGAGTTTGGCGGGCTTTTTCCCGTTTCAAAAGGCAGAATACAAGACTCTCTCAGCCGTTGATAGTTTGATCTTTACTTTTTCCTCTTCCATTTTGCAACTAACTTTTTAACACTCTCCTCTTTCTCTTTCAACACAACAAAAATTCACAACCAATACAACAACACACATAAACTCCTCCTACTGTCACCTCTAATCGCCGGCGTGCTGTGTCGCTCCGGCGAGATTTTCTTTCTCAACCAAATCAATTGTTTATTTTATGGTAAATTCACTACTCTTGCTCTTTTCATTTTCACTTCACAAATTTAATGAATCTACTGTTGTGCTTCGCTCCAGTTAATTTGTCAAAATCTTTCCTAGTTTGTTGTACATTTATTTGAATGTTTTTAATCTTCTGGAACCCTGATTTTTCAGATCTAAAGTCCAAATTTAAGGGTATCATTCTTGTTCAGAAAATGGGTTTTTTGATTTATTGTTTCTAGGTTGTGTCTAAAAGGAGGAAATCTTTAATATGATAGACATCTTCTTTGAAAAACTACAAGTTATGATAGTAAATTTTGAATCTAAATTCATACATGAATACAAACATGGTCAAATGTTATTGGAATGCGGTTTATCATTATTTTCTTTATAATTCTGATTCGGCAATTTCGCAAAATATGATTATTTCTCCTTTACCCTTTTTAATTATGTCCATTTCGTCAAATAATTTGGCATTGTTTTCAGTTTCCTCGGGATTGGTTTGTAGGACTGAATCAAGTGAATATCAAGATTTTGAGTGCTTCTACAAGAGGAATTAGAATCAGAAGAAGTGAATTGTAGAAGCATGGATCCTCTGAATCTGTGATGACTGATAGATGAACCTAGAGGTTAGAATTATTTTACTTGTTAGTGTTTTTGGTTTCCAATTTTCACTTTTAAAGACTTATTCAGTTTTTAATTGTTCTCTGCAGATTATATGATTTTGCATTTTTGTTCCGTAGAACCGAGCAGTGATTAGTAGAGCTGAATATTAGATCACAATGGAGTTCAACGATGGACCTTTTGTATCAAAGGAGCATCGGGAACTTGTTCGATCTACATCGGAGAGTGTGGATCCATTATCCGTTTCTCCACTGCAGATCTCCACCTCTCCAAAGTCTCCAAGGTCCCCAATGTTGAAGTCACCAAAGGGGCAAGGTTCCAAGCATGTTTCGGGTAAGAGCAGTACTCCCAAAATGGTGAGTCCAAGGACTTCGATGAGTCCGACTGGCAAAGGGAGTCCACTCAAGTATGATCGTCATTCACATTCTCCAAGAGATGGGCGGCCTAAAAAAGGTATAACTAGAGATCATGAAAGCTGATTATGGGTATCTTATGGTACACAGATTGGTGTTCTTTTGCAGGTTATCAGTTTCATAGGCATCCCTGAATGATAGGAATGGTCAATAAATTACATGAATAAGAAAATGAAAGGCACTTTTTTTTTTTTTTTTCTTTGGTTAATATGTTAACGTTGAAGACACGTTTTTAGAACTTAAACAAGCTCATTCTATCATGAAGTGATTTATTTATGCAGGTGGTTCTGGGGGAAAAGGTACCTGGGGAGGATTATTTGATACCGAGGACAATCGTTTTCTTGACCCTAAAGATCCAAACTACGATAGCAACGAGGTAGTTACTTAGTGGCTCATCTATTTATGTTCTACATATATTCCAAAATCATTCACAGCTTAACATAGGTTAGATCAGTAGAGGATCCTGAAACTTGCAATATTGGTTAATATTTTTGGAGATACAATCCCATTTTTGCTTGTTACCGTATTTTAGTTCTTATTTTGGCTATAAGTATGTATTATGGTTGTGGTTTTGAAGAGTACGTAAAGAAAAATTATAAATTGGATGCAGGAATTTGAAAATCCTAACGCAAGAAAATTAGCTGCTGATATCATTGAGTACAAAAAGAAGGCAACAGTAATTGTGGAGGAATATTTTGCCACTGATGATGTTGTCTCAACTGCAAATGAACTGAGAGAACTTGGAATGCCTGGTTATAACTATTATTTTGTGAAGAAGCTTGTCTCTATGGCTATGGATAGGCATGACAAAGAGAAAGAAATGGCTGCTGTTCTGTTATCTGCACTTTATGCTGATGTCATTGATCCCCCACAAGTTTTCAGAGGATTCTGCAAATTGGTTGAATCTGCAGATGACTTGATTGTTGATATTCCAGACACGGTTGATGTTTTAGCTCTGTTCATAGCTCGCGCTGTGGTTGATGACATACTCCCTCCTGTGTTTCTGCAGAAACAAATGGTTTCTTTGCCTAATGATTCGAAAGGGATTGAAGTGTTGAAAAGATCTGAGAAGGGTTACCTAGCAGCTCCTCTTCATGCGGAGATTATTGAGCGGAGATGGGGAGGTAGCAAGAATAAAACAGTTGAGGATGTGAAAGCTAGAATAAACAATTTGCTGATAGAATATGTAGTGAGTGGTGATAAAAAAGAGGCTTGCCGATGCATTAAAGACTTACAAGTTCCCTTTTACCACCATGAAATAGTTAAACGAGCTCTTACAATGGCAATGGAAAGACACCAAGCTGAAGGACGATTACTAGATTTGTTGAAGCAAGCGGTTGAAGAAGGTTTGATAAATGCTAGTCAAGTTTCGAAAGGATTTGGCAGGATGATTGACACTGTTGATGATTTATCACTTGACATACCAAATGCAAGAGGAATTTTGCAGTCTTTGATCTCTAAGGCAGCATCTGAGGGCTGGTTGTGTGCTTCATCTTTGAAATCACTCTCAATGAAGCCGGAGAAGTCATCATTAGAAGATAGTGCTGCCAAAATTTTCAAGATGAAGGCTCAATCGATTATTCAAGAGTATTTCTTGTCGGGTGACATTTTAGAGGTAAGTAGTTGTCTAGAATCAGAGATCTGTACTAGTAATTCTTCTGATGAACTGGATGCTATCTTTGTTAAGAGACTGATAACTCTGGCAATGGATCGAAAGAATAGGGAAAAGGAAATGGCTTCTGTTTTGCTGTCATCTTTGTTTTTCCCTGCGGATGATGTTGTAAATGGATTTGTAATGTTGATAGAATCTGCAGATGACACTGCTCTAGATAATCCGATAGTCGTTGAGGATCTTGCAATGTTTTTGGCTAGAGCAGTGGTGGATGAAGTCTTGGCACCACAACACTTAGAAGAGATAGGAAGCCAGTTTTTGGGGCAAGATTCAATTGGAAGCAAAGTGCTTCAAATGGCAAAGTCATTGCTAAAGGCTCGACTATCAGGGGAGCGGATTTTAAGGTGTTGGGGTGGTGGGGGAAGTAGCAGGTCTGGTTGGGCAGTGGAGGATGTTAAGGACAAAATCGGGAAGCTGCTAGAGGAGTATGAATCCGGTGGAGATGTTAGGGAGGCTTGTCGCTGCATAAAGGAGTTAGGCATGCCATTTTTTCACCATGAGGTAGTTAAAAAAGCACTTGTGAATTATATTGAGAAGAAGAATGAAAGACTTTGGTGCTTGCTCAAAGAATGTTACGGGTCAGGACTGATAACGATGAATCAAATGACAAAGGGTTTCGGACGGGTAGCAGAAGCTCTTGATGACTTGGCCTTGGATGTCCCTGATGCTGAGAAACAATTTATATGTTATGAGGACAGAGCCAAGGCTGCAGGGTGGTTGGATTCCTCATTTTCATTCACCAAACAAGGACTTGCAAAAGAGAATGGTGCCTGCCATTGATCATTGGTAAGTATATATATGCTTTACTTGCTACTTACCTGATGGAAAATTCTTACATATATATTTGGAACTACCATCTTGATATGATTTTCTTGTTTATGCTCTACTGAATTTCAGATGGAAATTAAACGTAAGAATTCGAGCAGACAAAATTGATCCATATGTGTTCATGAGCAGAAGCTGAGACGATAGGAACTTGATTTTGCCACTGTCAATTCACTACAGAAGGTGGCTTATATATGTATGTAATTGTTTTGATTTGTTAGATGAGCAATATTGATTTAATCTAAGTTGGTTCGGCAGAGGTATTAAACAATGTAAGGATTTGTTAGTTTGATAATGAAATCAATTCTATTTTGCTTTCTACATTATTGCATAGATTTGGTATCAATTTTTCTCTCATAGGCATATAACTGTAAGCATATTTAAAACACATTTGTCTACCTTATCATTTTTTACCATGTAAGCATTATTTGACCCAATTGCATTACTTTTTCTAGCAAAAAGTGATGAGGTGAATAAGTGTGTTATAAGTATGTTCAAAATTATTGCCTACTAAAGAAAAACTCGACTTGGTACACTTGACAATAGTCCTTTTGTTTTTGTTTCTAGATATACAAAATGAAGAACATCATTGATATATATATATAGTAGATGTTTCTTGGATCAAGTATATATAATACATGTTAATAAATAGGTAGAATTAATATTTTAAGCATTTAATTATCTTAAAATTAAGAGAAGGAGAATGTAAAACAAAATTCATGCATTTAGGAACTTTGGGCAACATGCTTACATGTTTGAGAGAATTCCAAAAACTGCTTTGAAAATCAAAAACAATACTCAAACACTTTTATTTATTTTCTAATTGAATAGCTTTCGTTCTCACAAAACTATAGTTCAACATTAACTAAATTATTAATTTTTTTTTTTATAAAAAAAACTAAATAAAAATATGGGGAATTTATAATTAAGTACAAATAGGTTATAACATTCAAAACATTACTATTTTTCTATTTATAAAACTCTCTAAAAGGTTTCGGTTGTCTTTTGATCAATACTCTCACAAAAAAGGATCATGTAAATACAAAACAAATTGTGTATCTCCAAGCTATATTATTGTTTTTGGAGTGTATCGATCACAAATTACTTGCTTAATTTTCTTTTATTATTAAATGAGAATATAAAACTTGATTAATTTTCTTTTATCTCAAATTGTAGGGAAAAAAAAATTTAAAAAGAGAAAATCATACATTCTAAATTTATTTATTACTTATATTACATACAAAATGCCTAGTTTTATATTTTACGCTAAAGGCCCCCTAGATAATATTACAGTAGAACCCTCTAAATTAATATTCTTAGGGCCCACCATTGAGTATTAATTTAGAGAGTTATTAATTTGAAGGGTTTTACCTAGTAAAGTGTTATTTTGTCTTAGAAAATGTGTGAAAGTCAATTTTCTTGTTTATGGAAAGTTTATTTCCGGGATTCCTTGTTTAGTTGGTTTTCTTCTTCAGGGAATTTTTTATTTTTATTTTTATTTATTTATTTATTTATTTATTTTGTCAGGATTCCTAATCACAATTGCATTGCCCATAACAAATTGAAAGATTTTGCTTCTCCTTGTCAATTGCACTGCTCATATACCACTTACAGAGCTACCTAATCACATCCAACTCAGGAACACATCAGTGCACTATCTACCACCAAATTTGACATTAAAGCTATAACCATGTGTTGTTGGAATAATTCGAAACTTCAAGATGTATTATCGTCATCGCTTTAATTGTATGATGCTCGAATGTTTGGAATCCAACACACCTGATCCTGTAAAGATTGGTATTTTATAAGCCATTCGTATGGTTATTGCAGCATGGACATTTGATGTTAAGCACAAGACCATCGCTAATTGTTTTCTACATTATAAAATTCGTATAGTCAAGGAGAAACCGAGGGAGACAATGAGGATAGTCATGTTATAAGTGACAAATTCAAAGCTTCCACTATAGCAATCCTATGGATGTCAATCATCTACTTAACCATCCGGTAGAAGAAGAAGTGTGTTACACTCCAACTGAAAAGGATATTATCAATGATATCATAAGACAGAATACTGATGGTATGGTGGAGATAGATGATAATGACAACGATAGTCCTGAGGTACCTAAAATCTCTACAAGTAAGGTCGTTGAAATGTTAAATTTAATTGAAACATTTTAGCTACAACAAGAAGAAATCATAACTACTTCTTAAAGACAATTCAAAAGATGAAAGATGAAATAAAAAATATCAAACATGGTGGTTTATTGCAAACTAGCATCTTGAATTACCTAGTTCTTGAATAATATGTAATATATTTTGTACTTTTATGAAATTATTAATTTATGCAGCAGTCGAGACTGAAATTTTACATTAGGTTTCAAAAAGAAATTATAGAGGGATATATTAATTTCTTACACTTGCCCAAGTTGAGACTAAGATTTTTTTATTAATTTAAAGATGATATTGATTTATAGGAGATTAATGTGATATGTGAGTTGTAACTGCCAAATAAATTATAAAATAATATACAATGAATAGTATGTTAATTACAACTTACATGTTGTACATTAAAACATAATTTTTATATAGTGATGAGAGAGAGAGAGAGAGAGAGAGAGAGAGAGAGAGAGATTATATTGTGGATTAATTGCACTAACATACCTTTGCTTTATTGAATCTAACAATATTTTAAAAAGATATCCTAAATTAACATTAAAACATAATTTTTTTATAGTGATGAGAGAGAGAGAGAGAGAGAGAGAGAGAGAGAGAGAGATTATATTGTGGATTAATTGTACTAACATACCTTTGCTTTTTTGAATCTAACAAGATTTTAAAAAGATATCCTAAATTAACATTAAAACATAATTTTTTTTATAGTGATGAGAGAGAGAGAGAGAGAGAGAGAGAGAGAGAGAGAGAGAGAGATTATATTGTGGATTAATTGCACTAACATACCTTTACTTTATTGAATCTAACAAGATTTTAAAAAGATATCCTAAATTAACACAAATACCTCTTGCTATCAAGTCAATCCGTTAACTTTAACGGTTGACTAACATTAATCTATGGAAAAACAAATATACCACTAACATATCATCCAAAAAATAAAATATTTTTTTAATTAAAAAGTGAAAAATCAAATTTAAAAAAATAAAAAAAAAACAAGATAATTAGTTCGCAGGAACATCCTTAGTTCGTATTGGAGCCTCCTTTGCTAACAGTAGAAGGCCGAGTTGGAGGAGATCGAAGATGATCTCTTTTAGTAGGAGGAGATCGTTAAAGATTTCTTGTTTCCTTTGGCGGTGGAGATCCATTGCCAGTAGATTATTATTATTATTATTATTATTATTACTATTATTTTTTATTTTTCAATTTTTAATTAAAAAATATTTTATATTTAGGATATTGTGATAGAAGTATATTTGGCTTTCTAAGGATCAAGTTAAGTCAACCGTTAAAGTTAACGGATTGACTTGATGGCAATGGGTTTTTATGTTAATTTATGACATCGTTTTGAAATCTTGCTAGATTTAATAAACTAAGGGTAAGTTAGTGTAATTAACCCTTATATTGCAGAGAAATTATAAATATATAAAAATAAAAATAAAAGAGAGAGAGAGAGAGAGAGAGAGAGAGAGAGAGAGAGAGAGAGAGAGAGAGAGAGATAAAATATCAAGTTGATTACAAAAGTGTTGAACGATAAATTATGCATTAACTGTTTGAAATAAATAAATAAATTATGCATTGACGATGTCTGCAAAGTAGGGATGGGCAATGGCATCGCCAGTGGTGATTCTCTTAGCTGGGTTCTTGCAAAGCATTATAGAAAGAAGATCAAATCCGTCTGATTCGAGACATGAGACCTTACCAGCTAAAGCTACAGGCAACGAAGTCTCCCTTGGCCCGCTATCTTCCTTCGGTGTAACAAACCAACAGTTTCCGTCCAATCTCCGTTGAACAAAGGCTCCCCTTCATCACCAGCTCAGCAAATATACAACCCACAGACCACATATCAACCGGAGCAGAGGCTGCTGAGTAACTTGTAAGACCAAGATGATTTCAGGGGCCGCATACTTCAAATCTCCAATCCAATTATGGTCGTCATCGACAGGTACATCCTTTTCAGCCAATCCGAAAGCAATCTTTACAATGTTTTCCTGAAATTTTACCAGCAAATTACCTAGTCGAAGATCACGATGAATAATGTTGAGAGAATGAAGACGGGAGACACCTTGGAGAATCTGATACATAAACCTCTTCGTCAAGGATGAATTCCATGTGGGAGTTTTTATGAGATGACTTAGGAGGGTGTATTCAATTAGGATTCTTAAGGACATTTAAAGACATTTTTTAAGTGACGGATTTTCATGGATTTTTACAGATTTTTACGGACTTTTATAAATCCACATGGATTTTCATTGATTTGTTTAGACATCTATCTCAGACTTTTATAGATTTGTTTAGACATCTATCTCAGACTGTTATAGATTTGTTTAGACATCCATAGACTTTCATAGATTTGTTATCTTTGACTTCTAATATAAATGGAGAAGAGTGACGATATTTGCACCTCTTAAAAGCTATATGTACACCTCTCTGGTAAGTCCAATCAACTTTATTATTATTTAAAAATTTGTTATTGAATTTATTGTTTTCAAAAAAAAAAAAAAAAAAAAAAAATTCTTACTCTGAAATACATAAATTACATCAAGATGAGTTGGTGTTTGAGCTAATTTTATTTTAAAGTGGTATATTAAAATAATAAAAAAAGATAAAAAAATAAAAAAATAAATAAAGGTAAGTTAAATGCATAGAACCTATATAAAAGGTAAAACACGGACAAATAAAAAAAATAAAAAATAAAAATAAAATCAATGTTTTTGCTTGTATGTGTTGCCACTTGCCAGTGTGTGTAATTCACAGAAAAAAAAAGGGAGCGCTAATCTTGGTAGTGGAATGTGCTTTGGTTTATTGTCTTTTTTTTTTTTTTTTTTTTGGGTGTTGTTGGGTAAGATTGCAGTCAAAAAATCAGAAAGGGAAGATTATCGATTATGATTATTTGAGCAAAGAAGAAGTGAGAATAAGCAACATGTTTCTGTTTTGAGAGAGAGAGAGAGAGAGAGAGAGAGAGAGAGAGAGAGAGAGAGAGAGAGAGAGAGAGCAAAGTCCACCAAAATCTTTGGGGAGAAGGCCAGACATGTTATGACATTTGATATTTATATTTCCCACTATCAAGTCCACCAAAATCCATGACCTAAAAAAATCCTTTAAAATCTAGTCATAATTGAATATACATTGATTCTTGTAGACATTTTTAAAGTCTTAATTCAATACACCCAGATTTGGAATCATTTACCACTGGATTAATATATACTCTTTTAAAGTCTTTAAATGTCCTAATTGAATACACCAGGATTTATAATGTCTTTAAATGTCCCCAAGAATCCTAATTGAATACACCCCCCTTAGATCGGTGTCTAGATATTCTAAAGCCAGTGTCACATCATTTGTCGCATCATTATAACAAATGTCGTAGAATGTGACGATGTTATCATGATGTAACTCCTTCAAAAGAGAAATTTGATCTCCTGTGATCATTGAGCTACTATTATTGAAACTAAATTTCCCGGTTACTGCAACAACCTGATTGGTGGGAGAGTCATGGCTTGTAAATGACACCCAAACACCCATTTCCAATACAGCAAATCTTCTTGTACCTACAGTTTCTGTCCAGTTGACTCTTTTTGTAATTAGGTTTAATAATATCTATTTTCAAGGCACCACTTGTAGATATCTTCGTTCTTGGGGAGAGACCTTCATCAGATTTTAAGGGCATTTGATTCTCCACTGCATAGGTTTTTCCATCTGTACGTACACAAACAAGAGATATCAATCAGTTCTCCTCAAACCTATTAATGATAATAATGTTAAGTGGATTAGAGAAAGAGAGCTACTATATCATATATATATATATAGGTATAAGGGTGAAACAATAATGAGCCAAAAAAATTATGGACTTATTGTTTTTAGCCAACTATTTATTTTTTTATTGTTTTCGTCACTTTTAACCACTTTTAGATAAAAAGGCCCTTAAATTTGAAATTAAAAAAAAAATCAGTAGATGGGTGGTAAAAACGAGGTACTGTTTTGTTAGGGTTGAAACCATCCCTCAAGTAAAAAACGATCTGAAGTAAAAAAAATAAGAAAGAGAGAGAAGGGGAGAGAAGAGATCGTCGTCGCCTCCAACATCTGTCGCCGCCACTACCGCTCGCCGTTGCTGCTGCTCGCCCTCTTTAATGCAATACCCACTTATGAATACATTTAAATACACCAACTTCCATTAGATCCTCCTTATTATAATCTATCTCCTAGGATTCACAATTCACAACCAAACCACTAAACCTTCTTCACATACGCAGACCAGACACGGTTCAAGGTTAGTTCGTTTATCAGATCTCTGTCAACTATTGGGTTTTTTTTTTTTTTTTTACAATTCCTGTGAGAGATATTTTTGTCTTTGCATGTATGTAATTGATTGTTTGTATGGTTTGCTTGGGAATTTGTGAATTTGAGTTCTTGAACTTTCACTTTTGTTGATTTTTTTTGGTGGTAATTCCAGTTTATGCTTGTTCAATTTTTTGTTTGAGGAATTATATTAGGGCTCGGGTTTGTGGGTATGAAATATTGCCATATGATTAAATTTCGTAGCAATTTTCACTTTCAAGACATGTAATTGGATCAAATGTGAGAAAGTGTTTTTTTTTTTTTTTAGTTGGGTAGAGAATTGCTCTAATTGATTGTAGGAAACTAATTGAGCACCTAGATGTATCATAAGTTGCACCTGTGATCTTAGGTATGAAAATTTTCCTCTCGAGTCTCGGCCAGTTTCATCATTGTAATTGGCCTAGAGAGCTCAGATACGGTGAGGATGGAATATGGTTGGGTCTTAGGTTAAAATCTTACCAAGTAAAATATGGTAGATTATATCGCTATTGCTAACTTTTATTTTTCTGAGGGTTAGCGATTATCTTTCTGTTTGATGCATTTCTGAAGACCGGTTTGCATATCACAAAAATGGGTTAGCATTAGTAGACAGGAACCGGGTGTTAAGCAGTTTAGTCGTTTGTGAACAAATAAGTCATCAGCTTTGCTTGTTTCATGGTCTTTGGTATGCACATGTGTATCTCTAGGTGCTAGATTTACTCAACCTTTTGATGTTTAGATACAATAACTTTGCTGAACTATTAAAAAAAAAAAAAAAAATTGAAGTCAAGTTATGGTTGTTGTTATTCTATTTGTTTGCAACAAAGAGAGGATATTGAAAAGTATTCTGTTTGTTTTGATTCTGTTTATTTGCAATAGTTGAGTTTATTGGCATGTTACTTTCATAGACATTAATGCTTTTTTTTTTTATGTGATTTTGTAGATGGAAAATATAAATTATGTGTTCTTGTTATCATGTTGGGATTTGATTTTGTGATTGTTAATGGTGAATATGTGTTTATTTTTTATTTGTAACATGTAACTAGGATTTGATTGGCTTGTAATTTGGATTGATTGACATGAAACTTAGTTTTTCTTGGCATGTAACTTGTATTAATTGGTTGTCTTCTCGTGATTCAAATATCAGTGGAGTTTTGACAATTAGAAGTTCATTTTGGTTATTTGGTAACAGCAATGATGATGCTATATTCTCGCAATTCTACTTTGTTTCCTATTTTTTAGATTTTAATTGTTTTCTTACAATGTACTTTGGTGATTCATTCCAACCATATTGCATAAAGTCAGGATATTTCGATCAGAATGGCATACCACCCAGGCTTCCAAAAGATGTTTCATGTGGCACGATTGGGTTCGAAGAAGAAGTGTCCACCTCAAAAAGACAATGCAAGTTGTAATGTTTCAAGCAGCATGTTTGTTGTTTGAAAACTCTAATTGGGGATAGGGTAATGAACCATACCCCTTTATAAAAGATATGGCACTTGATATTTCTTTTCAAATCATGTACTAACAAATTGATAATTATTAGGGGGCTTTGCAAAAGTGTCCACTTCCAAGTTTGAAAGAGCAAAAAAGTCTCCCTATTGTTTTCCTTACAAAACTGTCTGTTATTGAAGTTTACTTTACATAAAATGTCCCCTGTTGGACTAAACTACCCTTCCCTATTCAAGAGGGTTGTAATGTCATAACTACCCTTAAGCATTTCACTTTCCCACAATTACCCTTCTCTTCCCTTCCCTTCCCTCCCTTTCTTTCAACGACCCCTATTGAATTCCCTCCCCCATTTTCGAACATATCCTGACCCGACCACAGTCCTCCATCTCCGTCTTCTTTTTTTCCTTCTTCCTTCCCCATCTTCAGTTCTCCTCATCTTCAGTCCTCCCCATCTTTGGGGCTTCAATATTCCTCCTATTCTGAAATTCGTTATGAACTGTTTTCAACTGAACAGGTGATGGGGAAAACCATTTAGAAACCCTAAAAACAGAGAGATAGAGAGAGACAGAGGCGACGAGGACGATGAGGGATAATGTGTTTGTCTCTCCGGTCTTTAAAAGTTTGCAATTGTGTTTGGGTTTCTCTCGAGTTTGAGTCATGGCAGAGATAGATCGAAGGCAAGGGTACCTAAGATGTGGGTTATAAATCGAAGGCAAGGAAACCGGTTGAAAAAGGAACGATTGGCTTCTTCTCAAGGTTCGAATCGTCAAATGAACCCATCTGCTGTAGGTTAGTGTTTCTTTTAATCTGTGCATTGGAACCTATGAAAGACGATGTTTTGTTTATTATGTTCCCTAATTGTTGTTGGTGTTGTCTTTTGTTGGATAGAGAAATTGCTTGATTGTGATGAGTATTTAGTTGTGATGAATGGGTGTGTGGGCTGTGTGGAGTGTTTAATGAATGGGTGCATGTATTTTGGGGTTGATAAGTCTGTCCATTTCTTGATTTCTTGAAATGCCTTCATCATATGGTCTGAAATTTGTTCTAGAGATTCAGAATGCCAAATTGGGGAAGTCCTGCTGGTGTGTGGCATTTGTTGAAGTTCTGGTAGTTGTGTGGCATTTTTTGTTGTTTTGTTTTCTATGTCATTTGGTCAAGTGCTGCTGCTGTGTGGCGTAGTTTTGTTGGGATTGATAACTCTTTCTAGGGCTTGAAGTTCGAGTATGGGGCTTGAAACCCTTGTGCAGGGCTTGAAAATACTTTAATAGGGCTTGAAATAGTTTTACAGGGCTTCAAGTCCTTTTACAGGGCTTTAAAAATAATTGTCCATGGTTAGAAAGGCAATTGTTGTTTGTATAATTAGAGGTCAATGTCTTCATTATATGTTCTAGATGTCTTCAATATAGTTCTGAAATTTGTTTTAGATTTGTTCAGTATAGGTTATGAAATTTGTTATAGATTTTCCTAAAGCCATTTTGTTATATTTCTTCATTTGCATATCTTGATTACTTTAACAACATTTACAGGGTCTATGGATACGCTGAATGGGTTCATAGTGCACTGCGATAGACATTGGATTGATGACGAAGTGTTGGGTCCAATTTCCTTTGCATGTCATGACAACAAGTATAGTAAATTGTTGGAAACAGTATGTCACCGGATTGGTGTTAGTAACGATAGATTCCAAATAAACTTAAGTTCAGAGCTTTTAACGGCAAAAGGGAGTTGTACATTATCCATTTTGAGCGACAATGATGCATCTTGTTTGTTTTCTCATAATCGCTCCTCGTGGATTGAAATTAAGGTCGAAGTCGTAGAAAGACCTGTACCGCCGAAGGCAACTGAAAGTGTATTTCAAACTCCGATGAAGTCCAGTATGCCTAAACCCTTCAGTGTTTCAGAATCCCCAATTAGTACTCCACAATTCCCGTTAGTGAGTGGTAGCAATCAGCCGTTTGGGCCAGTTGACAACCAACCAACCCCCGGATTTACATCAGCCGAGAAAGACGAGGGGACTCCAAGTTCGACTACCAAGCATCCAAAGGCTGAGGTGGATGATTTTGATAGTTCTGAAACCTCTGATATAGAGGATGATCATGAGTGTAGCAGTGTCGCGGAATCGTCATCAGACTGTAGAGAAGCTAAAACAAATGGAGCAGCTAACAGTTCTACTCCCTCTATGATAACACGTTGGACAATACCAGGGTCAGAACTGTACTCAATTCAGCCTATTAGATCAAAAGAATTGTTTGAAGACAAAGGAGAATTTAGTGAAATATACAAAGGACAGATGTTCAAGGATAAGAAAACCTTGAAAGGGGTTCTAGGGTTCAATGCAATGCAAAAGAGGTTTGATTACAGGGTTCGACAATCGAATCATACATGATTCGTTGCAATATGTAAAAAGAGAGATTGTAAATGGGTTTTTAGGGCAGGGAAGTCAAGAAATGGGACGTATTGGAATGTGGTGATAATGGAAACTACAACGTAGATTTTCACCGTGTAAGTTCCTATGTAATAGGGCAATTGTTTGCAAAACAGCTTGCCGATCCACGATGCAACCTCCGTCCTAAAGATATAATGACTGACATGAAGGATAAGCACAGCATAAACCTGACATACAACAAAACATACAGGTCTAAGGACCGCGCTTTAGAAAGTGTTTTCGGTGATTTGTGAGAGTCATTTAAGATGTTGCCCGCATACTTTCAGATGTTGGAAAAATATAATCCGGGGACGAAAACCAAGATTATAACCGATAGGAAAAACCGGTTCAAATATGGATTCATGGCACTTGGGGCTTGTATAGAGGGATTCAATACAGTTATTAGGCCTGTTATTGCCATCGATGCTACCCACTTAAAGTCCAAGACCAGGGGTGTTTTGTTAGTTGCAGTATGCAAGGATGGTAATGAAATGATATACCCATTGGCATTTGGGTTTGCCAATTCCGAGAGCTCAAAGTCATGGACATGGTTCTTGAAGCAACTTCACGACGTGATCTTGCATCCTGAACTTGTGATGATAGTTTCGGATCGGCACACGGGTATCTCTAATGGCATGAGATCAATATTCCCCAATGCAGCACATGGGGTTTGTGCATACCACTTGGCCAAAAATCTGAAACAACATTGTATGAAGCGAGGTGACGTGATTAGTCTTTACTATCGTGCTACATATTCCTACCTTGTTGATGATTTTGACCGTTCAATGGCTTCGTTGAAATTCATTCATCCTAAGGTTTATGATGAGCTCATTGAGGTTGGGATACAGAAGTTTTCACGTGTCCATAGCCCTAGGAAGAGGTATCATATGATGACCACCAACATTGCAGAGTCAATGAATTCAGCTCTACTTGCAATCCGGAAGTTGCCTATCACATCTATTGTCGAATTTATCAGAGATTTGTTGCAACGTTGGTTCCACGATCGTCGAATTAATGCAAGAGAAACACCCACATTCTTGACTACTGATGCGGACCAACACATCAAAGACAGGGTGTTAGCATCGCGACAGGGTGTTAGCATCGCAACGGTGTGTGGTTCACCCCATTGACTTCAATAGGTTCAAGGTACAAGACCAATGGAAGGGAGCCATTGTGGACTTTGAACAACGTTCATGCTCATGCCGTGAATGAGACCTAGATGAGTTACCGTGTACACATGCCATGGCTGTTGCAACGTATGTTTACATAATGTTTATTTACATTTTTAATAACAATCATAATCCAAGAATTTCTATTTGTTATTAATTTTTTATTATTTGTGTGTTTTGTATCAGGCTTAAAGGTATGCCCATCAACTCATTATGTTCCAACTTTTTCACAACCGGATGGTTGAAACAGACATATGACATGTCTGTGAACCCTGTTCCAGAACCTGAAGCGTGGGACATTGGTGATGACGTTCGTAATCGCGTTGTCTTGCCATGGAAAAAAAAGCGATTGATAGGAAGACCAAAGAAAAATCGGATGCCTTCTGTTGGGGAGAAACAAAAGCAACAAACATGTGGGAATTGTGGCCATAAGGGACACAATAAAAAAAGTTGCTCAAACCCATCATGTAGCACAGGGAAACCAGAAAAAAAAACCACGTGCTTGTAGCATGTGCAAGAAAGAAGGACATAACAAACTTACGTGCCCAGATAGGGATAACCTACTCGACCCCAGTTTGGCACCCCACCTCAGCTCGGATGACACTAACACAGACGAAAAAGACGTTGATTATTAGGTATGGGTGAGACTTATCCTTTCCTTGTAATAGTTGTTTAAAAAATAAAATATTTGAGAGATAGCAGTTGCTTACACTTTTGCTATTGCATACACATACACCTTCATTGTAGGTTGAAATTCAGGACTGCAAGGAATTTGTTGCTGTGCTGATGGTGCAGTCGTACAATATGTACAACATTTTACAACATTTTAGGTGATGTTGTTTATGTTGTTACAACTATTTTTAAGTTGAAAATAGGAGCCCCCAGCCTAGCATGTGTTTACAATTGTTTTTCACTTGTTGTGTTGATGTATGATAATGGAATAATTATGTATTCAGGAATATTTGTTGTGGCCTTGCCCTGTGATGGAATAATACAATCTTGTAATTTCTAGTATATATTGTGGTATACTGTTCGTTGTAGTATATACATACTGGCCTTGTCATTATTGATCCCAGTCAATTCATTGTCTGTTTCGTGCAAGACAGGGCTTCAATTTATATATCATTATTATTTTCATAAGCCCTGAACTAACAAATGTGAAGCCCGTTACATAACATTGATGTGTGAAGCCCAGGAAATTTATTGTCTGTTTCAGGCATGACAGGGCTTCAAATTCTTTATTTATATTTCCATAAGCCCTGACCTATGAATTGCAAACCCTGGAAGAACATTAATTATCCAGATTAGTATGAAGAACATTGATTTGTTAAGGCTTACGGGCCGAGGTTTTTGTTTGGTCGTTAACGTTAAGGCCTAAGCCCATGATAAATAAACTCAAATTGAATGTAATTAACTATTTTAAATCCAAAAGAATTGATTTCTGAAATTAAATTAAATGGAATAAAAGGAAATTAAATGGAATTAAATTTAAGAGATATTAATGGTGTCTTTTCCATTTGAGAAACAGGATAATCGGTGCATTGGGTAGTGAATAGGCATCCAGATACAATTATGCAGAAGACTTTTACAGTTACCAAAACGGTCATGACTAGTTACCATTGTGACTTTTCATTCATGGTGAACGTTTACATCCCATTATAAATACCTTGTCCCTGTTACATATTCTTTTCACTGTTCATTTATATTTGTTCATCTTTTTTTTTTTTTTTTTTTTTTCATACAATGGCAGCAAACAATATCGGTAATCATGTTGGCAGGCAAGTTCGTGAGACAGACAGGCTAGAATCAATCTTTGAATGTCTGAGGCAACGAATTGCAAATGCAGAGAACACCATCCGTGATGAGCGAGCAAATGTTGGATGCCTGACTGTTGACAATGCAGTTTTGATGGGAAAAGTTGAAAACCTAGAAGCAGAAATAATCAATTTATATGTTCAGATGGAGGCAAGAGACAATGAACTTAACGGTTTTTACACTCTTGTTGAAAAACTGCAAAAGAAGATGTTGGACTTCAATATTCAACCATCTCCCTAGAGAAAAGCCTCTTATCATGTCATTCACAGACCCTACAGTTTGCTGCCCTTGTTATGCGTTTTATGTTTGTGTTACAATTTTCTGCACTACAGTTTGTGTTTTCTGCCCTTGTTATGCCCTTGTTATGCTATGCCCTTGTTATGCTATGCCCTTGTAATGCCCTTGTAATGCCCTTGTTAATGTTAATTTCATCTTTTTTTGCGTTTTAAGTTTGTGTTAATTATTTCTGCCCTACAGTTTACTGCCCATGCATTTCCGTTAGACAATATATCTCTAACATCTACACAAAAGGCACTATACATAACAATGAACCAGAAACACCCTGAAAGTTATCTTTTATTCATATTAAAAAAAGGCACATAAGGCAATATACATAACTATCAACCAGAAACACCATTTCACATACCATTTCACATAAATTTACCCACTGTTATTCCAATAACAAACACAACAATTAGGTATAGTGGAAATGGAAGGAAATTTCTTTGGGTTTGTACGGGTTCGTTGTCTTCTGTTGTAGCAGGAGTATGAATACAAAGTTCACGCTGAATGTCACGGCTTCAGAGAGCTTGATATGCTTCATCAACTGTACTAAATTTCTGGTAAGAAGCACCCTTGAATCCATCAATTTGATCATGACATTCCGGCCATGAGTTGAAGACACCGGTTTTCCTCCCTTTGAAAACGACATACACCGATTTCTTCGCCATTTCAAACAACACACTGTATGACACTTCAATAAACAAACAACCAACAAACGAAAATATCAGATTTAAATCTTTTTTTAATAATGGCAAAACAACAAAGTAAATCTTTCGATAACAGAAAACATTCGACAACACAAACATTAAACAAAATCAAAGGTAGAAAGAAAACCGGTTATGGTTAATCGGAGGGACCAATCCAAAACACAAACATTAAACACAAACACTTCAATGCACTGTTAATAGGGCATAGAAGTCTTTCAGAAGAAATCGGAGGTAGAAGCTATACTTGCTTGTAACTTCAATTTCTTCCGAAAACCTCCATGTCTATCGACAAAATTCACATAGCCTGCAAAATTAACCTGTGCCCGTGTGCGGTGGTCGACAGTTCTGGTGTAGAAGATGAAGGATGGAGATGGGTAGAAGTTGGGAACAGTTGTGGTGTAGAAGATGAAGGATGGAGATGGGTAGAAGTTGGGGAGAAGATGAAAATCTAATGACGATGAAGATCTGAAATAAATAAGATGATGATGATGTGGGAATGGGATCAATAAATACCGTCCCGGAACCATAAATAACCCTATGGATGTGGGATCCAACTGTGGTCCACTTTCAGTTAGTGGGATCCAGCTGTGGACCACTAACTTCTTTTCAATGCACTACATTTGAAGCCCAGAAACAATACATTTGAAGCCCTGTAATCGGAACTGAAGCCCAGAATCATTGTACACGGCTTAGATGGTATACTTTTTTTATTTAATATTAATTTTTGGAAATTTTTTAAATTTTGTCCTTCCATAAGGAATTAGTTACACAACATGTGGCAACACCCTAGATGTTCCACAGTAATGAAAAACGAAATCTAGTAAGTGAGGCCTTAGTGGTACACTATGTAGTGGTATAATAGTGATAATAGTGCAAATGTCACACATTGTTTTACTAGGGGAAGAAGTGTTACTAAGTAATTGTAATGGAGTTGGTAACGGGATATTTTTGTGACCGTCCGATTCTCCCAAAAAAACTCTATAAAGTTGTCCACCTACGTTCCATCAAATTTGGACCGTCTCGATCGGGAAGAAAACGACTGGACCCACATCATCGGATGCATAAACAAAATACATTCAAGCCCTGCCGTAATTTGTGAAGCCCAGATATTAAATAATGGACTTCTGGCATACATGCATATCAATAGCTGTGCTGAATGTTGAATAGGTGGGCTCAAGCCCAGATGAAGCCCGAATAACTGGTAGGATAAAAGCCCACCCGTTGAATTACCCCAAAACCGTTTTGGTGGGATACAGCTGTGGTCCACTTGCTTCCTTTCAATGCAATAATAGTTGAAGCCCAGAAACAATACATTTGAAGCCCTGCAATCGGAACTGAAGCCCAGAATCATTGTACAGGGCTTAGATGGTTTACTTTTTTATTTAATATTAATTTTTGGAAATTTTTTAAATTTTGTCATTCCATAAGGAATTAGTTACACAACATGTGGCAACACCCTAGATGTTACACAGTACTGAAAAACGAAATCTAGTAAGTGAGGCCTTAATGGTACACTATGTAGTGGTATAATAGTGCAAATGTCACACATTGTTTTATTAGGGGAAGAAGTGTTACTAAGTAATTGTAATGGAGTTGGTAAGGGGATATTTTTGTGACCGTCCGATTCTCCCAAAAAAACTCTATAAAGTTGTCCACCTACGTTCCATCAAATTCGGACCATCTCGATCGGGAAGAAAACGACTGGACCCACATCATCGGATGCATAAACATAATACATTCAAGCCCTGCCGTAATTTGTGAAGTCAAGATATTAAATAATGGACTTCTGGCATATAGGCATATCAATAGGTCAATAGCTGTGGTCCACTTTCAATTAGTGGGATCCAGCTATAGTCCACTTGCTTCCTTTCAATGCACTGCATTTGAAGCCCTGTAGCAGGAATTGTACAGGGCTTAGATGTTATACTGTTTGATTTTAAAATTTTAAAATTTTATAAAGTTGTCCACCTATGTTCAATCCGTTTTGGACCGTCTCGATCGGGAAAAAAACAACGGGACCCACATCATTGATTCCCAGACTGAATGGATGTGAAGCCCTGGAATTGGAATTGAAGCCCACAATCACTGTACAGGTCTTAGAAAGTAAACTTTTGCATTTAATTTAACATGTGGCAACACCCTATACGTTTCCTTATTCCCCACCCGAGGTTACACAAATGCTTCTGAAAGTCTAAACTTTTTCAGTTTTTACAATTTTGTCCTTGGTTTGCTATCAAATTAGAATTGCATTTCATCTTCATTAAATTCGCCATTGCAAAACACAAACAACGAAAGCAAAGCCATTGCAAGGATTCTTCAAAAACAGGATAATGCATGCATTATGTAGTCAACGGGCATCCAGATGAAATTACCAATTTACAATGATTGGTTTCAATTCATGGTGAACGTTTGCATGTTTTACAATTAACTTGTAAATAACTTGTCCAAAATCCTTTTTTTTTTTTTTTCACAATTCATTTCTATTTGTTCATCTTTCTTTTTTTCATTCATACAATGGCTAAAAACAATATCGGCAATCAGGCCATCAATTTGATCATGACATTCAGGCCATGAGTTGAAGACACCGGTTCTCCTTCCTTTGAAAACGACATACACCGAGTTCTTCCCCATTTCAAACAACACACTGTATAACACTTCAATAAACAAGTAATCAACAAACCAAATATTAGATTTTAAATAATGGCAAAACAACATAGTAAATCGAAAATAACAAAGAAAACATTCCAAAACACAAATATTAAACTTTCCTATTTCCCTGATAACCGAACAGAATGACAGCGTACATAATTCGATATTTTTGACTTCACTTCTAAACAAAATGAAAGTGGAAATAACACTAACAAATTATGGTTAATTGGGCATAGAAGTATTTCAAAAGAAACCAGAGGCAGAAGCTATACTTGCTTGTAACTTCGATTTCTTTCGAAAACCTCCATGCCCTATTAACCATATGAAGGATATCGTGCAATAATAGGACATGTGCCTGTGTGCGCTGGTCGACATAGGTGGTGTAGAAGGTGAAGGATGAAGATGGGTAGAAGATGGATCGACGATGGAAATCTTAAGGTAAGAAGATGATGATGATGTGGGAATGGTATCCATAATTATCGTCCCGGAACCATAAATAATAGGAGTTGTGGGATCCAGCTGTGGTCCACTTTCAGTTAGTGGGATCCAGTTGTGGTCCAGTTCAATCCTTTCAATTCACTGCATGTGAAGCCCATAAACAATACATTTGAAGCCTTGTAATCGGAACTGAAGCCCAGAATGATTGTACAGGGTTTAGATGTTATATTGTTTGATTTTTTCCTTCTATATGTAATTTGGGTTTACACAACATGTGGCAACCCTCTAAAACTTCGAGACCACAAAAAAACCACATACGTTCCATCAAATTCAGACCATCTCGATCACGAAGAAAACGACTGGACCCACATCATCGGATGCAGAAACAAAATACATTCAAGCCCTGACGTAATTTGTGAAGCCCATATATTAAATAATGGACTACTGGCATACTGGCATACAGTTGTGGTCCACCATGGATTCCCTTCCTTTAAAGGCATTGTATATGATTCCAAGATTGAATATAGGTGAAGCCCTGGAAATGGAATTGAAGCCCACATTAATTTCAATTTTGTCATCGGTTATGGTATCAATCAATTTCATTTAATTTCATTAAACTCGCCATTGGAAGGATTCTTCAAAACAATTCGAGTAAACAAGAACACAGAAAATAAAAGACAGCCAACCGGAAGGAAATAAATGCTTACAAAACAACAACAACAAACCAACACAACCAAAGCAAAACACTAATATAACAACTGTAAAAATGTCCCAATTTCAGCACAATTGACCGCAGTCAATGACCATTACGGGCTTGGATGTTAAGCCGGTGATGGAACCGATATTGTCAACGGCATTCAAGACGTCATATCCTTGGACCACCTCACCGAAGACGACTTGCTTGCGATCGAGCCACTCGGTCTTAGCGGTACAGATGAAGAACTGGGACCCGTTGCCTGTTTTGCCAGTTTTGGCCATTGACAAGATATCGGGACCGATATGCTTCTTCACGAAGTTCTCGTCGGCAAAACTAGGGCCGTATATCGATTCACCACCGGTTCCATTTCCGTGAATGATGTCTCCTCCATGGACCATGTACCATGTACCCGGGTATCACGCGGTGAAAAGGTTGAACCCTTGTAGTGGGGTGCTTTCCCAAACATGCTGATACCCTTCTCTTCGGTACAAAGAGCCCGAAAGTTCTCCGCTGTTATCGGGGTGCTGTCTGCGAAGAGTTCCATCACAATTCTACCCGCAGGGTGGCCATCAATGCTTAGGTCAAAGAACACTCTAGGGTTCGCCATAACAGTAAATTTGATAAACAGAGAAAAACGAAATGGGGAGGAACCGAGGAGGAACCCAAGAATGGGAACCAAAGGCGGGGCCCCTTTTCTTTACTTAGTTGGGTTGGGGTTCATCATCTCAAATGTCATGTGTTATTCTCTTATTGTTTATCGGGTTTGTAATGCAAAGGGCCTAGCCCAATAATAAAATGGTTCATGTGATTTCCTATTTTTGTGATAATGTCTGATGACTTAATTAATTAAACTTAAATTAATTAATTAATTAATTACGCTTAAATTAATTGATTCATCAATATTTTATAAATATCAGTGTAATTAAATAATTAATTAATTAAGTGTATCATAACCAACATAATAGGATGGCAGCTTCACACTAGGTATGATAATGAAGAACTGTACAAAAGCTGGGTTGCCAATCCACAATTGCAACATATACATTCTTACATTCTTACATTCTTCTTCTTTTTCTCTACAATATAGTATCCTGGGATGAATGAACATGAATTTCACCAATTTACCAATTTCAAAAATCGAAAGTGCACATCTACCAATTTCACCTACGGCTGAATGGGGTTTACAATCTCGCCATTAACGAAAACGTCAAGTGCCATTGCCTTCCTAATGCTTGGTATATTCTTTTGTCCAAATTTGTGAATCCACGGTAAATCAACTCCGGATAGTACTAATTCGGCGAACTTTAACATGAAAACACCGCAGCTGCTACTGCACCATATGAAAATAACAGTAAGATAATGACGATTACATGTAAAAAACACCAAGTGGTCACCCAGGAAAAGTGACGATTACATGTAAAAAACACCAAGTTATATAGCAATGTAAATTAACTACCCATCGCCCTGTTGAGGAATTAAGAGTGGATCCACGTTTTCAGCAATAAATGGAGTTGTGGGCACAAGTAAGTTCAATTCTTCGTAATAATTTGATGCCTTCAAGATGGAGGGTAACAAATATAGTAATGGTCGGATTTCCCCTATTCGATTGTTCCTTCGTTGTCTTCCCCACCAGGAATCAAACATCCTCACTTTTCCTTCTTTTAAAAACACTTCTGAAATAACCCAGTGGTCACCGACGTTGCAAGGAATATTCAGGAATTTCAAGCCCTGTAAAGCAATTTCAAGCCCTAGAAATGAGAATACAAGCCCTGCCAATGGAAATTCAAGCCCTGGCAGAGGGACCTGGTAGAGGGAGTGAAACATAACATACCAAATCCACCGAATCCATATTCATGCAAAACATACAAACTTACCGAATTCATCTTCCACCACGGTTCATTGTAAAGCAGATCATTACCCCGGACGTAATGTAAAAAATCATTGTCAGGGTGGAAATCCAATGGATTGAACTCAGGGTAATCTTCCCAAACTTCTTTCGTTTCGCACACTGCTGGTGGAGAAAGACCTTTTTTTTTTTTTTTCACACATTGCTGTATAACTTCTTTGTCTGATCCATCTTCCCCAGCCTTTCCGGCCTCCTCTTGTCTTATCCTATCTTCCTTTTCAAACTCTTTTAGCTGCCTTTGGGTTCATATCTCCAGCACTATTTTCTCTCACTGAATGTTCAAATTGAGCTGTGTAAAAAACACCAACCTTGTTATACAAAAAACCAACCATCTTAAGCAAATACATATTCCATAATCCTTAAATAAAAGTGAACTTACGAAAAACGCAGGAGAGACCAATCCTATATCCTGCCGGTAATTAAACTGTAATCTCAAACGCTTCTTCCAAAGCACGTCGAAGTAGCTGTATATATGCTACAATTACATGTATCGACAGAGAATTAGAAAAGAAGTGTGCATGTTAACAATATAATAACAAAATTGAACACTATAAAAGAAGTTACCGAGTTTGAAATCCATTTGTCGGTGTTAATGAAGTCCTTCAACTCGGAACGCGTCATGTCTTTTACTGGGTGCCCGGTATATATTCTGTTCATTGTCAACGAGATTTTTATATTATGGCATAACAAATCACAACACCATAAATTGAACTAGCTTAGGTTAATTGAGGATAGGAAAAGAGCATTACTTGACTTCATTTTTGCCCTTCAAAAATGCCGTGAAGTCTTTGGAATGCTGATTTTCTTCTCCTTTCTTCTTCGTTCCCGGCGTGGGGTCAACATACGGGTCAGGAGGAACCTTGACCGCCTTCGGCCCCTTTCCTTGTCTTCATTCTTGTAAACCACTGAGGGGTGAGCAGATTCATCCCATATAACACTAGGCATACTGGTTGGAAGCACACTAACAAGCCAACAATCTGGGGATGGGAAATCATCCACACAAATTGGCTTTTTAGCAACATCCGCATTGTCTCCTTCAGACTTCTTACCAACTACCTCAACTTCAACATTACTCTCATCCTTGGCCTTCTCAATTTCTGTATCAACCTCGTCCTTCTCAACAACACTTTCAATGTCGTCCTTCTCAATAACACTTTCAACCTCTGCCTTCTAATTTCTGCTCTTATCCTCGGCCTTCTCAATTTTGCTCTTATCCTCGGCCTTCTCAACGCCACTATCACCCTTGGCCTTCTCAACAACACTCTTATCTTCGACCTTCTTAACATCACTATCAACATCAGTCTCAACACTTGCCTCTCTGTCAACCTCAAGATCCTTCAGATCATTCTCAACACCTGGCAGTCTGTCACCATCCTGATTAACTTCATCATCATGAATGTCATTCACAAAATGTAACTTCTCATCCAACCTATTGCTATCATCCTACAATGAGAACAATATATTTTAAGGATTGCCCTGGCGAAGGACTCTTATTATGTAATAAATGTTAGAGTAAACTAACAAATAATTGAAGCTTACCCTATCAAAACCTTTGTCCTTCATTTCTCTTGATTTTTTCGGTGAAGATGTATCTCTAACCTTGTTTTGTTTTGCAATCTTTGCAATTTCTTCTGCTATCCAACGCTTCATCCTCCCCTCGCTTTCTTTTATTTGCTGTGTAATCATATTTTCCATACATGTATACAATTCAGGAATTGTATACGGAACCGATGTCTTCAATTTTGACTGCAAATCCAATTCAAAATCCAAAATTAATGATTACATCATGCAAAAGAACTTAGTAAAATAACTTAGGATAATAAAACTTATGTATATTATGAATTTTTACCTTCGGAGTTTCTACATCTCCATGGAAGAGCCGCTTCTTAGACGTCGGTTGATCTGAGTTTTTAGATCGGAGAGTCTTGGTGTGCTGAATGGAAGCAGCACCCTCTTCCATTGCATCTGCACGGTCCTCCACATCATCATGATCATGGTCCTCCCTTGCCACATCATCCAACATCAAAGATTTGTAGTAAGCACTTGACTTTTCATGATCATAAACCTTCCATGGGAACAATTCCATCTGCATGTATAGTGCACAAAACATTGAGGTTAATGAATATTTTCAAACAGAAACCCAATAGTAGGCAAAGGCTTTTCAAGCCCTAGAAAGGAATTTCAAGCCCTAATAACGAAATTAAAGCCCTAGTAACGAATTTCAAGCCCTAGTGACGAATTTCAAGCCCTAGTCACGAATTTCAAGCTCTGACTAAGATTTTTCAAGCCCCCCCTACAACCCACTATAATATTCAAGCAACCATTCATAATAAGAAAGTGTACCCTACAACCCACTATAATACAGATTTCAAAATGACCTTCATAGACAATTCATAGACAATTCATAGAGTAATAAGTAATATAACACATAACCCTAAAATCTAATGTATCACATAAATCAAGCAAAATAGGCAACATATCAAAATACAACTAGACACCAAATGGTAAAATACATACCGTTGTACTGAAATAGGATTCAACTTTTAGAACCCTTGTATTGAAATTCCAATTCTTAAATCTTGGGAACCCTGTTCCTTTTCGTATCCCAATTTTACCTTCTAAACGGGTAATTCGTTCAACAGCCCAAACCTAAACAATTAAGAAAAAAATCTTATAAAAATAAATCCATAACAGAAATCCTAGCATAAGGTTGATTTACACATTCATTTATTGACAATACCTGAAATGCTAGCAGAAATCCATAACAGTGGAATGTGAAATACTTCGTCTCATCATTGTTCTGCGCATTGTCCAACTCCACCTGCTCACTGTCATTGTCTGTTTCTTCTTCTCCATCTTCTACTTTAGTTTGCCTCTTCCTCTTCTTCGACTTCTTCTTCTTCTCCTCTTCCTTCTTTTTTTTTTTCTTATTCTCTTCCTTCTTCTGGCCCTTTTCATCAATCTCTCTATTCTTCTGGCCATCACCTCCTCTCAATCTATCGAGGTGTTTATCGGCTGCATTCTTTAGCCACCACAATGTGACATCAAAAAGGTATGATCCCCAACAAAAAGTCTCAAAACCATCGATGTCCTCTACTAAAGAAAACAGCCAACAAGGTATGGCTGTCCGTGCTTCATCAATCCCGAAGAACTGGGACACCATTAATAGGTATCCCATCTTCAACGCATTATCACCAGCTATAGGCTCCATCAGCCGGTTAAAGGTTGCCTCCAACAATTCCATAGATGGCATTTCATCATTGAAATATCGTCTCAAGATAGATTGCTCACCGACTTCTTTCTTTTCTTTGAAGCCTTCGGGGAGTGTGCCCATGTTGAGGCCACTACACAAGCAAAATTCTTCTCTCCCAAACCTAGCCTCCTTTTGCCCCAAACCGAACCAAATCTCATCCTCCTTTGAATTCGGACGAATGAGCTGTCTTTTCAACATATTGTAGATGAGCATCCCGTGCACTTTAATCAACTATACCATTTCCAAATACTGCCCAAAAGGGCCTTCCTTAAATTTATCCACCATGCCACAACGTGTCAACACTAACTCTAGCTCTTGAAGAAATTTTTTTTTTGTTGTGCGAGTTTATTCTCGCATGTACTCAGCTTCTGTGGTCTGGATACCTCCATTTTTTTTTTTGAAACGATTAGCCGGCATCTGGTATAAAATAAAATAAAAAAATTAATTAAAAAACAAAATGGGATTTCAAGCCCCACAATGGGATTTCAAGCCCTGATTTGATAAACAATGAAATGAAATGGACATCCCCACCACTATACATGATAGATACGATATACTCAGCATGTGAACATAAAAAAAAGACATAACAAGGCACCAAAAAATCCACCAATTCCAAAATCATCACAAAAACCATTAACAACTAAAATACTACCACAATCGTTTACAGGGCTTGAAATCCCTTTTTCAGGGCTTTATATTCAGACAAATGGGGCCACATTTCAACACTTGAATTAACAAAATCCAACACTTCATAACATAACATCACAAAAACCCCAAACCATTAACAACTACAATACTACGCTTCACAATCGTTTACAGGGCTTGAAATCCCTTTGTCAGGGCTTCATATTCAGACAAATGGGGCCACATTTCAACACTTGAATTAACAAAATCCAACACTTCATAATATAACATCACAAAAACCATTAACAACTACAATACTATGCTTCACAATCGTTTACAGGGCTTGAAATCCCTTTGTCAGGGCTTCATATTCAGACAAATGGGGCCCACATTTCAAAAGTTGAATTTCCCTTAACAAAAAACTAAACAAAAGCACATGTTCCCCGCAATTGCATGAACCCCTGGCAAGATAACTACTCATTTCTCAAACAAATACTTATAACTTAGTAACACATTATCCATACACAGTCAAACACAGATGCAAACAAACATGAAGACAATGAGAATACGAATGAATACCTTTACTTGCGAGTTGCGACAAAGGCGTCTTCTTCGGGGCTGGGTCTCGGTATTCGACTGACTGTTCTTCTTCTTCAATAAATTTTCTTCTCAAACCTGGTTTGTTCTTCTTCTCATCTCTTGTTCGCTTCTTCTTCTATTCAATGCCTTCTTCAATTCTTCTTCTCTCTCGTTCTCTTTTGGAGTTCTTGATTTGGGGGATGGATTTCAGTTTCGCACGACCCTCTGGTTTTCAATTTAAATATGTTAGGGCAAATGCGTAATCACGCTTAATGGGGTTAGGGTTTTAGGGCAATTTCGAAATTTCGTCTTTAAAAGTTTTAACTCTTTAAAATCCCACTTAAGGGTATTTCTGGAATTTCATGTTCCCAAGGGGACACAAATGCAAGAAAAACAATAGGGAGACTTTTTTGCTATTTCAAACTTGAAAGTGGACATTTTCTGTCATTCCCACTAATTATTATATAGTACAATGTAAGCATCCTAAATCAATTGAGAAGTTTAATTGAATGAACATGGTTTGTCGTTAGTGTGAGAAGTTTCTTTATCTATTTGATATTTTTTTTTTCCTTTTAGAATGAATGTTAATTGCAATGCATCTAGCATGTAAATTGCATTGACTAACATGTAAATTGGATTTTACCTGACATGTAACTAAGGATTTAATTGGCATGCAACTTTCAATTTAACTGGCATGTAACTTAAAATAAAACTAGCATACAACTTTGGATCCAATTGACATGTAACTTGGAATAAAACTCTAACTGTGAATCCAATTAACATGTAAATTTCAATATAACTTAAAAGTCATTTTTAAAGTTAAGTTACATGTTAGTTGATTTTTAAGTTGCATGTCATTTGATTCCAAGTTACATGCGAGTTGATTTGTCATGTTACATGTCAGTTAAGTTTTAAATTACATGCCAATTGACTTTCCAACTCACAAGTCAATGATTTTCAAGTTACATACATTACTCAAAATTACATTATATAACTTCAATATCATATAACTTTTCAATTTAACTGGCATATAACTTGAACTTCACCTAACATGTAATTTAAAATATAATTTAATTAGCATGTAACTTGATAATCAATTGACATATTGTAATGCAGACTGTCATGTAACTTGAACATCAATTGGCATGTAACTTGAACTTCACCTGGCATTTAACTTGGAATACACCTTCAAACATGTAACTTTAGAATAAAACTGGCATGTAACTTTAAATCCAATTGACATGTAAATTTCAAACAACAGACATGTAACTTTCAATCAAATAACCGAATAGACTTAAATTCAAACATTATTAGTTATGAAATGGTATCTTGTAATTCAACATAATTAGTCTTGAAATACAAATAGCACAATAACAAAACATATCAATGACAACTTGCTACATTGTGACCTTTGCCTTCATATTTCTTGTACTTGTACCCGACTACCAGTTTACATGGTCAATTGTGACCGGATACATATTTGAACCCAGCAAAACTAAGTTACGTACATATTTGAACCCCCTCCATAAACTTCAACTTTATTTTGGTTGTTGAAATGGTATTCCAAGTTCAGTTGGCTAGCAAATTGCATCTGATACAAGAGTTGGAAGGGAATACCTATCAAAGACAAAAAGTCAAAAAAAAAATAAAGTGTTAAACCAAACATTGATAAAAGATTAAGGATATGAAACAAGACCGTCATAATGGAATGCTCTTCAGTGTTAACTTTAAGGATATGAAGAATCAAGTACTTCAAGCTATCATAAGCTTCTATCACAACTGCTATATAGTTCAAATCTCGCCCAAATGCTGGAACAACCCCACTGCTGCACCCACAAAGGATGAGTAAATTGAATACCAAAGCTACAAATCCTCAAATAAATCAGAACTAAAGGCAGCCACAGGAACCCAACAGCAAATCTGTTGCTGTCACTGATGAAATGAAACCACTCATACTTTATGTTCCTAAGCTGTAGCATTTCTTTTGTAGGTTTAATCAAGGGTTTGATCTGCAAGAAGTAACTAAATAAAAATGTAGTTGCCAAGACTAACACCCAGAACAGGGAAAACTTGATATTATCCATAAGCCCTTCTCTCAATCCATAACATACATAACTCCTACTCTGAAATCACCAAGTCAATGCATAAAAGAGTCCAATAACTGCTTGCCATGGATACTCATTCCCCTCCCAAGCTACAATAATTGCAGCCTAAAAGTCCACAAATCACAATCTCTAAATTACTTAAACCAGCAAAAACAGAACCCCCACCACCACTCAAACAAACCCAAAATCCAAACTTTTCAACCAAACCAGAGTCCAATTCTCATAATTCATAAATATCACAACTTTCAACACCCAAGATATTTAAAAACCTCTAAACTTCCCCTGAATCTAGCATGATTTTGTAAAAGATAAAATGCTGATTATTTTCCAGTAAATCGAATACAAACCCAACAACTCGTTGATTTAAATTATATACAAAACCAAAATATATCTATATACAATTAGCAATGAACCAAACTAAATTAACTAAATTTTGTCAATCAATAAATGAATCCCGTAAGCTTATAACACAATAATTATTGAATATTTTTAGTTTCCCAGAATACCTAAATTTGTACAAATAGAAAAGGAAGTTTTGAAGCATATAGGAAAGGCATGAATTTATATAAGAACCTGTGTGAGTCCTTCCTCCAAGAGCGATCTCTCTTCTTTGATGGAACCCATGATTACGAATGATGTCTCTCTGTTTTCTTCCTTTCTTCTTTGAGGATTTGAAGATTCAAATGTCAAAGTTGTTGATTGGAAGATAATGCAAGAAAGAAGCGAAAACAATCAACAACTTTGAGAATCCCCTTATAACAATTGCCTCCTCAGATAACAAATTCAAATCCCTACCATAACCAGAAAACAATTGTCTCGGATTCAGAACTTCATTGGAGAAAACGGGTATGTATGAGTTGCGATTTAAGAAAGGGAGAGGTAAGCGAGGTTCAGTGGAGGTGTGCAGTGAGTCGATGAAGAAAGAGAGAGAAGATCTGTATTTGGGTTGAAGAGAGAAGATGGGATTTTGAAATGAAATGTTGGAGGTGGACAAAATGGCGGTGGAAGAGACGAAATGGGGGTGGAGGTTGATGAAATGAGGGTGGGTTTCTGGCTTCAACTTGAAATGTTATCTGAGAGAGAGAGAGAGAGAGAATATCTGATTTTGAAAACTTAGGAAGACAAATTGGATGGTATTAGGTGAAGAGAGAGGGAAATTTTGGGTGGGAATTTTTGAGGCAAGTAAAACAAAATGGAGGGTATCTTTGGCAATTTAATGCCAAAGATGATAAGTATAATAAAAAATAAACTTTTGGCTAAAAACAATACAGTAATAAATTTTTTGATCATTTCTTGCAATTTCCTCTATATATACACACTCGTGATGATGATATTTCTTGGTTGGTATATTTTAAGGAGAAGGAAAGGTTTTGAAGAATTTGAATATCAAATTTTGACTCCAATAGTCAAAAAATAGTTTACCAGAATTGTCAAATTTTGCCCGAGATTCATAGAACAAAGTCTCCACGGCACCATGGCACATCAACTTGACGGGCCACACATAGCAATAGCGAGTTGAGGAGTAAAGATCAAGCTGCCCATTAAAGGACCCTGCTCGTCTGAGAACCCCTAAATAAGTGAAGTGACACGAACTCGCCACCCATGCAGCAAATATAAAATATCATCAATAAAACTGGATTTCAGTATATCTTCCACAAAAGTCGGCCTTGGATTAGGCAAGATAATCACCTACAATCCAGCAGTTGACAAATCTAGTAATAAATGTAAAGATTCAGAAGACTACTCACATGAGGAATGAAGATCCTTGCACTCACCAAGAATCTCACCTAGATACAATCCTTCTAGGATCTCACCAATCTCGCATAATAATAATTTTTCCTTGCATGCCAAGGGCTAGGGCAACACCTTAATCCCTATATAAACACGTGTATCAAGCAAAGAAGGGTGGTGTTTGAGGATATTTTCTTAATCATTTAGTTAATTTTTATCAAGTTACCTATTTATCCTTAGCGGATAGATATTATTCAAAAAAAGTATCTTGTTTAGATATGTATGGTTTGATAAAATTATAACTTAGCGAACCAACCTCTTCTTAAATGCGGGTTAATTGCAATGACATATCCTAAGTTTTTCCAAAAAGGCTTAGTATCCAACTAATGTCTTTAATTGTTGCAGCACCCCTCGCCATTAGTCAAAATTCGTTAAAGATAACGGTCGATTTCCATGATGAATATTTCGGTTCAAGAGATATAAACCATGATATAATATTTCAGTTTAAATCTGAACCATATCTGGCTCTCCTCCAAAAATGGGGACCCAGATCTCATTCTCCTAAAATGGAAACTGAATATCAATTAATGGAGATTCGATTTCCCCATCAAAGGCCCAAACCTGCTCCTTCGAGAGGTCCGCATGAGGTGCAGTCTGCTCCTTGCGGAGGAGCAAATCCTCCTCCGTCAGAATGATCCCGACAGTGAACTTATTAATTTTTTTTTTCTTGCAAAAAAGAAAAAAAATTATTTTGTGGGTAGATGATTGAGTTGATGGATTTGTTTTGATAAAGATAAGTTTTGAAGGGATGTTTGGGGTGATGAAGTTAAGAAATGTTTGAATGATGAAGTTTGGGTGGTTTTTGGTTGATGGAGATGGTTTTTGAAATATGAAATTTGTTGTTTGGGAAGTGAGAAAATGAGAGAGTTTTTGGTGATGGAGATGAAGTTGGGTGATTTTTGGATGATGGAGATGGTTTTTGAAATCTGAAATTTGTTGTTTGGAAAATGAGAAAATGAAAGAAAGTTATGGGTGATGGAGATGAAGTTGGGTGATTTTTGGATGATGGAGATGGTTTTTGAAATCTGAAAATTGTTGTTTGTGAAATGAGAAAATAAGTGAAAATTTTGGGTGGTGATGTTGGGTGATGTTCGGATGATGGAGATGGTTTTTTAAATCTGAAAAATTGTTGTTTGGGAAATGAGAAAATGAGAGAAAATTTGGGGTGATGAAGTTTGGTGATTTTTGGATGATGGAGATGGCTTTGTAAATCTGGAAAATTTGTTTGGAAAGTGATAAAATGAGAAAAAACGAAAAGAAGGGAAGAATTTGGAAGGGAAAAAAAAATAGAAGTTTCATAGAAAAAAAAATTTCAGATCTTTGATTTTGCATTTGTTTTTTTATTTTTGCAGAGTTTATTTTTTCAATTTCTTTGATTTTTCTAAGATTTTTTTTTTTTTTTAATGTAACTATAAAAATTTATTTATTATTATTACTTTTTAATAGTTTAATTATTATTTTAATAAAATTAGAGGGCAATTAAAACTTTTTCAAGCATAATGTAAGGGCATTTTAGACTTTTTCACCAAAATCCCTGTCAACTGTTTATTGGGGGTTAATTGCACAAACATACCCTCTATTTATATAATAAAGCAAATTTTCAAACAAATGCCCTATTCAAACTCAAACATCCTAATCGGAATGTGCTTGGGTTATGGAAAGTCATTGGTGCCCTTGGCTAATAGGGAGAGGTTTGGTGGGTAAATTTCACAAACAATCCTGAATTTATGTGTAATTGTATAAATATTCATTTTTTTTCTAATAATTACATAAATATACCCTACCATCATTTGACTTTTGTTAACTTTACCCTTTAACTACATTTGTATCCTGAAATGACTAAACTACTCTTGAAAACTTATTTATCTTTTATTTTATTATTTAAAAATATTTAAAAATATTTACTTAAAATATTGAAAAAATAAATTCATTTTTTTTTGTTGCTTCTATTTTCTTTTTCTTTCTATCATTTTTTTTTTTTTTTTACATTTTCCATGTCCCCAAATACCAAATTTTCATATTTCAAAAACCAACTTTATCACCAAAACATTCAATTTCATACTCATCAACCCACAAACAATTTCATTTTATTAACACAATCAAAATCCACAAACAATTACATTTAATCAAAAGAATCAAAACTCACTAAACACAATTAAAACCCTCTAAACACAACCATTTTTCTAGTTTTGTGGGTTCTGATTGTGTTAAAAAAATGATAGAAAAAAGCAACAAAAAAATTTGTACAGATTTTTTAATTTTTTAAGTAAATATTTTTTAATATATTTAAATAATAAAAGAAAAGATAAATAAGTTTTCAAGGGTAGTTTAGTCATTTCGGGATACAAATGTGATTAAAGGTTAAAGTTAACAAAAGTCAACTGACGATACGGTATATTTATGTAATTATTAGAAAAAAAATGAATATTTATATAATTACATCTAAATTCAGGGTTGTTTGTAAAATTTACTCACCAAAATAACCTCTCGTTCTCTCCCTTTTACCCAAAGGCACTATTGACTTTCCATGACCCAAACACATTCTAATTGGGATGTTTGTATTTGAATAGGGCATTTCTTTGAAAATTTCCTTGATTAGATAAATAGAGAGTATGTTTGTGCAATTAACCCTAATTGGCATGGATGCCAACTGTAGACAGGGGTGTCTGCTGCAATTAAAGTATTTGTTGAATATTAAGCCTTTTTGGAAAAATCCAGGGCATGTTATTGCAATTAACCCCTTAAATGCTGACAACTTAAAAACCTATATAAATCGCAACCGCTTGATTTCAACGCCGGCTTCAAAAACATGGAGACAGAAAAAGAAAACCCCATAATCCAAGAAATCGAACAAGAAGAAGAAAACAACCGAGTCACCGAGTCCACGCCTCTGATCTCGGATCCAAAATCCGTCAAGACGAAAGTGCCCGAAGTGGAGATCCATTTGTACCGGCGAGGGAAGGGCCCGATCGACGTCTTCAAGTCGAGTTTGACCGGGTGGGACCAGGACGAGCTTGAGGTCCGAGAAATTCTTGACAAATACGGATTCAAGTCGATATTCGCTTTCTCTCCCGGGTCGGGTCGCGGTGTTCCGATCCGGTTTAATCAGAGGAACGGACGGTCTTTGGTAGGCTACAAGGACGGATCTGTTATTTATGTCGATGGAGAACCACAGGTGATTTTCTAATTTATTTATTTTTATTGAAGATAAATCAATCATGAATTTATTAATTTTAGTTTTTTGGGTAATTTTTAATAATTGTTTGATGTATGTACCTTGAACTTGAACAGTTGTTTGGTTGCTAAGAAAAATGTAGGAATCAGAAGAATTTAAAGAGAAAATTAAAAGGAAAAACTGCATTACTCAATTTGAAGCAATTCAACTGCAAAGTATGCTGCCAAAATGATCAATTTTGAAATCTCGTTTCTATTTAAAGATAATTGAATGGAAGGGTATCAGAGCTACGAGTTCTGATGATGGTGAAAGTCTTGATAATTGGTTCAAAATATGAAAACAGTGGTTTAGTTTTATCCCTAAACTAAAAGATTCGCCATTTCGATAGTGAGTGATTATGATATATTTTAGTAGTTTGTATCATTGTATATTTGTATGTCATGGTAGCTAATTGAGATCGCTAAATTTATCAATTAAAAGGAAACAAAACACACCAAATTATAGCCTTATAGGTTAGGTTCTATTTTTTCAAAGAATCTCAAATGTTCACCTTTACTAAGGCGAGGAGATTCTAGCTGTACAAAGAATGTGGATTCCTGTCAGTTACTCTAATGCAGTTTTTTCAGTATTTGCTTTATCATGAACTTATCTTTTATCTAACTAGGATCTCTTTCTTTCCGCTAGTGTTGAATGTTGGTTTAGTCCTAGAATTTGTTTTCTCCAATGAGATTCTTCCTAAAACCCATCCTATCCATCCTACTTCCTTGTATGGTTCTGAAGGATAACTTGGAAATCAGTGAAGTAGATAACATTTCATTAACCTTGTTTGCTCAATTTCATTAACGGATTTTTCATTGATAGAAATTTTACCAAGAGACACCCTCTTAAGTCTTGTCCACAGCATTGAAGCCCTAGTATATAGTTGAGTTTCTTGTAGGCAAGTTGTGAGCTAGCCACTTGCTTCAAAATCAAGTGGAGAAAACACCCACATAACTTCATTTGACTAAATGACATCAGGGTGGATGTTAAAACGAAAACATGTGAGAGCTTTTTGAAACACATGACCAAATTCTCTCTCGTATTTGACATCAATGGGAATGGTTTGGTAATTGATAAATGAGTTCCCACAATGTTGGAGTGAGGAAGCTAGAGCTTTCCCATGACCACTGAGGGTACGATAATAATTTTGATTCACAGTTTTGTCCTTTCTTTTGCCTCTTTGAACTTGCCACTCCTTTACGGACCTAGAAATGGATGATCATGCTTGGACAGTATTCATCAATACCAGTCCAAGTTATATGAGAACAAAACCGTAAAAGCATCTTGAAGTCATTAGAGTAGTTGACTATATGTGTCCTTATGGTCAGAATATCCGTAATGTGTCTACAACATCTCAATTGCTGTCCTCATACTTGAGGGTGTATCCTGTAAACACTATCAAATATATGGCTTAAATTGTATCTGTTTGTACCTGGATTCAGTTATATTTGCTCCCCAGTTTGTAATATCTAATGATTCTAACTTAATTTTCCTTTCCTGGAATAAGCCAGAGCAAAGGGTATTAGTATTGGAATGTGTTTCATATATATTGTGTCTTCACAAGGTGCTGTTTTAGCTGCATGATTCTTATCTTGTTGATATTCTCTAATTGCAGGATTCCTTGATCAAACCGGTAACCAAGATCATACTTGGAATAGCATTTATAACCCTTTTGATAACACTGATACTTAAGGAACCTCCTAAATTCCTCAAGAAATTAGACATTTCAGGTGGAAACTTCCCTCCATGGGTCCTTGCTTGCATAGTTATCGTATTTACACGAATGAGGAAGAGAACTAGGAACTTTCTACAAAAGTATTGGTGAATAGATGCCATTGATGCTTCCCTTTTTATAGGTTGAGAAGCTTTTGAACTGTTGGCAGAAGTTTTTGTCAAAAACTCCCCACTTGTTGATCTTTACTTCTATGTTTTTGTGCTTAGATTGGTTCATACTACAGTAATGTAGCTTTATCAATACGAATATACGATTACGTTAAAGCTGTAAATTTCAATGTTTTGACTTAGGTTTGACACACTATAGCTTGTTTAATGGGATTTGGGGATTTATGTTTTTGATTTAATTGTCATCATGGACATGTAAGTTAGAGTTGAAACTCTAAATTCTGATAATAAATGTTTCAATGGTAAGACATCTAACAGGTTTTTTTTTTTTTTTTTTTTTTTGGTTTGGTAAGGGAGCTGTTGAATACTCTCATAATTTTTTATTTTTTATTTTATTTATTTATTTATTTATTTATTTTAATGTTGTTAAAGTATGTCACTGCAGCCCTAGAAATTCCTTGAATTCTTAATGAAATTCCCTTTTCAGAAAAAAAGGGAAGATGAACTTTTATTGCAAGTGCTTTCTATAATTATTAACTTTCTTGTCAAGTGCTTACTCATGTTAATCCTATTAAAGTTTGGAATGATCTTTTAGCTCTTTGTGGTAATTATAAAAAAAATGAAGAGGGTTTGTGTGTGTTCTTCTTTAATTACCCACCTAACCCCACTGTATATATAAAGATACAACTTAAAATGATACTCTTGTTAGGAGGATTGACTAGCCTGAAGTAAATTAATAAAAGAAAAAAAAGGTTTTCATCATTAAATTTAATAAATTGTTGAAAGAAGAGTATAATAAATTGGTTATGAAAAACTAAAACCAATAGCAAACTTTAAGGTATCATATGGGATGTGTAATATTATTCTAATTGCTATTATGATTTCATTTGAATTTAGAAAATTACAGTAAGATAGTAAAATATACTATCCAATATGATTTGACGGTAAAAATATCTACTTATTAGGTATGCCAATGAATTCGAGTTGTCAAATAATAATTGGTATATCAAATAATAATATTAATATGTATATAATTGATTTGACTTTACTAATAAAATAAATTGATGTATAAGAAAATTATTAAGTGTTGGGTTTCTCGATAGAAAATTAATAAATATGTATATATATATATAATTGATTTATTTTTATCAATAAAGCAAAGTGAGGTGATGAATGACATGATAAGAATCATTGTACATTATTTGGATTAATGTTTAGATTAAAAAATTTTAGGTTGTCTAATTATAACAGGTCAGCTAATTATTTTTAAGGTTATCCAGCATTGTTGTCTAATTAAAACAACGGGTGAAAAACAATAAATAATAACAGGGTTTTTTAAGTGAGTTGCACTGCTCACCTCTAAGAGCATCCACAGTGGTCTCAAAAAGAGACCCATTTTGGTGTTGATAAAATTGTGCCACAATGGTTACAAATATGATCCAAATAAAGGGGGTCCAAAAGTGGGTTCTATTCAAGTAGACCCAAATGGAGTTCCAAATTTGGGACTCAATTTGGGTCTTGCCCAATGATTGGGTTGGGCTTGTATATATATATATAATTTAAATTAAAATATATAATTATTAATTTCAAAAAATATATATAAAATGAAAAAAAATATATAAATTTAATATATATATTTCAATTATTTAAATTTAAATATATTATTATTAATTTCAATAATTATATACATAATGACAAAATATAAATAAATTTAATTAGTGGTGAGCGTTTAATAAATCGGTACACTTTTCGAGTGAACCGTTAAAAAACCGATAATATCCGGTTTTTGAAAAAGTGAACCGATCCAAAAAAATTGAAAAGTGTGATAATTATATAATTTATTTATTAATATATATAATATTTTAAAGAAGAGTAATAATTGTTTGGAAAAAAGTTAAAAAAGTAATGAAACTGAACCGTTGGAATCGACGAAACCGAAATCGAAAGCGGAATTGAACCGTTGGAACCGTCGAAAACGACCAAAACCAAACCCGAACCGTCGGAACCGCCAAACCCGAACCGTCGTAACTACTAGACCCGAACTGTCGGAACACCAGACCTGAACCGTCGAAACAGCCAAAACCGGACAGGAACCGAGGAATCAGAACTAAACCTTCAAAACCGGAACCAAAACCGAACCTTCAAAACTAGAATCGGAACTGATTTTGAAGGTTCGGAACCGAAGCCGGAATCGAACCGAAACCGACGCTATGTCTAATTGTATATAATATTTTGTTTTAAATATTTATTTTTATTGTTGATGTAATTCGGTTGTGATAATTTTTTATTAATAATTATTTTATTTTAAATTAATTATAATTTGTTAAATAATTATTGATAGTGTTGATATTTAAAATATATTATATTATTTATTTATTTATATATATATATAATATTTTAAAAAAGAGTAATGATTGTTTGGAAAAAAAAGTAAAAAAAGTGGATCCATTTTTTTTTTTTTTAATTTAGCCCTATTGTGGGGAAAAGAGACCCAAATAAATAGGACTTAAATGAGAATGCCCATTATTTGAAAACAAAACCCATATTTGATGATGTGGCAAAAATGGGTCTTGTGTTTGGGTCTCCACCATTGTGGATGCTCTAAGAGTTGACGTGCCCCCTTCGAATTCTTAATAAATAATAACACAAAAATAAAAAGACATGAAACATTTAAACGTGATTCAGAGAAAAAGAAGAGGACTTTTTTGCTCACCAGTAACCATTCCCCCTCCCAAATAGATGACATATGTCCATTGAAGGGTAAATTTGTCCAAACATGATTATCTCCCTGGGCACATGTCATCCATTTGGGATGACGGTAAAGGGGTGAGAAAAATGCACTTAAAAAAAAAAACATAAAACGACGACAAAGTAGCTAGAAACAGGTCCCAACCAAACTGAAAAACGAGTTCGTTTCCACTAAACGACAACGTCCAAATTATGTCATTCACTTCACTTGGGCTTCTCCTCTTCTGTTGTCTGACGTGTCCAATTTTATTTATAATTTGCCGGCACACAAAAATTAATTTCTCATTCATTAACCGAAAACCAAAAAAAAAAAAAAAACCAGATCGAAATTGGCGCTCCTTTTTTTCTTCATTTTCTCTCTCCGAAAGAAGGAAGGAAAAAAAAAATAAAAACAAATTTTGATCTTTGAATCTTGAAACTGAGTTTTGGATTCGATTAGATTCGAAAGTAATTTAATTGTACAGTGGAGAATCTCTTGACATAAATTCAAGAAATTTGTTATCGGTAATTATTGTAACAGCGCCATGTCCGTGCGTAGACGAACTTTGTTGAAGGTCATCGTTCTCGGCGACAGTGGGTCAGTTCCGTTTTTTCTTTTCTCTCTTTTTAGGGTTTTTCTTCTACATTGTTTATGCTTTTAATTTATATTGTATAGTTTTATTTTTTTTATTTTTTTTAATATCAATGTCAGGGTTGGCAAGACGTCATTGATGAATCAGTATCCTTTCACCAATTTATTATTATTATTATTTTTAAAATTTTCATGTATAAGATCTCTAAAATATGTGTTTCTGGTTTTTTTTTTTTTTTTTTTTCTTTGTAATTTTGGTGATAGATTGGATATTGTTTGTTTATTAAATTGGGGGGAAAAAAATTAATTGTTGCATTGTACATTGTTGATTGTTATTGAATTGATGGTTGATGGACAGGTCAGTTTATTAGAGTCAAATTTTGCTATATACATGTCGGATTGATTTTGGTTGAGTAATTTTGTGCACTGTTGTAATCCATTGGTAGTGTCAGTGGCTTCTTAACTGCTTTACTAGATATGTGCATAAGAGGTTTAGTCAGCAGTATAAAGCTACAATTGGTGCTGATTTCGTCACTAAAGAACTCCAAATTGATGACAGGCTTGTCACTCTACAAGTGGGGTTTTTATTTTTATATTTGTGTAATGGGATTTCTGTATTTTGCATTGTGTTACATTTTGGAGTTTATGTTGAAGGGTTTTCTGATGTTAAATGGTGTATGAATAGATATGGGACACAGCTGGGCAGGAGAGATTTCAGAGCCTTGGAGTTGCCTTTTATAGAGGGGCAGATTGCTGTGTTCTAGTTTATGATGTCAATGTTATGAAGTCGTTTGATTCTCTTGACAATTGGCACGAGGAATTTCTTAAGCAGGTTTGTGATGCTTGTCTTCGATTTTTTTTTTTACTTGGTGCTTTAGTTGCTTTTGTAGCTACAAGTATGTTTGTCAGGTTTAAACACTCTAATGTTGTTAATAATGTAATTTTTGAAATTCAAATTGGAATATACTAGCTTGTGCTGTACTACTTGCTTGACCCAGATAATCTTGGCTCCTACAAGGCATTTTTTTTGGGTCTAAAGTCTGTGCTGCTGGCGGTTGCCTTTCCTTCCTCTCAGATCCTCCCAAACCTATGAATGAAAGTGGGATTTGATCTAATTTTTTGGTTCTAGGGAAGTGGAAGGCTGAAAATAGTTTTGCAAAAAATAAAAAATAAATGTGTTACATTAACATCATCATACTTCCTCTTAGGTTTATAGTTCCTCTGCTTCCGGCCAAGTTAAGGATCTCTAGTTGGGCTCTTTTTATATATGCTAGGTGCTAGCCATTCACTGGCACTTCCATTTTAGTGGTTTTTAAATTCATAAATTACTTCATAATTAGTATATATCTTGTCATCTACACTAACCATTTAACTCCATTGTCCACAAGAAGATATCCTAGATGTTTAGATCTCTTGAAGTAAACCAAGAGGCTTTAGGATCAATCCTCCTTCACCAACGTTGGTGGTGATTAAATATAATTTCTGTCTGTGCTTAGGGTAGGATGGGGTGAGGCTTGTGCTAAAGTGAAAAAAGATATGTAGAAAATAGATGTTGTGCTGTGTAAATTTAATGACTACTTCTGATTCTTTAATCTAGGATTTGTAAACATATTGCTATATTTTATAGGCTCTCAAAAAAGAAGATGCTCGTTATTTTGTTTTAAATGTTAACATAATATTATTATCATTGTGTCCCAGGCAAACCCGGCTGACCCTAGGACATTTCCATTTATATTACTTGGAAACAAGATTGACATTGATGGTGGGAATAGTCGAGTGGTAAGGTTATAAAATTATAATTGTGGCTAAAATTCCTCTGTTCTTTACTCCTTTTTGATAGAATTCGTTTCTGTACAGGTATCTGAGAAGAAAGCAAAGGACTGGTGTGCCTCAAAAGGGAACATACCTTACTTTGAGACCTCAGCAAAAGAGGATCTCAATGTTGATGCTGCATTCTTGTGTATTGCCAAAACTGCTCTAGCCAATGAACATGAGCAGGACATGTAAGTGTTTTTCGTGAATGCCACTCTCTTGTGTGAATACAGTTATTGATAAAAGAGGTGAAGAACATGGGATCATAAATCCCTTCCGTTTACAAAATGAGCATTAGTTTGTTCTACATTTCTCACATAATTTCTGTGCACTTGTATATTAGCCACGATATGGATTAGAAATTAGGTGGTAGAAGTATGACAATGACAACTTCATGGACAGGTCCCATTTTCAAGGACCCATAAAAAAAATTGGATTACATAAAATAATGTGCATTTATTATGCATAAAAAAATTGGATTACATAAAGTGCACTTATTATGCTTTATCATTAAGTTTAGAAATATAAGTGTATGGTCCTTTCACATCAAATCATCAAATTTCAAGGGTAGAAACAAATTAAGTACACAAAAAATTCAGGACATGGATACAAACTATACGCTTAACTACCTTTTTCTTAATCCCTGTATTACTAGTTGAACTGGCTTGCTTGATTGTTTATACATTTGGAATTATCTGCTAGGATGATTTTGAGCCTTAAGTTGGTTAATAATAAGCAAGAGTGCATGACAAGAATTTCATATGTTCAAGCTATTCTCAGTAACAAAGCGAATTATATTGGTAACAGCAAAAATTGGAAAATTATGTGATGAGTTCCTTTTTTTTTTTTTTCTATTTTTTTTTTTTTTTTTTTTTGAAATAGTGATGAGTTTGTATTTAAGGTTCAGTAATGGTTGATTTATGGAGATTGAGCCAAGAAAGCATGTACCTGAATCTTGCTTCCTTGTTATTAAATGTATATTGATGATTGTATACGCATGGTGTATTATTTTAATATGAAATCTTTACCAAGATAAATTCTAACACCTTTCCCTAAATTGCATGTTCTTTTACCTCGTTTTTGGTATGTTCTATTGAATGGTGTAGCTTATTTTATCACATATATGTTGTGAGTTGAATAAATTGTCTAGTAACTAGTAACAGTATCTCTTTCATCGTTAGGATTGGATAAGTAATTAATTTAAGTGAAGAAGAAAAGTATATATTAGCTTAGAATGGATCTGCCTTAATCGTGATAAATTGTATGTCAATAGGCTATGATATATGGTGCCATGTTCTACAAAAGTCAGATATAGAGGTTGCAACTACAGTCTACTGCCAATATCTATTATCTTACCCATACCCACCCAATAGTAGAGAAGGGTATGGATAGTCCATCTAGTCTTACTGGATTCCTTTTTGGTCAATTTGCATCATAATTGGGTAGCCAGAAATTGACCAAATAGGAATCGGTATGAATGGCTTCAGCAAGGATCCCTGTCATCAGCCATTATTACCCAGAGTTAGAAGCCAATATGATTACATAGCTAGATTGACTCTTTTCTTCACTAAACATCTTGCCTTGATCTAAGCTGCCCTTTAATCTCCATTGGTTTGTATTATATCCTTAGAGACAAACAGATACTTGAAGAAGGAAGAAGATATTTTAGAGAGGAACTGCGAAGACATGTTTCTCAAAAATTTTGGGGCTTAAGATGGCTTTTTAATCATTTGAAGAAGCTGGTATTTAGTTTCTTGTTTGGATGCTGATAAAAGATTCATAAATCTTAAAACTGAGTTTAAATATCTATGTGGTTTGATTTAATTAGGTATTTTTTTTGGTTGTTCGGGGTAAAAAGGGATAACCTCTGTTGGGTTGCCAGTAAAACTAAGGATACACGAAGATGGAGATTGGAAGGTTTTGTGTGCGTTGTGATGTAATAGAAATGGTTGTATTGTATCAGGCTCAATCTCATTCAAGAATGTCTCTTGCCATTCTTAAGGGTTCCAGAGTTGTAAACACACATATTTGTAACTGTAATAATACCTTTATATTGAGAGATTTAGTAGTCATCTCTTCAACTCTCAACGGATGCCCATGAATGATGAAATATGTTTTTCTTTTGTCAGCTACAGTGGTTATCCTTGAAATAATTTGCAGATAGAGGTGGCATGAGGGTTGCCATAGAATATATTGTGTAGTAATTGAATGTAAATTTTGGGTATTTTCTGCCAATCCTCTACTTTTATGTTTGAAATGCTTAGGCATTGTTGCAGATGTTAGATTCAACTCTGATTATAGGCTTTTGGTGTATGTTAGCTGTCATATGCTGGAACAACTTCTTAATATTGTTGCAGTTGTGGAAGCTGCATTGTAATGTGTGTAGAGTATAGCTTTAAACGAGTTATATATAGTTTTGTAATCTGAAGATAGCTAGATTAATATTTTTCACATTTAAATGATCCCTTTTATCCTTATTATATATATTTTTTATTATTGCAGATATTTCCAGGGCATCCCTGAAGCCGTTTCAGAGAGTGAGCAAAGAGGTGGTTGTGCATGCTGAACCGGAACCAACTTATTAGGCAAATTGGTTCCGAACGTTTTGGTTGCTGCTTAATTCTTCATTATTTCTTTTGCTGTTCTTGACATTCATATTCATTTTTTTTTGTACAAATTGTATTCTAAGATCGGCAATTGAGGCTTGCTTGAATGTTATATTTGCTGTTTTTGGAGAAGGTAGTCTTATTACCTTGAAACGAATACAGAAGTACAGAACTGTAGAGTCCCTCAGATTTGATTGATTAGGAGTTGCTTTGAGTTATGGTTTGGAATTGAGATTCTATGTAGTTGTTTAAGATATCTTTTCCCTCCCCATGAAATTGGTTGCATTGTTATTGCTATTTCTATCTTGGAAAAACTAGTATTGTTACCATAAAACATAGAATCCATCATTGAACTGGCCAATCTGGGGTTGGTCTGAGCTTGTGGTTAATTGAGATACTTTATGTAAATAATATATACATGACTTTCTTGTACAGGATCAACAAGAGTATATTATAACTTTTCTAGAATGAGCTTTTGGCCTAAATCATTAGAAGTAATGTATAGATATTCAACATTCTTATCATATATAGTATCAATATGATATTCATTATGCTGTGTATCATAGAAACTAAGCAAATTTGTCATGGATCTGCTTGAATAATATTAAGTATTATCTATACACAATTTAGTACTATTTGATAACAAAATTGCGGTTCTTCTTGATCTTTCAATCAGAAATATTGGACCTGATACAATATTAGCCTCTGTTTTGAATAAAGTCAAATTCAAGAAATATTTCAAATCCCGTAGAGTTGTAGGTGTCGTTGCACTATATGCTAGATCATCTTGTGTTTCAATGATAGACAATTCATTGTTCAAACACACATTACTTAATAAAGATGTATATTTTTCCTTCTGGGCATTACGTGTAATGTCATTTTATATCTCATATGAAATGATAATTTTTCAATAAGTTTATTTTGTAAACCTTTTCTCTTGTCATATATAAACCTCCACTTCGGGGGTATGTTTTGATATTTGATAAATCAAGATAAAAATATATTCAACTTTAATCTCTTTATTTTATCTTCAAGAGCATGTAAGAAATGGATAAAATATCATTTTCAATTACACTATACCACACAATTCCAACTATATGATATTGAATTGTTAAATCTTTTATGGCATGCACAACATCCTATTGGGATGTGTAGATTTCTTCCTCAAATGAATACATGATAACATTCCAAATAAGAAAAATAATCAAACATCAAAGAAGTTAAATCACAGATCATATTGATTTTTGAAAATTCCGGTTAGGGATGGCAATGGGGCGGGTCTGGGTCGGAGAATGCTTTTCCATCCCTATCCCCGTCCCCATCCCTGCATTAAGAGAAGCGAGGCCGGAGGCGGGGATTTCCCGTTGGAGGGGCCTTCCCCATATCCACCCCATTCCCCGTCTAATATAACTATACATTTAAAAATTACAACTTAAAATATAAATATAATGCGGTAAAGATTGTTGTTGTGTTTGTCGGTTTCCTTCGTGCCCCGATTGCTCTTGCTCCTTGTGTCCAAAATGTCTGAAGGTACATGCCTTTGTTGCAGTTCTAAAAAGACTTGTTGTTGCTCATGTAATCCATGTTGTTTATTCGTCTAGCATATATATAATTGCTTCATAAGGAATATCAACAAATTCATTTTTATTGGTGCAAACGGATAAACATTGGTTAACATAGTTTCATATGAAAAGAAAGAAGAGTTAAATCTCATTCATTCATTCATATCCCGACCTACAAGTAATTAAATTATTGATGAAAATAATTTAATTTGAATCGGCAGGCTATGTTTTGAATGAATTCATGGGTCACTACTTGTCACTGCACAAGTTCTACTTGACTGTTAATACAAGCAAACATGCAGAGATGTATATGATTTTAAAAATCTAATATTATATTATAAATATATATATATATATATATATCGGGGTGAGGATGGGGCGGGGAGTGCTTCCCCCGTCCCCGCCTCGCTTCACCTTCGAGGACAAAACTTTGTCCCCATCCCCGTCTCCGTCCCCAAATATTATCCCCTATCCCCGTCCCATTCGGGGCGGGGTCCTACGGGCCCCGGCCCTGCGGGGAATATTGTCATCTCTAATTCCGGTTTAACCATGGACTTTAGGTTCATACATAAAATTCAAAAAAATTTAGGTTTTGAACTGAAATTACAATTAGACTTTCTAGATGAAATAACCATAATTTGATCGGTTTCAATTCTGATAAACTTTTATTTTAAAATTTTTAATATCACAATTTGAATTGAATTCAGAGCTTCAAGTCTGATTAGTTTGAAATTGAGAACTTTATGCCCTAATAAAATCAATATGCAAAACTTCATATTCTGAAGTGAAGTGTATTCATATATAGAGTTTCAAGTGTTAGATATACAGGAGAATATATAAACAGTATAAACTCGAAAAATTTAGATTTATCAAAATACACTCAATTTCAGATTTTCAATAACAATAATGTATAAATATCAAATAGAGATTAGAGAAAATGTACTTGGTTGAAGCACGTTAAATATCACCTTTCGTAAAGGAAATTCGCCGCCTCTGCATGGTATTAATTCTAGTGATTCCCTTCCAAGATACGATGACCATTAGGTGTTTCTTCTATTGCAGGAAGATTGGCTCTTGAACCACTTTGTTCACTCTTTCAATTGATTGATATATCAAAGAGAAGTTTTGAGAGAATTGAGAATTTTGGTTTTACAGAGAAAGAAAGAAAGAACGTTCTAATGTTTCTCAAAAAAACAAATTGTCTTTTTCTGACAAACAATTTTCTTTTTTATAGAGAAATAATAATGGGTAGTATCTCTTCAGAACAACTGATAAATAAAAGAGAAATACTGAAGAGTTGTATCTCTTCAAAAATTTGAAATAATTAATAAATTATTAAATATAAATATAAGTAAACTTTTTTATTAAACAATAAATGAATATTTATAACAATCCCCCACTTTAATAAAAAGGTTTACAAGTAATCGAAAACTTAAAACATTAGATATCTCAAATCAATCTTATACTATGTTTTCAGTAATAGGTGTCTTGCGGACTTGAACCTTTACCTAGAGAATTTAACCTTTGCATACACAGGTTCGAGGTGAACTTAATGTGTACACATTAATTAAATCCCCGCATTGTACGAGCTACTACAAGTAAGTTCTAAACGGTTTGCGCTTCCGGCCAGGCGCAGTATCCTGTTTTCAAAAGTACTCTAGAAATTAAGCCCTTATCCCATAGGTAGCAGCCCCACTACATACTCACATAGGTGAATTCTCCAAGGGTATACTGTAGGCAATACCCCAACACGTAGTCCTTGAATTCATTTAGAGAATTTAACTCTTCCTAATACAAACAGCCCATAAGCACAACACCATAGGGAGGAATTTAATGTAATCAAAATTAGTGCTCATGTAAGTTACTCAATCAGCTCGTTTCCACATTGAACCTACTTTTTGGGATCTCCAGTTAGATAGGTTGGGTAGCCACAGACGATAACTAGATTTTAATGGGCTTCAATCCCATCCCCCTCGATGTTTCTTCAATTTGTTTTCTAGCTAGCCCTTTAGTAAAAGTATCAGCAAGGTTCTTTGCTGATCTTACAAAATTCAGTGATATCACTCCATGAGTAATTAAATGTCTAATGGAATTATGTTTTAGACGAATATGTCATCTCTTTCCATTATACAAAGCACTCTTAACCAATGCAATGGTAGATTGGTTGTCATAGTGCATAGATACAGGTGGAATAGGCTTTTCGCCCAACGGTATATTTGCTAATAGATGTCTTATCCACTTTGCTTTAGCTCCAGCCAAGTCTAGAGCAATTAACTCTGCTTCCATAGTGGATTGAGATAATAAAGTCTGTTTTGCAGACTTCCAAGATATAGTTGCACCTCCTAAAAGAAAGACATAACCATTTGTGGCCTTTTTCTCATCGGACTAGGATATCCAGTTTGCATCGTTGAAACCCTCTAATACAACTGGATAATTATTATAATGAAGCCCTAAGTTCATAGTACCTCTCAAGTACCTGAGAAATCTCTCTAATGCATTCCAATGATGTGCATCTAGGCAACTAGTAAACCTGCTCAATTTAGTTACGGCATATGCAATATCAGGCCTACAGCAATTTGCCAAATACATCAGACTTCCTATAATTTGTGAGTATTTTAATTGAGAGACAACCTCTCCATTATTTTTCACCAGTCTGGCACCACTGTCAAAAGGAGTATGTATAGGTTTACTATAGAATTTCTCAAATTTCTTAAAAATTTTCTCAACATAGTGAGACGGAGAAAGAGAATATCCATTTAGAGTCTTTTCTAATTTCAAACCCAAAACAACACTAGCTCTACCAAGATCAGTCATTTTAAAGTGACTAGATAAAAAAGTTTTAGTACTAAAAATGACATCTAAGCAATTGCTAAACAATAAGATATCATCTACATAAAGACAAAGAATAATAATATTACCATCCTTCACTTTACTATAAATACATTTATCAGAATCGTTAATGGTAAAACCATCAGAAAGAAAAATATTATCAAACTTTTCATGCCACTGTTTTGGAGCTTGTTTAAGTCCATATAGAGATTTAACCAATTTACAGACCTTATGTTCTTGACTAGGAATCACAAATCCCTCTGGTTGATCCATGTAAATCTCCTCCTCAAGATTTCCATTTAAAAAGGCAGTCTTGACATCCATTTGATGGAACTTAAGATTATAGATAGCAGCAATTGCTATAAGCACATGGATAGTTGCAATTCTAGTGGCAGGGGAATAAGTATTAAAGAAGTCAATTCCTTCTTGTTGTTTATACCCCTTAGCCACTAATCGAGCTTTAAATTTGTCAATAGAACCATCTGGTCTAAGTTTCTTCTTGAAAATCCATTTACATCCTATAGTTTTAATACCATGAGGTAAATCAGTTGACACCCAAATGTTGTTGGATGTAATGGATTCCATCTCACTATTGATGGCCTCATCCCAAAAAGAAGCATCAACAGAGGTCATAGCAGCTTGAAAAGTTAATGGATCTTCTTCAACCAAATAAACAAGAAAATCATCACCAAAGTTCTTCTCAACTCTAGTTCTTGTGCTTCTCCTAGGTTCCACCAATTCTGCAATCACTGGCATAGTGTTGCTTGAAGAAGGAACTTCAGTAGGATCACTTAAATATTCATTTGGTCGATTAATGAAAGAAAATACATCTTCAAAGAAAGTTGCATCCCTAGACTCCATAATGGTGTTTTCTACAATATCACTTACTCGAGACTTTACAACTAGGAATCTATAAGCTGCACTATTATGTGCATAACCAAGAAAAATACAATTAACAGAATAGGGTCCTAATTTCCACTTTTTGTTCAATGGTGCCCCAACCACAGCTAAGCAACCCCATACCTTGAAATGTTTAAGGCTTAGCTTCCTACCTTTCCAAAGCTCGTAGGGAGTCTTGTCACTTCCTTTGAATAAAATTCGATTAAGAATGTGACATGCTGATAACAGCGCCTCCCCACACAAGTTATTAGGTACTCCTGAATTGCACAACATGGAATTTACCATGTCGTTAAATGTCCTATTTTTCCTTTCTGCTACCCCATTTGACTGAGGAGAGAAAGGTGCAGTAACTTCATGAATAATAACATGTTGTTCACAAAATTGAGACATATTTGTAGCGGTATATTCACCCCCACGGTCTGATCTAAGAATTTTAATTCTTTTCTCTTGTTGATTTTCAACCTTAGCTTTGTAGGCAATAAACCTATCAAAAGCTTCATCCTTGGTGTTTACTAGATATACATAACAATATTTTGAGAAGTCGTCAATAAATGATATAAAATATCATTTACCTCATAGTGTAAGCACACCATTAAATTCACACAAGTCACTATGAATTAATTCTAATAAAATAGAATCACGTTCAACCGAATGGAAAGGTTTCCTAGGTTGTTTAAAACTTACATAAATATGACATTTTGAATTAACATTTATATTAGATGAAGGTATAAGATCAGCATTCATCATACGTTTTATTGTACCAACATTCACATGTCCTAATCTAGCATGCCAAATATTAGAAGATTCAACATTTAAAGCAACAACAGAATTAACATCTTTAAAAGATAATAAATCATTCAATATAGACAATTTAAATAAGTCATCACAAGTGTATCCTAATCCAACAAAAGAACCAAATTTAGATATTACAACTTTATTAGATTCCAATATAATTTTATATCCGTCTTGGACTAGATGGTATCCACTAATTAAATTCTGCCTGAACTTTGGTACATGTAGCACGCCATGCAGAGAGAGGACCTTGCCCGAAGTCAATTTCAAGTCCACTCGTCCTTGCCCACACACTTGTGCAACAGAGGCATCTCCCTTAGTTACTCTGCCATCAGATTCCTGATAAGACACAAATGCTAAGCGATTAGTACAAACATGCACATTAGCACCGGAGTCTATCCACCACTCATCTGATCGATAGACCATATTCACTTCAGGAAAGTAAGACACATACCCTCCTCCTGAAGCAGTGGAATCTCCGCCTATCATCATATTGACTTGTCCATCAATTGATTTCCCCTTCTTTCCCTTTCTTTGGCAGCACTCTCTTGCACAGTGTCCATTTTTATGGCACACATAGCACTTAACTTTGCTCTATCTTTCTTAATTTTTTGGTTAGGTTCAAGGTTGTTTGATTTTTTCTAAAAAATTTTCTTCTTGAACTTTGGCATTTGTCCTACCACGACATTAGCCTTAGCTTGAAAAACAGAGGATGATGGTTCTAAAATAATGTCTCTCCCACGAGCTTTCTCTTCTATTTGAAGTGAGACAAGGAGGTCATCAAGGGAAATTGTTTCTCTCTTGTGTTTAAGGTAAAGGCCAAATTTTTTCCAGGAATTAAGAAGTTTTTCAATAATTGCAGCCATAACAAATTTCTCATGTATAGGAATACCGGCTTGATTAAGTTGAAGGACTAAGTGTTGAAGTTAGGGATGGGAATTTCCCCCATGGGGCCCCACCCCCACGGGGCCCCGCCCCCATTTGGGGGCAAAATTTGCCCCCAAATGGGGTTTTGGGGTGGGGGTGGGGGCAAATTTTGCCCCCAAAACCTAAATGGGGGTGGGGGTGGGGGAACCTCCCCCCACCCCATTTCCCCCATTTCCCCCATATTATTTATTTATTTATTTATTTATTTATATTTTTTTAATTTTATTTTCTTAAAAAAAAAAAAAAAAAAAAAACTATAACTCTATTAATCTATTACTCATATTTTGGATTGATCGAAAGCTTTAAATTTGTTTAAACTTTTATGTGTTATAGTGTAATTTACTAACACTATATTATTAAATTTATTTGTATTAATTTTGGATTAAATTAAATCAATTATATATTTTTTAGATTGTATATTTTGTTAATTATTGGATTGGATATTAAAACAGAATGAAACAAAAGTTTGGTCCGATCGAATTCCAAATTTCGAATTTCGAATTGAAAAATTTTAGGAATAGAAATGGGGGAAATGGGGGAAATGGGGGACGGGGGTGGGGGCAGGGGAACCTCCCCCCAAACACCCCCATCCCCAGTTCCCCCAAATGGGGTTTGGGGGCGGGGGTGGGGGTAGGTTTTAGGAATGGGGGTGGGGGTGGGGGGACCCTCCCCCGCCCCATTGGGCCCCCATTCCCATCCCTAGTTGAAGTTCATGGGTTTGGTCAATAATAGATTTTCCATCAATCATTTTAAAATCCAAGTACTTACCCACATGGTATTTCTCAAGTCCAACATCTTATGTATTGCACTTCTTCTCTAAAGCATACCACAGGTCATGAGTAGAAGGAATTTGATAATAGATATCAAATAAATTATCCTCCAACCGACTACATATTTTGCCATGGCTAAGATAGTTTTGCTCCTTTTGTACTTTAAGAGCCTGAGTGCGACCAGGTTCCTCTTCAGAATCAGGAATAGAGGGAGCATCAATAACATAAAATAACCCTAACGAAGTTAACCAAAATTTCATATGCGCTTGCCATCGTTTGAAGTTTTGGCCACTAAACCTTTCAGGGGCACAATTATTATTGGATTCTACACTTTTCATATTCAAATCCATTGTATTGTAACAAATAAACAATTTAAACAAATGATTACACTAAACAGATTTAACACTCAGCACATGTACTAATATTTTAGACTAAACTTGCAGAAACTTATTATACCAGAAGTGTTACAATATATTCAAGAAACAATAATTACTAAAATTCAAAAGCTCTTAAATTTCTATAACAATGCAGTAATTTTTTTTAAAAAAATTTAAATCACTGACACAGTTTCAAGAAAAAAAAAAGATCTAACTATGCAACCTTTTTTTTTTTTTTTAAACCAAACCAGTATTAACACTTTCACGTATAGTTTTGTAAAATAAAAAATAAATATCAATTTTGTCTGAATTTGATAAATCCATTTATACTATAAAAAACAAATATTAACAGGAATTTCCTAAAAAAACAAATTGTCTTTTTCTGACAAACAATTTTCATTTTTATAGAGAAATAATGAAGAGTTGTATTTCTTAATAAATAAAAGAGAAATACTAAAGAGTACAACCAGTTCACATCCAGAGTGCTCCCACTTTTGACTTTTGGGAGAGAGCAGCTCCCCATACTTTGAGATTTTATGGCCAAAGGTGGGATAAATAATTACAACTACTAAGGCTTGAACCTTGATGGTGGAACTTCCACTTGAAGACCCCAACCACCAAGGCAAGAGGCCATTGGTAATACTTTATATTCAAATTCAGGACTTAAGGTTCTAAATAATAATGTATGGTATATATGTATATGACAATGAATGTAGAACTTCAGGTTAGCAAAACCGCACAAACTTAAATATCAAAATAATAAATTCAAATGCTTCAAGTTCTAGTCAGTCGGCCTAGTCGGTCTTAACTCATAAATTGCATATAAATAAATAAATCCAGAAACTGCAGGTTCTGGTAGGTTGGCCTAGCCCATCTCATTGATTGCATATAAAAATAAATGCAAATAAATAATAAGTGTAAAAAAGATATCCAGAACTGTAGGATCTGGCAGGTTGACTTACTATGCCAATCTTATAAATTGCATAAAAGTAAATAAATGTGTAATAATAAATAAATTGCAAAAAAAAAATGTAATAATAAATAAATCTAGAACTTCATGTTGAAATTCATAACTTCAAGTTCTAATTTGATTAAAAATCTTATATTTAGAGCTTCACGCTATTGAATTTCAATTTTACAATTTAGGTTGCAATCAATACAATACCTATGTGTATGTAAATCACACCTACGGAGATATCTTTACTTACATACAATCAGAAATGGAAGCAACTATAAAAATTTCAAGGTTTTTTTCTCTTTTTAAAGGGTTCTTTTGGAAATTCAGGACTTCACACAATTCCAAACAATTTTCTAAATTAAAAGTCTAAAAAAACTAGGGCCAAAACTATAAATAGCCCTAAAATTATGGGAGTATTCAAAAATATCCTTTCTCAATAAATTCACTATTTTTATCCAAGAAAAATGATTTGTGGACAGAAACACCCTCAATGCATTTATGACAAGTGAGAGGAAGAACTTCATCAATCTCCATTGATGGAGGTCAATGAAGGTTTGTTCAACCTCCACTCATGGAGGTTTGTTCAAACTCCAATCATGGAGGTTTGTTCAACCTCCATCTATTACAAGATGTCAATATTTCATCCTGTAATCATGTTAATATTTCATCGTGTAAAGTTTCTGGAAAAAAATTCAAATTACTTTTAATGGGAAAAACGACATTTTTTTTTCTCCATTATTATTTTATTTTTCTATTTACACCTTCCACAAATCACTTTGGGAGCCATATATTAATGGGAAAAAATTAGATGAGATGGTCTCACCCTGATATTGCTTTTTAAAAGACATACGCATCAGCTTTGACTAATATAACTTTGACTAATCATATATTAGTTAACTCGTATTTTGCAAGTCCCACCATTTTTTTTTTTAAGGAAACAAAGATTACAAACAGGAAAGACACTCAGCTGAAACTAAGGAACCAACACAGGGAGGGAACTCCTCCAGCCAAAAGATGTACATAACACAGAAGATACCGTTTTTAGCTAATACATGGGCTATTTGATTAGCCTTTCTAGGAGAGAAATTGATCGAAACACAATGATCCTGCAACAATAGCTTATGAATGTCCATAATGATCACCCCAATATCAGAATTCAGAATCTTACCACTATTTATCCAGCCAACCACCACTTTAGCATCTGAGTCAAGCGTATAAGGGAATAGACCTGTATTCATAGCCAACTACAGGCTCCGATGAATTGCTTCTGCTTCCGCCACTTGCGGAGAGGAGGCAGTAGTTTTTTAGGAGTTAGAAGCCATAACAAGGCCTTCACAATTGCGGATAACAATCCTGAAACCTACCAAATAGCTAGCCACATTTATCGTTGCATCACAGTTGATTTTATACAAACCTTGGTCGGGAGGAATCCAAATGGGGCTTCTATCTATAGCAAGCGCAGGGGCCAAAATAAGAGGAGCACATGCATTATGAAATTCAACAACATAACCACTGGTCCATTCTACTACATCAGTCACGTGAGAAGAAGAGGAATCATGAACCTCAGCATTACGCATCGGCCAAATCTTCCACAGACACACACATAACAGCCCCAACTCAAAACGTGAATGACACTTAAGAATAAAATCAAAAAAATTGACTTTACCTTTATGAAAATCAGGCAGATTTCTGAACCAGAAAGCATGGACAACCTTTAACTTGCTGCAACTCCAAAGGAAGTGGAGGATTGACTCAGATTTGCTCTTACACATAGGACATAACCTACTAACAAGGATTTTTCGCCTTTCCAGGACCTCATTAGAAGGAAGAATGTTGTTACATGCCTTCCATATAAAGAAAGTAATCTTTGAGGGGAGATGGAGCTTCCATAAAGATTTCCACCAAGAAGCAAATAAGCTAGAAAGAGGACCTGTAAAGGAAGGGCCAATCTCTGATCTAATTGCCATTCCCACCCGATAGCCACTCTTAAAGGAGTAGGATCATTTCTGCTCATAGTGCCATTGGAGCGAGTCTTGAACACTACTATAACTAATGGGGATGCTAAGAATGGCAGTGGTATCATCTTCACAAAATGCACTTTTAATCATGTCAACATTCCAACCACCAGAGGCTAAGAAGAGCTTATCCACAATGGTATTGTCGCCCAAAATAGGAGGAGAAAAAGGCTTGAATGTGGTTGGTCTCGGAATCCAACGATACTTGTAAATACAAATCGTTTTCCCGTCTCCCACTCTTCATCTGGTACTGGCCACAATAATATATTTTCCCCACATCAAACTCTTCTAGATATAGGAAGCTAAAGATTTACATCCTGCATTAATAAAATCAACATATGGGAAATAACTTGCTTTAAGCACATGAGCAACCAGGGAATTGCTATTTGCCATTATTCTCCAACACTGGTTGGCTAAAAAAGATTGGTTATGGATCTCCAAATTTCTGAAACCCAAACCCCCTTTTTCTTTGCTATCACAGAGTCTAGACCAAGTACACTAATGTATTTTCCTTGTTGACTCATTACTTCCCCACCAGAACCGAGCACACAGCTGGTAGACCTCTTTTAAAATTCCTTTTGGGAGTTGAAATAGGTTCATAGAATAGAAGGGGATAGACTGAATTACAACTTTGATAATAATTTCTCCCCCCTCCCCTCCCCGTTGAGAGGAATTTATCCCTCCAACCCTTAATCTTGTCCCAAATCCTAGAAGAAATGTCTGAGAAAAGGTCTTTTTTCATACGCCCTATGAAGCAAGGGAGACCTAAATATTTCTCATGGCAATCCATTGTTTTGATACCAAAGATATCTGCTAACTAATCACAATCAAAAGGAGAGATATAGGGGCTAAAGTAGATAGCAAATTTATCATAATTAATGAGCTAGCTCGAAGCTCTAGCGTAAACCTCAAGAATGCTCTTAAACACCGTACAATTAGAGGTTGAAGCCTTGGCAAATAAAATGCAATCATTCGTGAACAAAAGGTGAGAAATAATCGGACCATTCCTAATACAATTAAAACCTTGTAAATCTCCTTTGCCAACTGCTTGATTAATTAAACAAGAAAAACCTTCTAAACATAAAAGGAATAGATAGAGTGAAAGAGGATCACATTGCCGTAATCCGCGAGACGGCTTCAATAGACCACAAATATCACCGTTGATCACAAAGGAATATGAAACAGAGGAGATACAGCGCAATATCAGGTTGATCTAGCACAAAGAAAACCCGAGCTTGCGCATCATACCTTTGACAAAGATCTATTCTACCCGATCAAAAGCTTTAGACATATCTAACTTGACTGCCATAGAGCCATGCTTTCTCTTTCTCCTCTTAAGCATATGCAAACATTCGAAATTGATTAAAATGTTATCTGAGATTAATCTTCTAGGGATAAAAGCACTTTGAACCTCTAAAATAACCCCATCAAGCGCGTGACGGAAACGATTGACAATAGTTTTCGCCAAAATTTTATAGAGCACGTTACAAAGACTTATCAGATGGAAATCCGAAACATTTTTTTTAGGAATGAGAATAACCAATATTTTGTTCATTTTTTCCAGAGAACCACCCTTATTAAGGCATTCTAGGTAGGCGTCCATCACACATGGCCCCACTTTATCCTAGAAATTTTGATAGAACACTACTGGGAGACCATCCTTTCCTGGTGCCTTCATTGCACCCAAACCTAAAATGGCTAAGCAAATATCTTCTTTGTTGAAATTTGAATCCAAAAAATTGCTAATAGGAGATGAGAGTTTAGGACTAACACTAGCTAGGACCTCCTCTATAACATTTTGAGAAGGAGAGCTAGTCTGATAAAGGCCTTCAAAATGATCCAGGACTATAGCTTCAATGCCTCTATTAGAATCGTGCCAAAGGCCATCGTTCCCTAATAGGCCTTTGATTCTGTTACGTGCTCTTCTCATTGTAGCTTTCATATGGAAGAAGCACATATTTCGATCACCACATTTTAGCCAATCAATTCTCGATATCTGCCTCCAGTAACGCTCTTCAGTTTCAAGCACTAAATCTAATTGATTTTCAAGAAGTTGAATTCCCACTTTCTTATTGATTAGTTATTGTTGATGACTTGATGTAAGAAAATCTGTTGACATGTCACACATCCCGTCTCTATCTCAATAATTTCCTTCACTCTTCTTACCTGGCACGTACGGTGGTTTTAGCACTGACATGTTTAATCTCATTCATTTATATATATATATATATATGAGCAAATTATGCAGAACCTACCTCAGGTTTGCCTTGTGACACTTATAGTCAACTTTTCATAAAATTGACACTCACACCCTTTGAAAGTAACGGAAGTATGTTAACTTTAACATTTGACATTGCAATATGGTCAAAATAGACCAAAATACCCTTCTATTTAAATGAAAAATATTTTTTAGAATTTTTTTTACCTATGAATGAAGACAATATATATATAATAATGGAAATGGTGGGAAAGTTGTCTACAGGTTTTTGTAATTTTTATTTAACTGAGATGCCTATACCGAAAATGCATACTTACATACCGGAAAAAAGGAAAAAAGTTATTATTTTTTAGGGGGACAAAATACGGTCTTGTTTTTTGACCATTTGCATCCATCGATTTATTTTTTCTAAATGGTAAAAAAAAAAAAAAAAAAAAATTGTTTGGTTGCCTATGAAATAACATTTAAAAAAAATCGACATCAAGTTGTGGAATTAATGGAGATTATTCAGCTTATGTTCTGACTATTTGTATAAATGGTAAACATAAAAACACATAGTATTGCTAGCATTACAATCACATACATTCATAGTACAATGCTGGAACAATTTTCATTGGATAGAAAAGCAAATTCAGAGTTTTCAAAGAAGCTGTGAAAGTTCACAAATTAACACGGTGTGTATACAATATTAATCTAGGGGGGGGGGGGGGGGGGGGGGGGTGAATAGATTTTAACTAATTTTCACCCAATTTTCGTTTAAGGTCAATATTCCAAAAATGTCCCTAATAGTCAATATAAAAACAACAAGTGTAATATGGTGCGGAATTATAAATGACACTTGATGTATACGTGGAAAACCCAACCACTGGGAAAAAAACCACGGGTTGTTTAGTGCGCCACACTTGAACCTTGAAATCCACTAATTGAAATGAAGTTTACAACCTATGTAGACCTCGTCTAACACTCCGGGGGGGGGGGGGGGGGTGAATAGATTTTAACTAATTTTCACCCAATTTTCGTTTAAGGTCAATATTCCGAAAATGTCCCTAATAGTCAATATAAAAACAACAAGTGTAATATGGTGCGGAATTATAAATGACACTTGATGTATACGTGGAAAACCCAACCACTGGGAAAAAAACCACGGGCTGTTTAGTGCGCCACACTTGAACCTTGAAATCCACTAATTGAAATGAAGTTTACAACCTATGTAGACCTCGTCTAACACTCCGGTCTGTAACCCCCCACTTCTACCACGCGGGCTTTTAAAAGTGGCTCTAGTCCATATTGCTTGTGGCCTAAGCAACCTTAGCCAACAAGACTTAAATTATCAATGAAGAGATAAAACAACCTATGTGTGAATATATGGAAATACTCAATACATGCATATAAGAGCTAGGCAACCCTATATGCTTATCTAGGATGATAATATGGCAACAAATGCAATCCTAGATATCAAATGCTAAATGACATGTCAAATAGCTTAGCTAACAATAGATTATAAAAACCTAGATAGCTATCACAAAACAACACTCAATCATGTCATCACAAACAATCTCTATTTTGAATATAAGATATTAATCTAAGATCATTCAAATAATAAAAGAGATGCCTTGATAAATAAAACACTAAATATCAATGATAAAAGTGAAGAACATATCAAGGGAAGTGTGATGACCAATACCCACTCAAATAAGCAAACTAACTATGCTAGAAAATGCTTAGATGATCTTTGATGCATATGTGTATAATTTGAGTGTATAAAAATGAGTTTTTGATTTGATTTTCTCTCAAAAATCTCTCTTTCATGTTTAGGGTTCTTTAGAGTCAGAGAACTAAGTTAGAGAAATGAGAAAGTGTGATATTTATAGACATCAAGAACAGGGCAAGTGAAAAGACAAGTTTGCCCTTGAAATCACCGATCGGCTGTTTCATTCTGCGGTCGTGGCCGCAGAATGTAACCGTCGAATTGAACCCGAGAAGCAGGGGATCATTCGGCGACCAGATTCGGCGGTCAATCGAAACCGCCGATCAAAACCCAAAAAGAAACCGACCTAAAATATCTAATTCGGCGGCCAGGCCGCCGATTAAACCACAGAATCAAACCCGCGAATAATAAATGCATCAGGTCTAATTCGGCGGTTTCGATTCGGCGGCCTGACCGCCGATCGTAACCGTAGATTTCAGTCCAGAGCTTTCTGGAATCAAACTGCGGTTTCATTCGGCGGTCATGGCCGCCGATCAAACCGCCGTTTCACCAATGATGGTGAAACCAAAGGAGAAGCCAAGGGCATTCTCCGAAGGCGATCTTCACGCAAAACCAAGCACATTATCGTGCAAGCGTGGACGTTTCCGAACATATTCGGGAAACAAATTACACGACACAAAACACACACCAAGATATGACAAACAATGTGCTAGTGTGAAAAGTGACATTTGAAGAGAATGCACACTAAAGTAAAGCATATATATGCAAACATTACAAGTGAGTGTGTGCAACTAAATCTCTTCAATAAGAAAGTAAGCACAAGATATACCTTTGAGTGCTTGTCCATCTTGAGGTCTTGAGAAGGGTCATTGAGCATGAACACCTATCACTTAAGTTACCTTTTACAAACAACCCCAATATGTGGTTTGCTCATGAAATAAGCCAATCAAAAACCGGGAATCCTTACAAGCTGTAAACCAATAAAATAATCCAACATCACAAAAATACCAGTAAAACAATCTGGCATCACAAAATTACTAGTTAAACAATCTTGCATCATAAAAAAAATACCTTGTTAAATAATCTGGCTACAAATAAAATTTCAAGCTACCTATCAACATCATCACTAAAAGAAACCAGCCCCTTGAGTTCCTGTTTGATTAAACGCAATTTGTAATGTTAGTTTGATGAAAACAATTCTTGTCTATTTATATTTGTAATTTCTTTTTTTTAAATTATTCGACATGTTTACAAACCTTGAACATTCTGAGAAAATTGAGGTGCATTAGATGTGAGAGGTTTACTAGAAGATCCAACTTCAAATTGACTAGTTATAGATGGTTGTGTAGTTGGAAACCAAAGCACCTACAAATGACAATTTGAATGAGTGAATCTTTTATAATGCAAAAACAATTGTTGAAAATGTTAGGGATAATTCTTGAATCAATGAACGCGGAAACGTCGTGCCTAATATTCGCCCATAACTCATAGCAATTAATAATGTCATAAAGCAGAAAAATAGATGGGAGAGAATAAACAATCACAACACAAGATATACGTGGAAAACCCAAATCGGGTAAAAACCACGGGCCGTTAGGACAACAGAGAAAGTTTCACTATATGATAAACTGTTACAACCATATACTCTAGGATTAACTCTCTCACCTCAACCCCAAACACCACTCACAAGATCCTCACTGAGTACTCCTATAATATCCCCTAGGTCCCCCTTCCTGATCTCTAACTTGATCCACTGATATTCCCTTGGATCCCTCCCCAGATATTCCCTTAGGTCTCTCTGGATCTCACCACACTCTCTCTGATGTTACATGGTGTTCTTTTTGCTCCACAGCCTTAAAATCTAATAACATAGATATTACGTCTATTTATACTAGTTACAGGGAGTTTAAGATAAAAGGAAATTCTACTCCTAAACGTACAAGAGTTACATGTTTCACATAAATACTATTTCCTTTTATAACAAGTCTTCTTGTAAAGAGTATTTTTTTTTCCATTGAAGATTTCCCATTTCACACATGCTTATGATTGACTATGATTTGGGTCATGGTTGCACACCCACTTCCTAAACCGTTACAAGTTACCTTAAATTACATCGCTTAGAAAACCGCGATCTATACAATGAAACGAACCACTTCTTCAGTTCTTCATGATCTTCAACCTCCCTCAAACTACATCATTCCATCTTCCAAACGTATCCCACATCTCTAGGAAGCTTCACATCAGTTGAGTCTTGTTTGGTTCACATTTGGTTTGCTTAGGAATACAAGTCAAAACCTAACAGAAAAGTGAAAACTAATTCGTTTAGGTGAGATTATGTTACCATAGTAATAGTTCATGGTTGTGAGATTTTTCTTGTTTGTGAAGTGGATGGGTTTGTCATTGAAGTTGACCATGTGGTATTGCTGGATCGATCTGTTGCTGATTCTATTTGGCGAACCCTAGTTGTAACATCATTGGAGCTGCTACCAACGTGTTAAAATTCAAAATTATGTATAAAATTTAAGTTCCAAGAGATTTGTAAAAACATGTGTCTTGTAAATAACGAAATAAATATATAACTCCATTCTTTTGGATTTTTGTGCTTTCCCTTTGTTAGAAGTTGTTGTTGAGGTGCTTGCAGTCTTAAAATAAATAAATAAATGTTAGTAATGTAAAGACAAAAAAAAGTAAGTAGAATAATTTCTAAATTATAATGCAAATGATTCAAATTTGTTACCTCATTTCTTTTTTTTCTTTCCAGCATTAGCACCACATGCTTTGTCCTTATTTGGGCATGTTCTGCTGTTGTGGCCAACCTCACTGCATGTACGACACCTAAATCCCACAGATCTGTTCACTTTTGGTAGTTCAGTTGCTCTTCTTCTTCTTCTTCTTTGTGTTTTAGGTTTTCCAGCCCTTCTCCGCTTTACGGGTGGCAGTGCAATATCACACTTAATCTCGAGCCATAAATTCTCATCAGATATTGGATAAATGAGATGAGAGTATGTCTTCAAATATGCGTTCTTTTTCAAGTAATGATGCACGTAACCCTCAATAGGTTCCCTCTTTTTGGAAAGGCATGCCAATGCATGCTTACATGGAACCCCACTAACTACCCATATGCCACAGTCACATGTATGGTTGTCAAGTTGTACCACAAACTGTCTCTTTCCATCTATTACTTCAAACTGTCATTGTCCACACTGAAGAGGGTCTAAGTACCTCCCCTTTTGTTGGGCTTTTTGAAGCATTTTGTTGACTTTAGATGGAATATTGGATTCCCATTTCATTATCGATCATGAATTTGTTTCATAAATTTCCTCCTAACCCTCTCCATCATGGTTAACAAAGGCAATGCCCTATAATTGTTCATCCAAGAATTGAATGCTTCAACAATATTATTGGTGGTGATCTGTTTTTGATTCTCTGTCAAAAGCATGGACTATCCATACATCTAATTTAATACCCATTAGATATTGATAGGCTTCCTCACTTGTATCTTTTATTTCCTTCATTTTCTCTAAAAATTCAACCCTGTTTGAACTCCTAGCAGTAGGCCAAAATAATTCTGTCATATAGTCTATCTTGAATTTACTCATCATGTTTTGCAGTATGTGCCTACCACAAAACCTAGAAATGCTATTGAGCAAACATTAAGAAAGTGCTCCTGGAATGCCCTTTTGCCCATCTATCATAAAACACACTATCCTCCTCTCATTCATGCCCACATGCTTATGTAGCAACGCAACAAACTATCTCCAATTATCAGAACACTCAATCTCTCACACACCCAAAACTAATGGATAAACCCTGCAATTTGCATCCAATGCAATTGCAAAAAAAAGTATAACTTCATATGGGCCCTTCAAATTGCAACCATCTAACCTAATGAATGGCCTACACCCTTTTAAATACCCCATTTTTTATGCATGGAAACTGAGAAAAAATCTATTGAAATGTGCCGAAACATTGGGATCTGGATTGTACCATATAGTACTTAGATATACAGTGGAACCTGGGTTCCTCTCCCTAAGATAGTAACCATACCTATACAATTTATTGTAACTATGTTTATGATCCTTAAATCCAATGTATAGAGCATATCTCTTGGCCTTGTATAGGGTATGCTTGGGGACATTTACACCACAACTTCTCAATACAATAGAACTTAACACCTCAATGTCCATCTACGGGATTTTGATTAAAGTCTCAAACTTCTTCTCAATCCATACAAAGGTGACATCTTTATTCTTAGAAACAGCAAGACAATTTTGCTCATTTATTAAAGTCTTGAGCATATAGGTAGTCCCATCATAGGTTGGACTCCCATGCACTCTCCACGGACACCTTTTTGTATCACTAGAAGAAGTGATTTTGTTTCTCTCATTCTTAATTCTGTTCAGCTTAAATCCCTTTTGAATGGACATATATAATTTGAGGTCTCTAAAATGTTTAAGATTCATAAACAATTGGCCCACCTTTAGTCTAATTCGTCCATCCTCACTCAATCTAAATGCTCTACTCATGTATGGTTGCTTAACACCATTCTCAATACCTTCCTCCCTTACCACCTCTTCACTTATGTCATCCCCATTCACATTAGACAACCCATCAAATTCACTATCATCACTGTTTTCATTTACACCCAGTTCAACACCAACATTTTCAACCCCATCTTCTCCGTGGTACCCATCCATTTCATTGTGGGCCTATCACTCACACTGTCATCACTATCTTTTTCACTCTCAACTAACCCATTTAAGCTGTCATCATATTCTAAATTGGGGTAGGACTCATAATCTAAGAAGGTGATTGGATCTTGTTGAGGGGCCTGCTGTTAAGGATGTGGGTTGGGGTGTTATAGATGTTGGTTAGGTTGGTCTTGGTTAGACTCATTTGAATCTACATTTGCAAGGGAGAGATAATCCACATTGAAGTGGATTTGGTGGATTTTTCTCTCTTCAAAGTCTACCAAGACATCAAATAATTTTGCATCAATTGCAATGTCTCTAATTTCATCGCTCTAGGGGATTGGTACATCTTGACTAAACTTCTCCCCAATCATCGTTGACACAACCAAAGTCAGCTCCATGACACTATCCCAAATCATCTTTAAGCTGATGTGGTCCCTGGTAAAATGACCAATTTCATGGGTTTTACCAAGAAAGTTGTCGTACCATAGAAAGTGAACATCTTACAAAAAAAATGATAATATGAAGAAAATAGAGCATTGAAAAACACTTGCACAATTACTCTAAAAATTTGTAACAAACCACACACACAATTTACCAAAAGAACTGGAAAATACTCAAATTAATCATAATAATAGATACTATAAACCATTACACATGCATAAATAGTAACTATCATAAAAAAATAAAAAATTATACCAACAAACACAATCAAAATGTTAACAAATCATTTTGTTACCATTGAACATACTTTACAAATAATATGATACCATTAAACAAAGCATAGTTTACTTCATACATTACTAAAATAAAAATTAAGAAAAAAAAAAAAACAAAGCAATTTTTTTTTCTAACATCCAAACAATATATATACAAACAAACTTCATTTTATTTTCTTCTTATTTTTCAAACAACTGTAACTATCAACAATACAAAACTTTTTTGTTTCAAACATCAAAGTGTTAACTTTGAAGAAAAATACAGAGCATCAACAAACATCAATGAAAACACAACCCATTTTTTATTTATAAAAAACGTAATGTTCTTACCAGATTACCATTGAAACTCAAATACAAACCCTAACTTCAAAACACTAACAAATAAAATCAAAAGTGGAATTTAATATATTTAAAGAACTAATCAATACAAAAATTTCACAAACAATCAGTACACATGTATGAGTAGAAATTAATCAAAACTCAAACGCAAGAGAATACTTCAAAAACGTAAACCATATTGTCAAATCCATAAACCCTAAACACAAAATAAAACTAAAATGCATGAAAGAAAGCATTTTGATAGGGTTTGTACCTGGTTCTGTCAAAAAATTCAACCGATTGCATCATACATTACTAAAAAAAAAACATATTTTAAGGGAAAAAAAAAAAACAAAGCAACTTTTTTTTTTCCTAACATGCAAACAATATATATACAAACAAATTTCATATAAATCAAACTCTAAGGTAAAAAAAACAAATGATTTTTTCTTGTTTTTCAAACAACTATAACTATCAACAATATAGAACTTTTTTGTTTCATACATCAAAGTGTTAACTTCGAAGAAAAATACAAAGCATCAACGAAAACCTAACCCTTTTTTTTTTAATAAAAAAAATGTAATGTTCTTACCAGATTAATATTAAAACTCAAATACAAACCCTACCTTCAAAACACCAACAAATAAAATCAAAAGTGGAATTTTATATATGTAAACAACTGATCAATTCAAAAATTTCACAAACAAATAGTACACATGCATGAGTAGAAATTAATCAAAATTCAAATGTAAGAGAATACTACATAAACGTAAACCATATTGTCAAATTCATAAACCCTAAACACTAAATAAAACTAAAATGCATAAAAGAAAGCATTCTGATAGGGTTTGTACCTGGTTCTGTCAAAAAAATTCAACTGTTGCTTCCACGCCAAACAATCGAACCACGCTGACATTGTGAATGGAGATGACAATGTTCGAAATTGAAAAACAGGAGATGGGTATGCAAGGGTTTGTAGAGAAATCTAGAGAGAGAAATCCATGGTTTTAGAGTTACAGAGTTAAAATTAGAGTGGGAATGGAGATGAACAGTTTGATGGTTTGTTGGATTGGCGCCTGTCTTTTCATTTTTCTTTTTATTTTTTTTATTTTTTGAACAGTCAAACCTAATTATTAAAATAAGATGAAATTGACAAGTTTATTATTCAGTAATTTAACCTTAACAGACTTTTGTTACTTCCAAGAGGAGTGTTAATTTTATGAAAAGTTGACTATCAATGTCACGAGGCAAACCTCATGTAGGTTCTATGTAATTTGCTCTATATATATATATATATCTATATATATATAATTCTTTTCTCCTCAATGCATACTGATATAAAATATATCACTGTATTGCATGTGGACCATAGATTATGGATAAACATCGACAAGTGTATGCAGACTGAGTCAAGGCAATTAAATCTAATGGTCCACATGTAAGACACTGATATATATTCATCAGTGTGCAATGAGGAGAAAATTTTCATATATATATATATACCGAGTCTCTAATAAGGGATCCCTTATTTTAATTTCGGTAAGGACCATCATAAAATCACATCGATTTGAATGAACTTTGATCTGACTTTTTTTTCTGGTTGATAAGTTCATTGAAATCTACCTATGAATAAAATTTGAAAATCTTTCAAGTACTAGAACTATTTATCACAATTATTCCAAATATAAAATCATTAGAAAAATTGGCAAAATATAAGAAATTCAAGAAAAATAGTTTTAGTTCTTGAAAAATTCTTAAATTTTATTCATAGGCAAGTTTCGATGAGCTTATCATCCATAAAAAAATTTAGATCAAAATTTATTCAAATTGATGTGATTTCATGGTAGTCCTTACCAAAATTAAAATAAGGGATCCATTATAAGAGACTCACTCGATATATATATATATATAATTTTCAATTGTAAGTTTGTGTTAAATGAAGATCCGTTTTAGAAAGTAGGTGATTATACTTTGGATGTTGGGGACCAAGGGACCAACTAGTAATTTAGGGATAGACGTGGGGGCCCATTGGGGTGGGGAGGGTCCCTCAACCCCCACCACCATCTCTAAAATCCATTTGGGGGAATCGGGTATGGGGGCATTTGGGTTCCTTTATTTTATTTTTTTCATTTTCAATTCCCAATCTGAAAATCGGAATTCGAAATTTAGAATCTGGTCATCCTAATCTCTAGTTTAACCCTGTTAATATATAAGTTTTTTTTTTTTTAATTGTTTAGACTTTAGATATAAAATAAAAATAAAAATTATATATATTTGGGGGGAATGGGGGTGGGGGAGGGTCCACCGACCACCTCTCCCTCCCCCATTTATAAAAGAGTAAAAATGATTTTAGTCCCTCTATTTTTCCATATTATCCATTCTGGTACCCCTAGTTCCAGTATTGGCTACGCAAGTCCAAACGTTATCAATTAATGGTTGTTTTGGTCCCTACCATCCAATTCCATTAGGGTTTTTAAAAATTTCGTCAATAGTGTGAGGGTAATGGTAAAGTTGTCTTGCGTGTTTCTAGAATGTTTTTTTTAAAGAAGAGCAAAACGATAACTTGATGTATAAATAATTGAAATAATAAATAACTGCAGAAAAAACCAAATTAAAAAATAAATATTAAAAATAATAAAAAATTAAAAATTAATCAAACCCTAACATTCATCAATATCTCTCCCTCTCTTCTCGTTCTCTCACATCAACACACCACCACCCCCACCATCAAACCACCACACCATAGGTCACGCCGTTAAAGAGATCCAGGCATAGCGTATTTCTCACGCAATTTCAAAGATCCATAGATTTGGGTCACTAGATTGGGGGTCACCAAATGGACGACGATATGGGTTTTTATCCGCTGCTATTCTGGTGGCCGACGAAGCTAGGCTTGGATGGTGGCGCAGCTAGGGTTTCTCTATTTGTTTTGATTTTGGGTTTTGAGATTTCTGAATACTTAGTTTATTGAAATGTATCTCTATCTCTATATGTATATGTATATTTTGAAGGAGCATAACTTCCTCCATTGTTTCGACCAAATTTGACACTTTTTGGTTTAATGGACATGGGTATGACTTTATTGAGAATTTTTCATTTATTATGCTATCTGGATTTTATTCTTCCATGTGATTGTTATTAATGGAAAATACTTGCCAATATCTATTGATGTTTGTCTCTTAAGTTAATGTTTTTATTCTTTGTTCACATGAATAATAATACATAATGTTGATGGGGGATTTTGGGTTTAATTTCTAGGTTTGGAGGTGGTGTGGTGATGGTGTTGGGTTTATGTTGCCGTTGATGGTGGTGTGGTGGTGTGAGGTGATTCTGGTGACGATGATGGTAGTGTTGTGGTGGTGGTGAATTATTATTATTTCTTTATTTGGTAGTGATCCAACATGAGATAGACGTTGGAGATCCACCAAATCAGAAGTTAATTTTTTATTTTTTTTGTTCCTTGGATTTGAGACACAATCTCCACCAAAACCATTTTAACTTTCAAATTTCTATTATTTTCTAATAATTTAATTATTTATAAGTAGTTTAAAATAGTATTTTTGCTAAAAGTCACACTTTAAGAGGCATCAAGGTCATTTTGTCCTCTGGTCATGTCAGGATGTATGTTTTTAATAGAAACCATAACAGAAGGACTAAACGAGCCAATACTGAAACTATGGGAACCGGAACGGATAATAGGGCAAACAAGAGGGACTAAAATCATTTTTACACTTTATAAAATGGGTGCCAAGTTTGCCCCCACCCACCCTAAAACCCATTTGGGGGAAAAATATACCCCAAAAACCCCATTGGGCCCATGGGGGTGGGGCTCATGGGGAAATGCCCATCCCTAACTAGTATCAAACCCTATTTTCGACTCACCAAAACTCAATTGATCTCTCCAACTCACCAATACTTACTGTTTAGACACATTTAAAGGATACACTTATATTTCAACGTGAACGTACACACTTTTTTCTTAGCTAAACTTTTCGTCGGATGCAGGGTTGGCTCTGGACAAGTGCAAGAGGTGCATCCACCCTAGGCCTATAAAATAAATAGCCCATTTAATATATATATATATATTTACTTTTCTTAGATTGGAATATGGTTTTAGATCCAGAAGTTTATGTTTTAAGAAAATGGCTTGTTTACTTTTTTCACTTAAATGTGTTCCATTAAGTTGTTTTGTTTAATTTTTTAAGTGGTAAAATCACATATTTATAAAAGTGAAAATTTTCCCTTTTTCACTTAACTAAAAACAATTGAAATTGATATCAATTTTATATTTCAATTATATTTCAAAATTTATCCTCTCAAATCAAATATATTTCCAGTTTTGCCTTCTCTCATAATCGTAACCATTTTTTTTTTCTTCTAACATTAAAAAAAAAAAAAAAAAAAAAAAAAAAAAAAACTTAATAGTCATAAAACCCGGTTGCTTCAAGACTCAAATAACTACATTGGAATCCCTTTTCAAGTTTTTGATTTCTAGCAATATTCTATTAAGGACTTTTATTTTTGAGGAAACAGCCCATTTTATCCAAAAATTTAGGGGCTTTTTTAATTTTACCTAGAATTAGTAAGTTGATTGTTTTTACCAAACAATCCACTGTAGAGACTAAATTGCCTTTCATTTTCCCATTTTTCATTATTTTCTTTTTGTCTGAAATTATCCCTTCTCTCTTTTTGTTAGAAATAATATTTGTCTTCAGTCTCTACAATTCGTTCTCTCCAATTTTCTCTCTTCAATCTCTACAATTTCTTTTTGTCTGAAATTATCTCTTCTCTCTCTTTTTGTCAGAAACAATATCTATCTTCAATCTCTACAATTCGTTCTCTCCCATTTTCTCTCTTCATTCTTTCTCTTTGTCTGAAACACCATGGTTCTCTTTTTCTTTTATCTGTAATGCACACAAAACCCATATAAAAGCTTCAGATTTTGCTTCGTGTTTCATGGATTGGGCTTCGTATTTCACGATGAATTGAGATGATTCAGGTCCTTCTTCTCGATGTAACCCTATTTTAATTTGTTTCATTTGTAGATTTAGTGATGAATTTAGGTTGAAGAAGATGGTTTGCATTGGTGTGTTTAATTGATTTGCAGTGATGTGTTTAATTGATTAGTCGTGGTGTATTTAATTGATTAGCCCTGGCGTGTTTAATTTGGTTAGCTATGGTGTGTTTAATTTGTTTTCCCTGGTGTATTTAAATTGGTTTGCCCTGGTGTGTTTAATTGATTTTTCATGGTGTGTTTAATTAATTTGCCCTGGTGTGTTTAATTAGTTTGCTCTTGTGTGTTTAATTTGTTTGCATTGGTGCGTGTGTTTAATTTGGTTGCACCTTATTTAATGTGTGACTTTAATTTAGTTTGCCCATGTGTGTTTAATTAGGTTGCCCTAGTGTGTTTAATTGATTTTCCATGGTATGTTTAATTGGGTTGTCCTGATGTGTTTAATTGATTTGCACTAATGTATTTAATTGATTTGCCCTAATGTGTTTAATTGAGTTACCTTGGTGTGTTTAATTTGGTTGCAACTTGTTTAATATATGTCTGGTTTAATAAATTGAAATCTAAATGTGAGATTTTTATTAGTTGAAATGAAGGAAATGACCCAACGAAATTGGTAATCACTTAGGGTGGCAAATGGGTGGGGAACTTTTATGAGGGTGGTGAAACAGAGTTTGTCAAAGTTTGTAGGAATTTGATGTATGCTAAGTATTCTAGGGTGGTACAAGGCATTGTGAATGTTGACTTAACTACCATTGAGTTAAGAACTTTGGTTGATACCGGTGTTAGGTTTAGGCCTGCCTGACTGAAGATTAAAGATGATAGTGATGTGGAAATGTTTCTTGTGCGATGATGGACATGTTTCGTGTTGGGATTTATGCCCTAAAGCTTATAATTTGTAAATATTATGAATCCATAAATAAAAGAAGTAGTTATTTCATTTAATTAATATGACTCATACATTTATATTATATGTGCTAACATCCAAGATTGCTAGATGTAATTTCAAACCGAGTATATGAATGTAATATACAGAGGAATTCATTTTGAGACATGCAATCTAAGGAGTCCGTAGAAAGCAAATAAAATTGGGTACTTTATTTGTGGTTAATCTACAACTGCGGTCCATTATGTAATGTACAGTGGTCTTATCCTAGAGTACTTATATGGTGTTATAAGAATGGAAGCACCTTATATGATATGATCATATAGGATTGGGCCACAGTCTATATGAATCTATCACTAAGCTCCGTTAGTTGAAAAGATTCATATATATCGACAAATGATGGCTGTATATGGGTGATCTAAATCCTAAGTGTCTTACTGACTCCTTTGGGTTAGATTGTGTTTCTTGAAATATAATGGGTGAGATTGGAGTAGAATTCCCGATCAATAATCTCTATCTTGGAATCACGGTTTGGCTTGTGGCTAGGAAGGTATGCACACAATAGTGGAATCCACTCCTTGCAATAAGTAGATAAGTAGTTCCCTTAAGGGTTGATTCAAGACTTGAATGATTAAGAGCGCTCTCCTTTTTCTGTAAAGGAATGAATGATATAATCATTCATTAGAGAATCAATGATACTTAAAGGAAAATCTATAATTAGAGAGGTATAATGGACTTTATGACCTAGCTCTAATTATGAACTGCTTGTGGAGGGTCATACCATATGTTATAGCTATATTGATAGACACTGATAATTTGGTTGTGTAAAACATCTACTGTTATAAGAGTACAACATTAGGTTTTTAGTGGAATAACTTCGAAGTTAATAATTGTGAAATATTAATTAAAGAGTTTAATTAATTTTTCTAAGTATTATTGGAGCTTAAAACTGTGGGTCAATTAGGTCCCCTTTCTAGCCATTTACGATTGATAGTAACAAGGCTCAAGGAGAATTGGATGGTCAAATTAATTGTGTTACGAAAGTAACTTAAATATATTATGGGAATTAATTAAATGATATGATTATTTAATTAATATATTATTTAATTGATGAATTAAATATTATTAAATAATATGATTATTTTATTGACATATTAATAATTAAAAATTATTAATTGTTATTTGGAGGTTAGTTCGAACCTTGATAAGAGCAAATGAATAAAATAATAAGAGATTATTTTTATTTGCCTTAAAGAGGTCAATGGTTCAAACCCTAGTTATGACCGAATTAAAAAGGACATAGAATCGAGAGAAAACCAAAATTAGCCATCCAAAATATTAGAATTTTGTTTCTAACCACATATGAAATTTTAATTGTCAATAACCACATTTTTGAGAAATTACTTGAATGTTCTCATATAAAAATCATCCCCAAACACACACATCCTCTCTCTCTCTTTCTCTCTCTCCCCCTCCTCTATCTCTCCTCTCCTTTCTATCTCGTCAAAATCTTCACTTGGTTCATGATTGAATTCCGATCATTGTTCCTACAAATCGAACACCAATGTTCAAATTTTGATGGTTCTTCTTGCTTCTCTTTTTGTTCTTCCTCTTGCTTCTCTGTTCGTTCTTCATGATCAAATTCCGATCGTTGTTCCGATTTGCTCTAATTCGGTTTAAATTGTGTAAATATCATTCATTTGTTTATTAATTGAGTTACAAAAAGTTACTTTAACATGGTTTTAGCGTTTTTTGATCACTTTTGTGTGTTTTTGTGAAGAATCAAATTTAAAAAAGTTTGTAGATTTTTCCAGAAGATTTCGAGTTTCACAGGTCCGAAAACTTGAAATCTTCTGTTAAAACTCGAAATGTTGACGAAACTTGAAATCTTCTATAAAAACTCGAAATGTTGATGAAAAACTAGAAATTTTGAAACTTGAAATGTCGATCACGAACCAGGAGAGTTTCAACATTTCAAATTTCAAAATTTAAGTTTTTTGTCAACATTTCAAGTTTTGTCAACATTTCGAGTTTTTATAGAAGATTTCAAATTTTGTCAATATTTCGAGTTTTAACAAAAGATTTCAAGTTTTCGAACCCGTGAAACTTGAAATCTTCTGGAAAAATCTGTAAATTTTTTTGAAAACGATTCTTCACATAAACACACATAATTGATGCATTAAAGCTAAAATCATGTTAAAGTAACTATTTGCAAATCAATTAATGAACAAATGAATGATGTTTATCGATTTAGAGAAAATCGGAAAAGTTTTTCTCATTCACTTCGTGAAATCTACAACAAGATTATGAAGAACAGAGAAGAACGAAATCTTCAACAATGGTGCGACCATTGGTGAAGATTTGCAGGAAGGTGATGAAGAACAAATACGGTGATGAAGAACAGAGAAGCAAGATAAAGAAAGTGAGAAAAATAAACAAAAGAAAATAGAAATATTAATTTGGGGGTATCTTGGTAATTTATGGATATACACTGAATTGTTTTTCAAAATGTGGTTATTAACAATTAAAATTTCGTATGTGATTAAAAACGAATTTTCCATGTTTGATATAGTCATTTTTAGCAATTTCCACCTTAGAATCCTATTTTAACTTGGTTTACTAAACTCTAGGATCCTAGTATATAAGATGATTAAATCATTTATGTTTTATTTATGAGATGATTAAATCATTATCATACATACTTATGCCATATAGATTAGAAGTGCCTACACTTGTATTATAATATATCATACATGATTAATAGCTCATTTAATTTATATGTTGTTTATTTTTAATATGTGTAAGTTCCTTAAATTTGATTAGCTTATTTTAGTGACAAACCACAATTGGGGTTTGATTTGTAAGGGTAGCTTAGGCATTTAAGTGTTGGTGATCAAGCTCAACAAAGGCCCTCTAAAGACCTCAAGATGATAAGCACTTCAAAGGTAAAACACTTGTGCTTATTTGCATTGAAGAGACTTAGTTGCACACACACACACAACTAATGCATGCATATATATACTTCTTGTATGTTGTGTGTTTTATATGTGTACATTCATGTTCTTAAACTCTATGCATGCATTTTTTAATTGATTGTATCTTTTTTGATAATTGCCATGATAGGTTAGGTATTAGGATGCATGTTGATTTAGGGGTCGCTATACAGGCGCTGTACAAAGCATTGTACGTACATCGCCTATCTGAGACCTGATGCATTTTGGTCTCAGGCGTTGTACAGTCGCCCTATGTACAGCGCCACACCTGATGCATTTTTCAGTCACTATACAAAGTGTTGTACGTACAGCACTCGTACATTGACCATCAAAAACCCGAGAGGAACAGAGTTCTGTCGCTGTTTGGTCGCTCTACAAAGTCGCTGTTCGTAGAGCGACTATGAAGAAATTGTTCTTCATTCCCAGGTGAGTCGATGTACAGGCGCTGTACGTACAACACTTTGCACAGCGACCAAGGCAAAAGTTTTGATTTTTTTTATCAAAACAATGTAGCATCATCTTGACCCCCTATGTATATGCTACTTTGTCTTTAGGTTGTTTTTAAGAGTTCAAAATCATATTTTTAACTTAGAATATTTTCCAAAAGAGAAAATCACTCAAGAACTCACCTTTGATTACTCAAACCCATTTCCATGTGCATCAAACATCATATAGCATCATCTAGGATGCATCTATGCATGAATCTTCTTCAAAACACATAACTTGGTAAGTTGTTCACTAATTTCATCCATTTTAGTGTCTTACTTAACAAGAAATCTCATTTATTACTTGTATGCTTTTAGAACATATTCTATCTACAAGATTGAGATTATTGTGTTGATTGATTGAGAGTTGTATTTTGATAGCTATGACATCTAGGATTATTTTATCTTAAAATAGCTAAGTTTACATATAACATGTAGACACATGATATATAGGATTGTTATTATTGACATCTTTAATTCCTAGATAAGCATTTAGTGTAACCTAGCATTATTTGCATATTGAATATCATGATATTCACTTAGGTTGTTTATACTTCCTTGTGAAGTGAAGCCTTGTGACTAAGTTATTTAGTGCGCAAGCAAGTAGGTTTAGAATCGTTATTAAAGGCCCGTTAGGTAGTAGTGGTGGGTTAGTGACCAAGTATGGTTTGACGGTGGTCAACCTAGATTGTAAATATCATTACAAGTAGTGGATTTAAGGATCACATGTGGCTAGCATAGTAGTTCGTGAGTTTTTCCCTATTAAGGGTTTCTCACGTAAATCAATCAACAAGCAATTTATTATTTTCCTCACTTAGATTAAGTTGATTGAGTTTTGACTAGATTGGAGCTTTTTATTGAATATTGACTAATCAAGAAAAATTGGTCCCCCCCTCATCCCAATAGGTATAATTAGACACACTATATTTATTTCAATTGGTATCAGAGCCTGGTTCCTAGACATATTTAGGAGATCCCTTGCTTTTGGAGTATTTTGTGTTTTTTTTTATTTTTGATTATTCATACATTTACATTCATTTCATTCATTCCATTCATTCATAAACACTATGAGTGAAAACGGTTGTGGAAATGAGGGTGCCTCAAGCACAAGGCCTCCATTACTTACCGGGATAAATTATGCCTCTTGGAAAGGCAAAAGGGAGTCGTACATTTGCCAAATCCATGATAGAGCTTGGATTACGGTTGAAGAGGACTACACTCCACCAATGATGACTCCTACTGGTGGAGGAAATGATGCACTCAAGCCTAAGGCTTAAGAGTTTGAGGCATCCAAATGGAATAGAAAGGTGATGCATGCTATCCTATGTGCCATGGACAAGAATTAATACAAATTGTTTCAAAATGAAAATAAATATAAACGAGTCCTAATATAATCTAGAGGGGGGGTGAATAGATTTTAATCCCTTGTTACCAATTTTTCGAGATTAATCAAGATTACAAAATAACCCCAACTAGTCAATAAATGAAATCATGTGAAGAGAATGCGGAAAGTAAATAACACATGATTTTTACGTGGAAACCCACACGGGGAAAAATCACGGGCTATTTAGTGCGCCACACTAGAACCTAAATCCACTACTTGCAAATACGATTACAATCTAGGTTGACCGCATCACACCTAAGATTACTAATCCGTCTTTGCTACCCACGGGCCTTTAAAAGTGAACCTAGTTCATGCTTGCAAACTACCAACAAGGCAAATACAAGATTTGACTCTAAATGAAGAGATAAAACAACCTAGTGTGAATATGTGTAATATTCAAGATGCTCAAAATGCAAGGTTAGACATTTTAGCTTATCTAGGCATGGATGAACATGTTAGACATTCCTAGATATCATCTCACTAAGTGGCATGCATAAAACATAACAAAATAGACAAACAAGGTCCTATATGCAATATCTACCACAATACAACTCACAAAACACAATAACACAATCTTGAAACTAAGTCAAGTCATAAAGAAGCAATCTTGAAACTAGTCAAGTAATAAAAGAGCAATCTTGTAGAGAAAAAACATGTGAAGTGATGCAAAGATGTTCTAACTACAAGTCATGTAAGCAAAGATGAAAACCCTAAGAGAATCATACTAGAACATGCTAGATGATGAATGAATCATGTAAGAATGATGGGTTTTGATGTTTTGAGAGATAAAAAAGTGTTCTTGATACCTTAGCTTGGAAGCAACTCAAAAGGCTCTCAAAAGTGTAATCTTTCTCTCTAAAAACGAGCCAAGGCCAAACAAGTCATATATATAGAAGAGGCAGAGCAAAACGGCGTCGTTTGAAACAAAGACACGAAACGTCGCTGAGGAACCGCTGCCGTACCGCTGCCAAAGCGGCAGCGGTTGGGCAGCGGTCTTCGCTGCCAAGGCCACCGCTACCTATAAAATGGCAGCGGTCCGGGAGCGGTCTCCATTGTCCGCGAACCACTGTCCTAGCGCTGCGAAGAAAATCACAGCGGTTCTGGGAGCGGTCTGAGGTAAAAATTGACCTCTATAAAAGCCTTCAAGCAATTTTCAAGGCCAATAAACATGCCAAAGAGTTAACACACAATGATAGAGTGATCATGCATGAAAACTAATATGCAACAACACAAATCACATAACAAACAATATAGAACATAAGATCATAAAAATGTGTGTGTGTGTGCAACTAAATCTCTTCACATAAAGAGTCAAGATCAAGTGGTTACCTTCCATGAAGCTCTAGTAATCCACAATGAGGTCCTTAAGCATAAGAGAAGAAAATCTTCAATCCTAAGCTACCCTTACAAGATTGAATCCCATTGCGGTTTTGTCGACGAAATAAGCCAATCAACAAAGAGGCACTTACACAAAACACTAAGATCGCTAAAGAGGCGTGGGACATCCTAGAGGTGGCACATGAGGGAACCAAAGTAGTTAAGGACTCTAAACTTCAAGTCCTCCAAACTCAATTTGAGATGCTTAGAATGAAGGAGAACGAGTGCTTCAACGACTTCGAGATAAAGTTGATGGACATTGTCAACCAAAGTTATAAACTTAGTGACCCTTACTCGGATAGAAGGATCAAGCAAAAGATAATGAGATCACTTCCCGAGAGATTTGAGTCCAAGGTAACAGATTTATAAGAGAATAATGTTTACAAAAATATGAAGCCAAGTGAGGTGATTGGGAGGCTTTTAGCCTATGAGTCTAGGAAAAGTCCTACCTCCACACCTTCTAAGAAGCAAAATGGAATTGCTTTGAAGGCCTCCAAAGTTGAGAAGGAGAAAATGATAACTCAGATGAAGACATGGTCTTATTGATGAGAAGGTTCAAGAAGTTTGTCAAATTCGAGAAGAAGGGTTTTAGATCCAAAGGCCAAGACTTGAAGAAAATAGCTCCCTTCAAGAAGTTTGAGCCAAGGCAAAAAAAGAATGAAAGAAAGGGGATCCAATGCTTTGAGTGTGGTGGTATAGGACACATCGCTTCTGATTATGGAAATTTTAAGAACAAAAAGAAAGGAAAGGTGATGGCCACCACTTGGAGTGGAAGTGATGACTTGGATGAGAGAGATAAGTCTTCGGATTGTAAGGTCCTAGATTTGTGTTGGCTTGATTCCATTGTAAAACTCTCTTTATTTGTAATGGTTAGTTGTTTAGGTAGTTCTTGGTGAAAAAGAGTTTCAAAGGAGAAAAGCAACTTCTCATGCAAATATCGTCTTCAAGAGGAAAAACATTTACTTGGTTGCTAAGGTATCAAGATACTTCTTCCTCTTGCAAGGCGTTAAGGCACACATACACATAGCATTCATATGTGTCCTTGCATAGTTGTACACCATTTGTATAACACATTCACACACTTGTTGAAGTATGCACATGCATTAGATTTAATTTGATAAACATTGTGAAATTGCATGTTCTATGACTATCTCTAGGAAATGGCATACTTGTGTGACTTTGTATTTATTTGTTTTTGTTTCATTGTTTTTGGACTTGAACATGATCTCATATGATTCCTTATTGAGTCCCGTCCATTTTGGTTACTCATTCATTAGGTTTCGAGTACAAACTAGGAAGTTCTCATACATTGTGTTGTCTTCATCGTCGTGTACCGAGTCAAATTCTCAACATTTTATCAAAGTTTTATAGTCGTCCTTGTGCTTGAGGGAGTCACGGTTCGTAATCTAAAGATGGATTCAAATTCAGAGTTCGGAGGCCCGAATACGGTCGAAGAACGCTAGAGGAGCGCGTGAGGCTCACGGCCCACACACCCCTCTGCCCCGTGATGCTCACACACCTCTCATGAGGTGGATGATATGGCCTCTTCTGATTGGCCACTGAAACCTCTTCCCTCTCTCTTTTAAATATCCTCCTCCTTCATGATGTGTAAAATTGTGTTATTAAAAATCTGACTCACAAGTGCACGAATCGTGAGATAAATATAGCGACAAGTAAGGATCGTTCCTACAAGGAAAAATGATTTATTGACTAAAACTAATTCTAATTAAAGCTAAGCAATTAAAAGTAACCAAGAGATTTTGTTTGATGATTGAGTGGATTAAAACAAAATTAAACTAAGAAAGCCACTTAATAAAGAATTAGTGTGTGATCAAGAGGTGAGAGAACTAGGTCATCAGTGATCCCCAATTATGAGTACTCAATGTATGGAATTAACTTGTAAGAAATTCAATTAATTTAAGGGTTCATTCTTTATCTCTAACATGACTATTACCATACGATCGTGGGATGAGTCACGTGTTTCCAACTATTATCCACCATTTGATTTATGGTGTGAACAATAATTGAAAACCCATTAAGTATAAGAATAAAGAACTGAAATCTAAACTTTGCTTTGATCTATGCTAAAGATAGATTTTATTTATTCAAGTGATTATTAATCAGGATTAGGATTTGATCTATTCTCTAACCCTAATTCTCGGATAATCTTGACCTAAATTCATGCCAAATCATCATTCACCCTTTGATCTATGGTGTGATATGAAGATTGAAAATAATGAGGAATCAAATAGTTAAGTACAATGAATAAATCAAGAATTAAATTGATGAAAGAATAATTAAACCATATACGAGCACTTCACAAAAGATTCACATTGATTCTCTAGTTATGGGATTAGTTACATATGAAAAGATTAAAAGAAGAGGAGAAAGAGTTGATAAAACCCATGAGTGTCTTCTTCAAGCTTCCAAGTGAAACAATGGTAATAGTATGATAAGGGATGGCCCACTTGGTGGCTTGGGACCTCCCTTGGCTGTTGTCCCAACTGGTCACCCGAAATTAGGGTTCAAAAGGGGTTTAAATAAGTGTAGATGCAAGGCCATGTCCTTAAACAACAAGGAAATCAATTCCCCTTTAGAACTCTACCTTTTTGGAACTCTATTTCTTTCCTAATCCATCCAAATTGATTACTTATTGAAGGAAGATAAGGATTAGATGTCTTCTTACTTCCCAAGACTCTCACACATATCTAAGAAGATAATATTTCCCGTTCCGACAATTTACAAACAAATTTCATAAGTATTCGCGGATTTTATAACTGACTGATCTGACATTTGGGTACCAAAACATGCATAACTTCTTCTAGAAATTTGCATTGACAAGTCATAAATTATGTGTGAAACTAGACCTCCAGAGCTTCAAATCCATAGGTGGCAGGACACACAGTTCAATTGGAGCTAAGAGATATAGCCTTCGCAACACAGCTCATTTGCACTGTCTCGGGATACCGCTGTGACTACCGCTGTGAAAGTCACTGCGATTATCACAGCGGTCTTCACTGTACTTGAGAGTGCTTTGGGTGCCACTGTGGAAACCCACAACGGTTTTCATGGTGGTTGATGGTAAATTGCATAAAAGCCCCCTGAATCATCTAAAATTGCTCTTTTCTTCTAAAATACTTCAAATACATCACTTGGATCCAACAACCTGAAAATGCTCAAACATGCAAATTAAAACCCTAAATAACTTGATAAACAAGCAATTGATTGGAGGAATAGGGACCAAAAACATATACAATAAATGACCGATCAAATACTCACAAACCTATCTTTTACTAGTCCTCGAGCAAAACTAAACTAAAAACAAAACCTAAAAAACCTGAAAACAAAATTTAAACTAAGCCACTTTCGTAGGGAACACAATAGCATCGAGCGTATGCTTCAAGCCTTTAAACCTCTAGGTGTCCCTAGTAGGAGGAGTTTTGTCTCCTGAGGGTTTACAGCTATGCTACCCATAAACATATTTCTGCAAAGAGCCAAATAATCAAGATAAAACTCACATGTACCATTCAAAGCCAATGCATGCTAGAGCCAATAAGTAAAGACTAAAATTATGCCACAAATTTGAATGCATGCTTAGTATTAATAAAAAGCCCAAGCTCAAGATATTCTAGCTTCAAAGACACATTCGTTAGACACCATAGATATAATTCGCCTTGACTCTAACTCTCACAAGATATCACTCATATTTTCAAACAGAACTTACGCAAATACACTCATCAAGCATATGTGAATGGAATTTATGCACAAGAAATTACAAGTTATTATTGTATATGAATATATCATTGAAAGAATGCTTGATTTGTATACAAAAGATCCCATGAAAAGAATCAAACATTAAGAACAAGATAGAGCACATGTTTACCTTACTCTCAAGCTAGCATCCCTAAAAGATCAATTAGGTCTTTTCTTTGGTTGTAACGGAGCCATTGGGTGTAGGCTAAGAAAGAGTGGGAAAAGGATAGCAAACAAAGCTAGGATCATATCGAGAAATTCTTCTGCAATCTTCATACTCGGCCGAATTTCTTCGAATTCTTCATTCCAATTGCACCCAAGCTTTTTGAACAATTTTTGTTCTTCCTCCTTCTTGTGTTGACTTTGATTTCTCATTACTTCACTGTAAATCTTAATTCCTTTTCTCTTTTATTTGATTCATCATCTCATTCATTTATCTCCTCTTTCTTTTTTTTATTAATACAACAACTTTTCAATACCTTTCTTCTTGATACCACTTTGGTTTTTGTCTTCTTGCTTTTTCCTTGGTACATGCACATCACGAGTCACCCATTTCGAACTCCATTCAATCATCTTCATCATTTCCTCTATATGATCCCAAGCTATAAGGAATGGCCAAATTATGGTTTTTGGGGTTAAGTTAATATGGGTGATGAAAGAAAAATGCATATTGTGTTTGGCCTTGAAACAGGGCTATGGAGCACACACGTAGGGGTAGGAAATATTTAAGGCCTTTTAAGTGAGTTCAAGCACACATTGCCTATATCATTTCTAATGGTTCAACAAAATCAAGAGCAAAGTCCACATGTGATATCTTTTTTATAAGAACTATTCTTTAATGCTTAATGTATAACCTATAGAGATCGAATATAATTCTAAGAACCTACTAAGTGTTAAAGAGTAGAAACAAATAAAACCTCATAAAATGTCATTTATGTATGCTTTTTAGCTTTGTGAACTAACAAGGGTAGTCTCCACTATTAATCATGGCAATCAAACTAAGCTTCCTATCCACTATCACATCAAGAACATGTCATAAGTTTTGAAAAATGCAATGCACTACTCTAAGTGGCAAGCAGATAGTTTAAATTCAGTGAATAAAGCATATATTATGGCTCTTAAAGTACACAAAAGAAGCATCTCAACATGGCGGACAAAAATTCAAAAACCGGTGACTTTTGAAATTGACCTACTTTTACTCATTAATGCATATCTCTCAAATAAATAAATAAAAGTTAACCAAATTTTAGCAAAAGATAAAAGACATGCAAAATCACACTTTTCATTTATAAAATATGTCAAAATTCGAATCGGAAAAGTGAGAAACCAGACGTCGAAAAACATTTACGTGCAGAATTTTATAAACAGGGCATCGCCCATGACCTTTAGTCGAAGACACAATCATAACTTTTAAACCACCATCCAGAAATTTAGGTTCTCTATACCATTGGATTCGTATCGAAAAAATGAAGAACCCTACATGGACAGAAAAATTTATTTCCTCACCAATCAATACAGTTTTAACAAAACGTTTACCTCAAAAAATTTCAAAATAGGGCACTTTTTTCACAGATTTGTCAAAAACTAAAACAACCAAATTCACACCCCCAAACCTAATCTAAACATTGTCCTCAATGTTTGTATGACATTAAAAGCATGGACAACGAACAAAGAAAAATCATGGAAGGCAAGAACTTGAAACACAAAACACACAAGCTAGAAAACTAAAAGCTAAAAACTAAAACAAAAATTAAAAAGAGACTACCTAGGTGGGTTGTCTCCCACCAAGCGCTTAATTTAACATCTAGGCAAGACGGGTGAAAGGATGACTCAGCCAAACTCCAATGTCTTGAATTTGCGCCTATATGTGATTAGGTCTTGGAAGAAATTTTCACTCACCGGCATGTTCCTACACACAATAAGCAAAGGCAAGTAAATGTTCACTATAAAGTGTGGTGAAATAAGTTCAAAAAGCCACTTATTCCACTTGCTTCTGTGTAGGCGACTCAGAAAAGTAATGGGAGGGACATAAGGCTTGAGTTCCTTGTATAGGAGCAATTCCTCGAAAGGGACATCTTCCGCTTCCTTTGCTATTTCTTCCGTCTCCTCTTTTTCTACTTCTTCACCCTTCAAAGGGAAAGTGGTAACATCTTCTTGCTCCAGTTGGCTCGGGAAAGTAATGGGAGGGACATAAGGCTTGAGTTCCTTGTATATGAGCGATGCCTCGAAAGGGACATCTTCTGCTTCCTTAACTTTTTCTTCCGTGTCCTCATCTTCATCCGCAACACTAGAAAAATCATCAGAAAATTCATGTTTCACTATGGTATTGACAATCTTACCATATAAAGGGATGGTGGCAACATCTTCTTGCTCCAGTTCAACCAATTGCCTAATTTTCACCTCCATCTTCATCAGTGAAGCATGAATATTCTGAAATTATAAATCGTTATTTTGTTGGGTTTGCTTCATTTGTTGCTGGATTTATTGAAACATATCTTCCAATGACGGCGAGATCGGCTGCTCATAGGTATTGACTTCATTGTGGCTCTATGAGAAATCTTGATGATTCCTCCACTTCGGGTTGTAGGTATTGTCATATGGTTCATAACTCGATCACTGATTGTGAGAATTTCCATATGGTTCATTGACATGCCATGGAGGGTAGGAATTCATTGCTTGGTCCAATTCTCTTGAAGCACCAGCTCCATACGTAATGCCCAACTATTCCACAGTACTTGCAAGCCACAACTTTTACTTCACTTTCCTCATCAGAAGCATGTTGCCCATAGAAGTCCATTGTTCCTGAAAAGAAAGAAAAGGAAAATAAAATAAAAATAAAAAAATAAAAATAAACTACCACTATTAACTAAAACTAAAACTAGAAATAATCAATAAATTTAACTAATCAGGTTTCACATATTTTTAAGGAGGGGAATCAAGTTGCAGATACGCTTTCTAAGCATGCTTTGGAGCTTCAAGCTAATTCTTGGTGGTTCTCTGCCCCCACTGTTCTATTCTTCTTTAGTTGGCAATGACTGTATGGGCCGCGAGTCTTTTTCGTTTTTTTTTTTTTTTTTGATGTTTTCTTTTTCTTTTTGGTGTGGCATGCGTGCCTCTTTTTGTTTAGGGTTGTTTTCCCTGACTCTTTGTGCTTTGTTGCTTTTTGTCACTTTTTACTTTCTTTTATCTCTTTTATATATATGGATACTGTCTAGGGGTTTTTTAGCATATGATCGTTTGTGATGCTTTTTCCCCTTAGATCAGTCCAATTTTATTAATAAAAAAAATTAAATAATCCCCGGCAACGGCGCCAAAAACTTGATGTGTAAAATCGTGTTATTAAAAACCTAACTCGCAAGTGCACGAATCGTGAGACAAGTACAGCGACAAGTATGGATCATTCCCATGAGGAAAAGTGATTTATTGACTCAAACTAATTCTAATAAAAGCTAAGCAATTAAAAGTAACCAAGAGATTTTGTTTAATGATTGAGTGGATTAAAACTAAATTAAACTAAGAAAGCCACTTAACAAAGAATTGGTGTGTGATCAAGAGGTGAGAGAACTAGGTCATCAATGATCCTCAATTATGAGTACTCAATGTATGAAATTAACTTGTAAGAAATTCAATCAATTCAAGGGTGCATTCTTTATCTTTAATATGACTATTACTGTATAATAGCGGGATGAGTCACGTGTTCCCAACTATTATCCACCATTTGATCTATGGTGTGAACAATAATCGAAAACCCATTAAGTATAAGAATAAAGAACCGAAGTCTAAACTTTGCTTTGATCTATGCTAAAGATAGATTTTATTTATTCAAGTGATTAATTAGGATTAGGATTTGATTTATTCTCAAACCCTAATTCTAAGATAAACTTGACCCTAAATTCATGCCAAATCATCATTCACCCTTTGATCTATGGTGTGAATGAAGATTGAAAATAATGAGGAATCAAATAGTTAAGCACAATGAAAAATCAAGAATTAAATTGATGAAAAAATAATTAATCCATACACGAGCACTTCACAAAAGGTTCACATTGATTCCCTAGCTATGGGATTAGTTACACATGAAAAGATTAAAATAAGAGGAGAAAGAGTTGATAAAATCCATGAGTGTCTTCTTCAAGCTTCCAAGTGAAACAATGGTGATGGTGTGATGAGGGACAGCCCACTTGGTGGCTTGGGACCTCCCTTGGCTGTTGTCCCGGCTGGTCTCCCGAAATTAGGGTTCAAAGGGGGTTTAAATAGGTGTAGATGTAAGGTCATGTCCTTAAACAACAAGGAAATCAATTCCTCTTTAGAACTCTACCTTTTTGGAACTCTATTTCTTTCCTAATCCATCCAAATTGATTACTTATTGAAGGAAGAAAGGATTAGATGTCTACTTTCTTCCCAAGACTCTCACATGTCTAAGAAGATAATATTTCCCGTTCCGACAATTTAAAAAACAAATCTCGTAAGTATTCGCGGATTTTATGACTGACTGATCTAACCTTCGGGTACTAAAACGGGCATAACTTCTTCTAAAAAATTTGGATTGATGAGCAGTAAATTGGGTTGGAAACTAGATTTCTAGGGATTCAAATCCATATGTGGTAGGATACACAGTTAAATCGGATTTGAGAGATATGGCCCTCGCAACACGACTCATCCGCACCATCTCAGGATACCGCTATGACTACCACTGTGAAAGCCACAACGGTCTACACTATTCTTGAGAGCACTTTGGGTGCCGCTGTGGAAACCCACAGTGGTTTTCATGGTGGTTTATGGCAAATTGCATAAAAGCCCCTTGAACCTTCTAAAATTGCTCTTTTCTTTTGAAATACTTCAAACACATCACTTGAATCCAACAACCTGAAAATGCTCAAACACGCAAATTAAAACCCTAAATAACTAGAGAAACAAACAATTGATTGGAGGAATGGGGACCAAAAATATATACAATAAAACCGATCACTTTCCTCCAAATTTGTGTGAAGAAAAAACTGAAAAAGATAGAGCAGAAAATTTATTCAAGTTTTTGATTTCTTGTTTTGATCATAACTCTCTCATTTGAACTTTGAATCAAGTGATTCAAAAGCCAAAAATGATCTTGAAGAGATGAACAAACCCCAAGCATTTTTAAAGTTAAATGATGTCATGATTTTGTGCAGTAAACCGATTTCAGTTCGTGGATCATCATTTGTAGGTGAATCATCTTCTTCTCACTTTCTCTTGTGATCATCTTGTTTAATCTTCTTATTTGATAGATGAAAAGTGTTAAGGATGATGTTAATTCATGTTCTAGGTTTGTTTGATCGATTGATCGTTGAGTTTTAGCTTTGTGATCTCATTTGAATATATTTTAGCTAAACTTGATTCACATGAAATTGATTCTAGAAATGATTTGTGTGATGAACTTCTTGTTGATTTCTAGGTTTAATTTCATGATCTAACAACTAGGATTTTTGAGTGTGATATTGAATATTCTATCTAGTTCTTATTGATTCACATGCTTGGAATTCTGGATAACTTTGTGATTAAGTGTTGATAGCATATTCTAGTTATCTCTTGCATGTTCATGGAGTTTGTGTAAGTTTCTCAAGTTTGATTGGCTTATTTCGGTGACAAACCACATTTGGTGATCAAGCTCAACAAAGGCCTCTCAAGACCTCAAGATGATAAGCACTCCAAAGGTAAAACACTTGTGCTTAATTGCATTAAAGAGATCTAGTTACACACACACACACACACATAACTCATGCATATCTATACTTCTTGTATGTTGTGTGTTTTATGTATGTGCATTCATGTTCTTGAATCCTCTTCATGCATGTTTAAATGATTGCATCTTGTTTGTTAAAATGCCATGACATGGTAGGCTTTAGGATGCATCATTTTCATATGGGCGTTATACACCCGCTGTTGGGTCGCCCTACATACAGCACCTATAAGGGGTATTGAAAAAAATCGCTCTTACCTGCTGTCCAGTCGACGTACAGCGAGTGACCTGATGGATTTTTTCCATCACTGTACAACAGATGTACGTACAGCGGGTGAACATCGGCTCTCCAAACCCGAGAGCAATCACCCATTGATCCCCCAATTGTTGCCCTTGTGAACAGCGGCTCATGAAGAACATGTTCTTCATTTCCCAAGCGAACTGTTGTACACCCGCTGTTCGTACAGCGGGTGAACAGCGACCAAGGCAAATTTTGTGTCAACTTATCAAAACGCTGTAGTTTCATTTTAACACCCTATATATATGCCTCTTTGTCATTAGGTCATTTTTTAGTGAGTAAAAATCATATTTTTGACTTAGCTTATTTTCCAAGAGAGAAAATCACTAAAGAACTCACCTTTGATTACTCAAATACATATCCATGTGCAAACATCATCTAGGATCATCTAGGATGCATCTATGCATGGGTCTTTTTCATTACACTTAGCTTGGTAAGTTATTCACTAATTTCATCCATATTTAGTGTCTTACTTAACAAGAAATCTCATTTATTACTTATATGCTCTTAGAACATATTCTATCTTCAAGATTGAGATTATTGTGTTGATTGATTGAGAGTTGTATTTTGATAACTATTGCCTAGGATTGCTTATTCTTTGATAGCTATATTGTATGTCATGCCATATAGCAATATTGTATGTCATGCCATATAGCAATATTAATATCTAGGATTGTGATTATTGTCTTCTTTTATCCTAGATAAGCATTTAGTGTAACATAGCATTAATTGCATAATTGAATATCATGATATTCACTTAGGTTGTTGATCTCTTTAGTAAGAATTAAGTCTAGTGGCTAAGGTTGCTTAGGCCGCAAGTAAATTGATCTATGTTCGCTGTTAAAAGCCCGTTGGGTAGTAGTGGTAGGTTAGCGACCGTATAGGGTTTAACGTGGTCAACCTAGGTTGTAAACACCATTACAAATAGTGGATTCGAGGGTCGTGTGTGGCGCATATACTAGCCTGTGGTTTTTCCTTGTTGAAGGTTTTCACGTAAAAATCAAGTGTTATTTAATTTCTGCATTTTACACTTGATTGTAATTTTGACTAGATAAGGGTTTTTATTGAATATTGACTAATCAAGAAAAATTGGCAATTAACTTGATTAAAATATATTCACACCCCACCCCCCCTCCCCCCCTCTAGATAAAGGTAGATACGCCATATTAGTTTCAGGTTGTTTGCCCTTAAGTAGAATTGGCCCTTTGGACCAGGCACCAGGGTCACCACTTGGAAGACATACCGGATCTCATCGAAACCCGGTTCCCTGGTCACACCGTCCATCTCACATTGCTCTTTCTAGAGCACCAAGAATCCAGTCATATGCTTCTAGAACCCTAGTGCGAGTTGAAGTGGAGTGAGCTAGAGAGCATGAAGCGCCTTGCGAAGAGTGGGGTGGAGGGGTAGCTTGACCCCGCATTCAAAGACAGCCATGTGAATGAGGAAATGGCCTGCAGGAGAGGAATACACATCATATCCCCGATGTGGAAGAGAAAGAGTGATGTACCTAGCAATCTGGTAGTCCCTTCTCAAACGCGCAAAGTTGTTGGCAGTGCTGACAGAATCAGGAACAATCCTAGAATCATGAAAGGAAGAAAGGGGCCGTTTAACACTGCCAAGGGATCTACAAGTGGGGAATCCTCCATCCCCGCCTCAGCTGCATCGTTATCCTCATCTTCATCTATAACTTCGACCGCTGTGTCAGGCCTGTTGCTGAATCCCGACTTGATGGCGATATTCTTATTAGAACGGCGATGCTGGGTCGAGATAGAACTCCCAGCGGCGTCAACTGAATCATTCTCCTCTTGATTGAGAAGCTCTTCAAGACTATCAGAAGGAATTGGTGGAATAGCCATTGAAGGAAGAAAAGGAAGATTTCTTGAAAGGTGAAATAGAAGAAGGTTTGTTAGTTTGAAAAAAAAAAGTAGGGTTATGCTTTTTGAAATTTGAATCGTGTGAGTGAATGAAAAAGAAAGACGAGGTATTAATAAAGAGGCAGATGGTTACCGGAACAGAAAAGGAAATAGGAAATTGAATGACCAGAGACGTGGGAGTGATGGTTTCGAGAAAATCACGCCAAGAAACATCCCATTCAAACAAGCAAGTGACTTCTTGCCTGACACATGGACAACACATTAAATGCAGGCATGCCAAATGGGGACTTCCTCCTAGATAGTGGAAACCAGTCAAGCAGGATGGATTAAATCCTACAAGTATTGCCGGTATCCTAACTCTAACTCCAACCCCAACTAGGTATCGGTGTTCAAGTCAGGGGGGACATATGTTAACCGACCAAAAAGGCAGGGGTCCAAAGAAGAATTTTCCATCCTTGCCAAAGCCATGTAAAGTAGAAATACACTACAGGAAGCATCCAGTTACCCTGGGAAGAAGCCAAGACCGGTATACCTAGAAATGCCATCTACGAATCAGGATCAAGATCGGGGTCACCCAGATCTCAGAGTACCAGGAAACATTAAAGTCAGTGTCCAGAAGACCCCGCTATCACACCATCCCGGTTTCTTGACACCCAAGGAATACTGGTACCATGGCCTAATGACATGCATAATACCCCGATACCGTTATTACTCATAGAATCGGTTTACCAGGCAGCATGGATCATGGTAAACAAAGGAGTTTTTAACACATCAAAAGAGAGGGCTATCAAGGAAGGAAGGATCGGTGCACTAAGGGATCAGGACCATGCTACAAGAAAGATAGTTAGCGCCAGCATCTGAACACAAGGAAAGTTGACTTTTCCTGCCATCTGTAAACTCCATTTAAAATGGGATTAGTCAACTCTGTCAATTTCGCCAAGAAGATAAACAAATCAATTCATTTAGGATTATTCCCGCACCTAAATGAAGCCACCATCAATATCCCTTTGATTGCTAAATTGATTGACTAATTAAAGGAGTGAGTAGCAAGAAAATGGACCTATAAAATTTATAAGACTCTGAAAAAAGAGGGATCGATTTTTGATGATAGTTTTTCCAATTATCGACTAGCACGAGATCGCCATTGCCTATTGTGTCTGAAACTCCATACCTAACCTCTGATAAACTCTCATTGTATCACTCAAATTGTGTATCACTTATCAACAAAATAGTACTATTCTTTTGTCTTAATAGTGCATACATTGTGTTAATCAAAATTTGACCCCTTTGATATTTTCCTGTTAACATGATTGGAAAAAAAAAAAAAAATACCCTAGTTTAGTTTTGTTTCAAGTGTGAAGAATGAGAAGTTTTCTGCTTAATATCAACCGGAGGATCACAAGCAGGCATATTAGGTGGAGGTGGACGAAGTGATGTCTCAAGAGTTGGCCCATTTTTCACAATCAGGACAGTGTTCATTCCCCAAGTGTAGTGCTTCTCCAAATGACAATGCCACAGCCATACTCCTGAAACCATTAAACAAATAAATAAGACATAGATGTATTGTTAATTGTAATATAAATTGTTAACCACCTAAAAAGACAGGGGTCCAATGAAGAATTTTCCATCCTTGCAAAGACCATGTAAAGTAAAAGGACACTACAGGAAGTAACCAGCTACCCCGGGAAGAAGCCAAGACCGGTATATAAAGATACGCCATCTCTGAATCAAGATCAAGATCGGGGTAACCTAGATCTCAGAGTACTAGGAAACATTGAAGTCAAGGTCCAGAAGACCCTGCTATCATACCATCCCGATTTCTTGACGCCTAAGGAATACTGGTACCACGGTCTAGTGACATGTATAATACCCTGATACCGTGATTACTCCTAGAACCGGTCTACCAGGGATCAGGACCATGCTAAAAGAAGGATAGTTAGCGCCAGCATTTGAACACAAGGAAAGTTGACTTTTCTCGCCATCTGTAAACTCCATTTAAAATGGGATTAGTCAACTCAATCAATTTCGCGAAGAAAGGAAATAAATCACTTCATTTGGGATTATTCCCGCGCCTAAATGAAGCCACCATCAACGTCCCTTTGATTGCTAAATTGATTGACTAATTAACGGAGTGAATAGCAAGAAAAAGGACCTATTAAATTTACAAGACTCTGGAAAGAGAGGGGATGGAATTTTTTACAGTTTTTTCCACTTATCGACTAGCTCAAGATTGCCATCGCTTATTTTATCAGAAAACTCATACATAAACCCCCAATAAATCCTCATTGTATTATTCAAATTGTGTATCATTTATCAATAAAACAGTATTATTCTTTTATCTTGATAATGCATACATTGTGTTAATTGGAATTTGACCCCTACAATATTTTTTCGTTAACACTTTTTAGTGCCATCTGTGGGAACTATCCTCCTATCCATTTCCAAAGAAACTGCCTAGTTCTACCCATAAGGCACTAAGATAAGACTACGATCCTCTTAAAGGTAGCCCGACCAATCGGGACCCTAATCCCTTGCCTCTACCCAAAGAGTCCAAAGGCAGAGAAGGGGATCAAGGAATCACAACCCAACACCAGTTCCTCTACCAAACTCACGCTCCCCACCTCAGGCCCCGACTGTCCAGGAAACCAATTAAGATACCACGGAACAGTAGGCAGCTGCTTTTGTAGAAAGTATCTACCTCCGAATGAACGCTTGGGGAATACCCTTTAAAGCACCCAAAACCACGGGAGAGGCTGGACAGGGTACCCGAGTACCGGTCTTTGACAGACTTGGACCACCACTCCTAGCTCCAAACCGCCCAGCAGATTTCAGACCCCGACAGGTGAAATCAGTGTTTGATATCCCTCCCAGGAAGAACCGGCCAACAGTGAAACTAGTAGTAGAAGAGAGGGCTCCACAGCTCGATGCTGGTGGAAGTACTAGACCAAGAAGGAATCCTCGAGAAAACCTTCCTCAGAGAGAGGAGTGTAAGGAGACAACCATTGTATCAGAAACCTCAGACAATGAAGGCTTAGAGGCCCAATCTAGGAATAGTGGATCTAGGCACCTCGAAGACCAGATGGCCAGGATGGCAAAGGAGATTCAGGACTTGAGAAAGGGAAAGCACTGAGGGATGCGGAAGAACCCCTTGGGACAGATGAATGCACCATTCTCAAGGAGGATTAGGGGGCAGAATTGCCCCCAAGTTCAAAATGCTAGCTGAGAAGTATTCTGGGTCAGAAGATCTCTTGAGCCATCTAGAAAGCTTTATGCACCAGATGGAGATCCAGAACTCTACCAGGTTAGCAATGTGCAGGATGTTTCCCTTAACCTTGATAGATTGTGGCAATACTTGGTTCAGGAAATTACCCCCAGGTAGTGCAGATTCTTTTACACAGCTTACAAAAGATTTATGTGCTCAGTTTCAGGGAATCAAACATCTACCCAAAGACCTCATCCTGCTCTGGTACATGATCTAAGAGCATGGTGAAATGCTGAGATCTTATATGGAAAAATTTCACAAAGAGGTGATCCAAATGGGATTGTTCGCTAAGAAGGAGACTCTAGCCAACTTTTGAATAAATCTATGGGTCAGCAGGCTATTCTGGTCATTTGCTAAAAACCCACCTGAAACGTACCACTTATGACAGGGCTTTAAAGCAGGTGGAGATAGACTAGCAACTCCAAATCAAAGTTGGGCATGATAAAGCCCGATCCGCCAAACATCCGAAGAAAGAGGTTTCGAAACCCAGACCAGTCTAGAAGTTTCAGAACCAACCTCCAAACTTGTCTACTTACCAGTCACCACTTTTCCCCCTACACCAGGAACAGTACCCAACAAGAAGGACCCCTCCCAGAACAACACCTCCACCAAGGGATGTAGCACGGATAACGGGAGAGGAGGGCGAATACAACCATTATACCCCTCTCAACGTATCCCGGAAGACCATATACCTCACCATCCAGGACAAGGGTTTGCTTAGGAAGCCCGGTCCTATGAAGATCTTAGCTGATAAGATAAACCGCTACAAGTACTGTGACTTCCATGAGGATGTGAGACATAATACATCGAAATGCTACAGCCTCCGTAACCAGATCGAAAGATTGGTAAGAGGCGATCTATTGGTTGAATTCTCGCAACAGGTATAAGATAGCATCAAGATAGGGAATGAGGTATAAAGGGAAATGCAAGAATCAGAGGAAAGAATGAGGGATAAAGGGGACAAATCTAATGCAACAGATCCAGATCATTCACACCATTAGAGGAGGCCCTACACTAGCAAGAACCTCCAATAACTCAGGATAGAACCATGATAAGAAGATCCGTCGACTCACTACCGGTCACGATGTACTCCGAGTCACTAGGGGATCCTAGGACCTCCATCGTGCAAGCCAGATCATTTTCATAGAAGAGAATGTCTACAACACGGTTCAGCCACATGATGACTCGATGGTGATCACAGTGCAAATAGCCAATTGCTAGGTTCACCGCATTCTGATTGATATCGGGATTAGTGTTGAAATTTTGTTCAAATGAGCACTTGAGAAGTTCAACCTAAAGAACTCCTTCTACAGCAGCTATACTACACCCTTGTACGGGTTTACTGGGGACTCATTGATGCCAATTGGGTCAAACATTCTACTAGTGATAATCTGAGTGGCTCCTCTCCAACAAAATATGTTAACCACAAAATTTGGTCATTTATCCAAAGAAGAATTCTCAAGGCATCTATCTAAGAGAACCCCTATTTGGGCCTTTCCACACGAGCTCCTCTACGAGATTCCCTCCGGATCTCCACTATGGGATCTCCTCTACCGGATCCACCCCTTTTGGTAGCATGTCGACACTAGCACAACCTTTCTACGGCAAATTCCCCCTACATCAGACCTACACTATGGTACCATGGTACCGAGGTACCGAGGTACCAGGTCCTTCAAAGAGAGCAGCTTTTCCCACATGTCTTATGGGCAGTATTCCATGAGATAATATTGGTCAAAGTGATACAGACCCACCAGATTTCAATTAAAGACAACATAAGAGCTTTCCACCAATTAAGGCACAAAGGGAGCCCACTGATGGTGACCTTCCAACAACTTTTCAACCATTTTCCAGTAGCATTTATTGCTCTATAACAGCCCATGTGAGGGTCATTTGGTCAAAGAGCAACCTAGACACCTCCCTCCAATGGAAAAGCACCTAAATGACACCAAAGCGCCTCATCATCACTACGTCATTGACACATATGCCCTAAATCTGATGTGGCACATCCAACACCACTTAAAGAGTGTGCTTATATGTGGGATGAATGTGTCGACATGTGCCAAACACATGCCCTCCATATCACCACCTAGGCTCACTATATAAGTGAAATCCTAGGTACTTCTTAAGGGTTGGCTCCTCCACCACGAAATGGTCCTCTCCTGCTCCACAAAATGACTCTCCTATAGCATTTGAGAGAGCTCTACAACACCTCGACCACATAGGGAGGTACCTCCTCCAAAAGGGGCAGCCCCCATGCATCCCTTTTCCAAACTCTATCTCCTTTTGGGCACCTCCACGAAATCCACCTTCTCCACTATTTTTGGTGTGTTCTCCAGCAGCTCTACCATTATGAGGCACCATACAACTAGAGGAAGGTACCTCTCCAAGGGGAGCCCCCATGCTCCCCTCCTTAGCAAGATGGATATTCTATTTGGTTACTTGTCTCCTAGATAATCTACTACATTGGATTAGGCTATTTATCTACTATTGTAAGCTCTCCAGAGCACTCCTTGTTAATATATATGAAGAATGGCCTCCCTCTCCACTGGATACTACCTAGGGGTTTTTCAGCATATGATCATATGTGATGCTTTTTCCCCCTAGGCCCGTCCAATTCTAACAAAGAAATTGTTAGTCACACAATAAAAGGGGGAAAGACCCTTTAGACCTGCTAGAAAGGAGTCAGGGTGCCGGGGAGCCGAAGAGCTCCCCCGTACCTTTTCTGTGGGAGCGAGCAGCCTTATAGAGGGCCTACCACTAGAACTAGCGGGACCAATGCCAAATCGATGCCAAAAACCAAAGGATCCCCACTAGACTCACCAGAGGACCAACCAAGCTCCACCACCCCCTCCAAAGGGCTCGGTACCTTTATTGAGGATCCGACACCGGGACTAGAGGAGCCTACTCCAGCACAGTCTTAAAGCACTATTGGACTAGTTAGAAGAAGCGGGACGGGTTCCGACCCTAACTAGAGGAACCATAGCATAGAAAAAAAGTCATGTACGGGTGGTCCCATCCTTTACGACCATGCGCATCATGGAGGAGCATTTACTCCTCTTTGTATTGGGGAACTATAGAGGAGAACCGAGAGGAGACCGGGTACCAAGGACGACAGGCAGGGTACCACGGATTGGATACCAGGGATGACTGGTATAGTACCATGGACCAGGTACCAAGGACGATTGATAGGGTACCCGGTACCAAGAACCCGAGACCAATATTAGAGCAACAAGCGCCCATCTCCTCTCCTTACCCTTATGACCCCGCTAGGAGGCACCAGTACCTCTTGGCTAATTGTTGTACAGAAAGTCCCCGTGACAATTTTTCGGATAACGGAATATAATGACAGACTTTATTGTGGTTGATATCTCGTCCGCCTACAATGTTATCCTAAGAAAGCTCTTCCTATCAGGAATTAGGGGAGTGTTATCCATCTATCACAACATGCTAAAAATTTTGATCGAAACCAGGGTGGGAGAAGTGCAAGGAGATCAACAAGCAACCCGCAGATGTTACACGATGTCCACCAATCCTATTGCGTTAGCCAAGCAATACGTGCATATGACTAATGAACCAAGCAAAGAGGTACCAAAGGAGGATTACGATATCATAGAGGAAGGAGAGGTACCTGACGTGATTGAGGAAGAGCCAGAGGAAGAAGATCAGGGATGGACCAGTGGGCACCTGAAATTCCCTTTAAAGTGATAGTGTTTTATACCTAGAGGGGGGGGTGAATAGGTATAGTCCCAAATTCTTCCAATATTCAAAAATGCGGAATATAAGAATGAAATGAATACTTGAAATGATATAACAATTGTATAATATGAATCAATTCATGTAAGCATCAATATACAATAGAATCAATACAAGTGAACATATGGAAGATAAGGAAATATAAAGCGAAAATGAGACACAATATTTTTACGTGGTAAAACCTCAAAGAGGAAACATCCACGGGTTGAATCCACAACCACCGGCAAAGCAAATCCACTATACGAAAAGGCCTTACACACTCAAAGCTATCAACACTATGATATCCACTTCAAGCTATCAAAACCTAATCAACCACCAAGGCTAGTGATTCACAAAGCCTACTCTCTATCCAAGATGTGTCCTACACCTCTAGAGAGCAACTTCCTATCCAAGACTAAAAAGCCTCTAGGAAGATTTCCTTGCTTAGCAATCTAGATCACTAGGATCCTAGTTAAGCTACCCTAGCTCAACCATCCGGAGTACGCAACTCCTTGCTAAGACTTTTGCTTAGTTATCCGGATCCTCTTGATCCTAACTAAGGCTTCTTGCTTGGCTATCCGGAATCCTTTCCTAGCCAAGACTTCTTGCTCAAGTCAAATAGGCTTCACTCACCTTGACAAGAGACTTCAACCTTTCACAAGGCAATGATCTAGGTGATGCAAATGATGCAAGCACACACAAATAGAGTAAGTAGATCAAACACACTCTATGAACATGCTTAATGATAATCTAGAATATACTATCAACACACAATCACAAATCTATCTAGAAATCAAAGCATGTCAAAACAATAAGAACAAGATTAAGATATTCAATATATGTCATAAAAAATCTTAGTTCTTATATCAAGAAATTGAGCCTAGAAGATAACATGAAGCACATTATAAAAACAATTTCTAGAATCAATTTCAATCAATCTCAAGTTTAGCAAAAATATGTTTAAGAGAAATCACAAAGCTAAACTCAATTAACTAATCAATCATACAACCCTAGCATATGATCTAACATACTTCTCAACATATTTCAACAATCAAATAGAAAGAATCATAGAGATGATCAAATGAAATTGCAAGAGAAGAAGTATCACATACAACTAATGACTTCGTACTGAAAAACAGAGTGCTGTGAAAAATGACGAAATCAATTGCCTCTGAAAATGCTTGGGGTTTGTAGCTCTCTTCAAGACCAACAATTTTTGTTTTTGAATCACTCAATTTCGAGTTCGTATGAGAGAGTTATGATCAAAATAAGAAAACATAAATCATGAACAATTCTGCAGAAATCAGATTTGATGATGTTCAAGTTCATGGAAATGGAGGGAAGAGAGGTCATTTGAAGGAGAAGGAAGAGGGGCATTTTTGTCCAACAAAAGAAGCCTTCCAGACATGCCCACGTGTGGTCAGCGTGTGCCACACGTGGCCAGAGAGCTGGCTGGGCCGTGTGGCACACGTGGTCCACACGTGGTGGCCTTTGGCCAGCTTGCTCCTCTCGCGCACCTCGCACGTTCTTCGACCGTATTCGGTCATCCGAACTCCGAATTCGAATCCGTTTTCAGATTACGAACCGTGACTCCCTCACGCACGACGACGACTATGAAACTTTGACAAATGGTTGAGAATTCATCTCGGAAAATGACGACGAACACAACTCAACGAATGAGAATGCAAAGTAGCATAACTACGTCGTATGGACTCGAAACTTAACGAATGAGTAACCGAAATGACCGGAACTCAATAAGGAATCAAATAAGATCATGTTCAAGTCCAAAACACAAGAAACACAAACAAATAAACACTATTCAACACAAGCATGCCATATCTAAGCGATAGTGAGAAAACATGCAATTCTACAAGATTGTCAACAATGAGATAAATGCATGTGCATGCTAAATGTGTGTGAAAGTGTTATACCAAATGTTTGAACTACGATGCAGGGACACACATGTATGAATTGTGTGTGTGTGCGCCTAACGCCTTGCAAGAGGAAGAAGAATCTTGATACCTTAGCATCCAAGAAAGCGTTGTTCCCCTTGAAGACGATATTTGCACAAGATGTTGCTTCTTCACCTTTGAGGCTTTTTTCTTCCAAGAAACACTTAAGCAACTACTAATACAAATATAGAGAGTTTTGCAATGGAATCAAGCCAATACAAATAACGGATCTTACAGCACCCTATAGATGAATAGGAAATACCTATTAGGGAGGACGATCCGACCAAGGTGGTGAAGATAGAAGTAGCAATGGAAAGCAGAGTAGGGAAAACCTAGTGACACTCCTAAGAGAGTATGATGACGTATTTACATTGGGCCACGAGGAAATGCCAGGTATTCCCCTTACCTTAGCCACCCACGGGTTTGCAGTGGATGCAACCTTCAAACTAGTTAAGCAAAAGCGGAGGCAATTTAATGCCAAACGGAATGATGTAGTGCAGGAAAAAGTAAACAAGCTCCTAATGGCTGAGTTCATCAGAAAATCCCGATACCCCGAATAGATAGCTAACGTGATCATGGTGACTAAGTCTAATGAGAAGTGGCATATATGCGTAGATTATACTAACCTCAACCGGGCCTGCCAAAGGACAACTTTCCTTTGCCCAAGATAGACTAGTTGGTTGACTCCACAGCCAGAAACAAGCTTATAAGTTTTTTTTCGGGTACAACCAAATCATGATGCACCTTGCCAACCAAGACGAGACCAGTTTCATCATCATGCAAGGCCTCTACTACTACAAGGTAATGCCGTTCGGTCTTTAAAATGTAGGTGCCATTTACCAGCGTCTGGTGAAGAAATTATTCAAGGAACAGATAATGAGGTCCATGGAAGTGTATGTGGACGATATGATCACCAAGTCTCAAATGGCAAACCAATATCCTGATAACTTACACCAGACTTTTCAGGTGATAAAGAAAAACCAGATGAGATTGAACCCCGCTAAGTGCCCTTTGGGGTAGCAGCAGGAAAGTTCCTCGGGTTCATGATGCATGAAAGATGGATTAAAGCCAACCCCGAGAAGATTACCCCGAGAAGATCAAGGCCATCATGGATCTTAAATCTCCTACCACCCTCAAGCAGGCACGGGGACTGACTGGTAGGGTGGTAGCGCTCAATCGCTTCATATCCCGGTCCACAAATAAATGCATTCACTTCTTTAAGATTATCAAGCAGGGAAAAAAGATGAAATTGGATCAGGAAAGCGAGCAGGCTTTCCAATCTTTAAAGAAGTACCTAGCTAGCCTGCCACTACTAGTGAAGCCCATACCAGGGGAAGAATTACAGCTCTACTTAACCGTATCAGAGACAACTACAAGCGGGGCTTTGGTAAAAGAATGTGGGGATAGGGTCTAGAGACATGTCTACTATGTGAGTCGTGCCCTTACCAAATCCAAGAAGAACCACACCCTCTTGGAGAAGCTCGCTTATGCACTTGTAACCACTACCAGAAAGCTCCGACCTTATTTACAAGCACATACAATCGCGGTAATTACCGATCAACCATTGAGACAGTTCTTCCAAAGACCGGAGGTATCAAGCAAGTTAGTCATATAGGCTCTAGAGCTCACCCAATACGACATCAAGTACAAGGTGAGAACGACAATCAAGGCCCTAGCCTTAGCTAATTTTTTAGCAGAATTTAGCATGGCCTCCAATCCAAGCGCCATCACGATCCTGGACCAAGTCCTTGAAAAGGAATCTATGGAATGGCCCGCTGATTGCAAAGCCTAGATACTATATACAAATAGAGCATCAAACCAGGCAGGTTGTGGAGCAGGGATTGTTTCAACTGATCCTGAAGTGTTTGAATGCAGCCATTGTTTCATGTTTGAATTCAATGCCACCAACAATAAAGTAGAATATGAAGTCTTGTTAGGATGAAAGTAGCCAAAGAATTGGACGTAGATTTCCTCCTGGTTAGAAGTGATTCACAGATGATAGTCAACCAGGTATCCAAAAATTCCAAGCAAAAGGTGAAAACATTGTGGCATACCTCGAGAAGATCAAGGAAGCGATGTCAAGGTTCAAAAGAGTGAAGATGGAACAGATTCCCTAAGGGAATAACCATCGGGTAGATGTCTTGGCCAAAATTGTTGCAACTGGAGGATAAGCATTACCAATGGGGGTATTACTCCAACTGATTCCTCGATCCAACATAACCAGAAGAGAGGAAGTGAACCCGGTTAACCGACTTCCTTACTGGATAGACCCTATAGCTAACTACCTCCAAAACGAAAATCTCTCAGAGCATCCAGATCAAGCACGCAAGCTCAAGAGAACTGCTACCCGGTACTGCTTTGTTAATGGGTACCTCTACCGCAAAGGGAAATCCCTTCCACTACTGAGGTGTTTACATCCTGATGATGCAAAATGGGCACTCAAGGAGGTGCACTCAGGGGACTGCGTGAACCACATATCATGTGAGACTCTAGCTTACCAGATACTTAGAATGGGTTACTTTTGGTCTACTTTATATCAGGATGCAAAGTAGTTTGCACGGTCTTGTGAACCCTGTCAAAAGATAGCAAACCTCCACAACCTACCTCTGAAACGGCTCTCCTCAATTAGCACACCTTATCCATTTGCAATCTAGGGAGTAGACCTCATCAGGCAACTCCTGATCGCACATGATCAAGCCAAACATGCCATAGTAGCTATAGACTACTTCACCCGGTGGGTAGAGACGAAGTCCCTTACCTGGATAACTGAGGCAAACACTACAAGATTCATTCAGAAAAATATTGTCTGTCGATACAAGACCCTCAAGGCCATAATTACTAATCTGGGTAAACAATTTGACAATGCCAAGTTTAAGGAATTTTCTGAAGGTTTGGGTATCGACCTCTGCTTTGCATCAGCAGCACATCCTCAAACCAATAGACTAGTGGAAGCTACTAACAAAACTATCAAGAAGCTTCTGCAGAAAAAGCTTCAACAGAAGAAGGGAAAATGGGCTAAAGAGCTCCCAAATGTGTTGTATGCATACCGGACTACAAAGAGGACTACTACTGGTGAAACCCCTTACTCACTGGTTTTTGGAACAAAGGCAATCTTGCCTATCGAGCATGAACTTACATCCTTAATATCCAACACTTTGAACCAGAAAGCAATGAAGCAAAGCTGAGGGCAAGCCTGGATCTTCTCAAAGAGAAGTAGGATAAGGCCGCAAAACTGGTTGTAGCCTACTAAAGCATGATAGCCCGGTACTTTAAGGAAAAGGACTTGGTCCTTAGAAAGGTAACCCAGAATACCCAGAAAAGGTCTAACGGGGTACTAGCTTCAAACTGGGAAAGACCCTACCTGATAAAGATGGTAGTTCGTGGTGGAGCTTACAAGTTAGAAGACATGGATGGCTACTGTTAACCGTCAAAATTGGTAAAGGACCAAAGAAGAATTTTCCACCCAGATGCAAAGGAGAAATAATTTTTCGAGGTATCATCCGGTTGCTTCAAGAGAGAGATCTACCTTTACCAGAAGAACCAAGACTAGTAGTTTCCTAACTTCACAGGTTCCTGACAATATCCCGATATGGAGCTCTACCAAATATCTCGATATAGGGTTCTTCACACAGTATCCCGTTACTGCATCAGCTAAGTATCCCACTGCTGCTTTAGTTGGCATCCCGATTCCCAAACGACCAAGTAACTTACAAAAATTACAAAACTAGTAAGCGGCGGGGTACTCGAAGACTTAGACACCTTTCAGAACTGACTCTCCAGACAATCAGAATGCCATATGAAGAATTTACAAATGCTGGACTTATGCACCCAAAAGGCCGGACTAAAGCTCCAAGGAAGAATACTGAAAACGTTGTCGTTTAGTCAAGCAAAAAAAGGTAGACTTCTTCCCACCAGTTGAGAGTTCCATTCGAATAAGGAGTCAACTCAATCAAAATCCTCCTAGGAAAGAATCACTTGATTCTAGGAATCAAATCCCGTGACAATCTCGTTGATTGCCAAAGGAAGGTCCCATAATGGCCAAAAACATAGACCGAAATTATAGGATTGCATGGCAAGTAATAGGACCTATATATTTGACGTTATAACATACAGGAAGGGGAAGGAAAATCAGTTCAGAAAAAACCCTAGAACCCTTCAGCCTATACTACTTATCGACATGCATGAGAGCGCCACCACTATCTCCTCCTCCAACTGAAATTCCCGACCCTCACCATAGATAGAAGAAATATCCAATGTATCTGTGTTATAAACAATATTATCAATAAAAAAATCTGGTTTATTCAGCTTAGTTTTTTGTGTTTAAATCTCGTTTGCACTGATAGGAACATTACAGGTATCGAACCACTTAATACCCCTCCGACCGGGATCCACCCTGATCTCGGTCCTTAAAGTTGTTATTTGGAAATTCACTCAGTGACGATTTTCCGGTAACAGCTACCATGTAGACCACACTTGGAATGGTGATCACGTCAAGAAGTTTTATCTATGAAGTTTGAGGAAACAGTTTTTCGACCGGTATCATTTTAAGTTTGTATCACCCTAAATTTGTTTTGTATCGCCTAAAAAATCAACAAAGTAGTCAGTTTTTTCTTCTACGTGTTTCTCCTATGGTCGCCTTAGAAAATTCGTCTATGATCGCCTCAATACCAGGAAAGCCACATGGCATCTTGATGCCTTGGACAGGACCATCCCCCTCTCTATGAAGGGTCTAATGCTAAAGTGATCTTAGTTGTCTACCAAACCAAGGATTTGGATTCGCGGCCCTGGTTGCCTGCCGCATCCTCAAGATTATGAAAGCCTATACGGTACTCTTGAAGCCTTAGACGGAACCCAATCTCTCTAAGAAAAAACTGGTGCTAAAGTGGCCCTAGTTGCCTACTAGGACAGTTCGCCTAAGGACCGGGATTCCTTGTGCAAGAATGCTTGGTACCTTGATTTGCCAAATGGAAAACCTGAAGAATCTTGAGCCTGAGCAAAGTATCCATGTACCAAGTCCTACCTTCATCAACATTTCAAGTAAGGGTCATTGGAATTATGGGTAAGCATGCAAGCATAAAGTACTACTGGAATTTAGTCAAACACATGAAACAGTATATACAAAAAAGAAACAAATTTTCATTAATCAAGTAGGGTGCCCAGACCCCAATAGTGGGCAATAACAAAACATCAAGGGAGCCCATACCCTGTTCTTAGGCTAGATTAAAGAAAAAATAAATGCATCATGATTAGGGATTAGCTTCCTCCTCCTCTCCAGCCTCCAGGTCCCGGTCTATGGCATCAGCATCCTTAATCCCCTAGGTCTCAGCAACACCTGGATTAACCAAGGTCACTCCCGTTCCTAACTCTCTCTGCTCAACAAGAGTCTTCATCTCCTACACTGGTTTGGTTCCAGACTCAACAAGATCCCCTGCCTATTTCATTTGAGCAACTAGATGGGTAGGAGGGTTATGTACGCCCTTCATTTGTCTCTACCAGGTTGATTAAGGCTGGCAGGTCAGGCTCCTGAGGTAAAAGAGGAGTAGGGATAGTAACAGATGAGGAGGGATCCGCTATGGTAGAAGCAGTGCCTAAGAACTGGGTAGCCTTAGCCATGATGTCCTCCCGGTTCCACCCCAGGGTTGAATGCAGATCAAAAGGGGGAGGGAAAGCTTGAGCAACCTCGTGGGAGGTAAAGAAGTACCCCTCCCCAAATGATGCATCTACCTTGGCCTCTAAAGCCTTCACCACATCACACAAGATATGATTCTCCTGCTAAAGCCGGATCATCTCCTCTCTCAAGGTGTTCCTCTCCATAGCCCCGCATATGGACTTCAGCTTCTCTGTAACATAGGAGAACTTCAATTTCTCTAAGTCCACCTAGGCATTGTCTCTATCTCTCTCAACTTCAGTTGTAGCTCTAGATAAAAACTTCATGCTCCTCTCAGTTCGAGCCAGCTCCTTCCTACTATCTTCCAACTCGACCCAGGCATCAATGTTAGCCTCTTAGAGGGCTATCACCTGCTGTCCCATTGCCAAAGTAAACTTGAATGCCTACAAAATGGAAAAGGAAAAGGAAAGCACCCCTCCCAGAATCATATAGGATAAATGAAGAGACTAGGAACCATACTTTGGTAAGAAGGGAAGCCTCTTTGTGACCATGAGATCCACAGGCATGGAAGACATAGCCTGTAGACCGCCACCAAGGCACGCTAGATGTGAACCAGGATAGTACCTCATCTTGACTGCTACCCCGCGACCGCAAGCTTGAAGGAAGATCAGTAGAATGAGCAGTATCGGTACCAGTACCTCTCCCCCTTTCCACCCTAAGTGGACGTATGGCAGGTACAATAGAAGAAGGAGAAGAAGCAATTTGTGAGGGTTCAACAACAGTGGAAGCTGAACCTTGCCTTTGAGTCTGGCTGGGAGAACCCCGAAGCCTTGCGGCTTTTGCGGCCATCTCGCTCAGGATGGAGCGTGCTGAAAGAGGGGTAGGAATTGGAGCAGAAGGACAAAAAAGGGACCTAGGCTGAGCATGAGGTGGAACTATTACAAGCTGGTTGGACCCAGATGAAACACTGGTATCGATACCGGGAAGAATAGGAGAAACATCAAGAAAGGCCCTCTGGAGCGCTGGTACTGATGAAGAAGGAGAAGAAAATGGAAGAGCTACTGTAGAGACTGTCAAAAGAGGAATTAGTACCAAGCAGAGAGGTTCACAAACTAATAAAGAGTAAGGGGAAAGAAGCTACATACCCAGATAAGCAAGGGAGACCTTGAGGTAGCAATCTACCCTAGTAGCCTCAAATGCCTCAGTAATAGGGAACTTCATGTTCATGTAGGATCGGGCTATAATGTTCTTCAGGATGGCCTCAGCCTCCACGGAGATCTTCCCTTTATCCCACTTATCCCTCCCACTAAACAAAGTAGGGACCTAGAATTTAGACCAGCCAATTTAGAGCGAGCTACCCCAATCCCCTCCTATAATGACCCAGTCATCACGCCAAGGATGATTGAACTTCATGTTGGCTCTAGGAACCGTGAACTTCAAGGGGTTGTTTGCTCTGAAGTAGAATTGGCCCTTTGGATGAGGCGCTAGGGTCGCTACTTGGAAGATGCACCGAATCTCTTCGAGACCTGGTTCCTTAGTCACACCGTCCATCTCACATTGCTCTCTCTAGAGCACCAAGAATCTACTCAACTGCTTCAAGAACCCAAGTGCGAGTTGAAATGGAACGAGCTGAAGAGCATGAAGTGCTCTTCGAAGAGTAGGGTTGAGGGGTAGCCTGACCCCGCATTCAAGGCAGCCATGTGAATGGGGAAATGACATGCAGGAGAGGAGTACACATCATATCCCCGGTGTGGAAGAGAAAGGGTGATGTTATCAGTAATCTGGTAGTCCCTTCTTAGAAACACAAAGGTGACAGTAGTGATGACAGAATCAGGAATAATCCAGGAATCATGAAAGGAAGAAAAAGGACTGCTTACCACCGCTAAGGGATCTACAATTGAGGTATCCTCCCTCCCCGCCTCAGCGTTGTCGTCATCTTCGTCTTCATCAATAAAACCTGCAGTATCGAGCTTGTTGTTGAAACCCAAGCCGATGGCAATATTCCTATTGGAACGGCAACGCTGGGTCAGTGTAAAACTCCTAGCAGCATTGCCTCCATCCCGAGCCCTCTTCCTAGGAACCAAATGGGAGCTATCAGCTAAGTCCTCACCAACTTGGTTGAAGATTTTATCAAGACTATCAGAAGACTTTGATAGAGAAGACATTGTTGGAACTAGAAGGAAGAAGAGAAAGATTCTTTCTGGGTTTTTGGAAAAGAGAAAAGGAAGAAGGTTCTGGTTTTTTGAAAGAGAAATAGGATTTGCTTTTTGAAATTTGAATCAATGTGAGTGAATGAAGAAGAAAGACGAGGTATTTATAAATGAAATCGGACGGTTACCGGAACAAAAAAGGAAACAGGGAGTTGAATGACCGGAGGCGTGGAAGTGACGATTTTAAGAAAATCGTGCCAAAAAAGTCTTATTCAAACAAGCAAGTCACTTCTTCCTTGACATGTGGACAATTCATTAAATGTAGGCGTGCCAAAGGGGGACTTCCTCCTAGACAGTGGAAACCAGCCAGGCAGGATAGATTAAATCCTTTAAGTATTGTAGGTATCCTAACTCCAACCCTAACCAGGTATTGATGTTCAAGTCAATGGGGACTTCTGTTAACTGTCTAAAAAGGCAGGAGTCCAAAGAAGAATTTTACATCCTTGCTAAGACCATGTAAAGCAGAAGGACATTACAGGAAGCATCCAGCTACCCCGGGAAGAAGCCAAGACCAGTATACCTAAATACACCATCTATGAATCAAGATCGAGATCAGGTCACCCATATCCCAAAGTACCAGGAAACATTGAAGTCAAGGTCCAGAGGACCCCATTACCACACCATCTCGATTTCTTAACGCCCAAGGAATACTGGTACCACGGTCTTGTGGCATGCATAATACAACGATACTACGATTCCACTTAGTTACGGTCTACCAGGGACCAGGACCATGCTACAAGAAGGATAGTTAGTGCCAGCATTTGAACACATGGAAAGTTGACTTTTCTCGCCTTCTGTAAACTCCATTTAAAATGAGATTAGTCAACTCTGTCCATTTTGCCAAAAAGGAATACAAATCACTTGATTTGGGATTATTCCCACATTTAAATGAAGCCACCATCAACGTCCCTTTGATTGACTAATTAACGGAGTGAGTAGCAAGAAAAGGGACCTATAAAATTTACAAGACTCTAGAAAGAGAGGGGATAGAAATTTTTACAGTTTTTTCCACTTATCGACTAGCAAAAAATCGCCATCGCCTATTTTGTCAGAAAACTCATACCTAAACCCCCTTTAAATCCTCACTGTATTATTCAAATTGTGTATCATTTATCAATAAAACAGTATTATTCTTTTATCTTGATAATGCATACATTGTGCTAATTGAAATTTGACCCCTTCGATATTTTTCCGTGAACATAAATAAATTTTGAACATTTTGATCTATATTTTAAATAAATAAAAAATATGATTTTAAAAAATATAATTAACTGAAATATTAACGATATCATCTATATTTTAGATGTAAATATTTATTTATTTATTTATTTATTTATTTTAATTCGGTGTATGTGAACTGGGAAGTGATACTACCCAATTTTTGTTAAATACAAACAAATTATCTTCGGAGGAGTTTTTTGTGGGGCAGAGAGTTGTTGGATGTGGGTTCTCGTTGGCGAATTGAAAGGGGGATTTGGTGCTTATTTATAAGGAGACCAGTGACTTTTAGAGTAATTTCGTCTCCTGTTTTGAGTGAAACAGCTAAGGTAAATATGCTAAAGACTCCTTCTGGGCCTGGAATGAGAGCCTTATTCATGACTGCTTTATGCCAGAGGACGTAGACTTGATTCTCAGCATCCCGTGCTCCTTGGCTCAGGCTCAAGATTCGCTCAAATGGCATTATAAGAAATTGGGATCCTTTTCGGTCAAAAGTGGCTACCATCTTGGGTGTGCTTTGCTGTCAAGGCCTAGTTCTTCTGGGTTGAGCGACTCTGAGTCCTGGTGGAAATTCCTTTGGCGTATTAAAGTGCCCTCTAAAATTTAGACGCTGATGTGGAGAGCCTGTCATGATTGGCTTCCTGTCATGGTTGTGTTGGCTAGACGGAGAATGACGACAGACAATATGTGCTCGCTGTGCAATACCAGACCGGAGACGATAATGCATGCGCTATGGTGCTGCCCTTCTTTGAAGATGGTTAGGACTATGTGCCCTTTTGTGAATGGGGTTCGAGCTACTGATAACATCCAGTTTTTTGACTGCATGATCGCTTGCAAGAACCAGCTACGTTCTGAGGAGATGGAACTTCTTTGTATGGTGATTTGGAGTATTTGGTTCAAACGAAATGGTAAGGTGCTACATGATGCGGATATGGTTTCTTGGGCTGATTCTTACTTAGCTGATTATCGACGAGCAAATGGTATAAATGTAGTGAGCTCTAAGGTTCTAGGTGTGGATGCTTCTCCGTGGAGTCCTCCTTCTGTGGACTTGTTTAAATTAATACCGACATTGCGATTGATGCAACCAAGAAGAAAGTTGGGATTGGAATCATTGTTAGGAACTCTGCTGGGGCTGTTATGGCTTCAAGTGCTTATTTAATTCTTCCAAGATATGATCCTCAGATTGCAGAATCTGTTGCAATATTAAGAGGTATCCAGTTTGCTCTAGATACAGGTTTTTGGGCATTGCATTATTGAGTCAGGTGATCATCAGGTGGTTGTGAACCTCATAAACACCAAGTATATTGTTAATTCTGATGTTGGTCTGGTTAATAAGGATATCCTCTGTCTTTTAAATACTTTTCAGGAGTGTAATGTGAGGTTTGTTCCAAGGAGAGCTAAATGGCAGCTCATTGCCTTGCCAAGTTAGGATTGGTTTCTGATTCAGATATTTTTTGGATGGGGGGTTCCAGTGGTTTTGGGAGACTGCCCAAACTTTTCTTTTATGAAAATTTCCATCATAAAAAATAAAAAAATAAAAAGAAATGAAGTACCAGGATTAAGAGTTCTGAATCTAACGGTCATCCAACCGTCCCTTGGAAGAGCAGCGGTGTTGATGTAGGGTGGATCAACGAGATTGTAAGACTTGGGATCCTCCTCGAAGTCGAAGTTACCGCTGCCAGCACCGACCATGTATAAGCTGTGTCCGTGGAGGTGCATCGGGTGGTCCTCGGAGGTGTTCAAGACGTTCGACCCCTGGAAAATCATCTCTACCTCTTCGCCGTACTCAAGCACCTTCACTTTCGTCCCCATTAGCGACTGTAAGGTGTTCTCTAGCAGATGATCCGACACGAAGTCGTAAAACTCCGGTGGGTTATCCGGGAAATCCTCCGTGTAGAATCCGCTCATGTTCCTGTCATCATGATCAAGGTATCGTATATGATTAAGGTTCAATTGCGTACTAATAACACTTGATTTTCAAAACTTCAAAAAAATTAATAATTTGTGATATATAAATTGGTTAATTACTTGTAGTAGGCTTGAAGCACATCGACCCAAGGATTGATCCAAGTAACATTGTTCAAGCTAGCAGCCAGAGTGTTGATGAAGTCGCCAGAAAAGTTGTAAAATAATCGGTTTTCCTCCGCTGTGATGAACATTCTTGTGGTGATATTCTTGGGCAAGTCCACCTCCGTCAGGCTCCTCAACTTGTTCCTGAAGCTGATTCCGGCATGGTAGTCGGCAAAGGAAGGGAGGGTGGCATTCGAAAAAAATGGGGTCGCCGATGGGTCGTAGTCCCCGTTGTATTTGAGGATGGCAGTGACGTTGGTCTTATCGTACTCAGTGAAGTGGGGTGTGTCGGTGTAGTACTGTCTTCCTGCCATATAGTATTGACCCGAAGATTGGTTTGCCGTCACTAGAACGTTCATGGTTTGACCTGGCTCGATCACGATGTAGCTTGTCACCAAGGGTTTCAGGTAGGCGGCGTCTTGGTTCACGAGTGTCATGTTATGCCTCGCAATGGAGAAGAAGAGCTCAGCGTTCATCGCTGCATTTATTATGCGGAGGAGGTATGTCTTCCCGTAGTCAACCGACCACCGATGTGTCCCCTCTGAAAAAGGCAGAGACAGAAATTCATTCTTAGAGGGGTCCAAAATATAAAGTTTAAAATAAAAAAAATAAAAAATTGAGGGAAAAGGGGAGTTAATAAGTTATGTGCCCCAGTCAACCCCCTTCCGGCCACCTGGCTCTAGCTGTAAAATTGAGAGTACCTTTAGAGCAATTACAGAAATCTCCAGGTTGGCCATTGATTGTGTATGCATCTGAAGTAGGCAAGTCTGCTCCAGTTGCAAGGTCTTCAATAACTACTAGGTTCACATCATAAGTGTACCAAGACCCTGCACAACAAAGAGGGTTATCAAAATTTACTAATTCAAAAAAAAAAATGAAGAAGAAAAAGAAATCCATATACCAAGAATGAGAATCTCTTCAGCATCAGGTTGGGCATGAGGTATAATGGTTCCTTCAGCAGGATGAATGACAATGGCACCATGAACAGTGTTTCTGGTCCAGTCACTGTGAGCATGCCACCACAGTGTTCCTTCTTCATCAGAAAATATAACCTCATATGTGAAGTTGTTACCAGGTTGAATCGGACACTGTGTTACATATTCTGGTCCATCCGACCATGAATTTCTTGGCTGCTTCACTCCATGCCTGTTCACATTAACATTATGTTGACTCCATTGTATCGACATGTACAAAATTTGTTTCGAACTTTCAATCAATATAATATTAAAAAGTGAGAGAGGGGAAAACAAAAAATACCAGTGGAGTGTGAGTTCTATATCTCCGTAATTGTAGACATTGACGAAAACTATGTCGCCTTTTCTAACGTGAATTGTTGGTCCTGGGAACTGGTCGTTTACAACCAATATGCTCTTGGTTTCACACAGCCTTGTATAATTTTTGTTGGTCACCTACATTCAATAATAATTCGTTAATTAAAACAATCTAAATTGATTCCAAAAAGTCAAAAACTTATCTAATTAGAAAAGGTGATAATTAACTTACAACAAAGTCATGATGATGCACTTCGGCTTCTACAAAGTAAAGAAGCAACCCGGTAAGGAGGAGCAGCAGCAGAGACATTGTCTTGAAAGCCATTTGAATTTGGTGTTGTGCTCTGTTTTGGTAGGGTTGGGGCCACTCATGAACTTCTTGTCTCTTTTATGAAAAAATAAGTTCATGTGACTTGTGTACATTGACTTCTTGTTAACATGTTAGGTGATGACATTTTGTTATTTTTTTTAATTGTTCATTTGTTTGATTTAAAATCATCTGATTTTTTGGCGTTGATCTTCGGCTGGAAGTCCTATCTGTAGTCGAGGTTTCTCCAACACACATTCAACCTAATACTTCTTCTGCTCACTGTCTCTTCTTTTACTCGTACTTGATTTTGGAAGTTTATTGTAGGGCAAATTGCACAAGCCTCTAACATGTTTAGGACTAATTGCAGCCCGATGAATTTTGTCCAAATTTTACAAACCTCCCCTCCCCTGCCGTAAGTTGATTTCTGCCGGATCAACTTTTTAATAAAAGCAGACAAAAACTGCCCTTAATGAGATATTTTATTTATAATTTTGTTACTTTTTAAAGTAATTTATTTAAAATATATTAAGAATATTAAACAATAAAAATAATTCCACTGGCAGTCCACCAGCGATGGACCATCTGCTTCTCGCGAAGAGTAGAGCCGCTACTCTTGGAGGAGTAAATCTGTTCCGTGGACCGTGGAGGAGCAAATCCTCTCTTCCACATAGTCGATCATTCCAAGTGAAGGAACCATTTGCTCCTAGTTAGATTTTAGGGATTAGAATGAGTGAAAGCTTAGCACACCTAGAGGCTGAGAGAAGAATTCTATTTATATGCAGATGAATACAAGAGATACAAAGATAATGCCCTCCAGGTGGCAATCACATAATATACAATAAAAATTTACGTAGCAGTAAAAGGAAAATAATAATAAACAATATACAAGTGTAATACAGCTTGTAGTTTTGTCTTGACATCCCCCCTCAAACTAGGTGTGGTTGAGCCACACTGAGTTTGCTTCGCAGAAATTGAAACCTGGAGTGTGAGAGAGCTTTGGTGAGGCAATCCGCTACTTGGTCATAGGATGGGACATATCTAACATCAAGTTGCTTATTTAGGACCTTATCCCTCACAAAATGAACATCGATTTCAATATGTTTGGACCTGGCATGGTGGCTATCACTCAAGTGACACTCGAAATAGGACGAGGTCGGAGAGTAGCACAATAGTAAGTAAAGTTCGTTCCCACAGGGATCGAGTGACCGATTACCGAAATTGATTAGTCTATTTGCTATTCAAACAAACAAAAAGGTTGGTTTTCCAATTAAGTAAATTAAACTAAACTAAACTAAAAAGAAATAACACGAAAATAAACTCAAGTGTAATAATAGAGAGAAGTATGCTAGGATTTGACTACACCCCACCCTATGTCGATTTCCGTTCTAGACTCAATTATTCACCCAAAACATGCTCATGTATTTCATAGATTCATGCACCCAAATGTTAACCCATAATCTCGGTCGAGTAGAATAGATCGCACCCAAAATCATACCCAAGCCTATCTCTCGATTACTCGGAATATATGAATGAGTTCATTAAGAACCTTGGCACACTAGGGAATCCTATACGCTAGCCTAAGTAGGTCTACTTTTCTAGACATGCATAGAGGGCATTTTATCGAGCACGTGGCGTGCGTCTCCGGTCAGTACATAACACACCACAAAAATTCATTCAAAAGGAGATCAAACAATTGAAAAGCATTAAGCACACAAAAATACCCATACAAACAACAATCTTGCACATAAGGGATAAACAAAGGTCAATACATATAAATATTCATGGGTGGGGTTCATCAAATCCTAACAATAAAAGTTTAGCTCATATTACAACTAATAGCCATACAACAAATAATCTCAAATAAATACATGGCTATAACAAAGGATAAAAGAGAAAAAGTTAGAGAAAACTATAATGGAGAGCTTCCTCTTCTTCCTTTTGCTCCTCTCCTTTTTCAAGCTCCTTCAACTTTCTTTCTTCCAAGAACAAGAAAAGATCATAGATTGGTGTCAAGTGTCTCTTGGATTGTGTAGGAATTTAGGAAAGATGGAGTCTTGGAGGAGTGGGAGAGTTTTCTCTCTTTGGAGAGTGTTTTGTTTCTTTTTGTGTGGCTCCTCCTCCTTTTTCAAAAGATGAAGAGATGTATATATATGGGTCCAAAATAGGGCAAGAAGTTCGTCCAAAACGACCAAGAATTCATCCAAAACGACCAAGAGACGGACTGCCGCGGTTGGGGATTTTCGCGGTTGGCGGAAGCGACAACTGGACCGCGGCAAGTCTGGAAGGTTTCTGTCGCGAGGGTGCCGCGGTTGGACGACCGCGGCACTTCAACCGCGGCATATTACTGTCGCTAGGGTGCCGCTTGCATGCCGCGGTTGGGGACTTGGAGGTGTGGAAGCCATGGAAGTTGGAGGAATTGGAGGTGAGAGAAAAAGTGCACATGGAGGCATAAAAATGGTGCCAAACGGACCGGGGGATCGTCGGCCATCGATCTGGGCGGAGAACCGTCGGAAAACACGCCGGAAAACGGTCAGACGGGACCGGGTTGAATCTGGGTCGAGAACCGGGTCGGGCTGACCCGCGCGGGTCTGCAGATGGGTCGCTGAAGGTTGAAGACGACGTGACGTCATCATGACGTCACGCTGAGGTCAGCAGCACAAAGCCAAAACGCACCGTTTCACTTATGACGTGGCATGTGCGCGTGCGTTGGCTGGAAAATTACATAAAGCACCCCTCAACTCTTCTCTAATCACAGAATCTTCAATCTTTTCTTCAAATTTTCACTTTGACCCCTAATTCTCCAAAAAGACACCAATGCCCCTGAACTCCATAAATACCTGAAACACTTATTTTATCATATTAAATACCCGGTTTTACCCGAGAAACGAACTCAAAATGATATGGAAATGGGGCTACACTTAGTGTAAAAATGAAGCAATCACATGGAAGACTGGATTCGAGGCAAGTGCACTGGCACTCATGTTGTCACACCATGTAATAGGAACAGCAGCTAAATGAAAATTCAGTTCTTCAAGCAGAGATTGGATCCATGTAATCTCAGCTGCAACGTGTGCGAGTGCTCTGTACTCGGACTCTGTGCTTGAGCGTGAAACCACATGCTATTTTTTGGAGGACCAAGAAACTAAAGTATCACCAATGTAGACACAATAGCTAGCGACTGAGCGCCTATCATCAGGACAGCAACCCCAATCAGCGTCTAAGAATCCTGTAACCGTAAGTCTCTCTGTTGGTTGAATTAGAATGCCAAAGTCCATTGTTCCTTTTAAGTAGCGAAGAACCCTTTTTAAAGCTTGCCAATGAACATCGGAAGGTAACCGAAGAAACTGACTTAGTTTATTTACCACAAAGGAGATGTCAGGTCTAGTATTTGTGAGATATTGAAGGGCTCCAAGAACACTCCGGTAGAGAGTAGGATTATCCATAAGTTTACCATCTGCAGCTGAAATATTTCTCCCTGTAGATAATAGTGTTGGACATGGTTTTAGGTTATCTAAACCCAATTTCTTGAGTAAATTAGCAACATATTTAGATTGACTGAGAAAGAGACCATGTTGATCTCTTCGAACTTCTATGCCCAAGAAAAAGTGGAGGGGGCCCAAATCTTTTAACGCAAAGGCTTTGTTCAATTCACCTGTGAATCTTTGCAAAAGAGAGCTGTCATTCCCAGTAACAATTATATCGTCAACGTAAATGAGTACCAAGATGATCTTGCTATCTTGTCTGAAGGAGAAGAGTGAGCAGTCTGATTTTAAGTTTATAAAACCCCATTGAAGTAAGGTACATCTCAACTTGTTATACCAAGCTCTTGGAGCTTGTTTTAGGCCATAAAGGGCCTTCTTTAACTTGCAAACATGATCTGGTTTATCGTTGTTAATAAATCCTTCGGGTTGAAGCATGTAAACATCCTCTTGTATTGAACCATTGAGAAATGCATTATTTATATCTAGCTGCCTAATGTCCCAACATTGAGAGATTGCAATGGTGAGGATGATTCGAATGGTAGAAGCTTTAACAACCGGGCTGAAAGTCTCAGTGTAATCAACACCTGGTGTTTAGTGGAACCCTTTTGCTACCAATCGTGCCTTGTAACGTTGAATAGATCCATCAGGATTATATTTCAATTTATATACCCACTTATTCCCCACAATATTGAAGTTAGGAGATCTAGGAACCAACTGCCATGTATCATTTTTTATTAAGGCTGTATACTCTTCAAGCATGGCTTTCTTCCATTTCGGCTCCTCCAAAGCTTCTTTAACATTGCCTGGTTCAGCAGCAACAAGATTAACACTAATGGGATGTGCCTTTGATACGCCAAAGAAAGTTGTCGATTTAAAGATACCAGCAACCCCTCTTGTAATCATTGGATGTCGACGTTCAAGAGGAGCAGGAATTCGTGTGGATGCATCAGGTGTATGGAAAGCATCAGTAGTGGGAGTGATGCTATTTGCCGGTGAAGCTAAGTTTTCTAGAACACTTGCTTCTGTTGAAGAAGGCTGGAGTAGAGAACTATACATATCTTGTACAGGTGAATGCTGTTGTTCTGCAAAAATATCATGGTCTCTCTGATTTGAATGTTGGTCAGGAGTGTTATGAACAGATGTTGTTGTTGGAGAGCTTTCAACTGGACTTTGAGAAGTGGAGTGTGAGGAATTTGAGGGAGTTGAGGTTATAGGAACAGGAAACCAAGTAATGATTGACTCAAAGTTTGAAGATTGAGTTTGTGACCGATTAAGAAAACTTGTCTTGAAAGGAAAAGCATTCTCATTGAATTGTACATGCCGAGATATATAGATTCTACCTGCAGAATTTAGGCACTTAAACCCCTTATGTGACTCACTATAGCCAAGAAAGACACATTTGGTTGTGTGGAATTGGAACTTGTGTTGTTGATAGGGCCGTAGGCATGGATAACAAGCACAACCAAAGATTTTGAGAGAGTTATAATCAGGTTGTTTGCCAGTGAGTTTGTGCAAAGGATTATCATTGTCTAGAACAGGTGTTGGGAGCCTATTGATCAGAAATACGGCTATTTGGAAAGCTTCCCACCAGTAAGTGAGAGGCATTGAAGCTTGGGCCAAGAGTGTTAAGCCTGTCTCTACGATATGACGGTGTTTTCTCTCTGCTCGACCATTTTGAGCTGAGGTGTGAGGACAAGAATGACGGATTTCAATTCCAAATTGCTTAACAAAGTTAGTGAAAGGTCGGTATTCTCCCCCTTGATCTGTTTGTATGCACTTAATTTTGGTATTGTATTTGTTCTCAACTAGGAGTTTAAATTGTTGAAAGAAATGAAGAGATTCACCTTTGTGTTTTAAAGGAAAAATCCAAGTATGCTGGCTAAAGTCATCAACAAAGTGTATATAATATCGAAAACCAGAACTAGAGGCAATGGGAGCAGGACCCCATAAGTCTGAGTACAATAATTCAAGAGGAGATTTAGCATGAAATTGAGATGTAGGAAAAGGTAAAGCATGGGATTTCCCAAATTGACAAGCTTCACAAAACTCGATCTTTTCATTAGATTTCATTTTTTGATTACAGGAGTTGAGAACTTTCTTAAGAACCCGAATTGACGGATGGCCTAACCTTCTATGCCATACATCTTTTAGGGAAACAGAGACATGACTCTCACTAGACTCAACTGGAGAAAAAGAGGATACAGACTCTAAACTAGAAATAAGAACAGCAGAACAACTATTTGATTGATGCAACAAGGAAGTGGTGACTTGTGTTTGGGCTTGATTTGATGATGTGAGTTGATAAAGTCCATCCTTAAGTTTCCCTTCCAACAGCACCTTGCCCGTTACCTTGTCCTTAACAACACAATAACCAGGGTGAAATTCCACAAATATATTATTGTCACTAGCAAGTCTAGAGATACTAAGCAGGTTTTTAGTGATGTTAGGAACACATAGAACATTTCCCAACTTTAATGGCAGAGTATGAGAGGGTAAGATAGCTTTACCAATATGAGAGATGGGAAGTCGGTCACCGTTACCAATTGTGACTTTCTCATTACCTGTGTATTCTGTCTTCTGCACCAAATTGTCCAGATCATTTGTAACGTGGTTGTTGGCACCACTGTCTGCATACCAAGCAGGGTCCTTGACAGTGTCTAAAGTAGCAGTGTAGGCAGCTATGTTTTGATTTTTGTTCTGCTCTGGTGGTCCTCCCATGAATTGGTTATCATATCTGTTGTAGCAAACAGCAGCCGAGTGACAGTATTTTCCACATACTTGACAAATGGGTTTGGAGGTTCCTCTTCCTCCACCTCTGTTTCGACCACCTCTTCCTCCACGATTGTTTCCAAAAAACTGATTTTTACCCTGAGATGATCATGATGCATTTCCATTGAACCTTTGATTTTGTCCTCCAGTCTTAACAGAGGCAAAGTTTACAGAGAGTTGATTCACTGCAACACTTGTTTTTAGAGCCAGCAACTGTTCCATTCTCTTCTCAAATGTGAGAAGCTCAGCCTGCAGTTCCACCCAAGAGATCGTTGGCTTGCTTTGAATCATCACAACAATTGGATTATATTCTTCATCCAAACCAGCCATGACATGAGAAATAAGCTGCCTGAGAGTGATAGGGCTTCCAGCCAATGCAAGGAAATCTGAGTAAGATCTCATGGTATTGAGATATTCGGCCATTTTCATTGCCCTCTTTCTTGTCTGTTGCAGCTGTAACCTGTAATAGTCTTCTTGTGACCTTGAGTGAACACCAAAGAGGTCTTTTATAGCTCCCCACAGAGTGTGTGAGGTTTTGTAACCCATAACTTGTGCAGCTATCTTAACGTCCATAGAGTTGTATAACCATCCCAAGAGAAGCTGATCTGTAGACCACCATGCTTCATATTCAGGATTGGGAAGAGATTCACCTGCAGCTCCATCAATGAACTATGGTGGTTGAGTTCTTGTTCCATCAAGGAATCCTTCGAGCTTGTAGCTACGCAAAATAGGAAGCGCTAGATTCTGCCATATCAGAAAGTTCGTCTGGTCCAGCTTGACTGACGTGATTTGGTTAAATAAGTGCCCAAGAGAAAGATTTCCCTGTGGTGTGGGCATCACCAACATCAGAGTAGCCGGAGTTAACTGTGTATGAGTTACCGGTATCGTTTGAGTTGCTGTTGGCTGACTCTGAGAAGCAACAGAGGACTCTGTTGTTGACAAAGAGGTGCTTGCCATTTTTTCGCTCTGATACCAAGTTAGATTTTAGGGATTAGAATGAGTGAAAGCTCAACACACCTAGAGGCTGAGAGAAGAATTCTATTTATATGCAGATGAATACAAGAGATACAAAGATAATGCCCTCCAGGTGGCAATCACATAATATACAAAAAAAATTTACATAGCAGTAAAAGGAAAATAATAATAAACAATATACAAGTGTAATACAGCTTGTAGTTTTGTCTTGACATCCACCATCTACAAACCATTTTCATTTATTTATTAGTAGATCTCCTTTATCCATATTATTTTGGTTCTATTGGCACATCCTCTACTAATCTATGCCCCACTTTTTTAATTATTTAGTATTTTTTTTCCTTTATCGAAATTACTAAAAGAGATATACAATTTAAGAAAAAAAATATTCTATAAAGTAAATCTAATAAAACCCCACATTCCTTTTCAAAAAAATAAATAAATAAATAACATTTTTTTAATCCTTTTCTTGAAAAAAAAAATTTATAACTCTTAAACCTTAAAAATACTTGTAGTGGATCATATTTAAATAATAAATCAAACACTTGAGGTGCATTAGACAAATGAGATATTGATTATTATTTATTCTCATTATTCTTTTAGAATCTAAAAGTGAAATAATGATAACCAAAACAAATATTTGCCATTTGCTTCTTGTTTCGTTTTGTTTGTGGGCTGTTTCATTTTTTTCAGTGTGTTTTGTCTTGGGTTGCTCTGTTCTTTGCTCTTTTCTTGGGGCTGTTTTAGATTACAAGAGTGGTGTGGTGTGGTGTGTTCAGACATCATAGAATTATGCACTCCAACAACTGACCTCTGTCTACTACACTACATGCAATTTGGAATTTCAAGAAAAATCTTACTAGGTTTTTATCTTGAACATTATTTAAAACTTCTAGACCAATTATTTCAATTTTTTTGTCTCTGTCTTAACTTAACACCTCCTAATAGTTGTAGAAAAATAAGAATTGTCAAAGATAAAATATGAAACGGTTGGAGAGAACTGAAAGAAACGAATCCCGTAAATGGATTAATGTATTATGATGTACATGTCATATGAACAGCTAATAAAGGAAAACAAATAAGATTAAAAAAATATAAAATAAAATAAAATAAAATTGACTGTAAAGTTTCCATCTTCAACAGAAGGAGGAAGTGGGGAACAAAAAAATTTGTTCATGGGAGGTAAGAGAAAGACGAGACTAGAGATAAATAGATCTAAGATAGATAGAGATATAAGAGATGAGGTTTATTAAGTTTGAAAAATAAGTTAAAGGGTAGTTTTGAAAATAAATAAATTAAATTAATAAAAATATTTAATGTTATTTAATTAAATCAAAATTTAAATAAATAAGGTATAAATAGATCAGTAGGGGTGTACCAATAGCACCACTCTTTAAAAAAAAAAAAAATAATAATAATAATAAATAAATAAATAAATAAATGTGTATAATGCAATTGTTTTATTTTAGAGAGGAATATGATGATATGTCAAAAGTTAATGGATGACCACTAATGGCAAAAAGAGGTTTGTGAATTTTGAACAAAAGGTTCATCCGAATGCAATCATAATCCATTTGAAAAACTCATCTTTGTGGTTTATCGTCTACTTTAGGGATGGCACGGACCATATTGATGTCAGACAGCCCTATCCCATACTCGAAACCTAATTGGGGCAAGATACCCTAGATCCGATCCGAAACTTAAACCCATTTGATTGGGGTGAAGTGACCCATACTCGAACCGATCTATTTCATAAATATTAAATTCAAACATTAAGTAAAAGCACCAAAGCAATTTGAACAAAATCCATACAACATATTTACTAAAATAATTCAATCATAGAAGATTCCAAAAAAAATCCATCCAACTTCTTCGAAATCCATAACGAAAGCATGATATGTTTCAAACACAAACCTATAGATCGAATCATACGTAATTTTAAGTTACTAAAATTAACATTAAGAATGATATCAACAATATACAATATTGTTTACGTTATTTACCTCTTCACCATCACCATCACCATCGATCATAATTCCATAGAGTTTATATAAACATTAAACAATGTAATTAACAGTTTTGAACAGTGAAATGTGGGCTTTGGCATGTACGTGTTTATGAAATTGCTTACGATCCAGTTACTGGTTTTCTTCTCTTGAATGCCATTGACACAGGTTTGCTGCAAATCTGCAATCTCATATAGATTTTCAAACAACATTTTCCTTATATATTTTAAAATTTAAAAAATATATATACCTTGTCAAACGGGTCGGGTTTGGGCAGAAGGAGTTGCCCCACACCCGATCTATTAACCTAAATTTTGACTCGATCCCAAGCTGAGATATTAATTTTTACATATATAGAAAGTGTAAATTTTATATTTTTAGTGAATATTTTATTTTACTTATTAACTTTTAATGTAAAGAATTTCTAAAAGACATCATATTGCATCAACCATTTCATCAAAGTGTCAAACAATTGATGTTTGATATCCTAATGGAATATTCGCGATATTGGAATGCGTAGAAATTCATGCTAAAGTAAGAATGTAGAGCTCATATAATTAAAAACTATATTTTAATAAAATGAATTTCGTATATAATGTTATCCTAGTAGCTCTCACACATACGAGATTATGGGATCGAATATGTCCTCTTCCCAAATCCTAAATCCCAAATTGCTGTAAAATTTCAACAACTAATAAAATTAGTAAGTATCGGTTAGATTTGAGAAATCTATTGAGTTTTGACTTCTAATGAGTCCAGGTTCCAGAATAGGGTTTGATACTAGTTTGTCCTTTGGTTCCCAACATCCAAAGCATAATCAACCTCCTTTCAATTTTCTAAAACGGATCTTCATTTTACACGGAGACTTACAGCTGAAAATTATGCATGTGCCATATGAAAAAAGTGAGCGTGATTAAAACACATCAGCAGTAGCACAGCCAAAACTTACGCACGTGCCAGGTATGAAGAGTGAAGGAGAGAGAGAGAGAGAGACACGAGATATGTGACATGTCAGCAGATTTTCTTACATTTAAGTCATCAACTAATCAATGAGAAAGTGGGACTCTTGCAAAATATATTAAGAATATTAAACAATAAAATATTAAGAAAAATATTTTCATTTCTTTTAATTAAAAAAAAAAACTCCACCATCAGTCCACAGGTGGTGGAGCATCTACTTCTCGTGAAAGAGCATATGACATTACGAAGAAAGTCGCAAAAGAATGTCAATCTATTACAACATGTCACTAATTCCACAAAAAAATCATTTGGGCACAACCAAGAAATGCTGCTTAAAATGTATTTTGGAGCAGCCCAAAAATGCTGTAGAAGACATATGTTAGAGCAGTCAAAAAATGCCATATAAAAGCGAGTTTTGTGGCAAAAAAAAAATGCCATATAAAACTAGTTTTGAGGCAAAAAAAATATATATATATCTCAAATGTAGAAACTATTCAATAAGAAAAGATTATTAAACTGAACAAAAATAGAGAAACCAAAATAAAACATATCATTACAATAACATTAAATTGAAGAACAAATGTATATAACCAAGGATATCAATTTACAAATTCTATCTTACATAATATTACATAGGTTAATAATATGTAACATATATAGACCTAATATAAAATAATATAACTCGAAGCGATACAATAAACTTCTAACTAATCGTCAATCGATGAGAGCTTTCATATGGTCTCCACTTCATGGACTTTAAACTTTCCATCTCAACATCAAGCCAATGGCAGAAATGTTTTTAAATTTATTTTTTTTTTGGTCAAACCTAAAGGGAACACACCAAGTGAATGAATAATGTAAGACATTTTAACAGCTAAGTAGCTAACAAACTTAAATCTATCCAAGTGTAAAAATAATAATGAATCATACCTTTTCAGGACAAACATTTTCAGTTGGCCTTACACGTTTTCTACAAACAACACCTTTGGTATTCATAAGCCCAATCCTGAAGGAAGAACAAATAAAATACAAAATTGAATAATCAAAACTATTCAAAAACATTGTCATTGAAAGGATGGTAGAGCATCCACAAGTTCTACTGAAAGCATGTGCGAGAAGTCTTGCCACCGCGGCCACCCCCCCACCCCCCACCGCTGCAACTGGTTCCACTTTCTTGCCCAAAGTCTCTAAGAAGAGAAGACAGGAGACAAAGTCGGAAATGGTTATTCCTTCTTTGTTTTTAGCTTTGGAAACAAATTGATTAGTGTTGGGGATAATTCCTATAAACTAGATGAACGCGGAATTTTCGTGCATAATATACGCTCATAACTCATAGCAAATAATAACGTCAACAAGCAGAAAAATAGATGAGAGAGAATAAAACAATCATAACACAAGATATACGTGGAAAACCTAAAACGGGTAAAAAACCACGGGCCGTCAGGACGACAAAGAAAGTTCCACTATATGATAAATTGTTACAACCATATACTCCAGGATTCTCTCTCACACCTAACCCCAAACTCCACTCACAAGATCCTCACCAAGAACCCCACAATATCCCCTAGGTCTCCCCTAAATATCACTCACGGATCTCTAACTAAATCCACTGATATTCCCTTGGATCCCTCCTCGGATATTCCCTTGGGTCTCCCCGGATCTCACTCACACTCTCTGATGTTTACATGGTGTTCAACTCACACATCCAACCTAATTACAAGGTTCTATTTATACTAGTTACAGGGAGTTTAAGATAAAAGGAAATCCTACTCCAAAACGTACAAGACTTACTTGTTCCACATAAATACTATTTCATTTTATGACAAGTGTTCTTGTAGGGAATAAATCATTTTCCTTCAAGCACAAGAACTTCCAGAAACAAACTACTTCCTTTTCCGCTGAAGATTTCCCGTTTCACGTATGCTTATGATTGACTACGATTCGGCTCACGGTTGTACACCCGTTTCCTAAACCGCTATAAGTCACATTAAATTACATCACTCAGAAAACCGCGATCCATACGCTGAAACAAATTTGGCCGCTGTCACTACGACCGCTCCCAGTACCGCTGTGACACCCACAGCACTTTCCACAGCGTTCTTCACTAGACAAGGTCCGCTACCTAACCACTGCCGAAATTGGCAGCGGTGTCCAACCGCTGCCAAAGCCGCAACGGTTTGAGCAGTTCTTCGTTTCTTTTGTTCATCATCCTCCCTCAAACACCGCTTTCAACTCTCAAACGTTATCCCACGTCTTCTAAGAAGTACCACATCAGTTGAGTCTTGTTTAGATCACATTAGTTCATTTGAGAATACGAGCCAAACCTAACAATTCTCCCTTTTGGCTAGAATTCTCAAAACTTATCCACAGCCACAATTCTCATCACCGAGAATTAACATACCCTACCACAAGGTATAACCACTTAGGAACGAACCATCCTAAGATTTTCCTTCACACAATTTTTTTTTTTTTTTGTTCGTTGTTCCGGCACCATGTCGAAATAACCTGCTAAAATTGTGGTGCAACTCCTCAAGTCAGATTTCCAGGGAGTTCGTCAGCCATCGACATCTTTGTCCACCATACACCTTGCATCACTTTCTGACCAATGCCTTGTGCACAATTATGGACCACTAGCAGCAACATATCCTCTTCCATGGCTAGTGGGGAAAACTGCCAAAATGATAAACAGGTCCTTACATCACCCAACCCTATGAAAGACCTTATGTCCTTGCATCACATACCTGGTGAAAGACTTACTACTATAAACTGGGAGTGCTTTGCCGGATGCCATACCACAGAGAGATTTTTTTTTATTTTATTTTTTTTTTGATAGTCATTCAGCTCCTTGTGTAACCTAGATTGAATCTCCATAACTTGTATCTGTCACCACAAGCCAAACTTCTCCTCCATCCCTACTGAGTTAGAAACCGCATTCAAGACGTATCTTCTTTGCTAAACTATACTAGGCAACCATGATCATCATTATCCCAATGCCACCAAGTCCTCCATACGATCTCCCGTAAAGACTTGTTACTGCCATCGCCAAACCATATGGCTCTGATACCAATTGTTGGGGATAATTCCTATAAACCCGATGAACGCAGAATTGTCGTGCCTAATATACGCTCATAACTCATAGCAAATAATAACGTCAATAAGCAGAAAAATAGATGAGAGAGAATAAAACCATCACAACACAAGATATACGTGGAAAACCTAAAATGGGTAAAAAACCACGGGCCGTCAGGACGACAGAGAAAGTTCCACTATATGATAAATTGTTACAACCATATACTCCAGGATTCTCTCTCACACCTAACCCCAAACTCCACTCACAAGATCCTCACCAAGAACCCCACAATATCCCCTAGGTCTCTCTTAAATATCACCCACGGATCTCTAACTAGATCCACCGATATTCCCTTAGGTCTCCCCGGATCTCACTCACACTCTCTAATGTTTACATGGTGTTCAACTCACACATCCAACCTAATTACAAGGTTCTATTTATACATTCGGCGGTTATGGCCGCCGATCAAACCGCCGTTTCACCAATGATGGTGAAACCAAAAGAGAAGCCAAGGGCATTCTCCGAAGGTGATCTTCGCGTAAAACCAAGCACATTATCGTGCAAGCGCGGACGTTTCCGAACATATTCGGGAAACGAATTACACGACACAAAACACACACCAAGATATGACAAACAATGTGCTAGTGTGAAAAGTGACATTTGAAGAGAATGCACACTAAAGTAAAGCATACATATGCAAACATTACAAGTGAATGTGTGCAACTAAATCTCTTCAATAAGAAAGTAAGCACAATATATACCTTTGAGTGCTTGTCCACCTTGAGGTCTTGAGAATGGTCATTGAGCATGAACACCTATCACTTAAGCTACCCTTTACAAACAACCACAATATGTGGTTTGCACACGAAATAAGTCAATCAACAAATGGGAATCCTTACACATCTTTTCCCATTCTTTACATTTCCCTACCTTTGTCACTACCCATTAGACATCCACCCATCTGGACAAATCCTCATCTACCACTCTTTGCACTAGGAGCATCAAAGGAAGGAAGGAACAAGCACTAAAGAATGAGACCCAAGGGTGATTTCCTAATCTATTACTTCTTAGCTTTTGATTGTAACTATGTGTAACTAAATCCCCATTCTAGGGGATTGATGTGAGAAACATTTGGATTTGGGTTTTGTTTAAGCTATATTGTATTTGAATCTCTATTTGTATTCTATTCATTTGATAACTAGATCTTATTCATTATATAATTGGCATTGTATACCTACCGGGCTACCGGTTGATTATACTCTTGTCTAGACTAATTTGTTATAAAATCAATATTGGATTGACACCCTTGAGTGATTATGAACATAATGAATTGTATAGATTATTGGAGGAAATACCAACCCCAATCGTCTAAACCTTGATTTGTAATTAACCGATCTCACCTTGACTCTCTCTCCTTAATCGGTTAGGCATTTTAGTGAGAAGATACAGGGAGGATTGCTTGCAATTGTCATCACGTGGCCGTATCAAGATTGATTGCAATTGTTTGCACTGATTTGTAATTACGGGGAGGATATGGCCACGTCATGTGAAATTGATATTGTTTTACAATTGCATTAGTTTCATACACGTGAAACCGGTATTGTTTAACTACTAAGATTACGAAACAAAAACAAATGAAGAAGAAATCAATTTAGGTATTAAGGAAATTGAAATTTAAAATAAATAAATATATTTTTAATCAAATTTAATTTAAAATAATTTTATTTATTCAATAATTAATCTAATATAATTTTATACTAACTTGTCACAAACGACAATTATTTTCAATTAATTTTTATCCAATCATATATTATACCAAATAAAAGACATTATTATTTTAATTCAGTCTGTACTGCACCAAACACAAGATAACACTAATTTAGTCCGGTCCAATTCAATTAAATCTAATTCCATAAAAATGGTCCTATCAAATCTTGTGCTCTAAACATAGCCTGATTTACTACTATTTTAATTTATTGGTTTTTTTCACATTAAATGAATAAGAGATCGTTTGTTTTTTGCACTTAAAATTATTAAGTTGTTTTGTTTTTTTAAGTGATTAAACAACTATAAAAAATTAATAAAAATTTAAAAATTTAACTTTTAACTTAATTCCAAATCATTAATCCCTAATTGCATTGGCCTCCATCGACGATGCTTCGGTGATGCTTCGGTGAGGGAGATGATGAAGATCCAAGATTCCAAGGTTTACACCATTGGTGATGTGTGACGATGGGATTTTGCTTGCAGGTCATTCGGCTACATAAATATATTTACATCATCGATGACTACTGATTTTTTATTTGTGGTTTGCTTAAATTTTGGTTTTTAAATGATGGACTAACGATGGACGGTGGATATTCAATCGTTTGTGATTCTGAGAAATGACGTGGGCATCTTCACTTGGTGTTGGGTGTTTTGTCATGACGTGGCCGTATCCTCCCCGTAATTTTCGCTATTCTTCTTCTTAAGACTATTCTTCTTTCGAAACTGGAGACAAATGGCGATGGCGTCCTTGTCTACTGGCCTCAAGACTCTGTTCTTTGTACTCTGCTGCGCGATGCTCGCCACGCTCCTCTATACCGTCTCCATCGACGGCCTTCCTTTTCGCAAAGACCTTCTCACTCCGTCCGTACCCTCTCTCTTGTTTTCTTTACGCAATCAACAATCCTCGACTTTTATGCATTCTCTAATAATTTCTTCTCTCTTTTTTTTTTTTTTTTTTTTTTTTTTGGCTTCTTTCAGGTGGATGGTGGCGACTTTGATTGATTTCTACATCAACGTGGTTCCTTTGGCGGTATGTTTTTTCCATTCTATTTTATAATATTTTGATATTTTTTTTCCTTTTGAACTCTTCTCTGATAGCACAATATATGTGTTCGAAGAAAAATTGCGAATTTTACTTTTAAGTTTAGGAGTGATGTTAAAGCCTGAATTTTTTGTTTGTAGTTTTGATGATTAGTTGAATAGTTCTGCTCAGAGAACTTTAAAGTATTTATGTGTTTCATGGACAAAAATTAGTGTGCACTTATAGTTTTGTTTTTTGTTTTATTTCAGGCTTGGGTTTGGTACAAGGAGTCTAACTGTATCAGTGCAATATTATGGATAATCCTACTTGTATGTTTTGGAAGGTATGGATTTTTATTATTATTATTTAATTTACTGTTTACGTTTCAATTGTTTGGGTAACTGATACATGTATTTTTTTGGTTTCTAACTCTCCTTTTGGTTGTTTTCACTTTCACATGATTGTTTGTTCGCTTGACTGCAATCTGTTACTTCTGTAGACAAATGATCAGGTTCACTCATTGCAGAGTGGAAACTTTTATTCTGCCATTCTGTCTGGCTCTTCTACTTGTATCTTGGTTGAATCTAAGCATGGAAGATGAAATCGAGCTTTGATAACATTTTAAGTTGATGCATATTGAAATTTTCTAATTAGCTTTTGGTAATCACTTAAATCATGATAAATTTCCATCCATGTGACTGATTGATGCACAATGCAAACAAGTGGTTTTTTTCTTCTTTGTTTTTTACTGGTCCCTTTGTTAGTTTTAACAAGTTGTAAAACTGTTTCTTTTCTTTATCTTTCAGCATTACTACCTCTGCATACATCTTTGTTCAGATACTCAAGTTGTCACCTCAAGATTCTCTACAAGATCCGATATACCATGTTCTGTTGCGGCATTCCAGCAAGTATGTACAAAAATGTTCAGGTATTTTATATGCATAGTCATTCACTGGTATTCTCCAATTAACCAAAAATAACCAATAAAAGGGAATGAGAATTATGTAGTATTTAGGCTTTGTAGCCATGAAAGCAAACCATTATGGTCAAACTATTTTAACCTTATCCTTCTACCTTTTTTCTTCTCTTTACTTTCAATTTTTGTTCATATTATTCACCTCTATGAGGTGAAAATAATTTTATATCTCAAGAGTTTGAGTTGAAACCTTAACTTCAACATATGTAAACAGTTGTTGACAATATCCTACATAATGATTATTCAACTATAAAAGTCGAATAGGATTTATATGTAAAATTTACTATATATTGGACCCTTTGAGTTCCTGCAATCAGGTCAATTTGAATCTCATATATGCTTCTTACCGCACTCCTTTTCTTACAAATAGCAAAATCAGAATCACTTTGTAAACTCCAGAAGAAACGGATTAGAAAATGAAGTAATATAAACATCTTATTTTTTTATATTTTTTTATGTTTCAAATTTTACAAAATACAAACAATATCTCTTACTTATAAGCTGCAAATTTTATGCATCTTTGTTAGAGTATAAGCCTGATGGTATTCTGCTGTTCTCATAATTTTAGCTGGCTGCTAATTTCTGCTTATCAACATCATTCATTATTCTGCTCTACTACGGTACTACCCATTGTCAGGGAATAGGATGAAATGTGATTTTGTGATTTAAGATAGAACTGTATTTGCATGAATCACTGAATCTGATGTTTCCATGTTGTTCTATTGAGTCCAAAAGCTTATTTATCCTCTGAATTTCTCTCCATCCTTTGTGCATTGAGTTACCTATATATTGAAAAATTTCTTTGTTTAGGGATAACATCGAACACAAAAGGAAGCACTTCCCTGTTGTTACTGCCAGAATCATTTTCAGTGTTTTGGGGTTTTTGATGTTGGGAACTTTGGTTTACACTCTTGTAACTGATGGTTCTCCTTTCCGAAAAGAGCTCTTAACTCCGTGAGTGTCTCAATTCTTTTCTTTGTTCTTATTTGCTTTGGCTTCCTGCAAAATGGAGCACTAACTCAAAGAATATTGGTACTCTTGTATTTTCATTGGTAAAAGCAATAATTTAATTTTAGGAACTAGTGTCCACTACTATGTCTGTTGTAATTGTGTTGTAAAGTCTTCTTACTACTTGTGAACATATCTCTACGTTAAAGAAATTGTACCTTAATTCAAACATATACAAAAGTAGCAGAATTCAGAATATATGTATTAATTTGAAAAGTAGGATACAATCTCTGTGAGCTTTTTCGCAGAAAGAATCTGCCTGATTATTTAATGTTAAATCTAGGGATCAAAGATCTCTGCCTTGTATTAAGTTATAAGAATCTACTTTATATATTAATTGCTCTGTGGGTTAAAGAGGGAATCCTAGTTAATGACTTGCAAACCATGATCTAGAACCAAAATTCCGGTAGTTTTTGAAGCTTGATGGATGGATCAGCAGGAGTTGAAACTATGATCTTGACTTTGACATAAATATCGATGAGGATACTTGAGCATGGCTTTCTTGTCTTTCTCTAGAGAGTTTGAAACTGTGCAGCACTCATGCTGTTGAGTCTGAGACTAGGACTCACTAGTCTAGCCTCCACTCAATGGGCAGGACCTACTTTTTGTAAAATCAATTTTGGAACTCCAGAAATATAAGAATAATAACTTTTCTTATCGGTTACTGGCAAATTAAGACAAAATTTGAGTTCAATGTAATTAAAGCTATAAGATGCGGATCTTATTATCTGACACTGCACAATTAGATGCCTTTCGGTAATAATGGATACCAGGAGGACAGTATAGTGTTAAATTACTTAGATCATTTCAATACATAATTATAGATGCCATTCTCAAATCATACTGCATATATATATGTAAATAATGGCTGCTGTCAGTATTTTACCTCTTCTGATTTCTCAAATGTGTGTAAGGTAACCGTTGTTATAGTCTCTGTGTACGTTTGTGCTTAATATCTAGTTTCCATATTAGATGGCCATATGCTTGCTACAACAATCCAATCAATTGCTAAATGTCTGCAGGTGGATGACAGCAACACTGATCGACTTCTATATCAATGTTACAGCTCTGTCGGTATGTTTAGAACTTCATAATTGTTGTCCCGTGATTATTTCTGTTACCTTATTAATAGGGGGGAAATGGGACTGGTCACTAATTCCAAGAAATTTAAAGTTCATTTTAGTGAGGGAGATCGGAGGTGGGACAATTAATTTATAGAATTTTAGTATTTTTGGGTGAGATCATCTTGTGGAAATGATTAAAAGAATTTTGCATAATAGTTAAGGCAATGAATTTTAGCTTGTATGAAGGACCCGTTTTGGACTTTATGCGCATTTCTGGAAAAATAAGTAGTTTAGGGAAATGGAAAATTTTGGATAACTAATCCCTTATGCTTTGCATATGATTTCAGGTTTGGGTTGTCTACAAAGAATCAAGTTGGATTAGTGCAGTCATCTGGATAATTCTGTTGATATGTTTTGGCAGGTAATTTCTTTTATGTGATTCTAGAAAACCATTATTTGGTTTATCTGCTCATGGAAATATGGACTTTTAAAAGTGTGTAATAATATGAATTTGGAATCGGTGTAGAAAGATAGTCATTGTTTTGGACCTTTATTCTGTTTCCTGCCCTAAAAGAAAAAAAAAATGTGGCGGACCTTTATCAACTGATCTCCATCATGTCAAGCAATATTTGGATTTAGGTTTTACTTTGATGAGCAGAAATTGAAAATGATTGGCCTCATTCATTTTGTAAAATATCATTGTATGGGGAGAATGAAGGAATATTCCTGATAATTCTTAAACCCTGATATTATTATCAAATCCTTTTATATTTCATTTTCATACTATCAAATATTTGTTGACATTGAATTGTTTGCCTGTTTCAGTATCACTACCTGTGTGTACATCGTCCAACAGCTATTTTGCATCTCTTGCCAAGATCCACTCTACCTTGTTTTATTGAATAGTCGTAACAGGCAAGTTCGAAAAACCTATTTGAGTTGTTAATTTGTACACTATGAGTTATTCTGGATTCATCATGCTTGTTCCTTCTGGTAATTTTGGAAGTTGAAAATCTAGCTATGTAGTGCATATTCTTCACTGCGATTCTCAAAATTAAAATAGTATCAGAATTTGCTGAATTTTGTAACAGATTTCCGATTGATGCTATTCAGTGTGCAAAAAGTTAAAAATTCTGTTATTCTCTATGTTAGGGCAGAAAATTGGTATGAGAGAACTTGATGCTGTAAAATGGAGTCAAAATGTTGCAGACAGAAAAACAAAGATTTACACTTATTAGCAGTATTTGCTAGTTGTCAAGAGGTATGTACAATAATGTAAACAATTTATTCCTCTTCAATAAATTGCAATGTAATTCTTGTTATTTAAAATCAACTCAAATGATGTGGCAATTCCTAACCGTATCATTGTTTTGGGTTTGTATAAATTATTCTTAATCTAACATATGTATACATGGGATTATTCGAATTCTCGAGTCTTGAGAGCTGCCTGTGGTAAATTGTTGTAACAAATTCACTAATCAGCATTCTCTTTGAGATAAACATTGTATAAATTTCTCCTTTTGTTCGATCGATTACATGTATCTTAATTATCAATCCACAGCCGAATCAGCTAAGGAAATTCTACTCCTTGTAGGATTTTAATTCTAGTTTATCTCAAGTTAGATTTTCCAACATTTTCCCTTTTCTTTTTTAATTTGTTAACAACCGCAAAAGTTGAGTCTAATTTTTCAGTTTTTTAAAATAGGCCCAATATGAAATTGAAACCTTCTCAAAAAGGGAATTCCATTCAAATGTTTTTTTTTTTTTTTTTTTTTTTTTTTTCCTCAAGTGATTTGAAATCATTAAGGCTGCATTTGGTGCGCGGGATTTGATTGGATATGATTGTACTATTTTTATGGGAATGGATCATATTGAACTGAACTAAATTAGTGCTTTGATGTGTTTAGTGTAATACGGATTGAACTAAAATAATATGTCTCTTGTTTAGTATAACATAGAATTGGATAAAATAATAATTGAAAATAAATGTCATTTGTGAGTGATTAGCACATAATTATATTAAATTAATTTTTAAATAAATTTAAAATCATTTTAAATCAATTCAAAGAAAAGAAAATTAAAATTATTTTAAATTAAATTTGGTTACAAAAAATTATTTATTTATTTATTTTAAATTTAAATTTCCGTAAATCCGCAATTGATTTATTCTTTATTTGATTTCTTCTTCATTTGTTTTTGTTTCCTACTCTATATATTTAAACGATATTTAGTTTCACGTGTAAGAAACTAGTGTATTTATAAAACAATACTAGTTTCATGTGTTTGAAACTAGTGCATTTGTATGAATATAGCAATAAATATGATAAAAAATTATATTAAATTAATCTTTAAATCAATTTAATTCAAAGAAATAAAATTATTTTAAATTAAATTTGGTTTAAAAAATTCTTTAAATTATTTTTTAAATAATATTTTTTTTAAATAAATAAAATTATTTAAAATTAATTTGAAATAAAAGAACATTTACTATTTTTAATTGTGTTAAAAAAAAATTTAATATTAATATAAAATATATTAATATTAAAAGGGAATGAAATATATTAAATTAGAGAGCTTCTTTTGACAATCCAATTTTTTCTTTTTACACTTCTTTTCTAAAAACACTTCATTCTTAAAATTAAAATTTAAAAAAATTATAAAGACACTTCATTTTGTTACAAGATTATCCTTTTATCTTTTTTTGATTTAAATTATTAAAAAAAGAAATTATCTCTCCTAAATAATTAGATTAATTATTACATATTAAATACTCCCTCCTAAATTTTTAATTACAATATTAAACTCTCTCTCCTCCAATATATATCTCTAATTTTAGAAAAAAAAAAAATTTACTAATAAGCTTGATTTATGTATATATTTAAAATAATAATAAAAAACTCAAAAAATAAGTACCTTGTTTTTTTTTTTTCTTAATTTAAATCGAAATATGAAAATGCTTTTTGTTACTCTTGTAGGTATGTGATTGTCTAGAGAACTTTAATTATTTTATTAGTGTTAGAAATTCTAAGTTTAATCGAATCTAGTTGTAACAATTCAAGCTTTCATGTCTTTTTTTTTAAAAAAAAAAGTTAAGTTTTTTTTTTTCTTTAACTATTAATCAGAGATTGATTGAGAAAGTATGGAAATATGATTATTTTTAAGAAAAAAATGGAGAGAGATTAATTATGAGATAGTGTTTAATATGGTAATAACATATTTAGGAAAGAGAGTTTAATACATAATATTTAATTTAATGATTTAGGAGAGAGAATTTTTTTTTTTAATAATTTAATTAGTTTGGAGTGTCTTTAAATTTTTTTTGTCTTATTTAGTAATTTTAATTTAGGTTAAAATTGTCATTAATAAAAAAATTTAAATTGGAGTGTGAATAGACAATTTGTGGATTGTAAGGAGAAGCTCTCATTAAATTATTTTTTAAAATGGATTAAATAAATTTAAAATTTTATATATAAATAATTTAATTTTTTTTTTAAGTATAATGAAAAGCTGGGACAAAATATTATACCTTCCTTTGAGGTGGGACTATCTGTCTATACATGATTAGAGAATTCAATCCCGAGTAGACCACAAACGTGGGATTAGACTAAGATTAGTCTAATCCCAGTCCAATCATGCGTAACAAACGCACACTAAAAGTAGAAAACTTGACTTAAATACGAATAAAATGTATTTTTAAATCTTACTTTTAATGTTGAGAGCTTCTCTTTACAATCCACAAATTATCTATTCACACTCCAATTTAATTTTTTTTTATTAATGACAATTTCAATCTAAATTAAAATTACTAAACAAGACAAAAAAAATTTAAGACACTCCAAGCTAACTAAATCATTTAAAAATAAATAAATAAATAAAATTCTCTCTCATATTAGATTAAATATTATGTATTAAACTCTCTCTCCTAAATCTATTATTACCATATTAAACACTCACTCCTAATTAATATCTCTCCATTTTTCAAAAAAAAAAAAAAAAAATCATATATCCGTACTTTCTCGATCAATCTCTGATTAATAGTTAAAGAAAAAAAAAAAAAAAAACTTATGAATATTTTAGTTTTTTACTAACAGTAATATATATATATATATATATTAAAAAGTCAATTTTCAAAAAAAAAAATAAATAAATAAATAAAATAAATAAAATATATGAAAACTTGAATTGTTTAAACTAGATTCGATTAAACTCAGAATTTCTAAGACTAATAAAATTCTCTAGGCAGTCACATATCTACAAGAGTAATAAAAAGCATTTTCATATTTCGATTTTTTTTTTTTTTTTTTTTTTAAAAAGTGCTTGTTTTTTGAGTTTTTTTTTTAAAAAAATATATACATACATACATATGATTCCTAAAAATCAAGCTTATTAGTAAGTTTTTTTTTTTTTTTTCTTAATTGTTAATCTTGCTTGAGAAAGAATGGAGATAAAAAATAGAGATAAATATTGGAGGAGAGAGAGTTCAATATGATAATTAAAAATTTAGGAGAGAGTATTTAATATGTAATAATTAATCTAATGATTTAGGAGAAATAATTTCTTTTTTTAATAATTTAATTCAAAAAAGATAAAAAGGATAATCTTATAACAAAATGAAGTGTCTTTAGAATTTTTTAAAAATTTAAATTTTGAGAATAGAATGTTTGTAGAAAAAAAGTGTAAAAAGAAAAAATTGGATTGTCAAAAGAAGCTCTCTTAATGTTTTATCTTCAAAGAAGTCTGAAAAAAAAAATAGTTTTTGTATCAGAAAAATTTTAATTTTTTTGTTGCAAATGCATTGCATTCTTTGTATTATCCACGCAAAAAATCACTTCAAAATTCAACAAATGCAATTAAATTTCAGCATATGTTATATATTGAGAAAAAAAAAACTATGAACGAATGGTCCAATTTTAGTTTTTCGTCTCGAGCCTTTGAAAAGTCAGGACCGACCCTAGGTAGATAGCGGCAATTTTGGTTGATTTCTACATCAACTGGTTCCTTTGGCAGTATGTTCTTTCCATTCTATTTCAAAATTCAACTCTTGAAAATTTTCAATTTCATAATATTTTGAATTTTTATTTTTTATTTTTCTATTTTTTACAATGTAAAAAGAGGGAAATAACATTCTTTTTATGTGAACTTTTAGGAGTAACACTAATTTAATATATTAAGTTTAGATTGCACCAATAAACGAAAATACTCTCATCTCCTTATTTTATTACTTTTTTGCCAATTTTAGGGGTTATTTTTTTTTTTAACAAAAACCTTTGACCTCTATCGGAGGTCGATGAAGAAGATGAACCAAAAAAAAAATTGAAAATTTTCATTTTTATCGAATAAATCTCAAAAATTGCAAATATACCTAATAAATCTCGAAAACTATAGAATAAGTCTTGGAAATTTCAAAGTAAGTCTCGGAAACACAAAATAAGTCTCGAAAAAAAAAGAAAAAAAAAAAGCGAGTATTATTTTTGTAAGTGTATTTTAAAGGTATTTTTTATCAAATCCACACTTTATGTACTATTTTAAATTGATGATAGTTTTAAAATTCACTCTTTAAAGAGTGCTATTAAATTTTCAAGCCCATTTTTTACAGTTCTTTGATAGCACAATATGTGCCCTAAGAAAAATTGTGAGTTTTAAAGTATTTAAAAATAAAATAATAAATTTTAAAAAATAAAAACAAATAGAATGTGTTCCAATTCCAAAGCAGAACTTGTCCCTGATATATATTTTTTAAGCGGGAACTAGTCCCTGTTAAACCTGCTTAATAAAGGTACTTCAGAAAAGCTTTGAAAAAACGTTCTACTGATCTACATATGTAAAAGTCGGATACTACCATCTGTATTGTAATGAGCAAAACTTTTGTCATAAAATGCTAGGATGCATATGCATCATGAATTACAATTGGCACTATGTGAAAGTCAAAAAAAATAAATAAATAAAATAAAATAAAAAAATTAGTATAAAAGAAAAGTAAATCTGTTGACTTGAGTTAAAAATGTCTATAAACATGTGTACCAAAATATATGATAAGAGGTCAAAGGAGAGTTGGAAACATATCCCAATCTCAACACAGACCAACAGGACTCAAAATGGGGAGGTCGTCTTTACTGCTTTCTGCCTGCCATCCGGAATCGCAAACAGAACTATCGGGTTTGAAGGTCTGGTAAAAGGAACATCACAAATGAAGTAACCTTTCCTCTCTAACTGCAAAACCTCTCCACGCTTCAGATTTCGCATGTTAGAATCTCCAACTGCAGCAGTCTCAAATCTTGTACATGGGTTGAAGTTCTGTTCTACTAAATCTTCTTCTTCCAGCTGTGTCCACAATGACCAATCAAAAAGTCAACATACATACCCAACCACGATAGCATTGCACCAGATAGGATTTCAGATTACAAAATCATGGGTTGTAGCCTATCCAGTCCTCTTTTTTAAAATCATAACATACAAAGGAAGAAAAAGAAAGAAACAACAAAAACTCCCACTAAACAGAACATCAAAATATACAACAAACAAAAGCAATAAGGGTTCCTATGAGGTATCAACTTCACAAAAACGAAGAGACTATAAATCTAGCATATGGCATTCTAAGGACAGCGGCGAGAACTTCCCCTAAAAATGATCACAGGTTTAATGATGTGTCCATCCAGCCTACTTGTAACATGACTAAGGTGTAATGATGTGTCTACACTACAAGTGTTCCATCAGTAGGGACTATAATGTCGTAAATTGACATCTAACATCTCCAAGTTCCTATTAACAGCAATGCATACATATATGCAAATGCACACAGTAGGGCCTATAATGTCATAAATTGACATCTAACATCTCCAAGCTCCTATTCAGAGCAATGCATACATATATGCAGATGCACACAGGTGCCCTATAGTGACTATATATAATTATATATGCAAACTCATCAACAAGCACCCTGTTTCTAGATTCCGGCTATATCACTTGGCTTCTACATTGTTATTCATGTTAAATTTTAATCATAATACTAAAAGAAAAAAATCATACATCCAAATCACTACAAATTCATTTCAAAATTGAACACTTCTCTTTTGATAGGAGAGGATTGGAACACTTTAGAACTATGCATATAGAATCTGGATGGAAAAAAAATCATGATAATCGGTTGATTAATACGCACCTTCTTTTTTGTGATTAAATAGTCAAATCCCACCAATGTGAGGTTAACTAATTCACTTGTTTTGGGCAGCCAGGTGAGCTTCAACTTTGTAGTCTTCACGGATCCTTCAAGATGCAAAACCCCTGTTAATTGTGTCACATTTCCATCTTGATCCTTACTAATTTCCTTCACAATAGCATTCCCCCAATCTTTTAAGGTCACTTCTTCATCTACCAAGACAGACTTGGCATCATCATGGTCTAACCATATACTCTTTGTGTATGTTGTTGCTTTTTCGCCTGCGCCTTCATATTTCCCATGCCTTGGTACGATACGGACAAATGGTTCATCAAGACCATTAGTAAGAGTCAACAGCACACATCGTTCTTCAATGACAGCAGTGTGTCTGGGACACACAGGATCAATAATCTTCTTATTAATAGTCCAAAGTTTGTCCCATTCCATAAGATTGAGATTTTTCGAAGCACCCTGAAAATTCAAGTATACAGAAATCAATCTTCTAGTCTTTCAAACAACAGTATAGTACATAGGCATAATGTTTATAGAGTATTACAAAATCAGAACAAGACTCCCTAACTAAGCCAATTTATAACCAGAGGAATTCATTAATATGAAAAGAATCTTATCTACCAGTTTCAAAAAGTTTTTATATGTTGTAAGAAGACAAGCCATCTAGGTAGAGATTACTATTGATTACACTGGATGTACACAACAAATAAATAAAATGGCAAGAATATGAAATTGGGAAATTTCTTTTAGTTTTAGGTAAGCTACCAGATCTTACCTGTTCAAGAATAAACTGTATCAATGCCTCGACTTTCAGACCCCTACGCACAATTCCTTGGACAGTTGGAAAACGGGGATCATCCCATCCATCAACCTTTCCATTTTGAACAAACCAAAGAAGTTTGCGCTTGCTAAGAGGTGTATACACCATATTCAACCGGCTAAATTCATAAATATGAACCTTTCTCATTCCCATATCCTCTTGAATCCTATAATATTGAGCATTGCGATCATGGTACTCACTAGATCGAAGTGCATGTGATATTCCTTCTCTAGCATCAACAAAAGGACAGGCAAAATCATATGTTGGATATATCTTGTACTTGGATCCAATTCTGTGGTGGGGAAGTAGATTACAACGGTAATAGACTGGATCTCGAAGAGATTTGTTTGGATCTTGCATGTCTAACTTTCCACGAAGACAGCATTGTAAACCCCTCTCAGATCCCATGATCATTTCCTTCCACAATTTCATATTTTCCTCTACACTGTTATTCCTACATTTTGATTCAATCCCAACCATTCTTTCTTTCTGCATTTGATCACGTGGTGTATCATCAACATAGGCCTTACCCTGGCGAATCAGAGTCTCAGCCATTTCCATCAAATCTGGAAAATAATCTGAAGTATAGGTAACTGCTTCATATTTGATACCCAAAGTCTCAATATCTTTCAGAATATTGTCCACAAATTCATTGCTTTCTTTAGCAGGATTTGTATCATCAAAACGCACAATAAGTTGACCTTGGTAGCGCTGAGCAAAATACTGGTTTAATAGAGCAGCTTTCGAATGCCCAATGTGAAGATAACCACTCGGTTCGGGCGCAAATCGGAAGCGCACCTTGCCAATTTCAGCATCAGGAAGATCCACTTCAAAAGAAGGATGGCTGTCTGATTTAGGAGCCACTGGCTTTCCCATAAAACGTGAGTAACTAGACAACAAAAACAATGAAACACGTAATTGGTAACTCAAGAATCTAAAAGAAATGCGAACAACTTATTATGTTAAACAACAGCAGTAAACACTGCTATCATGCTTATCAACTTATCACAGCTAAGCCTTATACATATATTACTATTACAATTTCAACAAAAACACACAAACCCCATCTCAAAAACTATCTGATTGATCAATTTATACAACAAATATGAACATAGAATGAAAATGAAAATCCAAAAATGCAGAAACAAAATAAGCAACCTACAATGAAAATGAAAATCACTATAACATGAACATAATTTTAGAGGTTGAAGTTCATGGCAGCACAATGAAAATGAAAATCTCTCCCTATTTCCTAAACTAACCAATGTTCTAAAAGGCATTTTTATCATTGAGGCGTTTTCCTCTACTAAGGCGAGGCATAAGCCTCACTAGGGAGAGTAAAAATACATAAAATATATATATGTAAAGCAATAAAGCACATAAAATTCATAATTCATAAAACAACCCATAAGTTCATAATCCATAATTCATAAAACAACCAATAAGTTCATAATTCATTATTCAATATGTAAATTATTCAAGTTCTGCACCAAAGTCCAAAGCAATAGTCAAAGTGACCAAATATCATCATTCATCAAAGCATAAGCATAGCAATTTAACATGCATACTGCATTTCAGTGCCGGTCCTATCTTTTCCGAGGCCCCGGGCGAAATCTAATAAATGATCCCCTTGTGTATATTCATAGTTTTTTCGCATTAGTGACGCAAGCCACAATGCCGCAAGATTGATTTTTTTTCTTTTTTTTTTTACTGAAAATACAATCAAATCATATATTAGTTAATAATTATATGTATGAGATTGACACCAAAGAATAATTAAAAAAAAAAAAAAAAAAACCAGTAAGTGTTTGTCCTATAATTTATAAGATCGTATAGTAATGTATTAATGCAAACAAAAGACTTTATTCTATTTAAATTTCTTGGACCCCTTGTACATATTTATGGCAAATAATAAACACAAACTTGCTATACAACAACTGATTAAATACATTTTATGTGATTAGTGGTTAACAGATACCTTAAGATTTGAAGTGCAAGATAAGCCAGTGAGTCAGTGACACTATCAATTTTATCATCAGACCCTCCTTGGCATCATCTTCTAACTACAATTCTTGGCTTTCATGTCTCCAAGTCAGCTCAAATCAATAATTGTTCACATTATAAAAGCTTATAAAATAACAAAATACCAAATTACCAATTAAAATATCCAAAAATATCATATCTTTAAACTAGAAAGGAGAAACTAAAGTTCCATAATATCTCTCAATTAACTCAAACGGACAAACACAGTATGACGATTGACGAACAAACTGAATATGACAACGAACACAAATTGATAAACATAGATGTTTTCTGAACATTAAATAGAACAACAGAACATAAACATAAAAATTACAAACAAAAATGAAATTATAAATTACCTAGGCAGTAAGAGTGTGACACCTGAGAGAATTCGAATGTAGTTATGTAGAAAAAGAATAGAGACTTGAGAGAGAAAGATTAAAAGTTGAGAGTCTGAATGTTTGATTGACTGATTGTCTGAGACTGAGAGAGAAAGAGATGAAACCCTAACAAATGACTAATGAGTTAGCCTTTCTTTTTTTTTTCTCAGGTGTTGTGATCCGGTGGGTTTAGGAGAACAACAAGGCAAGAAGCACTGAAACCCTCATTTCTTTGTTTTTGTAATGCTTGGGCTTTTTAAAAACAAGACCCTTTTTTCTGCAGCAAATTATTTCTATTGGGCCATTTTTTTTTTTCAGAATTCAGCCCATCTACAAACACTCAAAATGAAGGCCACTAGAAATGATGGGCCCTGGGCCGGCGCCCCTGGTGCCCTGGCCCAGGGCCGCCCCTGCATTACGTCACTGCCATTACTGATTACTGCATACAAATATACACAAAAAAAAAAAGAGCCCATAGCAGTCGATATATTAACAGTCCATATTAGTATATTACCATAAATATTAACAGTCCATAGCAGTCCATATATATTAACATACTAATAAATAAATAAAAAGTTTGCTTAAAGAAGAAAAACAAATCAGAAAAAATAGGCAAAAAAAAACGAGGAAGAGAGGAAGAAGAAAGAAGAAAGAAGAACATACCTGGTCGTGGAGAAGAAGAGCAGCAGCAGTAGAGCGATAGACCACAAGAGGGCAGCAGCGGTGGACGGTAGCTGTAGACGGCGTCGATGACCTATGGTGGATTCGGCGACAAGTGCAGCGACGGCAAGAGGTGCGGCGGATTCGGCTAGAGTGGTGGCAACGTCGAGAGGTGCAACGGACGGATGAGCCGAATCAGTGAAGGTTTTTATCTCTGTTTCTCTTCCTTTCTCTCTCTTTCTTTTGTTTTGTCTGATATAACCTAACCCTAGGGGTGGGCACCGAAACCGTCAAACCAATCAACCCGTCCAAACCAAACCAATTTAAGCGGGTTGGTTTTGTTTGGTTTGGTTTGGTTTGGTTAAATAAAATAAACCGATTGAGTTGTTTTTGAGCAACCCAATTGGTTTGGGTTGGTTTATGGGTTGCGTTTTATCAAACCGTATAACCCAACCAAAACCATTACATACTTTTATATATATATATTATTAATTAAATTATCAGAGAAAACAAATAAAAAATAAAGTTAACCCAATGCAATAAAAGTGAACTTCGAAATTTCAAAGTGGTTGCTTTGACGGTAAAAGATATTATTAATTTAGAAGCTTAAACAATTTAGTTTTATTTCATAAGTTTTAGACGTTCTACACTTGATTTTTTTTTTTTTTTTTTTTAACGATTATCGTTCTACACTTGAGTTAAATTTAGTATTATTATTTATGTTATTGATAATTGGTTTAACTACTTATATTGATAATTTGATATCATTAAATTTATTCAAATAAAAAATAATGTAATTATTTTCTTAAACCGTTAAACCAAACCGATTTTTATTGGTTTGGATTGGTTTGGTTTAATCTTATAAATGGTTTGGTTTGGGTTGTAAAAAAATAAACCGATTTTATAATGGTTTGGTTTGGGTATAGTCAAACCCAACCCAAACCAACCCATGCCCACCCCTACGGCTAACCCTAACAAAACAAAAGAACCGGTCATTTGAACCCTTCTTTTTTTTGCCATTTTTTTTTCAATTTCAAATTTAAGGGTATATTTGTCCAAAAGTGGTCAAAAACTAATGGAAATAATAAAAAATAAATTGGTTGCTAAAAATAATAAACCGATAAATTGTTTGGTTCTTTATGAATTCACCCCATTTTAATATATATACATATATATACGGTCTCGTTTTGGTCCGTGTGCACTGATGTAACTATATCAGTACTAATGCATATAAACCACTTATCATGGAAAAATTTTAACAAATGCATACATTTTGAGTCAAAGTATATAAATTTAATGGTCCACATCCAACGTACTAATGAAGTTATATAAGTGCGCATTGACTTGAACATTTATATATATATATATACAGTTTTTCTATTGTCAGTACATTTATATATATAAATTATATCATGACGAATAATGTTGACCATTAGATTTATATAATTTCATTTAAAGTATATGCACTTATCAAAACTTCTCCATAATCTATGGTCCACATTCTTCGTCTTGATATAAATTATATCTAGACGAACTAACGGTAGAAAAACTATATATATATATATACAATTTTTCTATTGTCAATTTGAACTGATATAAGATATATCAGTTCCTTTCATGTGAATCATTGGATTTAAATGTTTTAACTTGGATGTATACACCTGTCAAGGCATCTTTTAAATCCAATGGGTCACATACAAGGAACTAATATATCTTATATCAGTTCGAACTGACAGTAGAAAAACTCTGTGTGTATATATATATATATATATTACATTTTAGTACTATAAATTTTAAGTATTTTTCATTTACCCCAACTCCAAACTCTAGTTCCGCCCTTGGCTCCACCCCGTAATATGTGTTGCCCAATTATCTCAACCAAACCAAAACGAATTTATTTACCTTGAGAAATAAGTGGCAAGTGCATAGAGTTTAATAGAACAGAGAATGTCACCAAACATCTTTAAACAGCGGCGTGGCTTAGGCCACCCAAACTTAATTTTGCAATTTTCAAGGACAAGATGTTGATTAGGATTTTCAATATATAAAAAATAAAAAATATATTAATTTATTTAGAAGGGATACTAATATATACTTTGTGGGATAGAAAATAATACTGGTAAATTGCTAATCCAATATAAGAGCATCTCGAATGTATGACTGGGTTGTGAAAAAAAAAATACTACGTAAGATAAATAAATAGTTTGTTAATAAATGTATCTCCAATACATTTATGCATATTTAACATCAACATGATATAATAAAAAATAAAAAATAAAATTAGACATTATCAATATGACCGTCTATTTTCAAACGGTCTATTACACGGTTATTTTTTCGGTTGACTCGATAAATATTTAAAATTGACATTAATTTTTCGTCTATTCTTAATAAGGAAATAAAAAATAAAAAAAAACAGTAAAAAAGATTTAGACATGTAATGATAGTAAGAGTCGTGTTAACTTGTGTCCTACGCATTAATAAGATCATTACCGGTCCAGATAATTGGCATTGGGGCATACATAAAAACAATTCCCCTATCAAGGGGAAACATGAAACTACAACCTTTCAACATATGTATGGGCTCGAACCCTAAATATTGACACAAAATTCGTTGGACCATAGGCTTGATCATCATACTAGAATTCGCTGGGCCATCTAGACACATTGGTAAGTTCATTTTAAGAAGGATTTAGGGGCGCAAGTAGATCCAAAAAAAAAAAAAAAAAAAAAAAAATTGGACTGAGGTTGCAAACCCCATGATGGTCCAGCTCGGCCCACAATTTTGACACCTCTAGCAATGGCTTCAAAAGAGCATTTGTATGTATGTTGTTTTCAAATAAAAAATTATTCATTGTAGAAATAGTTTGATTTTTCAAACAGATAATTAACAACTGCTTCTTACATTTATAAGGTTTTCAAATTTATAAAACTTTTTTTATTTGGCACATTTTATTAAATGATTATGCACCTCCCATTTCAATGTAGTTTGCTTGGAACTTTTATAAAAATGATCAAACTAATCTCTGTTTTTTATTTATTTAAATTATATCATGTTCATCATCCAACCAATAATTTTTTTATTTCGGGGAAAAATGCCATTTTTTTTTCTTAAAATAATTTTAAACTTTTTATTTCTCTCTCTCTCTCTCTCTCTTTTTTTTTTTTTTGGAAGAAAATACTTTATATATTAATCATTGAATCAAAATTTTTATTAAGCTATTTAATAATATTTGTTGTCTTTTTTTTATTATTCTTTTTTTAGTTTTAATGTTTATTTGATTTTACAAGGTTAAATATGAAAATACCCTTTGATCGTTAAGGTTGATTAATTGAAATTTGGTTTATGGATTAAAATGGTACTGTTTTAAAAAATCAGAGACCAATTTGGTCACTTTTATAAAAGTCGGAAACTACTTAGAATTGAAAAGAAAGATATGAATTACTTGTAAAAGTCGCAGTTGAATTACAACTATATTTAAGAGACTTTTCATGTGATAAAACATTACGTTCAAATAATTTGATATGTGTTTACTAATAAGGAATGAAAATAAAAAGGAATCAACTTTCATTAGAAAAAGAATTAAGGGAAAAGGAACTTCATTAACTAATAAAGTATAATTCCTAACGGTTTTTATTTTACAGTAAACACACATCGATGTAATTAATTTTCTAACGGTTTTTACTTTTTAGTAATAAGATATCAGGAATTAATTTTTCTTCCACATTGGGATTCCTAATTAATTAACGGGCACCTGAAAAGATATCAACATTAAAAATACATAAATAAGTGTCTATAATCCTTTTAGGATCAAAATCAAAACGTTTCACAAAATAAATGCTTTCACGAAATATCTCAAACTCTCAATTGTCTTATGGTTTTAAGAAAACAAAAACTAAGACTTAAATGGGCGTTCTTTTTCTCCTCTTTTTTTCTCTCGCTCTGACAGGAACAAAGGGGTTGTAAAAGTAGAAATATCTTTTTAGATTAGGAGTCTCTTCTTCTGAAGCAGATTTGTTCTTTGTTCTTAGTGGGTTTTTGAATTCAAAGTCGACTAATTTGTTCTTTGTTCTTAGTGGGTTTCTGAATTCAAAATCGATTTGTTCTTTGTTCTTAGTGGGTTTCTGATTTCGAAGGTAGTAGCGATGGGAGAGTCAGAAATTGCAAAGTTATATGATAAGCTTTCGTTAGCAGATGCAGATGGGGAGGTTTTTGAGATGGCGGAAGAAGATCAGAAGGTCGGTGAGGTAGAAATAGGGTTTTGTTTGGTAGGAAAGATTTTATCTAGTAAGAAGGTTAATAGGGAAGCCTTTAAAAATCTTATTCAACAGTTGTGGTCTCAATTTGGGAGTGTTGAGGTAGAATTAGTGGGGATGAATGTCTTTATGTTCCATTTTCTTGATCAGCTGGTTAGGGATAGGGTTTGGCAAAGAGGGCCATGGTATTTTGATAAGTGTTTGATTGTTTTGGAGAAACCGGAAGGGATGGGAGATATATCTCAGCTAAAGTTTAATAAAGTGGAGCTGTGGGTACAGATTCACGATGTTCCAATAATTTGTATGAATAGAAGAATTGCAAGATGGATGGCTGAGCAAATTGGGTGTGTTGTTGATTTGCCATCTGAGACTAAGGATTGTTGGGGAAAATTTTTGAAGGTTAAGGTTCAACTTGATATCTCCAACCCTTTGAAAAGATGGCTTCGTTTGAAACTGGATAAGTCAGGAAATATTGTTATGGTCAGTTTGAAGTATGAAAGGCTCCCTGAGTTCTGCTATGTTTGTGGCAGAATTGGGCATACAAGTAAGGATTGTTTTGATGTAGAGGCTAAGGCTGAAGCATTGATGAGTGATTTTACTAAGTTTGGGTCGTGGATGAGAGCAGCTATCTCAGATAGACAGAAAATTCGTATAGAGCAGCAAATTGAAGGAACTTCTAAGCTGGAAAGAAAGGGGCAAGGGGGAAGAAGTGGGGAGGAAGACGGTGGCTTTCAGAGTCCTAGTTCTGGTTCTTTAATTCCTCAGGTGGAAGGTCAGGCCGCCATCGCTCTACAGCAGGAGGAAGATATTGTTGGGTTTCAGGAAAATATCAGTGTAAATAGTGGTGGGCTCGGGTCATCCAAGTTGATTGGGCTGAATTTAAAAGGCCCATTAGAGGTGATTCCAGTTCAGAGTAAGTCTGTAATGGGCAAGGGCAAGGAAATTGTTGGGCCAGGGTTCAAGAAAGATGTGGAGTCTGAAAGCAAGCTTAGTCCGGTTAAGGTTGTAGGGAGCCCAATTGAAGTTGAAGATTTGGTTGAAGGAAGGGAGATGGTTATTTCTTCTCAGCCGGTTCTAATTAATCTTCAGCAGAATTCTTTTAGCAGAAACTGGAAGAAAATGGCGAGAGAGAAGAATTCAGAAATAGTTCCGCATGATCAGAACGGAGTGTTTCGTCCTCTGCAAACAGTTAGTACTAAGGGTAAGCAGTGTACTAAAGGAAATTCTTCTAGTTCTAAAGGGAAGGCTAAGTTTATTAATGCTGGGAATCGGTCTCGTCTTGGGAGGTATTTTAATTCGGTTCAGTCTTCTTCTATAGAAAGGGGGTCTGTTTCCAGTTCTCTCAAAAGGTGGGAGGTGAAATTTGGGAACAGAAAATTGGTGATTGGGAAGTCAGGGGAGAAAGGAGAGCCGAAGAAGGGAAGGTTTGATGAGATGGCACAGGGGTTTGATAATGCGGCGGAGTCTGGTTTCCAGGCCCCCCAAGGGTTATGATTGGGTTAAGTTGGAATGCTCGGGGATTGGGGAATCCTCGGGCATTCTCAGCCTTGCAGAGGTTGATGAAGAAGTATTCCCCGGATTTTGTGTTTCTGTCGGAGACGAAGTTGGCAGGGTTAAAGGCAGTTAAATTTAGGGATTCGGTTTTCAATTATAAGGTGTTTTGGGTGGATAGTGTAGGGAATAGTGGTGGATTGATGCTGCTTTGGAGGAAAGAATTACAGGTTTCGGTTATTTCATTTTCTATTGGGCATATTGATGCTCGGTTTAAAATGAAAGATGGTTTTATGTGGAGGTTTTCTGGTTTGTATGGTGATTCCATTTCCAGTAGGAGAGCGAGTTCTTGGATGTTATTGCGTCGTCTTCGAGATGTTGATAGTCTCCCTTGGGTGTGTGGGGGAGATTTTAACGAGATTCTCTGTATGAATGAGAAGAAGGGTGGATCGGAGAAGTCTATTTCTGGTATGATTAAGTTTAGACAAGCTGTTGATGAGTGTGATTTGATCGATTTAGGGTGTTCCGGACCTAGTTTTACCTGGAATAACAAAAGAGAGGGTAGGAGTAATATACAGGAGAGGTTAGATCGGTTTTTTGCGAGTTATTCTTGGAAAGACAGCTTTGATTTTGTTCGGGTAGAGCATTTGGGTTTTCATTCATCCGATCATCGTCCGATTCTTTTGTTGTTTGATAAGGTTAGACAGCAACAGAGGAGTAGGTTTATAGGTTTCCGATTTGAACCATTTTGGTTAAAAGAGGCTGATATAGATAGGGTGGTGTTGGAGGCTTGGCAAAGACAGGGTCCCTCTACTTCTTCTCTTGTGTTTATTGGTAAATTGGATTTTTGTGCATCAAGTTTGTTAGGTTGGAGTAGGCATCGGTTTCGAAATCGTCGTTTTCAGATTGATAGTAAAACTAGAGAGATTGAGGAGTTGTACAAGAAATGTGAGCAGGATGGAGTTATGACAGAAATTAGAGAACTAGAACTTGCTGTAGAAGGGCTTATTGATAATGATGAATTGTTTTGGAAGCAACGATCTCGGGTTGAGTGGCTAGAGGCAGGAGACCGAAATTCGAAATTTTTTCATGCTAGGGCCTCGGCAAGAAAGAAGAAGAATTCTATACATCAGTTATTAAATAAGGAGGGAATGATTGAAGATTCAGATGAAGGAATGGCTAAGGTGATCCAGGAGTTTTATCATTCTCTGTTTTTGTCTTCTAATCCGTCTCCTGTGGATATCAGTCAAGCTTCGGTGGATATCCATTCTTGTCTTAGTTCCAGCCAGAGCACAGAGTTGAATGTGGAGGTTTCGGCTGAGGAAGTAAGGTTAGCTGTCTTCTCCCTTAATCCTACTAAAGCTCCCGGCCCAGATGGGTTTCATGCCATTTTTTTTTCAGAAATTCTGGGCTATTTTGGGAGCTGATTTTACTAGTGTTTGCTTAGGTGTGCTGAATGGTAATTTGTCTATTAGGGAGTTTAATAATACTACGGTGGTTTTAATTCCTAAAATTACTAATCCTATTTCCTGTAAAGATTTTAGGCCCATATCTTTATGTAGTGTGGTGTATAAGACTATTGCGAAGGTTATTGCTTCTAAGATTAAACCGTTTATTCAAGATTTAATCTCTCCTAGTCAGTCAGCGTTTGTTCCAGGCAGGCAGATTTTTGATAATGTTATAGTAGCTTTTGAGACTCTTCATTCGATTGCCCGGAAGAAGTCAGGGAAAAAAGGTTTGATGGCAATTAAATTGGACATGATTAAGGCTTATGATAGGGTTGAGTGGAGTTTTTTAGAAGCTGTTATGATTAAGATGAATTTTCCTTATAGGATGATAGAGATTATTATGGATTGTGTTTCCTCTACTTCTCTTAGTTTTTTGCTAAATGGAGTTTCGGTTTGTAAGGTGCAGCCTTCTAGAGGGCTAAGGCAAGGCTGTCCGCTTTCTCCGTTTCTATTTATTTTGTGTGCAGAGGCTTTTTCTTGTTTGGTTTCGAAAGCGGAAAATAATGGTAGGGGGTTGGGTGTTAGATGTAGTAGGGGAGGCCCTCTAGTTAGCCATATGTTTTTTGCGGATGATAGTATTTTGTTTAGTAGAGCTTCGAGAGATTGTAGTGATAGTATTCGAGAGATTTTGGCTGTGTATGCTAGAGGTTCTGGGCAGCAAATTAATTTTCAAAAGAGTAAGGTGACTTATAGTTCTAATGTGGAGGATAGTATGAAAGCTGAGATTCAATCCTTGCTTGGGTTAGAGAACAATAACAGTCAGGATCTTTATTTAGGTCTTCCTACTATGGTAGGAAAGAATAAGCGTTTAGTGTTTAATGATATTATGGAACGGGTTTGGAAGAAACTTAGAGGGTGGAAAGACAATTATTTTTCTTTTGGTGGGAAGGAGGTTTTGATTAGGGCGGTGGCTCAAGTGATTCCGAATTATGTTATGAGTATTTTTCAGCTGCCTTTGGGTCTTTGTAGGGATTTAAATTCTATGTTTTCCAAATTTTGGTGGGGTTCTAAGGAGGGTAAAAGGAAGATAAGTTGGGTGAAGTGGGATAGTCTTTGTAAACCTAAGAGTCAAGGTGGTTTGGGGTTTAAAGATTTGATTTCTTTTAATCAAGCTCTTTTAGCTAAGCAAGCATGGAGGATTTTGAATAATCCTGGCTCTTTGGTTTCAAAGCTTTTAAAGGCGAAATATTTTAAAAGTGATGATTTTTTGGATGTTCCTTTAAGGAATGGGAGCTCTCATCTTTGGCGTAGTATTTTGTGGGGGCGTTTTTGCTTGATAAGGGGCTTAGATGGATGGTAGGGGATGGTAAAAAGATTCGAGTGTTTCAAGATAGATGGATCCCTCGTCCCATGTCGTTTTTGCCTATTTCGCCTGATCCAGGTTTTGAAATTTGTGTGGCTGATCTGTTTGATAGGACTAGAAGATGGTGGGATATTGATAAATTAAACAGGTTTATGTTGGCAGGGGATATAGAATTGATTCTTTCCATTCCGATAAGCTGGTCAGGTGGGGAGGATTATTTAGCTTGGTATTTTGATAAGAGTGGGGAGTATTCTGTTTCCAGTGGTTACCAACTAGCTATTACACAGAAGATTAATGAGTCTGGTTCTAATTCAGAGGTGCTGCAGCAGTGGTGGAATAAATTGTGGGGTTTGAATATACCACCAAAAGTAAAGATTTTTGTTTGGAGGGCTTGTTGGGATGCTTTTCCTTCTTTACAAAATCTATGGAAAAGAAATGTGGTGGAATCACCAAGGTGTAATAGGTGTTCAAAGGTTATGGAGTCTGCAGCTCATGCTCTTTTCTGGTGTACAGAAGCTAAAAAAGTGTGGAAATTGATTGATTATGGCTGTTCTTTTGCTGCAGTTAATCAGCTGCCTTCTTTTGATGTTTTTCTGTATGTATCGTCTTTTCTTACTTGTGAGGAGTTGTGTAGCTTTTGTATTACAGCTTGGGCAATATGGAACAATAGGAATTGTATGTATTTTAATGGGAAAGGAAAGATTCCAGAGTTGGTGTTTTCGGGTGCCAAGGCTTTTTTGTTAGAATTTCAGCTGTCAAAGACTGTCTTCTCAGCTCCTGGGGCAAAAGGTGTTTCTAAGTGTGGTCCGGATTGGTTACCTCCTCCTCCTGGAAAGCTGAAGCTTAATACAGCTGTGGTACGAAGAAAGAATGGGAGGAGGTTAGGGGTTGGAGTGGCTATTCAAGATGAGAAAGGGTTGGTATTAGTTGCTAGAGCTAACCAGCTGCCAGGGAGGGTTTCTGCTGTGAATGGGGAGCTGTTGGCACTTCGGGAAGGTCTGCTTCTAGCTCGTTTCTATAAGTTGCAGGTTGATTTTGCTGAGGTTGGTTTGAGTTCTGTTGTTTCTATGTTAAACGATTCAATCCCTCTTGTAGGGGAATCTAAATTTCTTGTGAAAGATGTAAAAGCTTTGTTTAGTGATGTTGGCATTATTAAGTGTTTACAGGTTTCTAAATCTGGAAACTTCCTAGCACTTAAGTTAGCATTGGAAGCTTATAATTCTGTTAGAGAGCTGTTGTGGCTGGATAAGAATCCTTTACAATATGTTTTTAGTTTGTAAAGTGTTGCTGGGTTGTTATCTATCAAAAAAAAAAAAAAAAACTATGACCATGGAAACAAAATAAAAGGCGACGAAATAGACACGTGTAAATTGCCCATTGAAGCTTCTCCAATATCTATCAACTTCTTCACAAGTCACCACCAAACACAAAATATTTATAATTAAAAAAAGCAAAAAAGCGCAGATGGTCAAAAGACAACATCGGACCCCACACGCGTTCGTAGAATGCCACGTCACAGACCACACGTGTGCATTCCTCAATCTCCACGAACACGAACAAACACAACGATTCTCAAATCACTTTCACTCCCTCAACATATAAATACAAAATCCTCCCTCTCGCTCGCTTTCTCTCTTCAGAGAAAAAGAAGAAAAAAAACTAAAACCCAAAAAAATATATATACCAAAAACTAAAAAAAAAAAAATAAACATTAATCGCCTTTCCATTTATATCAATCAGAGTTCTCGAAACCCTAGTGATATTTATCGTAATTATCATCATCATTCTGTTCTATATAACCATAACCCTGTTTTTCACAATATCCTCTCTATTATCGTAAAGATACGATTTTTTTTTTGGACACAGAGAGAGAGAGAGAGAGAGCGGTTGAGATGGCGGCGACAGGGGTTGCGACACCGGCGGTTGGTGGTGGTGCTGCGGTGGCGATGGCTGCTGGGGCTGTGGCCGGAGCGGCGGCGGCGGGGATCGGGAACGCGTCTCTGTACGTGGGCGATCTGGAGCAGAACGTGAACGAGAGCCAATTGTATGATCTTTTCAGCCAGGTGGCACAAGTTGTGTCTGTTAGGGTTTGTCGTGATCAGAACAAAAGATCTTCTCTCGGTTACGCTTATGTTAATTACAACAGCCAACAAGATGGTATGGTCAATTTGATTTTGATTAATTCAATCAATGTGTTTGATAATAGATTTGATTGATCTTGTAAGGTGTTTTTTTGTTGGATAATTAAATAGGGTTTTTGTGAGTGTGATTGATTAATGTGGTTTGATTGTCTGATTATTTGAAGTTATGTTTGGAATGTTAAATACTGTAGTTGTTGTCCGACCGTCAACAGAATTTTGTGTTATAAAAATGATTAAGTGGCAGTCTTGTTCTCAATCATGTGAACTGACAGTTTTTGTAATTAAATAGTCACACGTCACTTTTGTTTACTTCATAAGTGAAAGTTGGATATGTGTTTGATTTATTTAAATAGAAAACATGAATCTAATCTGGGCATATGCTTTACTTGCAATCCATGTAAGGAGGCTATAATTATATATTTATTTGTTTGGTCGAGTCTTGACCTCAATTTTGATTTTGGTCATTTGCAGCTGCTAATGCCAAGGAGATTTTGAACTTCACTCCTATCAATGGGAAGCCTATCAGGATTATGTATTCTCATCGGGATCCAAGCATTAGGAAGAGTGGATATGCCAATGTTTTTATCAAGAACCTGGACACTTCCATTGATAACAAGGCATTGCATGACACCTTTTCTTCCTTTGGGGCTGTACTTTCTTGCAAAGTAGCTCTTGACAGCAATGGTCAATCCAAAGGGTATGGATTTGTACAGTTTGAGAATGATGAAGCTGCTCATAGTGCGATTAAGCAACTGAATGGCATGCTGTTGAATGACAAACAGGTTTATGTTGGTTTTTTTGTTAGACACCAAGAAAGGGATCAAAAAAGTTCTTCCCCTAAATTCACTAATGTTTATGTCAATAATTTGTCTGAAACAACAACTGCTGAAGACCTTAAGAAAGTTTTTGGCTCTTATGGTACCATCACCAGTTCAGTTGTTATGAAGGACTCAAATGGAAAGTCTAGATGTTTCGGTTTTGTAAACTTCCAGAGCCCAGATGATGCTGCTGCTGCTGTGGAAAACTTGAATGGGTCCTCCAATGGTGACAAGGTCTGGTATGCGGGGAGAGCCCAAAAGAGGGCCGAAAGGGAGTCGGAGTTGAGAGCAAAATTTGAACAGGAAAGAATAAGCAGGTTCGAAAAATTGAAAGCTGCTAATCTATACCTGAAAAATCTGGATGATAGCATAAATGATGAAAAACTTAAGGAGTTATTTTCTGAGTTTGGAACTATAACATCAACCAAGGTATAAATCTTTTTGGGTAAGATGTAGCTTTTTTAATTTTTTTTCCTTGCCAATATTTCCATTGCTACCATTTTCTAGTGATAATATTAATTGTGTTTTGTTTGTTTCAGGTCTTGCTTGATCCACAAGGGCAGAGTAAGTGCTCTGGTTTTGTTGCCTTTTCTACGCCTGAGGAAGCTACAAAAGCTGTAAGTTTTCTAGTTCTTTTTCTGGAACTTGTAGTTGCAAAAAGCTCAGTGTGTCTAATTGCATAAGCTACTTCTGTCTTTTTCTTTTCAGTTGAATGAAATGAATGGAAAGATGATTGGCCGAAAACCTCTTTATGTTGCTGTGGCCCAGCGCAAAGAAGAAAGGAAGGCTCGGCTTCAGGTGGCCTTTGTGATTGCATCTTTTGTTGTCATATGGGAACTTTGTTGTAATGTGTGTTTGTGTTTGTGTATTTATAATAAATTTATCTTTAATGTAGAGTTATCGCATGTGCCATTTTGCGGGATAGAGAAAGCTTTATTACCTTAGCGTTCATGTAGCACTAAACTAAATCAGATTGCTTTTGAGCCCAGTAATAACTTTTTGTTTTCTTTTTAGGCACAATTTACTCAACTCCAAGTGCCTGGTGGAATGTCTCCTCTGCCTTCAGGAATTCCTGGGTATCATCCTGGAGCAGCTAGGCTTGGTCCTCAACAGCTTTATTATGGCCAAGGTACCCCTGGTTTAATATCTCCTCAGGCTTCTGGATATGGTTTCCAGCAGCAAATGTTTCCAGGAATGCGCCCTGGTGGTCCAAATTTTATGATGCCATATCACCTTCAAAGGCAAGGACAGCCTGGTCAGCAGTGCAGCATGGGGGTAAGACGAAATGGAAACCCCCAACAGATGCAGCAGCCACAGGTGCATTAATAATTCTCTTCAATTCTTCTCTTTTTACCTTGTACTTGTGTTGGATGCTCCATCTTCTGAAATTTCTGTTTCCTTTTCAAATTTAGTTATTGCGGAACTCCAATCAAGGGATTAGATACATGGGCAATGGAAGAAATGGTGTAGACCCATCTGTCGTTTCAATGATGCCAATGCCTTTTGATGCTTCGGGGATGCCAGTTACTCCACTTGATGCCCAGCGATCTGGGTCAATGCCAGTTTCAACACTTACATCTTCTCTGGCTTCTGCCAGCCCTGCTGATCGTAATAGGGTATGCAATTTCCTATATATTTGGTCAAAGTAGTTACTCTATCTTACAGTAATCGGTATACTTAATGTGTTGCATTTATTTCAGATACTGGGTGAACAGCTTTATCCCCTTGTAGAGAGTATTGAGCATGTGCATGCATCAAAGGTGACTGGGATGTTGCTGGAGATGGATCAAACAGAGGTGCTACATCTTATTGAGTCTCCAGAAGCTCTCAAGACAAAGGTTGCTGAGGCTATGGCTGTACTTCAAGAAGCTGTAGGAGGACGATCTGACATCAGTGATAAGTTTGGTTCATTTCCACTGAACGAATGAATGGCCCTCAGGGCGCTCTGTCATTCTTTTTGAGGGTTCTTTTCTCTTCTAATTCTTTAAGATTCTTTATGATTGGTGGGGTAAGTATTTAAACGGTTGAATTTTTTTAGGATTACAGGATTTTACTGGCAGTACTTTTTTTTTTATCACCTTTTAGACAGATTATTGTTATTTGATTGACATATTTTTTAGGATTTAATTTGGTATTTTGAAAGACAATAGCTTTCTTTGTCTCATTTATTGTTTTGAATTTTGATTATCTATTGGCTCGTAGGAAAAATTTAACCAAAAGTGTCATACTAGAGAATAGTAAATTGAAAAGATCAAAACTACACATCTTCAGATAAAATCAGGGTGGATGTCATCTTCTACTTCCTCCTGTTCATTTGTTGTAGTCTTGAAAACACCATTACTCAATTTGCGCTTATGATCTTCCAAATCATTCTCTTCTCGGTCATCTTCTGTCAAGTATTCACTCCATTTTGAAGCAGCCTTGCCCATGGTTGCTTGACAATTCCTTGGATTCTTCATGTCCTCTTGAGTCGCACTGTTCATTTTTGGTTGACTAGTCCTCGGCTCCTCATCTTCTTCACTCAAATAATCCTTCCATTTTGAATCAACCTTGGCCCTGCTCTGCTGAGATTCCTTTGCCTCCATATCTCTAACTTCAAACACAAACAACGTTACTCCCAGTTTTTGAAATAAAATTATAAATAGTTACAGATTCTCGGTATAATAGTAGGATTTAGCTAGCATACTGGATATTGTAGCCACCCAAAGTTAAACTTGACAAAAAAGGAAGGAAGTTTTTAATTACCTTGAGCTTGAGAGGAGAAAATTGATTTGTAAAATTGATCATATCCTTCTCCCTCTTCACTGCTATTGGTCAGTTTTGGTTTCTTGTTTGGCATCTCTGTTTCTAGCAGACATTGACATTTTTACAAACATTAAAACTGCTTTCGAATAAAATTGTCAAATGGCTTCCAAAACACATTGCAATTTACCTTCTTCTTCTTCCTGTTGCTCCTCATGCGGTCGGTCTTTGAGAGACATGTTGAAAGACTGCACGTATTGGCGGAGGTCCTTGGCATTGTAGCCCTGCGCAAATACCTTCCGTACCGACTGCTTCTGGTTGCACACCACGCACGTCCACTTGTTGCTGCTCTTCTTCTTTTGTTTCACCTGTTGATGTTTTACACAAATCGAATCACAATCTCAAAATCATTTCGCATCTATATCTTACAACAAAATTAGGGAGAGAAGGGGATTTTTGCCTGCATTATAGAGCACTGGCAGCATTGGAGAGCGATGAAGAGGGTGTTCGACATTTTTTTTTTTTTTGTTTTCTGGTTTCAGTCGAGAGTCTGATCAGATTTGGAAAAAATAAATCGTGGGAGGTTTTTATCTTCAAATTTTGAATGTTTCGCGCCAAAACTTTTACATAATTTTAAGCAGTTTAATTTTAGTGGGTTAAGTCGGCCCAAAAGTCTGCTGTTTGGACTATTTTAGGCTCTGATATTTACTTGTGGGCCCATTCTTTGATCTCTAAAAGTATTTCTATAGAAGGTGGTATAGTTTTTTTTTTTTTTTTTTTTCTAGAAGAGTTTGTTTAGATGTTTAGGGCCTGTGCTGCAGGCGTTTTTCAGCCCGTTTTCATTTTTGTTTTTCAAAAATGATTTCGAATTCGCATTCGTTAACCATTTTTCATTTTATTTTCAAAACACAAAAACAAAATGAAAAACAAAACTAATGTTAAAAGTGGAAATTTTAAAAATAAAAAATAAATAAAAAAATAAAAATCTTTTTTTTTTTTTTTTTTTACTTTTCTTCTTCTTGGATGATGTCTTATAATTTTTTTTCTCTTCAACCAGTTCTTCATCATCTTCTTTCTTCGTCTTTCTCTCTCTTCCCATCTTCATCTTCTTTCTTCCTTCGCTGCTCACCGCCACCGCTAATCAGCTCCTGCTCGCCGCCGATCAGCTCTGCTTCGCCCTCGTCGCAGCCGATCTGCTCGGCTTCGCCGCTGATCATCTTCAGCTAGTCTTCTTCTTCTTCTTCTTCTTCTTCCTCCTCCTCCTCAGCCAAACATGTTTTTCTTTTAGGTTTCGATTTGTGATGGGTTTTGCTGTTGTGAGTTTTAATCTCAAATTATGAATCGGGTTTTGTATTATATAAAATAATTGAAGTTCTTGGATTTGTTTGGTTGTAGATTGGGGTTTGGTTTTACCAGTGGGAGTGTCTCGCCTGAATTGAATTTTTTAATTTTTTTTATTATATAATTTTGAGTTGTATGAATCAGTTTGGATCGATGAATGCAGAGGTGGTGTGGATTCACGGATAGGAATGTGCATCAACGTCTCATCATCAGAAGCATTCACAATTACGATCCAATTCTAAGAGAATTCATATTTTGCAATAAAAATGAAGACTTTTTCTCCTTCGTCATATGGAATGGGCATCAGTTTAAAGAAAAAAGCACCAGATGATGAGACTTTAATTGGATCGTAAGACTTTTTTTTTTTCAATTGAATGATCAGTTAAAATGGAGACTTTTTTTTCAATCAAAAGACTTTTATTTTTTAAAAAATATTTTTTATAGTAAAAAATTAATATTTATTTCTCAATTATAAGATATTTGATAAATTATTTACTCACTTTATATCCAAATTTTTTTAAAAAAAAAAAAAAAAAAAATCGAAAAATTATGATTTTTGATATTTTTCGGTTAGCCACTTAGCCTACTAGATGCTTTTTTTTCCGTTTTCATTTTCAGAATCCAATTTTTATCATATACTATTAGACATGTTTTCAGATTTCGAAATTGAAATCAAAAACACTATTTTTATTTTATTTTTATTTTTTTTATGAAAAACAGCAAATGAAAAACGTGTACAGGATGGCCCCTTAGGGGTTGTCTGGTAGAGTTAAAAATGACTGTTTTTATTTTTATTTTTCTAAAACGATTTTCAATCCACGTTCATTAACCATTTTTCATTTGTTTCAAAAATACAAAAACAAAATAAAAAACAAAACCAATGTTAAAAGTAAAAAATTTGCAAAACAACTTAAACTTGTTTTTCATTTTGTTTTTCGATTTGTTTTTTTGTATAAATGCAAATTCTTTTTTTGTTTTTTTTTTCTTCTCCTTCAACGATTGCTTCTTCTCATCCACCGGTGCATCCATGCATCCTTCCTCCTTTTTCTTTTTCTTCTTCCTCTACCCTGATCTGCTCCTCCGTCCTTGCTGCCGCCGATCTGCTCCTTCAAGAGCAAATCGACGGCTCCATTTATTTTTATTTTTATTTTTTTCCTTGTTTAAAAGTGGCAGCAGTGTTTCTTGATTCCAATTGGGTGTTGTCTCCTTATTTTATGGTGCAATTTCCAGAAATTTTAAGCATCCAAAAACTAGTATGTTGACTCTGAAAAAAGAGTTATGATTATTGCGGGTATAGATATCCTTCAATTCATCTGGTCGGCTAATATCCCTCATAAGATTTCAATTCTAGACTTCCGATCGTGGTGTTAGTCTAGATTTGGGATGCTACTATTTGCAAGTCTTTTGCTCCCCAGCTAAAGAATCTTGAATCTTTGGTTACTTGCTTGCCTTTCTTTTCTCTTTGTTATTTGGTCTTCTGGGAACAAACAACTGAACAAGGATGGTTTTGATGATACTGCTCCTAATCTGGTCCATTCAATTCAGCTTTGTAAATTCATTACATTTTTTTTTTTTTTTTTGTTAATAATTGTACTTAATCAAGTTTATCTAATAATATATGTTGAATTTATTATAATAAAGATCTAATAATTTATTATTTAATGACAATTTTTGATATTTTGTATCAATTTATTGTCAAATTTTGATTTTTTTTGGGTTCATGTACTAGACGCGTTTTGTGTTTTTATTTTCAGAATACAGCTTTCAGCATATGATATCAAACATGTTTTTGGATTTCGAAATTGAAAGCAAAAACAATATTTTTAGTTTTCTTTTTCTTTTTGAAAAACAGCAAAAAAAAAAGAAAAAAAAAAAAAAAGCATTCATACTCTCATAACTCAAGTTGGATAACTTTTAAATAGCCCAAAAGAAAATCTTTAGGGATTTCTTTTGTTGAGTGGTCTCTAGCCCCTTTTTGTGTTTGTCTCATTTCAAATCAATTTTTTGATTCTTAATTCCCATTTTGATCTAATTGTTGAGACAATTGAAAACTGTATTTCCTTGTTTCAGGATCATTTATATCTTTACCTTGAATCATTGGGTTTAGACATTACTTCATCGGAAAACACTTACAGGACGGGTCATTAGTTTGTTCGTTTTCTAGGTTCTTTTTTTTTTTTTAATAAAAAAAATGAACAAAAACATCGAGAAGCTTTCTCTTGTACCATCAAATTAATAAAAAGGGAATGTTCCAAGGGATTTGGATTCCCTCCTCATCTCACGTTATCCTCGCATAAATCAGTGGTCTTAATTAATTCTATAATATAAAAATTAATAGAAATAATTCAGACCATTGATTTGTTATATTACATACGTGATAATAGTTATTTAAAAGGACGAAATACTTATAAAATATTATCAAATAGGACGAAAACCCATGTTTTGTCCTTACAAGTTGTTTAAAGGGACGAAGACCCGTCATATTATCAAAGGGGATAAAAACCAATTTCGTCCCTATTTATATCTTACGGGACAAAATTGAGTTTTCGTCCCTAAAATGTAAAATTTTCAAAGCATTTGTTTCGTTGCTATAGGAACTCTTTGGTCAATTTCGTCCCTAAGAACCCTATTGCAACCCATCTAAGTTAACGCAATTTGGGATGAACCGGTTTTCATTCCTATTGGTTCTAGTGAGGAATTTTGGGATATTCTATGAATTGTTTTGTCCTCATAGACCTTTTTTTTTCTTCTTATAGTGCCACTTTGAGCATTATCTTGTGAGGAATAATAATATGGTTAAAAACTTCATCATCTTGTCTAAATTTCTCTTCAGGAAATCATAAACATAGTTTATCATCACCCTCGTCCCAAAACACGCACCTTCTGATGCAATCATCTCGCTCTCTCTAATTAGGTGTACATCACCAGCTCGCCAAGCGTTTCCCACTATTTCGATCTCTCTCTCTCCATCGACTCTTCAATAATGTTCACTTCCTCAATTGTACCCTCCACTATGTCCATCTCTCTGTCCATAAACTCTTTAGTAATATTCTCTTCCTCAATTGTACCTCCACCATGTCCATTTCTATGTCCATCAACTCTTCAGTAATGTTCACATAATGCTTGAAGAGTCGAAGACAAGGGGAATACCATCTACGAGCTCTGTGTAAAATATGGAAAGTCCAAGAATTCATCAACACAAGCAGCTTGTGTCAGCAGCTATTTCCTTCGGCCTCTCGGGTGAAAGAGTGAAATCTTGTTCTCGAACTCATATTTAAACTTTCTCTGTTACACATTGTTCCCAAAAAAAAAAAAAAAAACATAATGGTCATTAGAAAAACAGAAAATGCTAACAGTGAGTATCTTCCTTGATCAAATTTGGATATGACCGAAATTAAATAGATAATATCTACATAAACAATAATAAGAACATAAGATATTACACATAATACGTTCGATTTCCAAATAATGATCATGACAGGTACCATAAAAAATGATATAAGTACCATGACGAACACCACTAAGATTCCTGTATGCAAATATATAACATTTTTACTATAAAAATGTTAAAAGACATCGGTAAAAGACATCGGTTTTTAGGTAACCGATTTAAAAAAACTTTTAGATATCGGTTCATAAAAAACCGATGTCTTAAATATTGCAGTTCGAAAAGACTACGGTTTTTGGGCAAACCCATTTAAAAAAAAAAAAAACATATAGACATCGGTTTTTATATGAACCAATGTCTTAAATATTGCGGTTTGAAAAGACAACGGTTTTTGGGAAAACTAATGTTAAAAAAAAAACGTTTAGACATCGGTTTTTATATGAACCGATGTCTTAAATATAGTGGTTTGAAAAGACAATGGTTTTTTAGAAAACCGATATTAAAAAAAAAAAAAAACATTTACATATCGGTTTTTATATGAACCGATGTCTTAAATATTGGGGTTTGAAAAGACAATGGTTTTTGGGAAAACTAATGTTAAAAAAAAAAAAACGTTTAGACATCGGTTTTTATATGAACTGATGTCTTAAATATAGTGTTTGAAAAGACAATGGTTTTTGAGAAAACCGATATTAAAAAAAAAACATTTACATATTGGTTTTTATATGAACCGATGTCTTAAATATTGCGGTTTGAAAAGACAACGGTTTTTGGGCAAACCGATATTGAATAAGTAACCTTTTAAATTTAATAAATTAACTTTTAAATCATTTATTTTTTAAAAATTCAAGAAAATAATTTTTTTTTTAAATTATTTATTTATTTTGCACCCTCTTGTTTCATACTAAGACTCTAAGAGACACGTTAATAATTAAATTACCCATATAAATTAGTAATCAAAGTCTTACATTTGTTCATTAAATTGCAAGATGCATGTAGAGAAATATCTCCCATGTAGTGAGAGTTGTATTCCAAATCATGCTTATTACCCATAACTCGACTATATATATTTAAAAAAATGTAATTTTATTAAAAGTTTCAATAAATATTTTTTAATATATGTTTGTCATAGAAATTAGAATTTTGATTAATTGAATAAATTTAAATTCATCTAACAAGTTTTTTTTTTTTTTTTTTTCTCTAACAACTCATATAGGTTATATATAAATATTGTGCAATTATTAACACATCAAATCTTGTAGTCAAGTGGTTAATGCTTACAACTTCTAACTTGAAGTTTTAAGTTCAACTCATAATAATGACAATTTATTATCAGGAGTGGGCGGTGGTGGCCGGTCGTTCGATGACGGCGGGATTAATTTTTATAACACATCAGTTATGCGTCATCGGTTTTATATATAACCAATGTGTTTTTAAAATCATATACATCGGCTAAAAACCGATGTTGTTGCATGTCATTTTTCTAAATCACTCAAATAGACATCGGTTATAAAATTTTATAAAACCGTTGTCTTCCATGTAAAAAAAAATCGATTTCTTTTACGTTTTTTGTAGTAGTATATATCGTCAACTTCATTTGTTACTGTTTTTTACAATATAACTACCTAGAGTTGTCGATAAATTACCACATGCATTGACCAACTTTTCAGTGGTCTTGAAGCCAAGAGTGACTTCTACACAAGAAAGCATAAGTAGGTAATTGATGTTGGGGATATAAACTTGTCCTTCAAACTCAACCGATGTATGCACCACTCTCACTCGAAGGAAACACCCCAATGTAAGGGATTGTTGGATTACAGCGAAAGCCTCAGAAATTAGGGCTTGACTTGCTATGATTGCTGCTAATACAGCCACCACAAACACGGGCCAATATAAAGGACCTGATCAATCAATCATTGCATCACAAAAATTGAGACACTTGATTATAATACAGAAAACCCATATAGACAAAACTATGATAATGCATATATTGATCAATTGGTATTAGTGGTGGCACGGTTCGGTTTCGGTTTGGTTTCGGTTCGAAACCGTTGGTTTCGGTTTTGTGGCCACCCAAACCGAAACCAAAATCGGAACCACCGGTTTGTTACCGATTTCAAATCGCCGGTTTGCCGGTTTAGGTTTAAGTTTCGGTTTCGGTTTTTTTTTTTTTTTTCAATTTTTTTTCTCAAATCCCAATCATAATTCCAATGAACAAATTTTTAAATAAAAATACATTTACAACTATTTTTTCTTTTTTTCAATTTTTTTTCCCAAATCCCAATCAATATTAATTCTTCCCAATCATAATTCCAATGAACAAATTTTTAAATAAAAATACATTTACAACCTTTTTTTCTTTTTTCCAATTTTTTTTCCCAAATCCCAATCAATATTAATTCTTCCCAATCATAATTCCAATGAACAAATTTTTAAATAAAAATATATTTACAAACATTTTCCATTGAAGTATTTAAGTAGTTCACAATGTTTAGAAGAAAAGAAATTGACATTTATTAATAAATACAATTTTACAATTTCACAAAAAATAAAATAAAATTAGAAATTGACCTTGAAGGCTTGAATTCAAATATACAATATTACAATGTAATAAAGTTAAAATTTAAGAAAAAAAAAAAAAATACCGTCCTTGCACTTAATTTTTTACCATAATTAAGTTGCCTACGTATCCTCCATCAATGTAGAGTAATCAAAGGCCACGTAGTTCTTTTACTTTTAATTAGTTGCTCGGTGTTGGAGGTTGGAGGTTGGATGTTAGAACGGAATCTATTCACTGTCTTCCGTTCCCGTCGTTTATTCATTTTCAAAGAAGTCGTTCACTATCTCCGGCTGAAGTTCTTGTTGTCTATACTTTGCCTTTGTCCAATCATCAACACACGCCTGGATTTCAAGTGATTGTGGACACATAGATGATCATCTTGGGTCCAAAATATTTCCACCTGCACTAAATTCTTGTTTCACAGCAACTATAGAAACCGGCGTTCCAAGAATTTGTTTGGCAATAATAACCAAAATTGGATAATCCTGTTGATGACTCTTCCACCAAGCCTGGATACTAAATTCTTCATCTTTAAATATATGAGTGTCTTGTAAATACCGGTCAACCTCAGATTCCGTTGAGGATGAAGAAGATGTTCATAATTTTTTGATTCTTTGGGAAAACAGTTGATCCCCTAAACCCTTTAATTGAAATTTTATAGAATTACTAGTACCACCATATGTGGGTTGGGGTTGTGAAACCAACACATTCAAAGACGGACCATACATTCTAAGATATTTATCGTATAATTCATAAAACAATTTCTTAATGGAATCACAATACTAAAAAATATCAACTTCTAAATCTAAACATTTGTAATAATTAGCTAAATAATCCTACAAACATTCAAATTTAAAGCGTGGATCTAAACATGGTGCAAGCAAGTAAATATTTGGAATCTGCCCATAATACTATAACCATTTTCTACACATGGCAGCAACACATGGACTTAACTGAACATCAAAACCACAATCATTGAATGCACCAACAATATTAACACTTTAATAAGAAATAAATGAGTAGTGGGATAGTAAACACCAGATAAAGCGGTGGTAGCATCATTAAAAACACGTAACAATTCAAGAATTTTTATACATACATCCCAATGGTTCAATTAAAGAGAAATTGAAGGAACATTATAAGTAATAAAAGAAACTAATAAATCCCTATATTCAACACTTTCACTAAGCAACTTATAAGTTGAATTCCAACGAGTGGTAATATCTCGAGAAAATTTTTTGGGACGCATATTATTATGAGAGTAATATTTTAACCATTATTTCTGGATTTTGTTATGCCTCCAGATATAGTTAATACTATCTATAATTGGTCTAATAAAAGTAAAAAGCTTTGCTAATCCAGCTTGAACACACAAATTTAAAACATGACATGCAAAACATTGATGAAATAATTTACGACCAAAATAGAGATTGCACAAATCTTGTAACATAGGAATAGATGCGGTATTGCTTGCAGCATTATCAAAGCCAATAGCAAAAATTTTGTTTAGGATATTATACTCTTGAAAAATGATTTTAAGGGGTTGAAAAATATTTTGAGCTGAATGCGAGTCATCAAAAACACGAAATGCAAGAATTCTTTTTTGCATGTCCCGGTTATTGTCCATATAATGACATGTGACACCCAAATATGAATGACTACCAAAATTGTCGGTCCATATGTCAGCACATACGGAAACGCGACCTTGAAAGTCAGAAAAAAATGTTTTCAATTTGTTTTTTTCTCTTCTGTAACTGTCATTTAGTGTACGTGTGAGAGTAGATCTAGGAACACGTTGCATTGCAGGATTTAATGCATTTTGAAAATAATTAACAAAACCTACTTTCTCACCAAAACCAAAAGGTAAGTGTTCAGTTGCAACCATTAATGCTAATTGTTCTCTATTTTTTTTCAGACGTGTAATGAAATAATTGATTAGAAGGGGTTGCGTACCTGGAGATTTGGAATTGGTTACTTACTACCGCGTATTTAGATGAGTGATTTTTTTTGATATGGGTCCAGAACGTGCCATATCCGAAGTTTCTTCCAACCTTGCATGATCTGATGCAGTAATTGCACTGGATTTGTAAACCATTATCTAACTTAGTTTTCTTCATATGCACTTTGAAGAGTTCGGACTTCATCAACTTTTCTTCTTCACATTCACCTACAAAAAAATCATCCGAAGAGGCTGGGGGGTTAGATAGATTTTTATTACTATTGAGGGTATTTTGAGCGGGGTCGAGTCCATTGAACTCGGGAATTATTAGAGGAGGATTAGGAGTAGAAGGGGGATCAGATCCAAACCGATCTTGAAGGAACTGGTGAAAAGTCACATCGTCGTAACTGATAGCATCACCAATATCTTCCAACAAGTTTTGCATTGGACCCGTTCCTTTGTTCACATTTCTTGAACTATCTGCCTCACTTGCCATTGAAAAATATGAGTAAAAAATATAGAGTAAGCAAGTAAAAAAAAATAATAAATATTTATTATAATAAATAATACATATAAATAATTAAATATAGAGTAAAAAAAAAAAGATGATTGAAAAAATATATATTGTTGGAATAAGAGTGGTAAGCAAGTAAAATATATATATATGATTGAAAAAAATATATTGTTGGAATAAGAGTGGTAAGCAAGTAAATATATATATATATATATATGAGAGAAAAAATTATATTGTTGATAAATATTGTAAATCAATTTGATGATTGAAAAAAATAGTAGATAGTAAAAAATATAAGAAATAATTTATATATGAATGAGAATTAAATAAAATTGTAGAGAGAATTGAGAATTTGAGATTGAGAGGAGTTGAGAGAATGAGAGTGGTGTGAAGAATAATGAAGTGGGGGGTGGTTATTTATAGTAACGGTCATTTTTTTTTTTACACGCTGCCACGTGATAGCGTGTGATTGATGGATTTTTTTTTTGGGTGCCAATCAAAACGGTCAAATTTTTTAAAGACATTGGTGGAATATATATATTTTTAAACTCAGCCAGTCAGATGTCAGAATGGTTAATTTTTTAAAAGACACTGCCATGTGGCAGCGTCTGATTAGTGGGTTTTTTTTTTTACTCAGCCAATCAGAACGGTAAGTTTTTTTTTTTAAAAAAAGACGCTGCCACGTGGCAATGTCGGATTGGTGGATTTTTTTTATAAATAAACCGGCGGTTTAAACCGCCAGTTTCGACCGGTTTGGAGGAATCTCAAATCGAAACCGAAACCGAAACCAAAACTGGAACCATCGGTTTCCAACCGCCGATTTTGGTTCTGGTTTCAGGTTTCGGTTTGGCCCATCCGGTTCCGGTTAAACCGCGGACAAAATCAATAGTTTACCGGAACCGTGGTCACCACTACTTGGTATAGACTTGTAGAAGGCATCCTTGACATATTCCGGGTGTTGGTGAAGGACTAAGCTTATCCAAAGTATGCTAATATGATAGCTGGACAAATGATAGTGCATGTACATATTTGTACATACCGCACAGTATAGTGCCCAACAGCTGCAAATAATGCTTCACATCTTTTTTTATCATTTTCAAACATAAATGAGTTACTATACTCACTAATATATATATATATATATTCAATGAAAATTGATGTATTAAATATACCAAACATAGAAAAAATTGGGCATCTGTCATGAATAAAAAACAGTGTCACCAAGTGAAATCCAGGCTTCTTTCTTATTTCGTCTGAAATAATCTATAATGTATCATGAGTTTAACGTTTTAATCACTCTTGTCGAATTTTACGATGTTATAAAGGTCAATCCCATGAATGAGTATGAACCGAGCACACATTATGGGTGCAAAATAGTAGCCTACTATAACAATTCCAACTCTTTGAAATGTAAAGAGGCATACCAAGATTGTGACTATTATGCACATAATCTTATATGTATATATTTAGAAATCCATCAAGTTTTTGCTAACAATCTTGTAATCAAAGAATGAAAATACATATTGTTATAATTATATTATATTTCCTAGTTATGTTAGGATTATATTTCTAGTTATGTTATATTCCATGTTTCTAGTTATATTAGGATTAGTAATCCTATTAGGAGTTATATTAGTCTTTTATTGTCTTGCCTATATAAGCTCTATTTCTTAGTTATTTTTATTATAACTTAGTATTCATATCTTTATATTCAGAATTATGCAATAAGAAACCCTAACTTTTCTTGTTCTCTTTCGTTCTTTTTATTGTATGAGATTATTTAATATGACATTAGAGCTTGAGATTCTTTAACATGATGTTAGAGCATGGTTTTGCACAGTTAACATGGTTTTGCACGGTTTGGTTTTGGAAACTCAATTTGCACAATTTCGCACAGTTTGATTTTGACACTCAATTTGCACGGTTTCGCACAGTTTGGTATTTGTTGGACGAGGAAATCAAGACCAAGTCTACTCTTGGATGAAAGCAAGACCAAGTCCACTCCTATATTTTAGGTCATTTAGTTCTATAACTCGTTTACTGAGTTTGTTAGTTAGTTTTCTACTTTTGTGTATATTTTAAATTTAAATCTCCTTTATAATCTGTTTATTTAAATTTAAATCTCCCTTGTGCTCTACCTATATAATATATTATCATTGAATGAATAAAATAACAGTTCAAAATCTACTTCTTCTCCTATCATGCTCACCATTTTCACATGGTATCAGAGCAGTAAAATCATATTTTAATTCAAATTTTTTTGGTCTCTTCACTATGTCTAATGAAAATCTTGCCACCAACATTACACCACAATAATCATCTCCGCAGACATCAACACCCATGAAAACAGATCCTTATGCCATTCATCACTCAGATAGCCCTTCTACGGTTCTTATTACACCTTTATTGATAGGAGACAATTATGGATCTTGGAGTCGTATAGTGACAATGGTGCTTCGTGCAAAAAGTAAGCTGGGTTTTGTTGATTGGTCACTCCCAAAACCGAAGGAGACAAATGATATTTCCAACTAGGAATGATGTAATTATTTGGTTGGAAGTTGGATTCTTAATTCAGTCTCACCTGAGATCCATCCAAGTATCTTGTATGTTGAAACTATAGCACAAATTTAGACAAATCTTAAGGATCATTTTTCTCAATCAAATGCTCATAAGATCTATCAATTGAAACAATCAATCTCTGCCCTCAAGCAAGAAGGTATGTCTGTTTCATTATATTTCACACAACTCAAATCCTTATGGGACAAACTCAATTCCATTGTTTGTGTCAATCAATATATCTGTGGTAATGCGAAAAGCATTATTGATCAACAAAATCAAGATCGTGCCATGGAGTTTCTTCAAGGACTCTATGATCGTTTTTCGGCTATTTGCAGTCAAATACTCTTGATGGAGCCGTTCCCTTCAATCCAACATATCTACAATTTGGTACGTCAAGAAGAAAAACAACAAGAGATTAATATTCGAACAACTCCTACTATTGATTCGGCAGCACTTTAGGTGTCTAAATCATTTTCTTGGCCTTTAGGAAAGCGTCAACGTCCTTTTTGTGAACATTGTAACAAGCATGGTCATACTTTTGCTACATGCTTCCAAATCCATGGCTTCCTAGATAAACAGGTGAAGAAATAAGAGCCACCTTCATCCACTTCCTCTACTTTTGCTAGTCAATTGTCACCTGAACAATACAACAAGCTTCTTGCACTTCTATTCAAAGAGGAATCTGGTGGATCATCACTCTATTTGGTAGGTACAACTCTCACTTGTTTATCTCCTTGTTGGATTATTGATTCCGGTGCTTCTAATCTTATATGTACATCTCTTTCATTTTTTTCTTCATATTATATTGTTCATAAAAGTATGTCAGTTCAATTGCCTGATGGTTCTCATGCGCCTGTGGCACACATAGGCACAGTTCATTGTTCACCATCACTTATTCTCACGAATGTTTTCCATATTCCATCTTTTAAATTCAATTTGTTATCTATTTCACAATTAACAAATTCAACAAATTGTGATGTATTTTTTTCATCTTCTGAATGTATATTTTAGGACCGGGCAACAAAGAAGAAGATTGGTTGGGGTAGTGCTCGAAATGGTCTTTTTTACCTAGATGCAGATTTGGTTTTTAATTCTGCTTTTTCTTTCAAGCATTGTAATAAATTTGACCTATGACATTCTCGTCTTGGTCATCCATCTAAGTCTCGTTTTGATTTCATTGTCAAGAACTTTCCAAGTGTTATTGCAAATAAAGATTTTGTTTGTGGTGTATGTCGCGTGCTAAACAGCCGCGTCTTTCTTTTCCTTACAGATCATCTTGTTCTTCTCATTGCTTTGAATTAATTCATGTTGACATTTGGGGTTCTTTTTCTATTCCTTCCAAAAATGGATCACATTTCTTTTTAACTATTGTTGATGATTATTCAAGGTGTATTTGGATTTATTTAATGAAACATAAATATGAAACTTTCAACATGTTAATTCATTTTTTTAGTCAAATCAATCGTCAATTTAACACAAAAATTTCTCATATCAACTCTGGTAATGGGGACATTTTTCTTCCTCAACTTCAAACTATTCGTTCAGACAATGATACTGAGTTCCTTTCTAAACAAATTCAAACATGGTTCCATGAAAATAGAATTATTCACCAATGTAGTTGCGTTGCAACCCCCCCAACAAAATGGCATTGTATAATGTAAGCATCGACATCGACATCGACATCTACTTGATGTTGTTAGAGCTATACGATTTCAAGCAAATTTGCCTCTTTCTTTTTGGGGTGAATGTATTCTCACTGCTGGCTTTCTTATTAACAAACTTCCAACTCCAATCCTTAAATATAAATCACTTCATCAAGTTTTACTTGGAACTGTTCCTTTATACTCATCTCTTCGAGTTTTCGGATGTTTGTGTTTTGCTAAAAATATAAATATTCAACATAAGTTTGATGAGCAAGCTAAACCTAGTAATTTTGTTGGTTATCCATACGATCAAAAGGGATATCGCATAAAATTTATGTTTCTCGTGATGTTATATTTCATGAGTCAGTTTTTCCATATTGCGATCTTCCATCTCCATCATTAAAAAATTCAATTAATATTACTCCAATTAATGATGATGGAACTTTTGACTATATTGCACCATAGATTGTTCCTATTGATATTTCTTATAGTGGTTCTATTCCTCATAATCTAGTTGATTATTCCAATGATTCTCTAGAGTCTATTCCAACCTTCTCAGCTTGATGACACATCCAATTCTCCACATATTTATGAGGATACTCCATCTAATAATTCTCTTTCAATGGCACCTGGTCATATAATTGATACTCATTCTCACCGAGTTCGTCGCCTACCAGGTCATCTCAAGGATTATATTTGTAATCATATTTCACATTCAACTGGTTTTCCACTAGCCAATTATTTTTCTTTATCCCATCTAAGCCAGTCTCATCGTGCTTTTCTAACAAATATCATTGAACATCAAGAACCATGCCCTTATTCTCAAGCCATGAAATCTACCGAATGGCGTGAGGCCATGGTCAAAGAAATCCAGGCTCTTGAATCTAATAACACATAGTCTTTATGTTCCCTTCCTAAAGGAAAATCACCCAATAGTTGTAAATGGGTTTACACAATTAAATATCGACCTGATAGTTCAATTGAGAGATATAAAGCTCGTTTAGTTGCCAAATGTTATACTTAAGTTGAAGGAATCGATTATCATGATACCTTCGCGCATATGGCCAAACTAGTAACTGTTCGTCTCCTTCTTTCCATTGCTGCCATTAAAAATTGGTCCCTACATCAACTTGATGTCAACAATGCATTTCTTCAAGGAGATCTCACTGAAGGAGTTTTTATGAAACTTCCTCCCGGTTTCTCTCATACAGAGGAGACTCGTGTATGCAAATTAAATAAATCTATATATGGTCTCAAACAAGATTCTCGTCAATGGTTCTCTAAATTCTCAACCACGCTTATTCGCCAAGGTTTTCGACAATCTATTTCAGACTATAGTTTTTTTACATACATTCGTGATCAGACTTCTAATTTTGCTCTCGTCTATGTCAATGATATTATTATCACTGGCAACAACGATGATGCCATCACTAAAATCAAACAATTTCTTGCTCAATCTTTTTCCATAAAAGATCTTAGCAATCTTTCGTATTTTTTAGGTATTGAAGTGTCTCGATCTAAACAAGGAATTTTTTTGTGTTAAAGAAAATATACCCTTGACATCTTATCTGATTATGGTATGACTGGTTCTCGACCATTTGATTTTCCTATGGAACAACATCTTCGGTTACGACCAACGGATGGTACTCCTTTTCCTGATCCGACAATCTATCATCGACTGGTGTGACGTCTTTTATATCTTAATGTAACATGTCCAGATATTCAATATGCTGTAAACACACTTAGTCAATTCAAGCAATTTCCTCATTCCACTCATCTTGATGCTGCCAATCGGGTTCTTCGTTATCTTAAGGGTATTGTTGGTAAATGATTATTCCTTTCTGCATCTAGCTCTCTTACTATTGTTGGATATGCTGACTCTGACTGGGATGGTTGTCCTACTTCTCGTCGATCAACCACTGGTTATTTACCATGTTGGGTTCTAGTCCTATTTCTTGGAAAACCAAGAAACAACCAACTGTTTCTCGTTCTTCTGTAGAAGCAGAATATTGTTCTCTCGTTGCACTTACTTCTAAGTAGCAATGGTTAAAATATCTTCTTTTAGATCTTGGTTTCAATCATTCGTAACCAATTGTAGTTCACTATGATAGCCAAGCTGCTATTCACATTGCCGAAAATCCTGTTTTTCACGAACGCACAAAACATATTGAGATTGATTGTCATTTTGTTCAAGAAAAAATTCAAGGAGGTCTCATTACTCCTTCCTACCTACGTTCTAGCGACCAGTTGACGGATATTTTTACCAAACCACTTGGAGGTAATGCTTTTCGTATTCTACTTCCCAAGTTGGGTGTTCTTGACATTTCAATCCCAACTCCAACTTAAGATTGGGTGTTGGACGAGGAAATCAAGACTAAGTCTACTCTTGGATGAAAGCAAGACCAAGTCCACTCCTATATTTTAGGTCCTTTAGTTCTGTAACTCGTTTACTGAGTTTGTTAGTTAGTTTCCTACTTTTATGTATATTTTAAATTTAAATCTCCTTTGTAATTTGCCTATTTAAATTTAAATCTCCTTTATACTCTGCCTATATAATATATGATCATTGAATGAATAAAATAACATTTTAAAATCATTTACTTCTTCTCCTATCGTGCTCACCATTTTCACAGTATTGAAGACTCAAATTTCACGGTTTCGCACAGTTTGATTTTGGAGACTCAATTTGCATGGTTTCACAAGTTCACATTATTTGCACAATTTTGCAAGCTTTCACATGGTTTCACACTGTTTCTTCTTGGCCTTTTGTTTCTTCTTTGCTGCAGTTTGCATATTTATTTACCAAGTCACATCCTATTCCACGTTTTCAGTTTTTGGTTGGCAAACTCTCGATGCTTCTTGTAATCTTATCACGAGTTTGAGAGGGGGTGTTAGAATTTTATTATATTTCCTAGTTATGTTAGGATTATATTTCTAGTTATGTTATATTTTCTGTTTCTAGTTATATTAGAATTATTACTTCTATTTGGAGCTATATTAGTATTTTATTGTCTTGCCTATATAAGGTTTCTTTCTTAGTTATTTTTATTATAACTCAGTATTCAGAATGTAACTTTATATTTAGCATTATGTAATAAGAACCTCTAGCTTTTCTTGTTCTCTTTTTATTTAACATATATATCTCATAGAAGGATGAACATCACATATACCTTTTGTCAATGCAGATGTGGCTTGCTTGAGGCCTCCAACTGTTGATAGAACTGTCATTCATGGAAAATAAAATTGCAGAGTCAGACTTTACAAATAATTTTGTTTTTCATATCATTACCTAATAGCATTCTTTACAAAAAATTATAAAATTCTCTTCTATAAAATGCTATACAGTTACACAATAATCAGTACATTTCAAAATTTAAATTTAGAATTATAGCTTTTCATATATAGTTGAGTAACTCACTTGAAATACTAAGAGTGATGATATTATCCTCGATCACTATGGAAATAGAAATCAGTGTGACAAAAAGTAGGAACAACTTGGCAAAGTGACTGCTATCTAGCATAGACTTGAGTTTTAATGCCCTCTTGGAACCTCTGCTATCAGTACACTAGGCAACTCAAAGTCCTTAGCTGGCTAATCACTTGGAATCATCCCTGTATTGGCACGTCAAGTTATCAAAGAGTACAAAGCAAATGTCCCTCCTAAAAATTTGTTATAGTTACATATATAGACTATAATTGTCAAAATAATAAACATGCATGATTGATTGATTGATTGATGTTATGTACCATTGCCATTGTCATTGGCACGTAAAATGATGAAGACATAGTTGATTAGAGGATTAGAGTGATTGTGTAAAAGATCGAAGAAAGCACTCTTAGGATGTCATCCACATGCTTGACACCCATTAGAGAATGTGTATGATAACACGTACATAGGCGATGTGCCAAGATCTCCATGCACTACTCCCATGCTTTGGAATGCTAGTTCTAAAATTATTGATTAGGTCACAACCAATTCCATACAAAAAATAAAAGCTAAAAAAATAAATAAATTATTGAACGTGTGCAATGTGTCAGAAAGCACATGTTAAGTCCTTAGAGTCGCAGTTCTAATGGTCAGAAACTTTGCTGGATTCAATGTCTAAGGAGACCTCCTATAGGCCATCTTTTTTAACAGTACTAGTAGATATGTCTAGAACTCAGAAGGGCGAATTACACTCGCACGCTTTGAGGTTCGACTTAATTGTAATTAGATGGAAAAAAAAAATGTTTTTCTACATTTACACCCTTGGAGTTAGTTGCCATTATTGGGATCCGTTAGTTTAAGCAATAATGGCTATTACAATATAAAAATGTCCTGTGTTAAGCATACTTTCCAATGATTCATAGAAGATTTTTTTTTAGCCATCCTCAATATAACAAATAACAATCGTAAGTCTTTCTTTGTCTTGCTTTCTTTCTTCAAGTTACTTTGTTCCAAGCAAGTGATCAGGTTGTAACCTATAAAATAATATTGTTTCATCATATTGAAAAAAAAAATCATGACAAAATGATCTATTTTTTGCCTTATGGACTTCAATGCACTTTCCACGTCTTGCATATCAATTGATCCACTCTCCCTGAAACGGCAAAATGAATTGATTCCATGTCTTAATTTGAACTGCTTAAGCAAACCTTGATAAAAGTTGAACCGGAGTATTTTCAAGGTACAATGAATTTAATTAATTAAATAGGAATGTAACATAAATATCATTTTTAATTGGTTAAATGAATGTTTAGTAGATTAATGCATTTTTAATTGATTAGATTAGTAGAGCAAATTGGTATTTAGTTGTTTAAATATATACTTTGAATCTTAATTGATTAATTGAATAAAATGTATGTATGAAATTAATAATAATAAAATATAAATTGAGGAAATAGGGGTATATGACATCTTTTCAAAATGGATTTGTGTAACTATAACCACTTTAATAACTCATGTTTTATTAGCACCAAAGCAAGTGATGAGGCCAAAATGCCCCATTTGCAATTTTTTTACAATTTCTCTCCATTCTCACAAACTCTCTCTCTCTCTCTCTCTCTCTCCTCTTTCGTTGTCTAAAGAATGAACACTTCGACGAGGTTGGGTTGACGATTCGATGAACACTTGCGATTTTGGTTGAAGATTCGACGGATGAACTAGGGTTGTTTGACGATTCGACGAGCGAACACAAATTTTTTTTGTTGATTTTGTAATATTAATTTCGTTTTCATTGATTTTGAGTTTTTATTGTGATTTTGTTGTCAATTTTGATGTGAATCGTGAGTTTATTGAATCTAAATGGGGTTGTTTGAATCTTGAATTGGTGGGTTTGGGTTTGGGTTTGTCAAATCAGAGAAGATGAACAGTAGCCGAAGTTGAGATTTTTTACGCTTATTCGAGACTTAATTGTTCCATTTCGAGACTTATTTGTTCTATTTCGAGACTTATTTATGAATACTCGGGACTTGTTACGCTTATTCGAGACTTAATGTATGAATATCCGGGACTTATTACACTTATTTGAGACTTAATTTATGAAGACTTATTTGCTCCATTTTCGAGACTTATTTTATGAATACCAGAAACTTATTCATGAATTTTCGAGACTTATTAAAGCGTTTCGAGACTTAATTTATGTTATTCTGAGACTTATTCTGTTCGACCTCCATTAATGGTGAAAGTGATGAGTCGACGACGGTGCCAGTTGACTCTGGAGATAATTGGATTTGGAAGATTGGATGACGCTGAGTTTGTTGGTGCCATCGGTTTCGTCAGATTCGCGACGGATCATCATAGATCGGATGATGAAGATTCAATGACAGTTTGGGTTTGGCTTCATTTCTCTCTCTACACAACTCGAAAATGTAAACGAACACTTTGGTTACAACGACTGGCACTCGACGAACGTTTTCCTGGTGGTTTTGCCAGTCAACTCATTGGTCAGCGGTGACACCTCCATTGAAGCTCCATCAATGGAGGTTTTTGAAAAAAGAAGAAGAAAGAAAGTGAAGGACTCATAAGAGAAAAGAAAAGAAGCTGGGGGGTATTTTTATCCAAAATCCATTTTTTGTGCTATTAAAACAAGACTTATTAATGTGGTGATATTTGCACAAGCCCTCCCCCAAAAAAAGTGCTATTTTATTTTTGAACCCATATAAATTTCATATCTCTATAAATTAATAAAATGTTAACTTATTCATAAATTGATATCTCAATTAATTAATAAATTTTATTTGGTCCAACATTATTAATTTAGGACAATGCTTGGATATTGACCCCACTTATAAAGAGTTGGAACGTGGCCCATTTTAGAAGAATGCAAGGAGATAAATGTAAAAAGTGAAAGAAAAAATGTCACATGCCAACACCTATTAGTGGCTTAGAGTTTGTTTGGTTGGGCTTCTGAAAAACCTCTATTAGTAAAAGATCTACTTGTAGTATATATATTAGAAATAGAGTTTTTGACCCAAAAAAATTATAATTGTTTGGTTGGTAGACCTTTTTTTTTTTTTTTTTTTAATTTTAATTTTTTTAAAAAAATCTATTTAGAGAAGCACCCCCCTATGAGCTTTTACCTAGTAGATGTTTAAACTCTACCAGCCTTTACTCAATTTAAAATAGACAATCTTAAAAGTCCAATTAAACAATTCTAACAAACTCAAATAGACGTTGGTAGATCTTTTGAGGCAATAGAAAGTTCAACCAAACAAGCACTTAGTATCTTGGGTACTGATTGTACCCAAGCATTTTCCATTAATTTATAAAGATTTAACTATATATATAATTATATATGTATAATATTCAATCATTCGGATTTTGATAAGTCAAAATCGTATTAGACTTGCGTAAAATCGATTTTCGTTTTTTTTTTTGAATTGGATTGACATATAAATGGTGATTCGAATCGAACATATATTTTCGATTCGGTTTAGTTCGATTTATCTTGGATCATATAAAACCGTGTTCCCATGTTCATCCATACTTCTTGAGTAAAAGACAAAATTGCAATTGAAAAACAGAGGAAACTTCAGGTAGGAATTAGGACTATAGCAACGTGTTTTTTGTTTGACACTATAGGTGTGTTTGGTACACCGAATTGGATTGGGATTGAACTATTTTAATCCCAATTTGATGTTTGGTGGTAGCATTGGACTGGATAAAAATATCCAACGGGCCCCATTTTTAATGAAATACTCCGGCCAAACGCTGGATAAATAAACCCAACAAATTGGTGGGTTTATTTGTCCCGAGTCACGTGGGACTATTTTTTTTTGTTTCTTTAATAATTTAATAATTAATAAATTATAAAACTCCTCACCTCAACAAAATTTCCCAGTTCACATCATCATCAAAAACTCCCAGTTCTTTTTCATCATCAACTTCAAACATCTTCATCATCAATCTCAAGTGTGCTCCCTTCAAGTCTCCACACAGCAACCACCTTCAACGACGACGACAACCGGAAATCAAATCGAAAGAGAGAGAAATCACTCAAAGAAACTCCATTAGAGGACCCAACAATGGTGGTTGTGAATCTCTCTCTCTCTCTCTCTCTTGTGGGGCTTCTTCAGATTCTTTTAAAAAATTCTGGGTTTTCTCAATTTAAGATTTTGTTATTCAATTTTGTTTTTAGATGATGGTGTATGGAACTATGGATGTGGGTGTTGCTTTCGGAGATTATGGTGTGAGTGTGGCTGTTATGGATGTGGGTGTTGATTTTGTTTTAAGATTACGAGGTGGGTGTTATTCAATTTAAGATTTCTGGGTGTGGTAATTTTTTTTCTTCTTCTTCCGCTTCTTCCAATTTGGATGTCACAGATTTTTTATTTTTAAGTTAAGAAATAATCCGCTTTTAGCTTAACTTAAGGAATTATTGACTTACAAGATAAGTCGATAGGTGTTTGATAAATTGACTTAATATATAATCAACTTACGAAAAAAGTATGGAAAAAGTGTTTGGTAAACTTTAATTGATTATGGAAAATCTCTAAAATGGACGTAATTGTTAAAATTTAATATATTATTCAAAAAAAAAATACTACAAAAAATACTACTTAAATTTTATTTTTTATTATTTTTAATTAAATAAAAAATGCTTTATATATATAATATAATATAATATAATATAATATTTTTATAATATTCCAGTGAGTCAACTCATTCATCACAATACTAATTTGATGAGTCCACTCGGCTTTCTCATTACAAATCTGCTGAGTCAACTCACCCACTCAAGAAAGCCATTAATGGATTCTCTGCAACTCAAGCTCCAAATCCGCCATCGTTTCCCGCTCCACAGGATTCTCCACCAAGGTCGCCGCCATCCGTCATTCCTCGCCGACGTCATTGTCTACCTCGCTGTCGACATCGTCTCCCTCGCCGCCGACTTACAAGTTCTGAAATCGTGAGATTTGGTCCCGGATTCATCGTGAAAATGGAGGAGGAACCTCGTCCATTGCCGAAGTAGAAACAGCATCTCGGGCGCGACGAAATCAACGATCAACTTCGCCGGTGGTATATGGCCGACAGATTCGCGATTTCAATAGCGAAACGGAGGATGCAACTGGCTGTCGACTTCAACAACTTCAACGACTTCGACTTCCTTCGATAACTTCGACGTCGCCGGAAGTAGCCGTCCGTCCTCCGGCCTCCATCGTCAGTGGTGTCCACCACCAGCGAGCGATGGCCACCACTTTACATTCTTAGCAATCTTTATTTTTAGTTTTTTAGTTTTTTAGTTTTTTTAATATATTATTAATTCAAAAATTTATCACTGTTAAATAAAAGGTGTTATTGTCTTTATATTAAAATAGTAAGGGTATCATAGACATTACAATGATAAGAAGCCAACTTCTCTCAAAATCAGCTTCCAAAAGCTACCCCCAATCAACTTCTCAAAAGTTGATTTTTGGAGGAGGAAATTATGAAATAAGTTGATTATGGAATGTTTACCAAACACCTCATGAGTCTTAAATTATGAAATAAGTGATTATTTCTTAAGTTTAAGCAATCCCAAACATAGTCTAACTATTAAATTAATTTTAAATTAAAAAATTATTATATTTAGTCCAATCCTATATTTCATCAAACAAAACATAGTATTAATTTAGTGCAGTCCAAGTATTAATTTATAGTCCAGTTCAATCCAATACTATCTAATCCAAACCCATCTCAATCCAATCCAATCCAATCCAATCCTGCGCACCAAAGGGGCTTATGGAGTGGTATCCTTATCCCGCGTATTTTATCAGTGTTTCCACTTCCCAGCAGCAGAAAAACCCTATTTCTCACTCTCTGGTCATGTCTCTGGATTCTCACATAGAGAGTGTCCTGTGGACCCATGACCAGATATCCGACCGAGTAGCCCAGCTCGCCGCCCAAATCTCCACCGATTTTAAATCCGACTCCGCCCCGCCGCCTGTTGTGGTGGGTGTGGCCACCGGCGCCTTCCTCTTCTTGGCCGACTTAGTCCGCAAAATCCAGCTTCCGGTCTCCGTCGACTTCGTCCGCGTCGAATCCTACGGCTCCGGCACCGAGTCTAATGGGGCCCCCGTGATTTCCCTCAATTTGAAACTCGATGTTAAGGACAAGCACGTAATTTTGGTATATTTCAATCCATCTTTCGCTCTTCGTAATAATCTTTGTATATGACATATACACATATATTGTATGGAGTATGAACTCTAAACTTTTTATGAAGATATGATTTTGTATAAATAGCAATTCTCATATGCAGGATACTGAATTCACTCATTTTCTTTATAAATTCATTTGTATATATCACTTGTGTAATGAATTTGTATTTTTTTTTTTTACAAGGGTTTTATTCTGTTTCATTAACTGTTGACAATCTACAAATGAATGTATGATTTTTATATTTATTGAATTTTGGGAAAGAAAAAAGGAAATTGCAATTTTTTTTTTTTAAATTTTGTTATATAATATGAAAAATTCAATCTTTTGAAATAGGTGTATGGTGAGGAGTGAGGACTTGAATTTTCATTTTTTTTCCGTCAAAAGTAATTCAACATACTCTAGATAACTGTTTATCATCGTGAAAACCGGTAGGCTAACACACCCTTTTGACCGGAAGACAAAATTTATTATTCACTTTCTAAGACAAAGTCATATAGGATAGATATTCTTTGTGTTGTGGCTTGCTTTTTGTACATTTTGGTATGCACATTCTTACGGTTATTCTGTGGTATCAGGTTGAGGACATTGTAGATACAGGAAGTACAGTGTCCTGCCTCATTCCGTATTTAGAATCGAAAGGAGCATCGTCTGTATCTGTTTGCACTTTCCTTGACAAACCATCTAGAAGAAAGGTTCAGGTGGAGCTTCTGGGAGAAGGAAAGTTCTACCGGGGGTTTCAGGTATGATGTGAATGTGTGTGTGACAATGCATGTGCGAATTGACTTGTGTTTACATGTGCATGTGCGTCTGCAATTGTTCTTGTGCCCGTGTTGATGGAACGGACATTCAATCTAGCAAGTAACACATATCTGACTCCCTGTTCATAATGACCAGAAAATTTATTAGGCCCTTTACTGCTAACAACTATGAGTATCCTGTGTGTCCTTTAGCGCCATAAATTCTTCAAAGATTAAATAACTTCTCGCATAAACTTATATAGATATGAAGTATATTTCTCTATTTTTTTTTTATGTTGCAATTGTGTTCGTCTATTTTTCTAGATAAAAGTCATCAATGTGAAAATTCACATGCTTAAGATGCTATTTGACTCCTAAACCGATCATCATGTAACACTGTACCGCAACCCTGAATCAATCTATAACAATATCTGGTGCTGGTTGAGGACACGTTTTGCTATTATTTGGACTGTGTAGCCATGTATTTTAGCTTTGGCCAATTATCATAAACATAATTTCATTTATATCATGATGTCATGACTGGTGAGTAACATGATTTGAATATGAATATGATCTATTTTATTCTCAACATGATTTTTGAATATGAATATGAGATATTTTTATTCTTTTTGGGCAGTGTCCGGACTACTTTGTGGTAGGGTACGGAATGGACTTTGCAGAACTATACAGGAATCTTCCTTACATTGGTGTGCTGAAGCCTGAATACTACAAGTAAATTTACAATGTCATTAGTTCTGGGAAAGGTCAATAAATTCACTCTAGAGAAAGACACCTAGTTTTGCTCAGAAATTATCGGTGTCGCTTTTGAGTTTAGCTCTCATAAACCTTTAGAAAAAAGAAAGAAAGATGATTATAGTTCGAATTTTCCATTTACTTGTGATCAATCATAATGATCCATAAATTATTTTGCTTTAGAAAGAATGGTGTGAGAAGTGAAAACTTGCATAAATTACCTTTGGAAACATGTTGGTTAGCTGGGAAGAAGTAGATTGTCCAGCCAATCAAAGGCTTTGGAAAACATGTTGGCTTCAGCAACCTGAGTATATGATATATGCAATCAATCGGCGCATTTGTTTCAAGTTCAAGAACTGTATCTTCCATTGATCTACTTCGTGATGGATGGATGATGCTCTACATATTTTCTTTAAAATGAAAAAGAATAACTTTCTTCAGAAAATACAATTACATCAAACTTTTTAGTTTTATCTCAAATAAAAGATTCAATTCAAACATAAGTTTAAAATGCTCACATCAATGAGGCATTGTTTGCTATGATGTTCGACAACTTTTTAACTATCTATCCAATACTTGGTGGTCGATTTTTTTAAAATTTATATTTCTGTCGGAGATCAATCACATCAATGATGTCCCCGACTAATATTTCTCTCAAGAATTTTAGGACAGCTTGTAAATAAAG